>OZ059907.1:26145247-26762747 GCA_964057215.1 Oscheius myriophilus | reverse complement strand
GTTTGGTCGGGTGATTATGGATCTGGTGCTGTAAAACTAGGGCAGGTATTGGGAAACTGGCATTTGTAGAATCATGGGACGGGAAGACCATTATTAACCCAGGGGCACCACGTCTACGGCTACGGGTACTACTTATTAGAAGTACACGTGGCCATAAACGCTGAGCCCCTTAGGTTTGGTCTTTGGGAATGCTCGGGTAGGTGGATATTATGGATCTGACTTTATAAAACTAGGGGAGGTAACGGGAAACTTACTTTTGTAGAATCATGGGACGGGAAGACCTTTAGTAACCCAGGGGCTCCACATCTACGGCTACGGGTACTACTTATTAGAAGCACACGTGACCATAAACGCTGAGCCCCTTAGGTTTGGTCTTTTGGATGGTAGGATGGGCAGTTCTGACGATTCTGACGATCTGGCGATGGTGGGCAGGGGCTGGCGGCAGTGCAATGGCGGCTGAGGGGAGAACGGTGGGAGGAGTCAAGCAGGGGGCGTGGAAATGGACCGCCTCCCTGTCGCATGACGGAGGCGGGGGTTTCGTAACAAATTATGTACAGAGTTTACACTTTACAAATACACAATCCAATAAATCTGATAATGTAAAATGTAACAAAGTTTCAACTTGGGGAACGGAATAAAAAAATTTAAATTCTGGCTTAAGGAACCGCAGCTTGGAAATTCGGAAACAGGAGGCTTGTACATACTAAAACAAACTCACGGCAGATGTCTAATACTGCCTAACTTCGGCCAATCCACTGACCGTACCTCAATTATAATCTGTGTCTATCAGAAAATTTGGCTTTTTTCGGAAAATTAAGCTATCTGTTTTGAGACCTGCAGTTGGCGCAGTTTATGACCTTCTCCTTTCGTTGCAGACCCATTTATCCGAATCCCTTAAAGCTGCCAAACTTTCCGTTTAATGCAGAAAATACCGACTGCTGGTAACCACCGTTCCATAGATTTAGCTAATGATTCTCTTCCACCATTCCGTGAGAGATTTCTATACGTTGCTTCCCATGCTTTTCCACCAGTGACAAAGGTTTGCAAAAAGTCTCGAAATGATTTTAGTGCACTCTGCTCTGGAAAAATACCCATAGTCGGCCGAATTTGTATATGATGTAATGCATACACGCAACAAAGAGGACATATTCCCGATTCAGCTGCTCCAACGACGCTGCGCCAAAGTGGAGAATGCCTAGAGTAAGTGGAGCCAATGTTCGCCTTGAAGCCAAACAAAGAACCGCGCCAGACGGAAAATAATGCAACACCTGCTTCACATTCAAATCCCTGAATAGCCATCTTGACCCCACAAAATGGTGAGTAAACGAATAGAATGATTCATTCAACGCCAATTCGGCGTTCAAAAGCTGTTTTCCTATTCAACTCTTCACTTTGGGTAAACTTGTATTTAGAATGACAGCGATAACCACAGAATTCCACCGGCGTGCGGTTTCCCCTACCGTGTGCCCAGAGATTTGACAAACAACTTGTTTTCCCATTTTCACTGGCGAACAGCTGGTGTTGTCGACAATGGACTACAGTATCCCTCTCAGCTGAGTCATAAGGGAAGACTCGCTCTCCACCAATTTCGCAAGCCAGCGAGGAACGAAGAAGGCACACAAACATTGGGGTGGTACGGCGGGGAGCGAGAGGAAGGTACATTTGTGTGTCTACGCAAAGCGGTGTTTTCGACTACAGTATCCCTGGCGGCCGAATGCCGCCAAAATGAATAGCCGCAGGCAACAAAACCAAGCGGCCGTAAGCCGCCAGATCCTTTTCAAACCACAGAAGACCGCTGAACCCACAAGGCAAATGCCTGCGTAGCGGCCCTTTCACTTCTGATACAACATATTTACTTATTTCCGCCCATACGCCTTTTAAAATTCCGACTGACTAAAGCTGCTAACTTTCCCTTAGCCATTATGATGGGGGACGCTTTTCACGACGACAGCTGCCCTTGCAATAGGAGCCGAATTTAAAAGACGACGAGAGTTTTTCCAACTTCCTCAAAAGAACGCACTCAAGTCCCTTTGCCTGAAAAGGCGCCCGATCCTTTGATAAGCCGCCAGCTGCTCTTTGGCAAGCCGCCAAACTGAAAGGCTATTCAATATTCAAACGCGAGGGACTCGCGAGGCTGTCTCTACAGGTTATTTTGGGTTGCGAAGGCAACTAGAACAGGCAGCGTGAGGTCGGCGTCAGTTTTTCTGATTTTGTTTGAACAATCGATGCTATTTCCGATTGAGAGTTGGAGGTTAGTAAACAATCAGGTGAATATCGGATGACTAAGCTCAACGGAAGTTAGTCTGGCGTGGATTCGTTTGCGTGGAGATCGCATGAGTCAGCGAAATCCTCACATACCATAGTTATTTTACTATTTTAAACCCCGAATGTTGATATTGCTGGCTACGATTGTTAAAGGATAGATCGTATCAGAAGTAAGCTTTTTTATGCTTGATAGATTCACATTGGGGCGGCTAATTACAAAATCTTCATACTATTTTTGAGAAATCAACTGTAATACCGTAATTTCCGTCATTACAAAACAAAAGAAAAGGACATAATTCAGTCACATGGTCTTTTCTTGTTTTCCCATCTACCGTTCACCTCTCATTGTGAAACAATTTCTTCATGGGCGTTTTTCAAGCGTACGGTTGACATTGCACACAATGGGTTGTCGTTGACAAGGGTGATTCGATGGGAACTTAATTTCGACAGCCGGTAGAGCACGAAAAAGACCTCCAGAAACGTTGTTATACCGCAGCAAGCCGCATTTCGTTTTTAACAAAGTTAACTCTATTTCCCGAGTGCTCTATCACGTTTGCCATGAAGTGTTCCATGATAAACCCTAGTTTTGGGGGTCTATTGGCACTTGTTTCAGCCGTTATTCAATCTGAAAATGTGTTTTGCGTACCTTCCATTTTGCTTCAATGTGTTACCAACGATGTTTTGGCAGTTTCAGCTGAGAATGCTGTGAAAGTGGGGCAGATGACCATTTTTTACCCAGGATCTCAACGTATTTGGCTACGGGTACTACCTCTGTGAAGCACACGTGTCCAAACACGTTGGGCCCCGTGGGTCCAGTCGCTAGCTTAGGGGTTGGGAAGTTGTGTGAAGGGCATGTGAGCTTGGCAAGGCAGGGATGCAGAAAAGGGGGTGGGGTGGGCGGAGAAGACCGTGTTTGACCCAGGATCTCAACGTATTTGGCTACGGGTACTACGCATTTGAAGCACACATGACCAAATACGCTGGGCCCCGTGGGTCTGGCCCCTGGGACGGGAATGGTAATGGATATGGTCATACGAAGAGATGGGGTGGGACATTGGTGGCGCGGAAATCGGAGGAAAGACCATGTACAACCCTGGGTCTCAACGTATAAGGTTACGGGTGCTACTATATCAAAGTACCCGTGCCCAAATACGTTGGGTCCCTAGGGTTTGGTCTTTGGGGACGGGGTGGTAACGATTGTGGGTCTGGTGATATATGGGAACGGGTTTAAAAGGGAAGGGAAGGGAGGAGGATGGGAAAGACCATTAGTAACCCAGGGGCTCCACGTCTATGATTACGGGTACTACAATTTTGAAGCACACGTGACCATAAACGCTAAGCCCCAAAGGTTTGGTCAGGTGATTATGGATCTGGTGCTGTAAAACTAGGGCAGGTATTGGGAAACTGGCTTTTGTAGAATCACGGGACGGGAAAACCATTATTAACCCAGGGGCTCCACGTCTACGGCTACGGGTACTACTTATTAGAAGTACACGTGGCCATAAACGCTGAGCCCCTTAGGTTTGGTCTTTGGGAATGCTCGGGTAGGTGGATATTATGGATCTGACTTTACAAAACTAGGGGAGGTAACGGGAAACTTACTTTTGTAGAATCAAGGGAGGGGAAGACCTTTAGTAACCCAGGGGCTCCACATCTACGGCTACGGGTACTACTTATTAGAAGCACACGTAACCATAAACGCTGAGCCCCTTAGGTTTGGTCTTTGGGATGGTAGGATGAGCAGTTCTGACGATTCTGACGATCTGGCGATGGTGGGTAGGGGCTGGCGGCGGTGCAATGGCGGCTGAGGGGAGAACGGTGGGAGGAGTCAAGCAGGGGGCGTGAAAATGGACCGCCTCCATGTCGCATGACGGAGGCGGGTGTTTCGTAACAAATTATGTACAGAGTTTACACTTTACAAATACACAATCCAATAAATCTGATAATGTAAAATGTAACTAAATTTCAACTTGGGGAACGGAATAAAAAAATTTAAATTCTGGTAAAAGAAACCACAGCTTGGAAAATCCGAAACAGGAGGCTTGTACATACTAAAACAAACTCACGGCAGATGTCTAATACTGCCTAACTTCGGCCAATCCACTGACCTTATCTCAATTACAGTATGTGTTCATCGGAAAATTTGGCTTTTTCCTGAAAGCGGAACTCAGACGCCGCTTCTGATTTAAGCTATCTCTTTCGCGACCAACAGTTGGTACAGTTTTTGTCCTACCACCCCTTTCGTTGCGGGTCCAGTTATTCGAAACCCTTTTAGCTGCCAACCTGACGGTTTTTCGTTTGATACAGTCGTTTCATCGATTTTAGCTAACACTTTGCCACCATTCCGTGAGAGATTTCCGTAGGTTGCTTTCATGCATTATCACCATTAAGAAAGGTTTTCCAAAAATAAAGGTTGCGAAGTGATTTATGCACTCTGCTCTGGGAAAATACCGATAGTCCTCCGAAATTGTATGTGTTGTAATGCATCAAAGGAAACATTCTTCTCCATTCAGCTGCCCCGGGGCCTCTTCGCGAAAATCGAGAAAACCTAGAGTGAGAAGAGCTAGTGTTCGCCTTGAATAACCATACAAAGAGCCATGTCAGACAAGAAATCGTGCAACACCTGGCTCACATTCAAATTCCTGAATAGCCATCTTGACCCCGATGAAATTATGAATAGATGAAAAGAATGATTCATTCAACGCCAACTCGACGTTCACAAGCCGTGTCTCTATTCACACTCTTCTCTTTGCAAAAACTTGCATTTAGATTGACTGCGATAACCAGAGAATTCCACCAGCGTACGGCTTCTTCTACCGTATGCCCATAGATTTGACAAACAACATGTTTTCCCATTTTCACTGGCGAACAGCTGGTGTTATCGACAATGGAATACAGTATCCCTCTTACATGAGTCATTAGGAAAGACTCGCTCTCCACCAAATTTCGCAAGCCAGCGAGGGACGGAGAAAACACACACGGATTGTGTGAGTTTCAAAAAATAATCGACGGAGAGAGGGTGGTACGGTGGGGGCGATGGGAGGGTTCAAAGAGCGGCCGGGAACCGCTCTGGCACGAAGCACCAGAGTGGTCCACCTCGACCAGTTTGTGTTTTTTGGTACCCGACCCGATGGTACATGCTGCATTAGGCCGGAATGGGCCCAAGGCGGCCGAATGCGGCCAAAATGAGTGGCCAAAGGCCGCACGAAAGAGCGCCCGAAGACCGCGAGAACCTTTTGAGGTCGCCGGAGGCCACCTAACCCAGAAGGCGAAGGCTTGTGTTGAGGGGCTTTGATTTCTGAAACACCATGTTTGCCTAATTCCGCCCGTGATCCGGTTCAAATTCCCGCTGACTATTGCCGCTAACTTTTCCTTAGCCATAATGATAAAGAAACATCTTTCACAACGACAGCTGCCCGTGCACGTGTTATCAAAGGAGCCGAATTGAAAAGACGACGAGAGTTTTTCCAACTTCTTCGAAAGAACGTACTCAAGTCCCTTTGCCTGAAAAGGCGCCCGATCCTTTGATAAGCCGCCAGCTGCTCTTTGGCAAGCCGCCAAACTGAAAGGCTATTCAATATTGAAACGCGAGGGACTTGGGTATCTCTACAGGTTGTTTTCGGTTGCGAGGGCGTCTAGAACAGGCAGCGTGAGGTCGGCGTTCGATCGATCGGTGTTTTCGTGTGCTCGGGCGGCGTATCCTGGTGCAGGCGACGTTACTTACTGACTGCGCATCTCGGCTTTCTTCTGGGTTTTGAGTCTACGAACTGCATGATGAATAGACAGTGACCGTCTTCATAGGTTCCTCTGAGGAGTTATGGAGTTGAATAGGGGTTTTCGGGGAGATTTCGACAAAGACACCCCTTTCCATCTAGTTTTCCTGTAGTAGGTTTACGACATTGGGAAGGACCTAAACCGATGGTGGGCTGACATATTCGGTAGATTTCTACCTACTGGCAGGATGTTTAAACAACCTTTCGTGAAATCTCTTAATACAGTTGCCGAAATGTCCGCATTTTAAGGCTAACTTTGTTATTTAGACTCCATCATGTTTTTCAAACACTTCCCAATATTTTCATTCTATGCCTTTCGTTTTACAGGCAATAGGCCTTGCACCTGATGACTAAGCGCTTGTGGCTGATACACACACAAGTAAATTGTATATTTTTGCGCGGGGGATCGTCTGAGTCAGCGAATTCTTGGGATCCCACAGTTAGTTTACATGTACGCGTGCCTCGTCTATCCTCTCTTTTTCCTATCTTTCCTACTCTGTTCCTCTGATTCTGCAGTGAATATCCAGTATAAATAGCGGGGATGTCCAGTGAGGAGCACATTTACAAGCTGTTCTTTTCATTAACCACATTTTCCTTGATTTCCGTTACAAATCATCCACCCAGATCATTGTTTTCAGTAACTTTCTGGAAATGGATCTTTCTCAGACTGTCGAATCGCCCGTTTCTGCTGAGAACGAGGTGACTGAACAGCAACTCGAGCAGAATGAGGTTCATTTGTTTTGAATATCCAATTTATGTAACTTCAGACTACCGCTGATCAAGTGGCCGTTGAGGATAACCTGAAGAGCAAGCCGAAAACTAAAGCCCGGCGTTTCGGGACCTTCTTTTCCAACATGAAATCTCGGTTCGTTCAATTATTGTTTCCCCAATACTGATTGTGTTTTAAAGGTTCTTCAAGAAGAACGCCTCTGCCGAAAAGAAAGATGCCGACGGCAAAGTCGAGGAAGATGAAAACAAGGACGACTCTTGCCAGACTGAGCTTCAGGAGCCTACTGAGGATAACTCCATCGACGACAAGAAGTCTAAGGTGGATGCTGAATCAGATATCAAGCCGGAGGAAGAAGAAGTGGTGAAAGCTGAAGCCCAGCCTTTGAATGGAGGAGTCATCTCAAACGAGACCGAGGTTTGTAAAAGTTTCTACCAAGTTAACACAAGATGTTTCAGGCTCTTCTTGCTGAGAAAAAGTCGCTGGCTGCTGAAGATCACGTAGACTCTTCTGTGAATCCGGAGGCTGCTGAAGATGAGGTTACGGTCAAGGAGTTCGTCTTGGTTGAAGACAGTGCTACCGGTGGAGACAATGGCTTGAATGAAGCTACCCAAGAGTGACCATCCCCTTGAAAAGGAAGACTCTTCGCATTGTGTTAGTTTCTAAAATTTGCAAGATAATAAATATTTAAATGTAGAAGACTGTATTCAATTCTTAGTCTTTGTGACGAACATTCTTGCAAACATTGCAAACCTGCTGGGTTTTTTTTATAAACAGGGACACAGAGGGGGTGTTTCGAAAAGCCTGGGCAAGTTTTCCATTTCTCCTCTTGGGTATTGAAGGCACGCCACTAGAAAGAACATAGAAAAATGGCGTGTAAAGCGGAAGTTGTAGGCGTTATGCCACGTATGCAAATGAAAAAAGACTGTGGCGTGCAACTACAATACCGGTTACAATACAACACGGGAAAAACGCCGATGTTATCTATTTAAAAACTGAAGAAGACTGCCACAAAGTAACATTTTACTTACGGGTAAATTGATAAACTAGAAGTATAGGCAAGTAGTCATTTGTTTGGAATTTTGTCTTACATTATAGTTTTCGTACGAGTCAAAACGACTCATCATATTTTTGTGTTTATGGTCACAAGAAGCCTTCTTGAACAAAGCCATGCAACTTGGAAAAACAGCTTCACGGTTACTCTATATCAAGTTATTCAGTGGACCGATCACATTGGAAGATGAGCGATGTTCAAACCTTCTTTAGATGTGACTCTCATAAAATGTAACGACTTGAGCTTTATTCGAGTTGAATTTACACATCCAACAAAACAACTTTGAATCAAAAAGACATTTGATTCCAACACTTGTACCTGTGGCAAAATGACCTTGAAAGTTTTTCATCTACATGGCAGAACAAAATCTTTCACGAAGCGTAGGGGGGCAAGCACGCTGGGAGCTCTGATAACAAGAGAGACACCTGAAAAGCAAAGATGATTAAACTATTTTTATAGATGGTGCTATAGCTGTCGCCAAATTGGAATGCTGCCGAAAACAGCCTTAATGCAGCATGAGCGCGATACGCAGGCGAAAAGAGCGTGCAATAAGCGGATACGCAGAGAAATAACGGCCTTTTCTCGCTGACTTCCAGTTTGGCTACGGCTATAAACAAGTATCAGTGAAATGGTAGTCTAAGGAATGCGATCAACTTACTGGCATTTAGGCCAACTTCTCTTCATGCTCTCTCTTTCCTGCTCATCCTCGGGGTTCTCGTAGTGCATGGTGAGTTCCTCACCTGAAAGATTACTATTTGCTAAACAAAAATCGACTAATTACTTACCAGCCTTGACATCTCGCCGAGTCTTGAAGAGAAAATCATCAACGCTGTCGACCGTTTCCCACATTATACAATCCAGGTTAGGATCGCAACTATGCGATAGGAAACGAAACTCGTTTCTAAACACTATTTGAGCTAGGTTGCATCTGAGCAACTGACCCCTTTTTCTCCGAGGTGATGAAAAACTCATCGGTAATGGGGAAGTCATATTGATCCTGCTTTGAATGTTCCTTGGCAGTTAGAATCTACAAAAATACGTGAGGTTTTACAATAGGGTTGTATTTCACCTCTCCAGTGTAGGAGCCGATGATGGTATCCTTGGGAATCGAAGCCAGGGTTCTCAAAGTCCATCCCAGGTCGGGAACGTACAGAATCAGAAAAGGAAATTGGCCTCTAATCTAAAAAAAAAAAGCTATTCAGTTTTGCAGATGTTGTTGCCATGCCATGACAATAACGCATGCAAACGCCAACAGATAAACTGTGACCCAGATTTGAAATAAAAGCCGCCATTGCGTTTTGAATACCGGCGTGGATTCACAACTGGGACAGCGTTCGTTATCAACGACGCCGCCATTAATTTTGCCTTACTAAAGTTTCGTTTAAATATTCTTTTTCAAAACAGTATGTATGTATGATTAGAGCAATATGAAAGACCTTGACACCCGAGGACTTGGATTTTGGCCAATCTTTGTCAAAAGCGTTCAGTTGGTTTGAACACACTAATTTGAAACGTTTGGACCAATAAAAATTTTCTGTCCTGGATTATGGTAGATCACCCTAGGTTACTGTAGTTTTGTTCACAAGGTTCAAATAAGGAAAAATAACGACTAGCTTCGTTTACTTTTTTCACATTTTTTATTGAAGTTTTAGGACTTTTTCCCAATTAAGAGCCAAAATGAGAGCAATCGCACAAATTTGGTTGAATTGCGGAATTTGCTACAAAATGAGTTTATGAAACAGTAAAATTCCGGGGCCTATTCTTTTCAAAAAACGAGAAGACCGATCGATTTCCTCATTATTCACGAAAAAAGTTTGTTTAATCAACCTGGCCCTTGTTTTGCCGTAATATTCGGGTGGTTTGAATACAATGGGTCTTGAAATTTTAAGGTTTTAAAAACAATTTGTAGCAAATTCTGCCCAGAAGTTGGCCATTATGATGCTTTTGCTCACATTTTGGCCAGATACGATCTCTTAAAACATGATGAAACAATGGCATTTTCAACCTAGAAAAACTTAAGGGAGTCGTTTTTAAAATGGTTTTTCATGCAGGAACTTCCAATTTTCAATAGTGAAAGTATATTTTTTGAATTTAATGAGTTAGCATAACATTAGAGGCAAATGGAATGTTTTGGTGCTAGGCACTAAGCATGATCTTTCGAGACTGAACCTTCCTGTAATTTTGATATAGCTGTCGCCAAACGGGCATCCCGCCAAAACGACGTTACTGCAGCAGCCGTGCACGATACTCATGCGGAAATAGTGCGCGAGAACCGAAGACGCGGAGAAAAAATGGCTTTTAATAGCCGATGCTCGTTTGGCGACAGCTATAACGAGTTGATTTTCGCCGTTTAGAAAATAATAACGAAAGGAGTCTGTACTAAATTCTTTTTCTATCCTCCCTCGCTATTTTCTCTGATTTGGCTTTATGTACCCACCTTTCCTTTACAGCACTCTCCGAACGTGCTTATCGTGTACCCACAGGCTTTACAAAACTTATTCTTATCCTTCTCCTTCTTCTTTCTCTCAGTCTTCTCGAACAACGCCTTGGCGTCGTCGCTGAACACAGACTTGGTCAAATACTAAAACCTCCAATTCAATTTGGATTGAACAACAAATTCACCTGGAAATCGGGCCACTTTTGTTGGTTGAAACGGGCCGAAATCTCCAGAAAGATCGGAGCTTGTCCAACTTGCATGTCCTAAAATTGACGTTCTTATTAATTTTCAAATGTGACAAATACCTTGGTGTCTAGCAACTTCGTCTTCATTTCTTCCATCGCCTGAGGAATTCGATCGGGTACTCGATAAAGAAATGGCATTCGCTCAACGTACCTAAATGCTTAAGTTTAGGATTTAAAACGAAGCATTTACTTAGGATCCACCGCCAGGTCCCGGTAAACTGCCTGTACTCCTTCGTCGTAGATCTTACGCCAGTCCTCCTAAAAAACTTACATATTGATGAAAACAAAAGAACGCAAATATAATATTCACCATTTCGCCTATTCTTTTTGTTTGTACTTATCAGAAAATAGATACGAAAATTAAACCCATGGTAAATGTTTTTTATCGAATACATACCATTCTGTGGATGCGTATCAGAAGAACAGGGAAAAGGCGGCAGCACGTTTGCATTTGAATGGAAAGCGGTTTTTCAGCGCAGATCTCTAACCTTTCGGCTTTTTACAAAGTTCGAATACTGAAAGCACAATTCCGGCTTTTCGTTTTGCAATCAACACCGTGCCATCTTGATTATGCGTATTGTTTTAGGACCTATGCTTAGCGCCGTTTATGATCTAAGCATTTCGTTGCGGGACCCTTGTGTCGGAAATCTTTTAGGATAGCAAGCAAACGATTGTTAGTTGGAGAGAGATAATGAAAACCACAATGATCGGAGGTAGGCAGTAAGAACCCATTAAAACCCGTCCAAAACCCAGCTGCATAGTTGGGATAATTTAAAAAGAGGGGGTGCATAATTCCCTGGGTGGCTACGGGCCGGGCCGGTCCTTTTCAAAACATTTCTCGTCCCTGCCCCCCGGCCTGAGTTCAAAATTTCTCTTGGTTGTGAAAAAAAGTTTTACACGACTTATGAGCAGGAAATGCGTTTTTATCATACCTAATGTACAAAATATGTAAGGCAAAAAAGTTTTATTGGCGGGGGATCGAACTGGGACAACTTCGAATTGCCAGTCCATCTCTTAACCACTCGGCCATGAGAATAAAACAAAATTGATAAAGGATAGTTTGAATCCTCCTTAGCATAGGATGTTTTGTACATTTAGTACTGTTTTGCAACAAAAACAACTGAAAAATAGTGAGTTTTGAAAAAAGTGACATTTAGAAAAAGTTTTCCAAAAATACTCGGGCCGGCCCGGTGCCGGCCCGCTGGCAATGGGTACCTGTCTACTCTTGTGTTTAATTATCATAACAAAAACTGTTTAAAAAACGACTGCGGAAAATTTGCGCCAATGTTAACGGCTTGTTTTGGTTTCGAAATTTTGGTTTTAACAGTAAATAACTCACTTTCTCATTCTTCAACGCCAATCTCGCAGACTTCCTGGGGCTTGCCATTGAGATCGAAGAGCACAATAGGGGGCAACAAGACGTGAACTGAAAACAATCAATCAATCATCGGTGCTGTACGAAAATGTAAATTTGCGCGAAAGAACTGAATTCAGATCGATGCGCATTTGGGAAAGAAGGCCGAAGGGGGTTGTGTGTTCGCGCCTCAGCACCTGACTCACGCTTTTCACCATCGAAAGAGGGAAAAAAGAGGTTCTGGTCGGAGCGTGGGACAATACGTCCACCGACTGCCTGCGAAAACTCGCCGTAAGCTATTGCGCAGGGGGGGTTGTTCCTTACGGGGGTCGAGTTTCATCCGATCCGCGACCGTCTGATAAATATATAAGCAACCTCATCAGACGTAAACAAACAGCTGGGATTGGCCCACATACCCATTTGAACTGCTCGACTCACGGCTGATAGATGAATGAAGGTCATGAAGTCCCTGAATAATGGTTGTTTATGTTGTTTATTCTTAACAAAGTGAAAAATAACAAAGATTCAAATGTTGCAATCGTAAAAGTTTCGCTAAGGAAAAGTCGCTGCCATCTTGTCCCAAGACAACAAGAACGCAACGTGTCTATGTATCTGACCATTTTCAAGGGCATGCCATTCGGCGGCTGGATACCGAATAAGACGTTTTCCGGTGGCGTCAGGTGTCAGCTGTCGGCTGCCGAGACCCACAGTAGCGCGTGTTAGTTTCGATGTTTGCCCCACGAAACAGACTTTCGAAATTTGTTGATAAAGGTTTTTAAACTTAAAAGTTTAAGGAAGACTTCTAAAAAAGAAGTTTGACCTTTCCTGGGTGTAGAATGGGCAGCCGGGTCAGTTGAAAAAGCCGATTTATCTAAGTCTCGAGTAACCCAGCGACAGAGCCGGAGGGGAAGATTTCATGGATTTTGCTCAAATTTGGTTAAAAACATGTATTTGACCTAAAATACTTTTAGGTCAGTATTGATTTTTTAATCAGGGTTACGGTAGGTCAGCCTGGGTTACCGTAACTTTGTTCAAAATGGCCGGATAAAGGTCAGGTAGGGCTCATTCGAATTCTGCTAATTAGTATAGGTAGGTTAAGAAACGAATGCTAAAAAATCCACTTTGGAAAAGTCGTTTTCTTGGTTATTAACAAGTACCAAAGTAGTTACTTTATTGATGTTCCGTGGTTTTAGCAGGATTTTGTTGATTCAAGTGCCCCAGGAACGGCTGCTGTGGGAAATTGGAAATTGCATTGCTTTTTTCTATAAACTAGTTTCATGTGAAAAATCCAATTTCAAGATTTCAAAAGTATCGGTAGACACCATGACCGCCGACGACTCCCTTCAAGTTAGTTTTGCAGTGCCCAGATGCCACTAGATATAGAGATGTTCTTTGCAGAAAATCATTGAAGGGAATCTCCTGTTCAGCTAAATTTGCAGTTTAATCCGAGTGTAAAAGAACGTTTGCACCGCTGAAGTAATCCATTTCTTCTTTAGACCCTTGTCTACGGCGAAAGAGTTCACTTCTTTTTCTTCAGACTTCTTGGCTTTGGCAAAGGAGTCCACGTCCTTAAACTTCTCAATTCTGGAGATCCAACTTCAAATCCATTACCACTTTGGCATGCTCTTGGTGTTTTATAATGTGTTAAATTATCTATTTATGGGGCCATCAGCGCAATAATGCCCTAAAGACCTCAAATTATGGCCGCAACGGATTTATCTGTTTTTACAATATCGTTTCAGACATCCCTCGGCTAAACAAAACACCAACATATGAAAAGAGCTATCAAAATCACATTTTATTCTTGATTATTTGTTGAGAGAGAGAGAACGTGGACGTTAGACAGGTACGCACTTCGTTTCATGAGAGTCGCAATCTGAAAAAAGAAATGGGGCATTAGAAGAAAAGCAACAAACCCTCTGACGAAGGCTTGAAGGCTTTCGTTTCAACTTCAATATTTTCTGGTATCGCCGTCTCCTTGGCAGTCTCCTTGGTATCGATGAAGTGGTTCATTTCTTCGTCTCCAGTCTTCTTGGCACTTACGACGGAGTCCACATCCTCGAACTTTCTTGGATGGTGGTTGCCCCAATAATGAGACAATTGAGACGTTCATGCTGGGTCGTTGTTTTTGCTGTAAGCATTACGCTTTAATGTAGACCGACTTCAAATTTCGAATAGATTTCAAGTTTAGATATCTGTTTAAATGAATTTTTTTTTGAAACTCCAAGGAATTTCATTTAACAAACTTAAATATCCATCTGAATGCAAATGCCAATCTTTTGTTGAGTTTGTTGAAAAAAAAAACTAACGCGTTAAGAAAGAAAAAAAACCAGAATTGTTGCAGTGAAACCGAAAAAATGAAGATTGGGAGTGAGTAACAAGAAGCGGCTAAATTACTTGAAGCAAACAAAATCGCTCCAAAACGTTAGTTCGTTACTTTTGGAAAAAATGGTAGGGGAAAAACTAAAGCGAAGAACTGCCGTTTGCGCCAGACGAGTCATTATATGATGGTGTTTCTTAAAAGTGAGAAGTTTTCTGCTTTTAACTTTTGATACTGCGATTTAGTAACAATATTTTATGTGTTTCACCGCTCTTAAGGTAGAGATCGTACACTGATCTTCTATACTATACTTTCGATGGTTCAACCTCGAAAATTCCATAAATTTTCAGGCTAAAAATGACTTTGTTAAAATATTTCAATGAAATAGTTGTAAACAAAGTATTGAAATAGAATAGTTCAATGAAACAGGACAGGGAAAGGCTTTGAAAGTAAAGCGATTTTGGTAACCTTCATGTTTATTCAACCCATTTGAAAAATTTAATATCCCCAGTTGATGCAGGTGCAGCAGTAGGTGTTGGGAATGGTGTTGGCCGCAGTTCCGCTTGTCGATAGGGTCTTAGAGGGCATCTGAATCTTACAGTTGGCCTGTGTTGCCCAACATTCCGTGAGAGGGTTGAGGTGCTTTTTGTACAAATCAGCCTAAAAGATTCTAGTGATGTTTGTTTTTTGTGATCATTCTACCCTATGGATTCCATTGTCAGTGCAGTTGTGGAACACTACTAATCCAATTTCGAAATTATCGGAAAATCCATCGTCCCCGTCCACGACTCCTTTGAGTTTAGTTTTCACTGTAGTTCCCCTGTATGCTGGAGTGACGGGTGTGCGTTGCAGAAAATCACCGAACGACCACATGTCCAACTAAATTTGTTTTCAGTTAAACCAAATAAAGTAGTTTTCACCTCCCAGAAGTCGATCATGTAGGTGAACTTCTTTCCATTGTCTGCGAGTGGACAGGTGAAGCTGAAGTCCACATCCAAGGTAGTCTGAGCATCGATGGCGAAAACTAAGGCAAACTAAACTTAGAGTTCGTAAATTTTTTCAATCAAAATAACAGTAACCATGATGAAGAGCTTCATGTTGCTTAGACGACTGAGCTGTTGAAATCAAGTCAATCTCTGACTTTTTATTCATTTTCAAAACATCAGAGATCACCGTTTTAATGAAAACGAGACCGGGGATATGAGATACTATCTACCGCTGAAAAGAATGTTTAATAGATTTTTGGCCTTTGTGTTAGAAGAAGACCAATAAACAAATTTTTAGTGAAATTGAAATTTGAAAGTGTCATAATTAAGCTAATATGGGACAGATTTTATATTTAAAAAAATTTATTAAGTTGGCTAAAGACAAATTTACCAAATAATCTATGAGAGAAAAACGGCTGTTGAGGGGAATGATAGGACGATGGGAAAATATGATGTGTTTGTTGTACGTGCTCATTGCAAACCTACGTACCAAACGCTGAAGTGGGGCTCAGAATTTTTGCAAATTACTAAAAAAGCATAGAAACATTATTTTTTGAAAAAGCGGTTTTATAGTAAGTGTTAAATAAAGAACACGGCTTTTCACTGATTTCGAATATAAAAAGCGGTTTGCAGACGCTTTGTTTGTAGATAAGCTTTGAGCCTCCCAATTTGCCGTGGTGTCTCTGTCTCGCATCTTGCACTCGGCACCCTTTCGACCTCAGGTAAGCGTTGTACCAAAAATACTTTAAGCTGTCAAACGTGATACCCCATTTGATATGGACTAAATTTGAAAGAGTTACTTTGTTTTTCAAGTGAGTTTTGTTTGTTTTCCGAAAGGTAAACGTCCTAAAACTTTTTTTCTAGGGGGGTGCTTAGTTCCGCTTGTCGTTAGGGTCACATCATACATGTGTATCTTGCAATACGTCTGGTCCATCTGACAGTTCAAGACGGTCTTGCTATACAAATCAACCTACAAAATACTATAATGCTCCTCTTTTGGCAGTCCTACTCTATGGATTCCATTGTCAGTGCAGTTGTGGAACACAGCCAACCCAATGTCATAATTCATGGAAAATACTTCATCGCCATACACCAATCCATACGCATTATTGTTTACTGTAGTGCCCCTAGATGCAGGAGTGACAGGGGTTCGGTGCAGAAAGTCACCGAAGCTCCAGAAGTCACACTAAATAGGTGTATATTTAAGACGCTCTCTCTGTATTACTTCAGCAGGTATGCAATAGAATTCCGGTCAATGCCCTTGCCTAAAATTAGTCGAAATGCATTATTTCGAATTAATATAACGTTCTGCGAGGCATCGACTAAAATCCTATTGCACTGTTTTACAAGACACTACTCGAATATCACAGTATCTTAAATTAAACAAACCTCCCAGAAGTCGATCATGTAGGTGAACTTCTTTCCTTCGTCTGGGAGGGGACAAGTGAATTTGAAATCCACATCGAAGGTAGTATAAGCATTGACAGCAAACACGGCAACAAACTAAATTTCTATATTTTTCAAAATAAAAAGAAATGTTACCAGAATGAGGAGTTTCATCTTGCTAAGATGATAGAACGGCTATGTGTTGCAAAATCGGTAGCGAGGATGATTTTGTTCAAAATAATAGAATTTAAAGACTATTTGCTCATATAAATGGCGATTATTCAGGGATTTCCATCGGAGAATGTTACATTATAAACATGTGTAATGTAAACGTCTACAATTGACCGGCGCAAGAAATATGATTTTGTCTACCGATAAAAAGAAAAATAGGATGTTGTGTTACAAGAATACCAATAAACATGAAAAATTAAAAACAAAATGTTGAAAATTAAGTGAAAAATTGTTCACAAGCACTTTAATCGAGCAATTTGTATGTTATCCATTTACACAGTGTAGACAAGGCAAACATTTATCTCTAACTCCTATTTTCTAGGCAATTCCTTAACTAAGTCTCTCTGTCTCTCCGTAAAATATAAAGTCCGTCGATTTAAAATTGATGGACTTTATATTCGAAGATCTTTGCTGTTCTTTCCAGCCTTTTCATAGCTTATAGTTTTGACGACGTTGCGCTTTTAACTAATAATGATTAGCTAACCAAAAAAAAAGTTTACTTTCGATGCTTTAACCTTGAACTTCCATTAAATTTTCAGTCCATAAATGACTTTGTTCAATTTGTTCAATGAAACAAGACAGCGAAAGCGGTAACCTTCATGTTCATTCAACCCATTCGATTAATTCAGTATTCCCAGTTGATGCAGGTGACCCAGGAGCAGTAGCCGTTGGGAACGGTGTTAGGATTAGTTCCGCTTGTCGATAAGGTCTTAGCAGGCATCTGGATCTTGCAATACGTCTGGTCCAGCTTACATTCCGACACAGGGTTGAGGTACTTTCTATACAAATCAATCTACAAATTTCAATAGTGTTCCTTTTTCGGCATTCCTACTCTGTGGATCCCATTGTCTGTGCAGTTGTGGAACACAACTAACCCAATGGTGTAATTTTCGAAAAAGGCTTCATCGCCATACACCAATCCATACACATTAGTATTTACTGTAGTGCCCCTGGATGCAGAAGTGACAGGGGTTCGTTGCAGAAAATCACCGAAGCTCCACATGTCCAACTAAATAAGTGTATATTTAAGTATATATGTATTACTTTAGCAGACCTATGCAACCGAATTCCGGTCGATAACTTTGCCTAAGGTGGCCGGATTGTTGTCAATTACAGTGTTTACCAGCACACACAACGCAATCGAATACTTGCACTAACTTAAGTTCTTGGTCAAATTCTACCAAAGTTACAGTAAGCCATGGTCACCTACAGTAAGTAACCTGAGACAAAAATTATATATTGTTGTGAACGTGATCGCCTTTTGACAATTTGCATGCAAAACCTGAGGCACAGACCAAAATACTATTTCTCTTGTATACACATCACATCCGCTCGATAATTAGAGAAATGGCTATGCATGACAATCACACAAATCGCCTCTTAATTGAAATAATAAGTTTTACCTCCCAGAAGTCGATCATGTAGGTGAACTTCTTTCCGTCGTCTGGGAGAGGACAAGTGAAGTTGAAATCCACATCGAAGGTAGTAAAAGCATTGATGGCGAAACTAGTTACAAACTAAATTTCTAAATTTTTAAAAATATAAAGAAATGTTACCAGGATGAGGAGTTTCATCTTGCTAAGATGATTGAACGACTGTGTGTTGCAAAATGGGCAGTGGGGATGATTTTTTCACATACTTTGCGATTATTCAGGGAATTCCATCGGAGAATGTTAAATTTTAAACATGTGTAATGTAAACATCTACAAAGGCCCGGCGCAAGAAATATGATTTTGTCTGCAAATGAAAAGGATGTATTAAAGGTTGTACGGCTTTTGTGTTTGAATCCCAATTAACATCAAAAACTGAAAACAAAAATGTTTCAAAATAAGCGTAAATTTGTTTAAAACACTTATAACTAGCTATATGTCTGTTGTTCCTTTACACAGTGTTTCTAACAAGGCAAGCATTTATCTCTGTCTCCTATTTTCTAAGCAATCCCTTAACTAAGTCTCTCTGAAAGAGCAGCAGAGACTTTCGAAAACAAAGTTAAATATTTTGTAGTTAGAGGAAGTGCCAGACCTCCTACTGACTAGCTATTCAAAAAGAAGATTCTCTTATAAGGTTTTTTTATTCAACCCATTGGACTAATTTAGTATCCCCAGTTGATACAGGTGGCCCAGGAGCAGTACTCTCTGGGAATGGTGTTGTCCGCAGTTCCGCTTGTCGACAAGGTCTTAGCTGGCATTTGAATCTTGCAGTATGATTGGGAAATTTTACACTCCGCGGTTGGGCTGAGGTCCTTTTTGTACAAATCAGCCTAAAAAAATTCGTCAATGCTCTTATTTTTTTTTGGCATTCCTACTCGGTGAATTCCATTGCCTGTGCAGTTGTGGAAAACTACAAACCCAACATTATAAACACGGGAAAAAGCTTCATCGCCTCTGACGAACCCTGCTAGATTAGTTCTCACGATAGTACCCATAGGTGCCAGAGTGACGGGGGTTCTTTGTAGAAAATCGCCGAAGGACCACATGTCCAACTAAATTTCCGTTTATGAAATCTCTTCCTTCCCCTGGGAGAGGACAAGTGAAGTTGAAATCCACATCGAAGGTAGTCTGAGCGTTGACGGCCAAAACGGAGAGAAACTAATTTTACTGTTTTAAAAAAAGTTAAAAAGGAAACCAGAATGAAGAGCGTCATTTCGCTGAGACGATGCATTGAAATGTGTTGTCAGGATGATTTTGTTTCAAATCATTGAATTTTAAGACAGCGGGGCGCTCATATACCACGATTAATCAGGGAATTAGATCGGCGAATTAGAAATTATAAATATGAATAATGTATATGTCTACAAGTGTGTAACCGTCTGCAATCGAGTATGTCTGCCGAGAGAAAGAAATATCATAAGGAGTTTTGGTTTTTTTGTTACAAGAAGACCAAAAAACACCAAAATATGAAAAACAACATGTTACAAACTAAGCATAATTTGGTTCATAACTTCTTAAATTTTCCGATTTCCTATTTTCATTTACATTGTAACTCGACTTTTGGTTCCATTAAAGATATCGATAAAACTAAGGATGTAGTCATTTATAACCTTCATTATATTTATACCTTTATTATGGAGAAGTCAATGGATTTTTTTTTAGACAATTATATGAGACATTTTTCATCGCGTGTTAACAGATTTCGCAGTCTTAACGATTTTTTAAACAGAGCATTAGTCGACCAAAATATTAGGATAGCTCTCCAAAACAGGACGCTTGAAAACAGATCTTTTTGAAGCTTAAAAATTACAATCATTCCACGAATAAAACATTATCTTACTATTCATTTCGTTTAATACAACTAAATTTTGGGTGAATTTCTTTCAAGCAGTTTGGTTGTAACTCTGCATTTATTAGAAAAAAAAGATTTATTACGCTGCATAGAGAGACAAACTTACCGACAGATCAAAGAGAGAAATAGGGTTGTTGAGGGGATTAAGAGGACGACTGGAAATTATAACAAAGTTGCGGGAGATTTAAACGTGTTCATAGCGAACCTACGCAGAAAACGTTGATTGGAAGCTGAGAAGTTTCACAAACTGTAAAAAAAATCATAAAAGATCTTTGAACACTAACGTTACTATAGTTAGTGTTTAACGAATAACTTGGCTTTCTACAGATTTCGAAAACCCTAAAGCGGTATGCAGACGCTCCGTGTGTAGATAAGCTTTGCGCCCTCCTAAAGGACTTAGTATCCCACAACTTGGCACCGTTTACGACTTTCGTTAATCGTTGCTGATCCTTGTGTCTAAAATATCTTTATGTTTGCAAACGGGTGATTCTCCCGTTTGATATAAAATAAAACTATAAGAGTCACTTGGCTTGTTTGTATTTTTCCAAAGGTAAACATCGACGGACTTTTTGTTCGAAGGTTTCTGCTGCTCTTTCAAGCCTATTCAGAGAAGACGGTTTTGACGAAACTAAGCCTTTAACTAATATCTACAAGGTTTTCAGAAAGAGGAGATTCTGATAAAGTATGTGTTTATTCAACGTATTCCTTTAAGTTAGAACCAGGTGGCCCAGGAGCAGTAGCCGTTGGGAATAGTGTTTTGCTCAGTTCCGCTTGTCGATAAGGTCTTAGCAGGCATCTGAATCTTGCAATATGGCTGGTTCACCTTACATTCCGAGGTAGGGCTGAGGTGCTTTTTGTACAAGTCACCCTGAAAAATTCAATGTTCTTCTTTTTTTTGTATTCCTACTCTGTGAATGCCATTGTCTGTGCAGTTGTGAAACACAACCAGCCCAATATTATAAGCATAGGAAAAGGCTTCATCGCCTCTCACGAATCCTGCTAGATTAGTTTTCACTGTAGTGCCCATAGGTGCTGAAGTGACGGGGGTTCTTTGCAGAAAATCACCGAAAGACCACATGTCTAACTAAATCAGAACTTATTTAAATGAAACATAAAAGTTTTAACCTCCCAGAAGTCGATCATGTAGGTGAAATCTTTTCCTTCACCTGGGAGAGGACAAGTGAAGTTGAAATCCACATCAAAGGTAGTCTGAGCATCGATGGCAAAAACGGCGACAAACTTATTTTTTATATTTTACAAAGTGAAAAAAGGAAACCAGAATGAGGAGCTTCATTTCGCTCAGACGATAGAACGGCTGTGGGAATGCTTTTTTCAAACTCTTAGAATTTATAGACTATATGCTCATATAAATTGCGATTAGTCAGGAAATTCCTTCGGAGAATTAAAAATTTAAACATGCGTAATGTAAACGTCTACAATTGCCCAGCGCAAGAAATATGATTTTGCCTACCGATGAAAAGAATTTATAAAAGGATTTTCGGCTTTTGTGTTTCAAGCCTCGCTGTCTCTCTGTCTCTCTGTCTCTCTGTCTCTCTGTCTCTCTGTCTCTCTGTCTCTCTGTCTCTCTGTCTCTCTGTCTCTCTGTCTCTCTGTCTCTCTGTCTCTCTGTCTCTCTGTCTCTCTGTCTCTCTGTCTCTCTGTCTCTCTATCTCTCTGTCTCTCTGTCTCTCTGTCTCTCTGTCTCTCTGTCTCTCTGTCTCTCTGTCTCTCTGTCTCTCTGTCTCTCTGTCTCTCTGTCTCTCTGTCTCTCTGTCTCTCTGTCTCTCTGTCTCTCTGTCTCTCTGTCTCTCTGTCTCTCTGTCTCTCTGTCTCTCTGTCTCTCTGTCTCTCTGTCTCTCTGTCTCTCTGTCTCTCTGTCTCTCTGTCTCTCTGTCTCTCTGTCTCTCTGTCTCTCTGTCTCTCTGTGTTCTTTTACAACTTCCAACACAACAAAGCTTGCAAAATCATTTTATTGAATAATCATCGTTGAGTAAATTTTTTTCTTAGATGGATAGGCATATTATGTTGCGTACTTTGCATTCTGAAATCAGAAATAAGCAATTAGAAAGAAAACAACAAACCGTCGCTGTCAAAGGCTTCGAGCACTTCGATCATAATGGTTGCTTTCGAAAAATGGGAAGTTGAAGGATGCCGGCCGCAAATACTGAAACTCTATTGATTTGTGAAAACAAGTTTACTTACATAAAGTTTTCAACGTGCCGATACTTCATCAATTCTTCATGTTTCCCTGATCATCGTAAAACATTCCACTGCCATCAAAACCGTGAGTGATTTCTATAAAGTAAATTAACTTGATACTACTTTTCGCCTAAAAAGAACTCACTTTTTTAAAATAATATTACATTCTGAAATCTTCGTGTTTGATTTCTTTGGTCAAATATTTCCATTGATTATGTGAGTGAAGCTTTGTCTATGAAAGCCTGAAAATTATAATCAATAAGGGAAGGGACAATAAAATTGGTTCAAGGGTTATAATGGCTAGTCAATTTTGCTGGAACGTGATTTTAAAAATGAATTTGATGAAAACGCGTTTCTGTTGATAACTGAATGTGTCGCGGCGCGCGATACGTCATCATCATCATGTGAGTGGGCCTTCGGCTTTTCCAATTACTTTTCGTTCTTTGCATGACCAAAGCTTTAGTTTTGCAGCATTTTACAACTTTCTCCCGTCACAACACATATTTCTATTCCCAGAGTTCGAACAACAAACTGAATCGTTCCAAAAATTTAAAATTGTTCTTTAAAATAAGTTTCTAAAATTGGAACCATATGGCTAATCAGTCGTTTTCGACTTTGGTTCCAGATGAATTAATTAAATTCTTTTGGAAATGTTTTGTTCTCATGTTTCTTTCGTTTGTATGTTTTGTTCTCATGTTTCTTTCGTTTGTATAATTAAAAACAAGGTTCAAAAAATATTTTTATTTTAGCGCAACGTTGACGGAGGCAAAAAATTCACAGTTTCGTTCCGTAAAACGGGCATTGAAAGGGTCCTAAATTTTTTTCGTCAAACAAGAAAAAAGTTGTCTTTTTACTTGAAAAATGCAAAGGTAATTGTCTCCACCGGTACTTCTGCCACTTTGGGCGGTTAAACAGATAAATTCCAAAAAGGTGCATTTTTTCAATATGTTTTCAATTTTTAGATTTTTTATAAATTGTCAATTACAAAGTTTGTTAAAATATCATTAGCTATCGATTGCTTTTTTAAAATCATTTTTGGTTGAATTTGAAGTGAGATACGGGAAAGTGCCCTGAGGCTACAGTAACCTCAGCTAGAGTAATCCGTGCGACCCAAAAACAATTTTTTACTCAATAAGAAGTCAATCTTACTATATATTAGCAATATCAACCGATCCGAATAAAAAAATAATCCTGTGTCACTAACAACTTTCATTCTTTTATAAAAGACGTCTTAAGACTTTAAAGAGGAATTGACCAGGGTTGTCTATTGTAGTCCTGGGTGAAACTAGTTCTGTTTTCAATAGTTTTATACTAAAAAAATTCATTTGTTTTATGGGTGCTCCAGCAAAAATCTATTTCACTACAATACGGCAACAAAAAGTCCATTAGCTTTTCATATTTTGACCTTGTTGCTCGATTTTTTTTGGTTGATTTGACTTTATTTTGTGTGAAAACGTACATTGTTTGTAGGCTACTACGAAAAACCGGTGAACAACATGATGAAGGTTGGTATATCAGTCCTGATTGTCTTTTGTGTGGGCATGTTGGTATTTGTGCTCGAGTGGGGCCTTTTGAATCCGGCTGTGAAATCTCGCAATGGAACCAGCAAGGGTTTTTTGCGAGCTGCCCACGGTTTTAACACGAAGGTCAATAGATGTTTAATTTTTTGAGAAGAACTAAAGCAAGCAAATCTGTTCAGGTGAATCCGTGTGAAGATTTCCACGAGCACGCATGTGGCCTGTACGCGTCGTGTAACCCTATACCGGCTGATATGGGAATGATGTCTGAAGCGGTTCGCATTCAAGAAAACACACAATCGCAAATGAAGGGTGGGTTTGTACTTGAGTTTATGAACTTCCTTTACATAAGATAATAGCGTCGTGTTAGCGAAACCAAAAAAACACACACAATGCGTTTTCAGCTTTGCTGGAAGCCAATTCGACATACAAATCTATCGCCATCAACAATATTATCAAGTACTACAGCTCGTGTCTTGATGAACAATCTTATGCAAAAACAGCGGCGAATTTTACATTTGCTGCGATCAAGGTGCGATTGTTTTTCTTAGTTCACAGATAGACAATTTTAGAGCTTGGGTCAGTGGCCATTGCTTGAAGGCGCATCGAAGTGGAACACGACCAATTTTGAGTTGCAAAATTTCCTTGTGAAAGCGGAGCAAAATTTTGGTTTGACTGCTGAGGACCTTAACTTATTCAAATTTTCCATGGGCCGAGAAGAAATAGATCAAAAACAAAGAATAATTAAGGTAACTTTAAATTTTTGCTAATTGTTTTTATGTTGCAGTTGACTCCCCCGGACATTCTTGTTGAAACGGAGTACCTACGGAATGCAGATCAGTATAAGGACGAAATTCGGGCTCTAATGGAACTAAGAACAAATCTATTGTCTGCATTCGCCAAGGAAATCAACCTGCCCCCTAATCCTAACATGAAAGAAGATTTAAACGCGATGATGGCTTTTGAAATCGAAATAGCCAACATTTGGGTGAGAATGTTTTTTGATTGACGTGACATAGAGAATACAACTCTGGTCATAATGGATTGATTTATTCCCTGGCTATAATGTTATCTAGCTACGAGAAATTTCTTCCCAAATTTTTTTTCTTGCGAAACATCTAACAAAACACCTCGTACTACCCTTTTAGAGTTTAAGAATTTTTATGTTTACTGGTAGTTCGTAACCAGGTGGACAGATGTTGGGTTTAAACTCATTTCTTGCTCAACAACTGCAGTCTCTTGAAAAATACATATATTGTGTTTAGAAGACGAAACATGGTGAAGACTTGGAACAACAAACTGCTTCGTTCCGAGCTGTGAATGATGCTCTTAAAAACACCTTGGTATTAATCTGTAGTCTTTGATTTTATTGTGTGATTTCAGAATATGGACATCTTGAACTATGCTCTTTCTACAGAACACCCTGTCACCCATAGCTTCATTCGGGACATGAACGCGCAAATACGTCTTCCTATTGGTTTTGTTGAAAGGTATGATTTCTCTCGGTTTTCGTTTCAACATCCATTTTTTCAAGGGTTTCGGGTTTGCTGAAAAATACAGACCCAAACATTCTCAGCAATTACTTATTGTTCAATGTGTTTCTATCTTTCCAAATGTTTTTGGGTCAGAAGTTCAGGGCAATCCAATTTGTAGGTTTTTCTACATGGTTCTTAAAAATGTGGTTAAGGAATACGACAAGGAGACAGAGGGATTAAAGGAAATGCAGCCATTGTGGAAAGAATGCGCGAAACATACGAAATCTTTACACCACGCCTATGGAGCTCTCTACGTCAGAAATCACTTTGATGAAGTACGTTTGTTTTGAGAATGACAGGGCCTATAAGATAATGTTTTCTAAATCCATTTAAATTCAATAAAAATGTAATTCAGGAGTCCAAAGTGAACATTACAGGCATGATTTCCAACTTGAAAAATGCCTTCATTGAGCTGGTCGACGAAAACGCCTGGATGGATAGTGAAACTAAATCTAGTGCGATTAAGAAGGCAAAGGAGATGATCGCTCTTGTTGGTTACGATGAGATTCTTTTGGATGACTGGAAGCTGGATCTTTACTATGAAAATGTGAGTTCTTAATAGGATAATAGTTAGCTCAATTTAGTTGACCTTCTTGGAATCGGAAAATTTCATGGAGAGATATGCAAAACGAAAGCAGTGGGCAAAAAGGAAGGAAGCTGAGGAATTAATGATGACTAGAAACTCAAGAATGTTCTCATATTCTGCGGACACAATGAATGCCATGTACAGTTTAGAGTCTAACTCCATTCGTATGTTGATTTATGCGACAAAAAAGGAAATAATATTCAGATTTTCCGGCTGGTATTCTTCAGTTCCCCTTCTTCCACCTTGATCAGCCTCAGGCCTTGAATTATGGTGCAATTGGAGCAACAATTGGTCATGAACTCACCCACGGGTTTGATGATACTGGAATGCTTTACAATGATGAGGGAAACTTGAAGAGTCGGTGGAGTAATGACACCTTGGAGCAATTCCAGAACCGTTCCCAATGTTTTGTTGACCAATATGGAGGAATCGAGGTAAGACGAAACTATCGAATAATTTTATACAAAGAGAACTGGAAGATAAAAATTGAAGAACATTTGTAAGCTGATCCACTGATTAAGTGCTTACAGGTACCTGATACAGATGGACAACATATTGACGGACACAGGACGCTTGGCGAAAACATCGCCGACAATGGAGGTCTTCGGGAGGCCTACCGGGCTTTTCAGAAGTCTGTGTTGATCAATGGACCGGCAACCTCTCTACCTGGAATTCAAGCAACGTCTGAACAACTCTTCTTCTACGGCTACGCTTTCTACTACTGTTCTGCTATACAACCAACCTATGCACGAACGCTGTTGTCTGTTGATTATCATTCGCCTAATAGATTCAGGTTTGTTTTTCGAAAAAGACTTAACTAATGTGTTTTAAGGGTTAACGTGGTGCTACAGAACTCAATTGAATTCTCAAGAGTCTTCAAGTGTGCCCCGGGAACACCAATGAACCCGAAAGAAAAATGTGTTCTGTGGTAGCCGGTTGTTTTGATTCATATCTCAGTGAACTGTTTTCGTTTCTGTGTTTCAAACTAGGCAAGTTTCTAGTCATCATTAATTCCTCAGCTTCCTTCCTTTTTGCCCACTGCTTTCGTTTTACATATCTCTCCATGAAATTTTCCGATTCCAAGAAGGTCAACTAAATTGAGCTAACTATTATCCTATTAACAACTTACATTTTCATAGTAAAGATCCAGCTTCCAGTCATCCAAAAGAATCTCATCGTAACCAACAAGAGCGATCATCTCCTTTGCCTTCTTAATCGCACTAGATCTAGTTTCACTATCCATCCAGGCGTTTTCGTCGACCAGCTCAATGAAGGCATTTTTCAAGTTGGAAATCATGCCTGTAATGTTCACTTTGGACTCCTGAATTACATTTTTATTGAATTTAAATGGATTTAGAAAACATTATCTTATAGGCCCTGTCATTCTCAAAACAAACGTACTTCATCAAAGTGATTTCTGACGTAGAGAGCTCCATAGGCGTGGTGAAAAGATTTCGTATGTTTCGCGCATTCTTTCCACAATGGCTGCATTTCCTTTAATCCCTCTGTCTCCTTGTCGTATTCGAAGTGACGGGGGTTCTTTGCAGAAAATCACCGAAGGACCACATGTCTAACTAAATCAGAACTTATTTAAATGAAACATAAAAGTTTTAACCTCCCAGAAGTCGATCATGTAGGTGAAATCTTTTCCTTCACCTGGGAGAGGACAAGTTAAGTTGAAATCCACATCAAAGGTAGTCTGAGCATCGATGACAAAAACGGCGACAAACTTATTTTTTATATTTTACAAAGTGAAAAAAGGAAACCAGAATGAGGAGCTTCATTTCGCTCAGACGATAGAACGGCTGTGGGAATGCTTTTTTCAAACTCTTAGAATTTATAGACTATATGCTCATATAAATTGCGATTAGTCAGGAAATTCCTTCGGAGAATTTAAAATTTAAACATGCGTAATGTAAACGTCTACAATTGCCCAGCGCAAGAAATATGATTTTGCCTACCGATGAAAAGAATTTATGAAAGGATTTTCGGCTTTTGTGTTTCAAGCCTCGCTGTCTCTCTGTCTCTCTGTCTCTCTGTCTCTCTGTCTCTCTGTCTCTCTGTCTCTCTGTCTCTCTGTCTCTCCGTCTCTCTGTCTCTCTGTCTCTCTGTCTCTCTGTCTCTCTGTCTCTCTGTCTCTCTGTCTCTCTGTCTCTCTGTCTCTCTGTCTCTCTGTCTCTCTGTCTCTCTGTCTCTCTGTCTCTCTGTCTCTCTGTCTCTCTGTCTCTCTGTCTCTCTGTCTCTCTGTCTCTCTGTCTCTCTGTCTCTCTGTCTCTCTGTCTCTCTGTCTCTCTGTCTCTCTGTCTCTCTGTCTCTCTGTCTCTCTGTCTCTCTGTCTCTCTGTCTCTCTGTCTCTCTGTCTCTCTGTCTCTCTGTCTCTCTGTCTCTCTGTCTCTCTGTCTCTCTGTCTCTCTGTCTCTCTGTCTCTCTGTCTCTCTGTCTCTCTGTCTCTCTGTCTCTCTGTCTCTCTGTCTCTCTGTCTCTCTGTCTCTCTGTCTCTCTGTCTCTCTGTCTCTCTGTCTCTCTGTCTCTCTGTCTCTCTGTCTCTCTGTCTCTCTGTCTCTCTGTCTCTCTGTCTCTCTGTCTCTCTGTCTCTCTGTCTCTCTGTCTCTCTGTCTCTCTGTCTCTCTGTCTCTCTGTCTCTCTGTCTCTCTGTGTCTCTGTCTCTCTGTCTCTCTGTCTCTCTGTCTCTCTGTCTCAATTTCGCTGCTCTTCAAAAGCCTCCTCACACACACAGAGGACCGATAGGGCGATGGATTATTACGTTTATAAAAATTTTATTTAAAAGCCAAATCAACAGTTCCACAAGGTTTCAATGGTTTGCCCAAGACACGACGCATCATTGCTTTTTCCCGCAAAACTCAATCAATTAATATAAGTATCTCGTCTCGTTTTGAAGCGATTTATCAATAGGAACGGGGTCGCTTCCTTTACCATTGTTTCCGTTGTTTCCTTGGACGAATCGGTTCCATGTAGGCTCCCCTTCTTCCTCTTCTTGATATTCCTACTCGTTCTCGGCTTTTCCCAGGTGTCCACAGTGTCCGGCTGCCCATCCCAAGCCGGGCGGGTTTTGATCTTCTTCTGGACACGCTCATTCTTCTCCATTTCCGTTTCCTTCGACGACCCGGTGGTCATCATCGCCATCAGACGCTGACACATTTCCTTTTCCATCTGCAAAATGAATTGTCTTACACATTATTTCCAATCTCAATTTGTGAGCTAACTTCCGCAGTTTCCGTTAAGGTTCAAGGATAAATGGACATTTCCAACATAAACATTTCCCATTTAATAGATTACGTACATTGGTACACATAGTTATTGTCCACTTGGCGTTTCAAAACGGCTTTCTTGTGCTTCTTGGCCATATTTTTTTCTCGGTAATTTCGTTTCTTTTTCGACTAAACAAAAAAGGTAGGTTTCCAACAACAAAAAAAAATTAAAAGGACTAATTTCATAGAGAAGTTCACAAAAAAAAACTCACCCTTCTAAGGTTGATCCTATCGCTCCATAATTGAACGCCTGCAGCTGGTCCTTTTGAAAAATAGGAAGTTGAAGGATTCCGGCCGCAAAAACTGAAACTCCTTCATTCATTTTTGAGAACAAGTTTACTTACATGAAGGTTTCAACGTGCCGTTACTCCACCATTTCGTCAAGTTTCCCTGATCGTCGTAGTCGTATCTTGCCATCAAAACCGTGTTTTCTATAAATGTAAACTAAATTGTTACCACTTTTGGCACATTAAGAACTCAAATCTTCATAGTAATCATCGGAAATTTTCGTGAAATCCATCATGACCATGAACACACTTATTATCTATTATTTTGTTTACTTACGGTTTTTATAACTTTTTAAACATAGAATTTATTTGCCAAATATGTCCATTGAGTAAGTGAAGCTTTGTTTATGAAAGCCTGAAAAAAATGATCAACAAGGGAAGGGACAACAAAAAGAAGTTTCAAAAGTTAAAATAATTCATAAATAGCTTAGAAAATTTCACTGGAACGTAATGTAAATTGGATGAAAACGCGTTTCTGTCGATAACCGAATGGCAGCGCGCGATACGCCATCATGCCAGCGGGCATGACTCAGTGGCCAGACGAATTACCTCAATGTATCGGTCGGTTCAGTCTGACCATTTTTCTTATTAAATCGATATTTAGCTTCTGTCTTTTTTTATTATGGAGAGGTTAATGGATTTTTTTTTCGACAATCGGATGAGACATTTTTCATCGCGTGTTAACAGATTTCACTGCTGTCAGTCTTGACGATTTTTTAAACAGAGTCGACCAAAAAATTAGGATAGCTCTCCAAAACAGGACGCTTGAAATAAGATCTTTTTGAAGCTAAAACATTACAATCATTCCACGAAAAAAACATGTTTACTCTCCATTTCATTGACAAACTAAATTTTGTTGAACTTCATGGCAAGCAATTTTTGTTGTAACCCGCAAAAAAATCACTTTTTCAATAAAAAAATTTATTACGCTGTGTAGAGACAAGCTTTTCGAATGATCCTACGAGATAAATAAGGCTGTTGAGGGGGAGATTTATTCGTGTTCTGCGGGAGTTTTATTCGTGTGCAACCATATGTAGAAAACGCATGTTCAACGAATAACTCGGCTTTCAACAGATTTCGAATACAGAAAGCGGTTTGCAGATGCTCCATTTGTTCTCAGCGCTTTTCTATTTAGACGTAGTGTCCCGCAACTTGGCACCGTTTTTTTTTTACCTTTTTTGCTTAACCTTGTGTCCAAAATACTTTAAGTTTGCAAACGGGTGATTCTCCCGCTTGACAAAAAATATAACTACAAGAGTCACTCGGTTTTTTTTGTATTTTTCCAGAGGCAAACAACATTTATGTGTGTTTATTCAGCCGATTCCATTAATTTAGTATCCCCAGTTGATGCAAGTGACCCAGGAGCAGTAGTTTCTGGGAATTTTGTTGAGCGCAGTTCCGCTTGTCGATAGGGTCTCAGAGGGCATCTGGGTCTTGCAGTATGTCTGGTCCATCTCACATTCCGGGACATTCTTGTGATACAAATCAGCCTACAAAATTCTTTAATTTTATTCATTTGGCAGTTCTACTCTGTGGATTCCATTGTCTGTGCAGTTGTGAAACACAACCAGCCCAATAGTAAAAAAAAGGGGAAAGGGCTTCATCGCCTCTCACGAATCCGGCTAGGTTAGTTTGCACTGTAGTGCCCCTGGATGCAGAAATGACAGGGGTTCGTTGCAGAAAATCACCGAAGCTAAAGTCGTCCAACTAAATGAGTGTCTATTTAAGGTCATCTTTCCGTATTACGTTAGCAGGCCTATGTATGCAATAGAATTCCGGTCGATGCCTTTGCCTAAAAATTGTCAAAATCTTTTTTTTGTTGAATAAATATGACGTCCAACGAGGCATCGACTAAAATCCTATTGCACTGTTTCACAAGACTCTGCTCGAAAATCACACAAAACGTGTCTTAATTTAAATAATAAATACCTCCCAGAAGTCGATCATGTAGGTGAACTTCTTTCCTTCGTCTGCGAGGGGACAAGTGAAGTTGAAGTCCACATCCAAGGTAGTCTGAGCATCGATGGCAAAAACGGCGACAAACTTATATTCTATATTTTACAAAGTGAAAAAAGGAAACCAAAATAAGGAGCTTCATTTCGCTCAGACGATAGAACGGCTGTGGGAATGCTTTTTTCAAACTCTTAGAATTTATAGGCTATTGGCTCATATAAATTGCGATTAGTCTGGAAATTCCATCGGAGAATTTAAAATTTAAACATGCGTAATGTAAACTTCTACAATTGCCCAGCGCAAGAAATATGATTTTGCCTACCGATGAAAAGAATTTATGAAAGGATTTTCGGCTTTTGTGTTTCAAGTCTCTCTGTCTCTCTGTCTCTCTGTCTCTCTGTCTCTCTGTCTCTCTGTCTCTTTGTCTCCCTGTCTCTGTGTCTCTTTGTCTCTCTGTCTCCCTGTCTCCCTGTCTCTCTGTCTCTCTGTCTCTCTGTCTCTCTGTCTCTCTATCTCTCTGTCTCTCTGTTTCTCTGTATCTCTGTTTCTCTGTCTCTCTGTCTCTCTGTCTCTCTGTCTCTCTGTCTCTCTGTCTCTCTGTCTCTCTGTCTCTCTGTCTCTCTGTCTCTCTGTCTCTCTGTCTCTCTGTCTCTCTGTCTCTCTGTCTCTCTGTCTCTCTATCTCTCTGTCTCTCTGTCTCTCTGTCTCTCTGTCTCTCTGTCTCTCTGTCTCTCTGTCTCTCTGTCTCTCTGTCTCTCTGTCTCTCTGTCTCTCTGTCTCTCTGTCTCTCTGTCTCTCTGTCTCTCTGTCTCTCTGTCTCTCTGTCTCTCTGTCTCTCTGTCTGTCTGTCTCTCTGTCTCTCTGTGTTCTTTTACAACTTCCAACACAACAAAGCTTGCAAAATCATTTTATTGAATAATCATCGTTGAGTAAATTTTTTTGTTAGATGGATAGGCATATTATGTTGCGTACTTTGCATTCTGAAATCAGAAATAAGCAGTTAGAAAGAAAACAACAAACCGTCGCTGTCAAAGGCTTCGAGCACTTCGATCATAATGGTTGCTTTCGAAAAATGGGAAGTTGAAGGATGCCGGCCGCAAATACTGAAACTCTATTGATATGTGAAAACAAGTTTACTTACATAAAGTTTTCAACGTGCCGATACTTCATCAATTCTTCATGTTTCCCTGATCATCGTAAAACATTCCACTGCCATCAAAACCGTGAGTGATTTCTATAAAGTAAATTAACTTGATACTACTTTTCGCCTAAAAAGAACTCACTTTTTTAAAATAATATTACATTCTGAAATCTTCGTGTTTGATTTCTTTGGTCAAATATTTCCATTGATTATGTGAGTGAAGCTTTGTCTATGAAAGCCTGAAAATTATAATCAATAAGGGAAGGGACAATAAAATTGGTTCAAGGGTTATAAGGGCTAGTCAATTTTGCTGGAACGTGATGCTAAAATGAATTTGATGAAAACGCGTTTCTGTCGATAACTGAATGTGTCGCGGCGCGCGATACGTCATCATGTGAGTAGGCCTTCGGCTTTTCCAATTACTTTTCGTTCTTTGCATGACCAAAGCTTTAGTTTTGCAGCATTTTACAACTTTCTCCCGTCACAACACATATTTCTATTCCCAGAGTTCGAACAACAAACTGAATCGTTCCAAAAATTTAAAATTGTTCTTTAAAATAAGTTTCTAAAATTGGAACCATATGGCTAATCAGTCGTTTTCGACTTTGGTTCCAGATGAATTAATTAAATTCTTTTGGAAATGTTTTGTTCTCATGTTTCTTTCCTTTGTATGGAAATCGGCGCCCGCGGAGTTATTTCGATAATAGAACTTTGCGAATATAAAACCGCGCTAATTACAGGAAATTCAGCAAGCATGAAGTTCCTCTCTCACTTGGTCATTCTCTTCCTTCCTCAAGTGGGGAGTCGCCTTTCCAGCCCAGCACCCCGCGGCCTCCGTCAACGTTGCGCTAAAATAAAAATATTTTTTGAACCTTGTTTTTGATTATAAATATGTAAACTTAAAAACAAAATTGAACTCCAAAAATTATGCGTCCTAATTATTTAAAGTGTGCAAAAACAAATTAGCAAAGTCGCCAGAAGAAATTTGTGATCGTAACAAAAATTCATGACCATTACCATAATCTTAGCCATTTCTTTTTCGAAAGACAAAGTTGTTCAAGTAATTATACCTTTGGAAATAAGTGAAGTTCCAATTCATTGCATGATTAAAAGTTATGTTTCAGCTTCAGGAGAATGTGAATATTCGAAGATTCAGTTGAGAATCTATTTAATAACCGATTCAGTTGTTGAACTTAGGCATGCAATAGCATACGACAAAGAAGGCGCCGTTTGTCAAAGTTCACAATATTATGGGCCAAATTTTTTTAGGACCTCTTCCCGGTGAAGAGCCCTGAAAAAGCTGTCTTGAAAAAAAAATGTTTTTGTTCAGATTTAGAAAAAAAAGCTTTATTTGAACAGACAAGGCAACCGTCGAAAAAGCAAAATTTGTTCTTTTGCAGATACCAAAAAAGTAATCTACTATGTCTATTTGAATACTAAGGGTGAGTTCACTTTCCTATTCTTGTCTGTGTGTGCGGAAAAGTTTCTGAATCTGAACAAAACATGCTCTCAGACAACTTTTCAAGGGCTTTCCAATGGTATGTGGGGAAATCTTCAAAAAATATCCATTTGGGTCAAAATTCTGTGCATTTGGCCAAACTGCGCCTGTCTGTGTCGCCTCTTAATTAATTTCTGGTGTCAACAGCTGAATCCATCCCAAACAATCGAATGAGTGTTCGCATATCACTCCAAAAATGACTTTCAATCACGCAAGAAAGTGGAACTATACATATTTCACGCGGTGTTTATGTGAATTGGAAAAGATTTCTGTTTGCAACCCTGCAAACAGGAACAAATCTTGTTACCATTTGCTTGTTTTTACGAACGTTGGCACCTGATAAGCCTGATTTCTAAAAACAGAAAGCTGCACCTGTACAAATGTCTGTTTGTTTGCCGGCTGCAGCGATAAAAGTCATGGGTTTTCTGTCACGTGCTCTCCCTGCGCGAATTCACTCCTTCCTGGTATCAGGAAGAAAGCAAATGACCTTCTAAGCCTCTATGTTTTCGTTTTCTTTGGCAATCAAACCGCCTCCATGTTTCGAAATAACCTTGGTTGGCCTATTTCGGCCGCACTCCGGGCTTCCTGTTATTTCACAAGGCTGACGGATTTCCTATATGCGTTCATGTGATCCACCAACAAGCCCAAAACACTAGTATCGTACCTACTATGTCTAGACAGCAAACAGGATGTTATTAATGTTGCCCAACATGCTTCCTTTTGGAAACGGATATTTAACCAAAGCTCATATTTTTTTTGGCATCCCACAGATTTTGAGAATTGAACAGTAATGTTTCTTAGAACTTACTCTTTGATTGTTTCCGTTAGGGTTTGTCAAAGTTTGTTGATTTTGTGAACTTTCAACACTCTAGTTCTTTAACTCTCTAATTCTCTACTTTTCTACCTGTCTAACTGGTTACCTGTCTAACTGTCTAACTGTATAACTCGCAATCTTTTCAAATCTCTAACTACTTAACTGTCTAACTGTCTAACTGTAAAGCTTTCAAACTCTCTAACTGTCTAACTCTAACTGTCTAGCTCTCTACCTCTCTAACTGTCTCGATCTTTCACTGTGATACTATATAACTCTTTGGAAAATGTCTACAAACACATTGAACTTTGATTTCACCCACAGAGAGAAAATGTTTCTCTTTAGTTGGTCAAAATTCACTCGACCTTTTAAACAAAAAACTTGTTGTTAACTTCATAGTGATGTAGTTAAAACGCACTTCCCAGAAAGTGTCCCTAACCAGTTAGCGGTCATAAAACAGCGGGCAATTGTTGTTACGACCACATTTATTAAACTTTTTGGTTGAATGAATTGACCATACTTCGTACACAATTGCTTTTGACACCAGGCTAAACTCACTAGTTTCAGCCAATAGACAACCACAGTTAAACAGTTAGGCAATCTCTACTTATCAAACCTTTTATATTTTCAAATTCAGGTTTGAACTGTTTTTCAGCCAAACAATATGACTTCATTTTCCCAGACCAGACATAACATGGAACAGACAATCCACGACCAACGACCGTCGAACCTTGATGCCAAAAACAAAAAAACACATTACTGATGATTATGAAAATTTTTCACGAGGCGAATAGGCTCATTATATTGTTTCTCTATTTCGTAAACACCTGGAAACCATTTTCAGTATCATAGTTCAATTTCACTGAAGTACTTCAACAAACTGATTAATCAATTGTATTTCAACCAGAAGTTTCGGCCCGCCTCCGGCGGTCCTCCACTTCTGGGTTCGGCGGCCTTCGGCCGCCTTAATGGGTTCTCAGAGGGCGGCCGATCACTCTTGCGCTTCGCGCCAGAGCGGTTCCCGGCCGCCCTTGGAATCCTCCCCTCGCTTCCCACCACACCAACCCTCTCTCCCTGGGAAATGAAGGGCGGAGTCCGAACCAACAAATAGAGAAACCCCAATCCTCCGTTGTATATTTAGATCAACTCGATTCAATTTGAAGAAAATTTAACAACGAACTTTGATAAATTGCAATTTCAGGCGATGTTTGCTGCCCTACAGAGAAGCCTTGTCTCTCAAAAAGAAAAGAAGGTACAAATTGCTTCACTCTTAGTTTTTATGTTCAGAAAAAGTTGTTTATAGTGATTTGAAGCGTTTTGTTAAATCCCTTGGCTTACAAAATCATTTTATTGTAAAATTTACCCCTAAAATTATGTTTCATGACAAGTTTAGTTCTGTTCATTTTATTAAATAGCTTCCATTAGTGTTTATGCATGCTAACTTAACTTTAGTTTCCGTCAAAATCATTTTAGTGTGTCTCTTTTGCCGACACATTTGGCCAGCCTTTGGTAACTACTATGCATTATCTCACTTACGAACCTATCAAGGTCGGTTAGCAGAAAAGCATAGAAAATGTTTTTCAGATTCCTTCCCAAGATGAAAATTCACCTTTCGATATGGAGGAATACGTCAAATTCTTGGACGAAGAAGACAACAAAGCCAAAGCAAAACTGTTCACGTCTGTGATACCGACTCCTATTTTGACTAATTATACCAACGCATTGACTCCTATAGATGTCGCTTTGTATAATTTGTGGAGCACGTCTTCCCCTCTTCATGCCAGTGCTTCTGGGTTTTCTGGAATGCTTCCTAGTCAGAATACCGCTTTCCATAAACCCTTGCGTAGATAATACAGAAGTATCGACAAGATTGTATTGTAATAAATAAGTATTTCAAAAAAAAATTGTAAAAATAAAATTTATATAAATAATATTTTCAGCGAAAAAATTATAAATTCTAATAAAATCTCAAATCATGTTTACCCATGTTTATTACCAAGGCTAACACATGGCTATCATTTCCCTTTCTTTGAAAAGCAAAAACTTTAAAGGACTGGTTGGACATATACGGAAACACTCCTTCTATTTTCCAACGAATGCGATTTTCTCGAACACTGGGTTGATTTTCCATAGTAAGACAGTGAATTGTAATTTCCCTTAAAAATAAAACACATGCTTAAAATTACTTTGTAAGCTATTTATATTAAATAATGATAATTTTGCCATGGATGCCTGTGTTGTTGGCAATGTGATTAGGTGTCCCGGCGCGATCAGCTCAGAGGCCTGCGCCCCGCTTGCACGATCAATTGCAAGACCTGTCAGCTGTTATTTGCTTTGACACCTTTGACATCTTGATACTGATACATCTCGATTTACGCTTACAATGACTTTGAGAGTTCCTACTTTAATAATTCCTTCAATACTGAATTACACCCTTATTTTTAGCTATATTGTCAGTAAACTTGTTAGTACAGGTAAACATTTTCAGGTAATGGCCTTGAACGCTGCGCTGAAAGGCGTTCTGCGGCTCGTAGCAGAACAGCTCCAGACTCAGCCCTCCACATCCCTTCCTGCCATAAAAGGAGTGGGGTCACCGCTACAAGAGAGCCGGTTTGACATATTCAAAGTCAGTTTTCCATGAATCCTTGTTTCAAAAAGAAATTCAGTTATTTTTCGTAGCGGGTGGATCGCTGGGTCTTGGAGGCTGGATCGCTCACGAAGGAGCACAGTGGCTCGACAATCGAGGGTACTTCACGCCTTCAGACGACGATGACGACGACTAATTTTTTGTATATATTTTATTGCCATAGATTCTCACAGTCTGATGAAGAGAGTCCTACAACTTATTCATTGCCTTCAGTGTCCTTGTGACGTTCGCAATCGATTTGATAAGCCGTCCAATTCGATGTAATCCCCAAGGACAGTTCCTGGGAGGTTTCAGTTTTGGCAACTGAGCCAAAGAGAACTTTGACAATCAGATTTATTAAATAGAAGGGGTGCCTACAATTGTCACAACATACCAGTAAGATCACCCGATACATCGTAAAGCGGGCTATTACACAGATTGAATAGAGGTAGTTTGGATTACAGAGAGGAAGCGGAGTTTGCATGTGAGGGCGCAGTGGTTTCGTCAGCTCCGTTTTCATGCTCACTATTGTTGCTGGTGACAGGGTCGATGGGAATCGGCTCCGGTTCCCTAAAACAAAAACTTTGCGGTAGAATTCTTCTTTTTGACCTAAAAATTGTTAGCGGATTATTTTGTTTGGGTGATGATTACGCTAAAAACTAACCCATCGCTGTTCTTCGACGTGATGTCGGAGGCGATAGTCTGCGGAGGCATCAAATCGGTGAACATTTCCCTGAGAATCATGTTTTGAGCTAGGAGTTCACCACTCTGCTGAAATAGAAATTCATTTATTTTTCAATTTTTCATTATCCAACCTCTCTAAGCTCGTGTTTCTTGTACACCATCGTTTGGTAGAACTCCGCCATTGAGGCCTGCATTTCTTCTGTTAGCGCATTTCCATCATCTTTAGCTAACTCGGACAATAAAACGGGATCGAATAAATTATTCTAAAGCAAGCTTGTAACTATCAGGTGTACCACCAAAACCTACATTCTTCTGTTCTCTGGGAGAAATCGCTGCATTAGTGTCCATAATGGTTTTCGTCATCATACGACGCCAGTTGTCCATGAAAAGATGCATCCACGACGAACTTTCTTCTGCCAGATTCTTCAAACGAAGATTGGCAAGTTCCAGCTCGACTAACAACTATTAAAAAACGCCATTCAGAAAAACTTCCGATTATTACCTTCTTGGTATCAATTTTCTCTTCCTCCTTTGGAGGTGTGTCTTCTCTTTTCTTTCCATTTAACTTCTGAAACGGATAAAGAAATTTTTTATAAAAATGTTTCCAAATACCGCTGAGATATTGACCGGCCTGCTTGGGAAGAAATCATCTATGTTCGGTTCAACAACCCATTCGGGACGAACCTAAATCTTATTGTATTCTTTTGTGTATGTGGCTTACCTTGTATCTGTCTTTCATGGGATCTTGGCCCTTTTCCCCCGCTGCCATCCACTCTTTCACATTTGACATAACCTGAAACTCTTATGTGAAAAACAATAGGGAAATTTGCCTTATCAAGAGATGACATTCCATCCCTTACTCCTGGAAAAGGTTCCGGTACGTCGTTATCATCCTCGTTGGAATCGAAGCTTAAATCCAACTCCTCAATGTCGTCATTTGGCTTGGAGAGACCAATCGGTTCCAGGATAATGGTCTCAAGGCACTGCAAGAAAGAACAAAATTGTGTATGTATACTTGTATTCTTTTGATAAGAAGTTTTGCGCACTGCAAACACTACAGCTCTCTTCATTGCGAGACATTTCCGAATTTCGGCTGGTGTTTTATAACTATGGAAATTCCCTATCATTTTCGATATTTTTATAAATCGACCTAATGAATTCCACGCTTGTTTAAACCTCAGAGTTACTGACAAAAGATTCAACGGATGCACTACGCGACAAAATCTTCAGCGGGAAGAGTAAAAGTACGTAACGAGTAACGAAAACTACCTTGGCATTTAGTATTTCGTAAAAATAAGCTAGGTAGTAACTGAATTACAAAATAAAATGCCCGTAAAGCCCGTGCCCGTTTATGGAAATAAGATCTTTCTTTCGTTGTCCTAGGATTTATTGTTTTAATGTCGTAGATCTGGCGTCAAATCGTTTGCAGCTTAGTTTTAGCTTAATTTTCTTCGCAAAATTTGTCTCACTTTAGATTGCAGGCCACAGGGAACGCCGCTTGATTTGATTGTTACGCAGAAGAACACTACGAAGTATCAACCTTCTTTCACTTATGTTTTGTAAACTGTATATTGTTGCATTGCTACTTACCGGCCCGGACTTGGGGTCCTTTGGAGTAGACATCTCCCGAATGCAGTCCAGTGCCTTTCCCACTTTATCTAACTGAAAAAAATGGAAAATGAGTGATTCACAAAAGAAATACCGTAGACTCATCCCTCAAACGGCTAACTAGGTTCTGCAGACCGGCAATGGTCTGATAGACGTCTACATCAAGTGAATTAGACATCGAGAAAATCAAGCTTAATGGAATTTTTCGTTAGAAAAATTCAGGTATTATTCGATCTTCGAATTTATGGCAAGGAAAGAATTGTCAGAAAAAATTTATGCGACGATAGAACTGACTGACAACCAAACAATAACAAGGAAAACATCCCGATATTAAAAAAGGCTCAATATTAAAATAGCATAACACAAGAGAGCCTTCTGAGATACTATAGATTGATCGGTGTGCATGGTACAGCAGAAAAATTGAGTTTACTCTTCGTCTCCCTTTTCCTGTACCTCGGGGAAGTTCTCCTCCTCATCCGCTGCCTTTTCGTCCTCCGCCTTTTCATCCTCAGCCATCTCATCGTCAGCCTTTTCATCATCAGCTTTCTCATCGTCATCGCTAACACTCGGCGAGCGACGATGATCCTTACGGCGCAAGCTCTTAGGAAGCTCCTTCCCCTTGGGTTTAGCGACGATACTCTTGACGTTGTCGTTCTCTCCGTCGCTGTGCTCGTGGGTGGGTTGTTCCAGTTCCCGCTCCAGCTCCTTCTGTCGACGATTAATGAGCTCTAGAAAAGCAACAAATCATTTTAGCATTTAAAAAAAACTAACCATCAATCATTTTCTGACTGTTTTTCAACAGCTCAAGAGAGCGGACAGTGTGTTTCGCAGGCAGGAAGAACATCACGGGTTCTGTGCGCGTCTGGATAAAGTTGCTCAGCAGACGATAGTGTCCTTGCTTAACCTCCGCCTAAAAATTGATATCTACAGCTGAATACAACACCTACATATTGCATCAAAGCCTTCTTTCTTGTCAGTTGTTTCAGCTCCCTCTCTTTTTCCCGTCTCTGGTTCATGAGCGTTTGACGCTCCTGAATAACCTGAAACAAAAAAATGCTAATACAAGGCGGTGCAAGCCAACCTTTTCCTTGTCCTGGCGTTTAGTGTCTTCCAGTTTCTTCTCGATCTGTTCCAGTTTCTCCGCCTGTTTCTGCTGAGCCGCTCCTCTCTCGTTCTTCTTGAACTGAGTCAGAGTTCCCATCAACAGGTTCGAAAACATGCGCCGATTCCTGTTCACAACCTCCTTCTTCTCGGTTTTAGCAATCTCCTCTAGTTTTTCTTCACGGCTTTTTGTCTCAATAGCTGGCATGACCACAGTAGATTGAACAGAGCTGAAAAAAGTTGGTCTCAACACTTTCAGATAAAAAAAACCGTTTGGGAAGACGGGCGTCGTCGTCATCCAAGGGCTCATCCTTGGTGGCGTCACTCAGCCGCCTGCGCTTCGGTCCGAAGGACGATGTGCCATCGAAAGTAGTGCGCTCCCTCGCCTTAAAACCACCAGGGGCTCCCCCGAAATCCGGTCCGTTGAATCTGCGCTTCGCACTCCTAAAACAAAAAAATTATTATTGTGTGAAAAAGCGAACAACGACAGATGGGGTGGTTTGGATAAAGGGTGGATAAAAAAAGAACAAAATGTTTCTTTAGCTTGAAATTGAATTCTTGAAAATCAAACAAGAAATCGCTTTGAAAATCTATTTATTCAAATTGACTGCTATTTTGTTAGAAACGAACACATAACCAAACCACCTCAGCCTTTACCAAATGTTTTTGTTACACGTTTTAGACTAAACCTTAAAAAGACGCAGAAGTATTTAAACGACCCTGTTTTCCCAAACTTTCTCTGTTCCCCCAAACTTTTTCGCTATTCGAGCGCAGGTCGTCTTTTTAAACGGCCGAAGGCCGTGTTCTTATGCGGCCGCAGGCCGCTTTTTTAAAAGGCCGAAGCCCGTATTACTGTGCGACCGCAGGTCGCCTTTTTCAACGGTTAAAGGCCGTGTTCTTGTGCGGCCGCAGACCGCTTTTTTGAAAGGCCGAAGGCCGTATTACTGTGCAACCGCAGGCCGCTTTTTCGTTACAATTGAACTACGCGAACGCAGGTTGCTTTTTTCAACGGCCGAAGGCCGTGTTAGTATGCGGCCGCAGGCCGCATTCTTGAAAGACCGAAGGCCGTATTACTGTGCGACCGCAGGTCGCTATTTCGCACAGTTGAACTATGCGACCGCAGGTCGCCTTTTTCAACGGTTAAAGGCCGTGTTCTTGTGCGGCCGCAGACCGCTTTTTTGAAAGGCCGAAGGCCGTATTACTGTGCAACCGCAGGCCGCTTTTTCGTTACAATTGAACTACGCGAACGCAGGTTGCTTTTTTCAACGGCCGAAGGCCGTGTTAGTATGCGGCCGCAGGCCGCATTCTTGAAAGACCGAAGGCCGTATTACTGTGCGACCGCAGGTCGCTATTTCGCACAGTTGAACTATGCGAACGCAGGTCGCCTTTTTAACGGCTGAAGGTCGTGTTACTAGGCGGCCGCAGGCCGCGTTTTGACCGGCCAAAGGCTGTGCTTATCGGAGGCCACAGGCCGCCTTTTCTGTCGGTGAAATACCGCCTTTTGATCGACAGAGGCCGTGTTATTAAGCGGCCGCAGGCCGCTATTTCAATCGGCCGGAGGCCGTCTTTCTTAGCGACCGCTTTTCTATGGTCCGAAGGCCGTCTTTCACAGCGGAATTGACCAAAGACCGGGGTTCTCAGCAGCCGCATGCCGCCTTTTCTGTCTCAAAGGTCGCATTTTTGACCCTCCGAAGTGAGTGTAACTAAGCGTTTGAAGGTCGTATTTCACAGAAGCGTCAGGCCGCCAGAAGACCGCGGTTTTAAGCAGCAGCCCGCTTTTTCAACCGCCGAGAGACAGAGAGAGTCTTTTTGCTTTTTTATATGATCAGGATGGCTGCCGACCGTCCCCACACAGGTTTAGACACGAGGAAACGGGGTTTGGGAAAGAGAGCAAGCCTTAGAGAGAACGAGACAATAAGAGTCCGAAAAAATAGCATTAATTAGATTGTATAAAGTATTCTTCTACGTTTCATGGTTTTTTTTTGCATTTTGTGTAATGAAAAGCATTTATTTTGAAGAAAGTTCGTTTTGGAATCTGTCCTATCACGCATCATTTTTGAGAGAAACGCAAATATCCCCAAAGTGAGAAAAAAGAGCTCATTCCGCTGCTGTTGTTCAAATTTTTGATTATACAATTGTGGCAAAATAACACTATCATCTTGCTGACTTGAACCAGGAACCGTTTGAGTGCAAGCCCCTCTCTGCACCACTAAGCCACCCGATCACATAAGCATTGGCATGGCCGCCGCCCTTTCAAGACGGGCTGCATCGATATGACTAAATGCGAAATTGACGACATTTCGTCTACTGGTTAAGATATATTCTAATAAATGTACGTATTCTCGGTCGAACCGTTGTGTTTTTTACAATGGACATATTGATTTGGTCATATTTTAGTTTTCGTATCGAAACATGCTTCAGTCCCGAAAATGTGCCAAAAAGCGTGTTTTTTTTGGCCACAGTAAGAAAACCACTTGACAAAATCGGCTCAAAGTCCACGCCCACCGAACTGAAACGGGTTTCAACCTTTAACCAAAATTTCAGCTTCATAGTTCTATCCGTTCGGCAGTTCTGCGACGGTATCGGACATACGGGAGACATCGGCGTTTTTTGGCCCTCACCCATTTTAGAAATTATGACCCGAAAGGATATAAAATAAATGTCGAATAAGTTTCTGGGGCAGTTCTTGATGCTGAAAACGATGGTGTTAACAGAATTTTTAAATATTGGTTTTGAAAAAAGAAATCTCGTTTTGAATTTAAGACGCCGCCGCACAATACAATGGAGGAACCAAACCACCGGTCAGCGCTTCGCTCTGTGCACAATTAGGACTATAACAAAAAACTTAACAGAAACAACGATGACTTACATTCTATTGGTAGAACCCAAATGCCCCAACTCCTCATCAATCGACCGCAGTCTCTCGTGGATCTTGTTAATGTCTTCTTGAACAATCTCAGTCATCTGAAGCATTTTTGAACTCTACCAAAACTTAAAATTATAAAGGTAAACATCCGTTTAAACGGCATACAAAAAACAGCAAATCACAATTTAGAGGAAAGATTCATTTCATCAAGCACAGGGATCTACATCAAGGTTTTTCGAACCTGATAAGCACTGACCAGTAATAAAATAAACGAACGACCGGTGGGAATCATCAACAGTGAAAGATCGGGTTTTGTGTACAGACCGAGAAAACTAGCCTAAGAAACACCATGAATAACGGCAAAGACTAGACAAAATGAAAAATTACTCGGTTAAATGCGACCAATGACAAGAGCATCGACAAGCGTTCCCGCGGCAAGGGTAGGGCGCTCGTCGGTTCCACCGGGGAGCTCGAGGAGGATGTTAGCACCCTTAGCGCTCATAAGCCTGTAAAATATAAATTAAAATCTAAAAAAAAATTACCTGGAGGACAGCTGATTTCCAGCAATTAGAGCTTCGGGGTAGTCGCCACGGACAGGCTGCAGATGGGCCCTCCTGTACTCGGGACGCTTGTCGAGGACAATCTCATCGGTCACCTAGAAACATCAAAAGTGAAAAGCCAAACTGACTCAAAAAACAAACCCTGACTAGAATGGATGTGTGGAAGCAATTGGAACGGCCAGCAGTCAGGAACATGGAGGGGAGAACGAAGAGGTTTGCGCAACACCAGGACGACACAGGGTTGCCTGAAATCAAACCATTGAAAAAATAAAAATTAACGGTAAACGTACCAGGGAGGGCAAACACCAAGAACTTCTGGTCGTTGTAGATGCCGCTGGCAAAGGTGCAGGGCAAACCAGGCTTCATGAAAACGCGGCCAAAGTGGATCTAGAAAGAAGTTTCTTACGATTTACAAACAATAACACTTACAGTAAACTTAAAGTCCTCAACAAGCACCTCCTTCAGGAGATCCTTCTCCCCCATGCTGACACTACCGGTGGTTACCAAAATGTTGGAGAAAGAGAAGGCGGTCTTGATCGAGTCAATCAGCTGTTCACGTCTGAAAATTTCGAGCTTCGAGATCCTTTCGCCACATCGACGGAATAGCGTTAGTTGCAAAGTGGAAAATATCTATAGGCCAACAAAAACATTGTGCGGATTCCCCCAAATTTCGATCGATAGCCTCTGAGAAAGAGACTTACCCATATCGATCGAAAAACAAACGCAGGTTCTCCACATATTACGAACCAATCCCAAGACGCATATTTTCTCAACACTCAACGGCCATCCTGCGCTACCGAGCAAATCCGCGACCTTGGATTAACAATCAGTCCCATTTGCTTCTCACTGCTAGACAACCATAATAAATGGCAAGCGGAGGCTATATAACTATGCGGTCGAAACCGGGGACCTCGACGCACTAGTGTACTTCTACAAATCATACGTTCGGCCAATTACCGAGTTTAGGGCAGCCGTTTTTAACTCCGCTTTAGGGCACGCCAAAAGGCTTGAATGTGTTCGGAATGAATGTACTCCGTAGTGGGATCTGCACTTACTTGCACATAACTAGCTCAGATGTTCGTAATAGGCCACTCAAACTCGCCACACATCCAGAACGGCGGCTCGTTAATGAATACTCCATGGCCAATATAAAAGCAAACGAAAGATAACGAATTGACAAAAACTCCTTTTCAACCTCCGTTTTTCTTACACTCACGTGAAATTCAGTTTCTTTGCCCCCACCTTAGTGGCGCAATGTTTCCGCCTTAGGGCCTTTCAGTACCTTGAACATTTGAAAAAGCAGCAAATACCAAAAGCCGCCAAAACGCTGACTATTCTCCTCGCCCAGTCCACATCTCCTAGCGGCCAGGGATGTCGCGGTGGCATACCGCGCTCGCTCCGTCACTCATGCACTCTGTCTCTGACCGGTAACGCGGCCATCTGGCTGCTGCCTTTGGCTCTCGCAATCTAACCCCGGCGGACGGTCGGCTTCAATGAAGGTTCTGCACGACGCCGTCGTTATCTCTCCCACAGGCTAGAATTGACCAAGGAAGGCCCAGATCTTGATGTGTGCAACGGGAAGCCCCGTTCGCCCACCATCAAAAAGAACCTTACCCTCCTCCAGTATCCCAAGTACCCATAATTCTCTTCTATGATATCATGTGCGAAAAGTTATATTCTAGGTACAACCACGTGTTCCTCCCCCTTGTGATAATTTTCTCACCGTGATTGGTGTTTTAAGCACGTGCAAAAGTTATTGTTTTTGTAAAATTGATTGTTTGATGCAAGACATTGCCCACTTACGAGTCACTAGCTATTCCCGCATCAATGGGCTTGAATCCGGCCTCGGTGAAGAGCGCCATGAGCTGGGGACGATTTGTATCGCGAACTTGACCCCGAAGAAGATTGTCAGCCGTAGCCTCCACAAGCTGAATTCACAATCATAGTGCATACATAACACCACAACCAACCTCGTTTCCTGTGCTGAGGACGCAAAGCTTTGGCTTCCGGTAGATAGCCACGGGGCGATGAGCCCATCCACTCGACAGCAGCACTCCAATCTCCGCCGGGCCCATGACGCTTCCCTTCTCGATCAGGGGCTCCCCCTTCTTTATGTCGCAGCCAGGAGGACGAATATCCTGCCCGACTTTCGGCGCCTCATTGAAGGCGACAACGGTCTCCTGCCCCTCCTAAAGCAGTCTGTTTATAATAAAAATAAAAATAACACAAACGTGGGAGGCAACCAGCACAGACTTCTCCACCATGATGACCGCATCCGCGTTTTCCGGCAGTTGCGCACCTTCAAAATTGAAAAATTAAAGAAATTGTGGCAATCCTCACCAGTACTGATCCTGATGCAGTTTCCTGCAGAAAGGTGTCCCTGGAAAGGCGACCCAGCGTAGGACACGCCAATCACCTTACGCTCTCCAGCTCCGTCGGCAGCTAAGAAAACAAAAATTTCATGAACGCTGACGAAAACTCCTTACCGATAACGGCGTATCCGTCTTTCATCGACGTGGGGACCGAGGGGACATTTTCAACGGCATCGATGTCCTGGGCAAGAATACGACCTTGAAAAACTAATATAAGCATAGAACAAAAATCATTTCTTCCAGTGAAATCTTGCGCAAAGCGCTGGTTTTACACTGACCGCTTGTGAACTCACACAAACCTAAAAATCAAAAATACTCACCGACTCCGATGCAATCCGGGGCTACGTACTTGATACACGGCTCCAAGGAGATGCTCACAACATGGGAGAGGGCTTCATCCATGGGAATCGCCGGCCACGGGCTGGACCGATGACGGTGGGCAACAGGCTTCTGAAAAATTGCTCAAATAAAATGAAAATTATACAACACACCTCCTTCAACGACATGCTTTTTGAAAGACACTCCAAAGATACCGCTCACGGCACTACCCTGAAATAAAATAATTAAAATAGGCCGGCAAGGTAAATGTGCATCAAAAACAATGTTAGAACCCGAAAGAAGACCGAAATAAAGTTGTTTTAAAATAGTGTCTAGTAATATAATAAATAGCTTATTGTGCAAATTATAAGTTGTAAAAACCTGAATGGGACAAATTTAGCAAGTTTCTTGATAATTAACCCCTTTTTCACGTTATTTTCATGAAAATAAGGATAGAACGCCTGTAATTCATACCAATAATAAAAAAATTACAAACAAAATAGCACAATTAATGTATAAATTTGCTTAGAGAACAAGGAAAACTTTAAATATGATCAATTTAGCTGATTAAGCAATAATAAGTCATCGACAACGGAGTGGTCTTCATAAAAAGCCAAATAAATTGAATGTGATCCTCTGAGAATCATTTAAAATAAATAAATTGAGAAATTGAAAATAAAAATAGAAGTTAAAAACTGATCCAAACAGTGTTAGGCGAACACCCGAAATTTGTGTAATTTCCAACAAAGTAGTGCTAAGAAATAGTTAATTATTTAAAAAAAAATATTTTTTAACAACAATTAAAACAATTTCTGCAAAAATACATGCAGAGTAGAAGCAAAAAACAAAGCTGTTGACGAGAAGCGACAATTTCGACCTGCCGACCAAAAATAGCGTCGCGCCGAAAATGCGTCCACTTGGCGGGCTACAGTAGGACAAAAGCCGCCGGCGCCATTATGTCTCCAGCTGAAATCATTACTTAGAAAGAATTGCTTTGTTTCTCGAGATTGCTTTTTCTAATTCATATGCGAAGCGTCCTTGATTGTTGTTTTACTCATTCAGCATTTCATTCTTTCGTATTTTTGCTCATTTCGCAGATTTGGCACGTTTTTCGTTTAATCTCTAGTTTTTTCTTCTTCTTTTTAAATGTTTTCCTTACCATTGTAAATTTTTCAGCCATTTAATGAGGATATTGTGCCGTTATAGTTTGTAACAAGTACAGGAAAGTCAGTCGAAAGCCTCCTTCACCAGCATGTCTTGTGTTGTTCCAGCCTCTTCCCGACACAGGTTCATTTTTGCATTTTCAAATTTAATTTGTGTGATTTAAGGTCGGATATGGCAACTATTTTTGACGTCTTTTGTGAATTAGGAAGTCCTGATAGCTCCGAGCTGCCTTCCATTTTGACAAAATACCCGGAGGACTACAACGACGAGTCTGTTTTGAGGAGCATTCGCCAGTTTTCTTTCCCCTGCGGTGTTAAAGAGTAAGGCTTATATTTTATTTAAAGTAATTACTTATTTGCAGTCTGGATGTCGAGGCTGTGCAGTTATTTTCCTTTGTATTGACGGATTCGGATGGCAAATTCACTTTCGGTTACTGCCGATACACGCCAAGGAATAATACCTGTCTATGCCTTCTTAGGTCAGTTTTTCTAGATTTTTTCTTTTATTCTGTGTTTTTATTAGTAAGTAAACGTGAATTTCAGTGGTTTCGCCTGGCCGAACGTGTTCTACAAAATGTTGAACCACATCTCGCTCGTCATGAACAACGCATCCGTTAGTTTGCTGTTATTTTGACACCAATTCATCATTTGTAGCAATCCGATCTGGACACCCTCCTCACGAGGATTTATCACACGGATTTGCCAAATGTAGGAGATGTTGTGGCTTTTGACTGTCTTAATGGTGCGCAGGTGGGTTGAAAATGCTTCGTTTTTCCATAGTTCTTATGTTTAGCGGTTGGAGGTGTCCATCCCCGATTTGTCTAGACTCCCATCGTTGAGAGAGGACAAATGCATGCTCGAGTACTACAACGCCGTCAATCAAAAGCAGATGTTAGCCATTTATGCCAGGTATGTCGAGTTGGCAATGTTTCTATCTTGTTTTAGTATGCTCAAAGAGCGAAGAATAATCTTTACGAGTAAGAAGCTCAGCCAACTGAGTTCTTGTACGTACGCAGCGGCAACAATGCTTTATCCGATGAATTGGTGAGTACTGGTTAGTTTTAAACGCAAATCGCTACTTTTTAGGCAATCGGTATTTATCCCAGTGCTTCCGCATCAGCTAGTCGATATGGTGATGGCTCCCATGCCTTTCATTATCGGTGTTCCGAAACAAATCCTGGCATCAACGGTGGGTAGCGTCAAGTTTTGTATACAAAGCATGTTTTCAACTGCTGATTTGTTTACGAGCTCCGATTTCATCGGCGTGGCGATTAGTACGTATCGATGTATTGAGGGTAACAAAGAATTATAGGCAATTTTCAGGAAATGCACGATCTGGGTGACGTCGTAATTGTGGACTTGGAGGAAAAGACCCTCGTGAGCGCCCACGATGACCTTGCGGCTCTACCCGGAGATGTGGTCAACTACTTGAAAGGAGCTTTAAAGAACTCTTCGGATATGAGCGATTCCATGGCCAGGAGCTTTCTACGGGCGAATGTGATGCTATTCGGAGGCTACAGACTAGGATTCGTGAGGAATGAGGCGACCGGGGTGAGTATACTGGGACGCGCCGTTGAAATTGATTGTTTTTATTGGTCACTCACCTGCCGTATAGGCCAAATTAGTGGCTTGTTTACCGATAAATGCTTATTATTTGGCGCCGCGTACGTTATATTTACCAATCGGGTTGCCCACCTGTTTTGCTAGGGTTGGGAACAAGCAAAGAATGCATTTGATACGGGGTGTTTGTCGTTGTTGGTATAAACATGCTCCAAGGTGCATTTGTTGGACTTTTTGAGCAAGGAGGGGCTATGAGTACAACGTGTCGTAGCGAACCACTATGCTGTATATAGTTATATTCAACTTTTTATTTCAGGGCATTATCTGGGATAAAGAACAGTTTGTCAAGGAACAACGCTCCTCTTACCAGCCGTTCCTCTCTTCAATTACTGGGGCCGACGGTGTTCAGTATCTTGAGAGGGTTTGTTACTGATCTATTCATGCTTTAACTGTTATATTTCAGTTTATCGAAGAGAAACTCAGGGCGTTGAACTCTGGAATCCCGATCCCCGATGAATTTGAAAAGGAAATCACAAACATGGAAGGACGTTCCAAGCAACAGGTTGGTAGTGGTTATATCTTTTTGAACCATAGAATGTGACTATCAACCATGTAAAATTTCAGAGCGTTAACCAAGAAGCATTACAACAAGCAGTACAAAGTGTAAGAACCGTTGTTTTGTGTGCGTCGGCGTTCCATTAGAATAACTTTTGTCTGGCAAAGTGGTAGTTGTTGCGTCATTCACATGCATCTATTGCGTCAGCCAACCAATTCTAATGATTGTTGTAAAACTACGTAGTCCTTATGTTGTCCTGTCACTAAATCAAAAATTCAACGGTCTTAATGACTTGGAGTCTAACTTGTTTTTAGGTGAAGGAGAACGCTACCGATGTGATTGGAGCGTTGAAGGGTAAAGTCACGGGTATACAGGTGGGGTTGATTTGCGCTTGTCTAGGTTATCCGAACTGTTTAGATTGGATCCAAGCTGAGCAAGTTGACCCCGAAGGAGATCAGAAGGAGCAGGAATAGAACTACTCTTGCTAAGAAGGCGACGAAGAATGGGGTGGAACCCCTCTCCTTTGACAACATTCAGTGGCAAGAAACAAATGCGGCTAGCAGAGGATCGTCGAGGGATTCATCACCACCCTCTGATGACGCGACCGTCGCTAACCTGATAGATCTGGATTCCCCGATTACTACCAACAGGGTAGGTGGTGAATGAGATGGGCAGATAACAGATGAATGTCCCAGACAAACAGTTTCCGGGAAATCGGCTTCGCAAAAGTGTGCTTTGTATGGTACCGGAACGCCGAGATTTCAATGTAAAGCGCGTAGTTTAATTTTGTTCAGAGGGTGTGCATAATTCCTGTGAGTATTTTGTTTGAGTTTTAAAAAAACCAGCCAAGAAGATTGAAAGTAAGGCACTGTGCACCCCCGCAGCAAAATGGTCTATGTGGTTTCTTCACAACTTTCTTTATCAGTTGAACCCACGTGCGGGCATTATCTTTGAGCATGCTCAGCCGTTTTCGAGCAATCTGGATGTGCAAACAAAGTGAGATCCTTTGTTCGTGTCAAACGGGCCGATGAGGATCTGCACTCCAAAGAACATACGAAAAAAGCTCAAGATCAAACATTATTGAGGTTCTGGAACTTATGGACGTTGCTATGCTTGTTGGAGTGGAACATTTTCCTGGAGTTTTGGTATTTCTATAAAATCAACCAGCGTTCTTAGTTAGCTAAATTTAAAAGAAATGGCTGGAGATTCACTTATTCCAATTTCAGGAAATCGCTGCCTTGGAGTTCGATCCTTTCAAGAACTTGGACTCGGTAACCGGTCATTCCACATTCTACGCTCCGCCGATTCCTCAAAGGCCTGCACCTCGCCCTCCCAGGTACTTTCTATTTACAGAGTTATTGTAGTCGGCACAATTGAGTTTTTCTATCCATGAATTCATTCACGGAAACTTGGTTTGGTCTCCCAATTGAAATTTTGAATGAAGAAATTTTATGCTTTTTTGTGCGCATTTGCCAAATGTGTGTCGGATTTTCGGTTAAATATTTGCCGTAGAAAACATAACCCACCGTAAAGCAGCAGCGAAGTGTGAAGTGAATTCTTTCGTCTCTGTCCGATTGCCGGTTTCCTGTCAGCATGAAATTGCAGCTTCTTATCATTCCGGCGTCGATTCTATTAAACACTACTATACAATTCGTAATTTGCATTTTCAGCGTGCCAGTGAGACCCGAAGTCGTCAGCAGTACCAATCCGTTTGTCGACCCTTTCGTCACCCCGGAAAGCAAGGCGACCAACGGCGTTCCATCCACCTGGGAGAAGTTTGACTGACCTTTCTGTACATATCAATTCTCCATTGCCTGTGTTCAACTTCCTAACCTTTAGTTATTCATATTTATTCTTTTTGTATCATTACAGTGGTATATAGGGGTTGGTTGCGTGGGGTCATATATTCTAGGTTCTTATTTCCCTCGCATTTGTGAACGAATTGAGTGCTATCTAGTCGCCTGTCTGTGAACTCTTCCGTGTACAAGATTCTGAATGAAGTTGTTTGTCTCTTATCAAAAGGGGAATTGAAAAAGCAGCCGGAACGACTCACGCGTGATTAAACAGCTGTTATCTAAAATAACTTTTATGCCGGATTGGAGCAACATGTGAACCCGGGGTCGTGACGTAACATGTCGGTCTGCCGGTTATCGGGCGCCAGCTTTCCGGCGTTGGCCCTCGCTTATCGTATCTACAAAACAGCCCATATGACGTTTAAGACCGCATTCTAGATAATTTACTTGTCGGTGCAGCTGTTGAGATAAGGTTGTGATTTACGGGCTCCTGGTTAGTCCGTTGGGTTCACAACGGCACAAGTCATCAAAAGTCAGGCGATGAAAAGATCAAGGTCGATAAGTAACTGCGTGGGAAATGGAGACCTAAGCACCACTTAGCATTCCTAACGATCTCAAATGTGGTGGAACAAAATAAGTTCTCACAGAAAAAGTCCGCAACAAAACTAAACAAACGATATGGATTGAAGTTTAGGTAAAACCCTAAGTGAATTTTTGCGGGGCAGATTGTGTAAAGGGCGAAAATTGTAGAGCCCGGCACAACCTTCATTTGAAAAAACACACGTAAACTTACGCTTTTCTAGATTTTCTAGATAGATACGTTCAACCTCCCCAAACTCAATACGTATGGCCAGGTGAATAAAACCTTCGGCCCTATTCGAGACACCCCATTTCACAGCTCTTGTTTCCACTGGACTGGTTTTTAATTTTGAATGAAATTGCGTCCTTCGTCGCGTGATGCGCTACGGAATAGCCCTTCGCGGGTCATTAATCTTCCATGCAGGGTTTCGTTTATGGTTGATACTTTATGCAAAAACGATAACCTACATTTTGCACAACCCCTGAAAAACGAAGTCGTTGTTTGCAATCGTATGCTTCAGTAGAATTAATTTCAAGCTACTTCTCGGAGAAAGGTGTAATCCTTGTTTACCACAGGTGAAAACACTCTCGAGTGACATGTTTGTTTTTCAGTGGGATACGGCGTATTGGCTCCATTCGACCGTCACTTATCTCAACAACATATATCGCAGGTGTAAACGTGACGACACAAAGATAACGGGTAAATTGTAGACAGCTTTGTTAGTACATATTGTGACATAGTGATGCGGGCTACATTGTTGCTAATGAGATCTACAGTAAGCCAACCCCTGAAGGCATGCTTCAGTCCCTGCAATCTCATTTGAATGTATTTGAAGGGCAGCTGTCCGGGGCAAGCAAAGCCCAGTAATTGCGAGTGTTTTTTGCAATCCCGGCGGGTGAGAAATGTTCATTTGCGGGAATGAGAGTGCCAGACTCATCAAGGCAAGTGGATTAAATGCAAAGTTCCAATTTAGTGGCTGTCTGAAGACGAGCAGTTCAGAGATCGAACGGGTGTGAAAGATTTAAATATAGATAGCGACCATGAAAGAGAGAAGATAGACTTACAACATGACTGAAGCTCAGACTGAGACGAAAACTAAGTATTAAACTACCATATAAGAGGAAAATACATAGACAGAAAGGACTGAAGCACTATGAGTTCAAGTTCGAAATTAAAATGCCTGCAAGCATGTTCAAATAAAAGTTCAACAAACTTTTCCAATTTAATCGAGACCATTGGCCATTTTTTGCACGCTCCAGTATCAATCCGCAACAGTGTGCTCCTTATCACATGCCCCCTGCTCCGGATCCTCGTTTTCACTATCTGCAGACGTCACGGTCCCTACATAAGGGCTGCTCACTGAATTCTGCCAACCAACCCACTCCAATCCCAGCTTCTCCCAGCTTCGAAAACTACTCCAAAACAAAATGAACTCTCTGACCGTCATTGTTTTCTTCGCCATTCTCTGCTTCTTCGGAGCCACCTGTGCCGAGATTGCTAAGAGGCCAGCTACTTACAATGTAAGTTCTGTTTTACTGTTTCTTTGTTAAAACTACATTTGTATTTACACATTTACTTGTACTTTTGCAACAAATATTCATTTTCTGTTTTATAGGCTGTCTCTAACGGCGGTGCCGACCCCGAGGGCCTCCTTGCTGGCGCTGTCCTGGCTATCATCGTCATCTTGAGCAAGATGTAAACCATCCTCAGAAAGTCCCTACCCTCAGTCAACACGAAACTTGTATAATATGTACATACAAACCTGTCATAATAAATTTTTCCTTTTAGTTCTTTGCAATATTAGTGTTATCAAACTGTTTACACTCGTTTGTGTTTACAAGTATTTGTAATCATTGCGTAGCCTAAAAATAGGTTTCCATGTCTGGCATTCGCAAGGTTGCGTGCCAAATGGTGAAATGCGTGGTTCAATCACCTTCGCAAGTAAGGGGTTCCTCTTCTTCAGTGGAAAATCACGCCTGCGCCATTTTTGGCACTTTTCATTCCTACAACGGCCACGGCTGTCACTTTCACTTCTCCGGCTGACATTTCTCCGTTCCATTAGAAGAGCTGGAAGTGACCATGTAACAAAGAACGGAAATTAGTGAGTGGGTGAACAATTTAGTGAATGAGTGAGTAACTGTGAATCTGAGTGAGTGTGAGTGTGAGTGTGAGTGTGAGTGTGAGTGTGAGTGTGAGTGTGAGTGTGAGTGTGAGTGTGAGTGTGAGTGTGAGTGTGAGTGTGAGTGTGAGTGTGAGTGAGCGTGGGGGAGTGTATGGATGAGTGACCTGCTTATATGCACATTAAAGTTTCACGTCCACATGGAACTGGAATATTTGGAATAAGCGATGGCGCTGGATCTTAGATCCTTCTCAAAACTGCGTTTTGAGACTATTCTCTGGTTTCTGCTTTTAGGTATCAGAAACTTGCACCATATCACTGTGACTTGATAAAAACGGCAAACATCTCAATGTGTTTCGACTAACGTTACAAAAAACAGAGTGCTTTCTCTGTTATTTGACCCAAACTCCTGTTTTTGCTGTTTAATGGCTTTATTTTCACTTGTTTTGACTGCCCCATTCCTATCCACTTCTTGTCCAACCCAAAAACCTGTAAATTGAATCCGTCTCATTTTCCGAATGTCTAATTATGTACAAGGGTTTGTCGGCGGCTGCGGCGCACCCTCAGCGACCAGGAAAAACGCACACGGAGGTCTGCGCCGATCGATCGGCGGGCGGGGAGAGCAGATGGTACAGCAGTTATGAGCATTTCCCGCTGACTGGCGCTCCTTCTACGGGTTCACTCTCGCCCTCAGTCATGGAGTTCATGGAGGTCGACATATTAGCCGACACCCAGGACCACCCCATGGCAGACCCTATGGCAGAGCAAGGCAAACGGGTTTGGGTCGGAGAAGTTCCATCTAGAGTTCAGCTAGCCATTGTTCAAAAGGTGTGCTAACACAACAATGAGTTTTAAAACCAAGTTCTTTTTTTAGGTAGATCTGGTTAGTCGTTTCCGTCTACGAAGAACCTGTAAAACAATAAATGATTTGGTAGAAAAGACTAGAGATAGTTATCCTAGAATTTGCCCGGGTCTTTCTCTATGGATCGTGTATTCTCCATTTGGAAGGGTATGAATATTTAAAAGTCGGTGTAAATCTACATTTTCAGAATATTTTCATTCGGGTTGTGAAAAAAGAAGTGGCTTCGTTTCTCCAAAACGCTATGCATATTTATTCCCAGTCCTCTGGAGTGAGTTCCCGCAAAGTGGAAGTCATAGGAACTGAGATTTCTGATCCACTCACTCAGCTGGCCACAGTCACTTTTGATGAAATCTTTGTGGTAAGTGCCTTTTACGTGTTGAATTTTTTCAAATACAAAGGAAACGTTTATATTTTGTAATTTCTTTCAATATTTCTAACCAAGATCTTTTCAAAGAACCTAGAGATCCGTGACAAAAATTTTGTAATTCACGTTTGTTTGTCTGTTTTGTTTTTTGTATGCGGTCTTTTGTATGATTACATTTCACCAATACAACTGTGTCATAAATAAGTGTGAAAGAAATCAGAACGTTTGCGTTCACTGAAAAAATAACATGGAAATGTTTTTCAAAGGAATGAATAAAGAAATAGCGAGAAAACATTTTGAAACAAGGGCTCCGAATTACAGCTAGAACATGGCGAATTTTATTTTCCATAGTTTTAAAAAAATTTCTGTTTTCTTTCAGAATTGAACACATTTTTACTGTGGATAATGCTCGTAACATGATATAAAACCAATTTTAATCAAAGTTACCTACATTTTTTGGTTGCATTTCAAATTTTTCATATCTTTTTTGTCAGTACAATCGTTTTTTCTTGTAGCAGGTTGTTAAAGTTTAGTCACATCACCCTGAAATATACAATGCAAATTAAAACTTTAATGACATCATACATGAATTTTTCAGCAACGCGGTCCTTACGAGGGCAATTTGCCCTACACCGCCGCTCCTTCGGAAGTCGTCACTCAGCTCTTGATCCCCATGCTGAATGAGAACCGCTTCAAGTGCAGAAGACTTCAGCTTCTAGGGGTAACCCGCGATGAGCTTCCCGGAATCATCAATCCAATGAAATTCGATGAATTTGACGGTTCCCGGCTGAATATTGAATTGGAGCACTTTTTCGAAGTTTCACACCTGAAGGTTTCAAAAATCTCAAGCACAAATTCAAATCTTGCTTTCAGCAGTGTCGCCAAGTTCTCTACTCTTGCATGAACATTCCAAACGGCAAGATCTATGAAAAACTAGCCCATTTCGAACACGTTGAACTTCACAATTCATCTTTTCTCTATAAGTTCAGTGACAAACGTATTTGCTATATGTGGGTGTTCCGCAACTTCTTATACGTAAGAAAACCCAAAATTCCATGTAAAATTGAAATTTTTAGGACTTTGCCGAATGTGCGAAACCCCCTGCTCTGAAGTATATTTACATGGAAGGAGCCAATTTTGCCGACCCACTGCACTTTGAGGAGTTCTGGCCTGAAAATCTTTTCCTTTTCCGGGGACAATACATTTTTGAGGATAAAAATGGTCGTGATGTAAGTTACAACCTTTAAAAATGTTAAAATGGGTTTCAGTGGGTAACAACTGGCATGAATCTTCTGTACTCTGCTGGGAAGTTGGCTGTTGTTGTTTCCACAACAAGTTTTTCTGAGGTAAAGTTCATAATTAAAATGCTGAACCTCGTTTTCAGGAAAATAGAAAAGAGGAAATCTTCTTCTTAGACTCTTACGATCGCCTAGACATCCTAGATCTGGTAGTTTCCTCAGTTTTCCGTAAGATCCCCATCGATGTGTCCCTCTTTGCCGAAATTTTCTGTGCCGTCTCCATGGAAGACATGGCTGGGGTGCTGTTTGATGTCGCCACCCACTATGGCTTCTACTGCTGCCTCTCCTAATTCCAATTATGTTATCCAATTCCCCACTTCCTTGTGAAGTCTAAATACCGTTGTCTACTTCTAGTCAAATTCTTAGTCATGTTCAAGCTGGTAATCAAATCTCAATCTTTCATAATCAGATCGCAGAAATCTACGGATTTAAAAAGAATAGAGCCCCCTTAAGCTTTCGCTATATCGTGTACTCATACGTGATTTTTCTACGGTCTTCTAATCTTGTCAGTGTTGTGTCCGGTAGTTTTGTTAGTTTTCTGGTATGCTTCAAAGTATTTATTTGGTGTTGGAATAAACATAGTTTAGTGACATTTATAAAGTACAAATACAAAAGAAAACATATAAGGTTAAAACGGAAAAAAAAGCTGTGAAACCTTAAGGTAGAAAATGTCAATTGGGAAACCTTTTTCGTTTTTTTACAACGCTAACAAAAGCTTGTGCAGAACTAGACGGCTTTTTTACGGCTATAGTGTAATTTTCAGTTTTAAAAAGAAGCTTAGAAAAATGAAAAATACCGTATTTTTAATTTTCACACTTTTCGTTATTTTCATGTAAATGTGCATCTGTTCAAACAAGATTGCTCTGTTTAGAATGTTGCACACTCTTGCAAAACTGCCTATTAACTTAAATTGCTAGATTCATAATTGCGTACAATTAAATCTATAATTACATACAAATATTTTGTTTTGCATAACTTGTATAACAAAAACAGGTGGCTTTATGTGATATAAAAACCGTGCTTGCAAGATATAGCTTATTTGGTGTCGGGCATATTTTTAATCATATTATTCTTGATTAGCTTGACCGTTCTTTTTAAAATGTGGCATTTTCCGCTTTAGCAGTCACACATTCGTATACCTTTCCAATATGTTTTGCAACTTTTCCAATATGTTTTGCAATCTAATTTTAGATTCGCTCTTTGCCCCGTCACACCTTGCATATCTATTATGTTTACCACCCCTGCGTCCCTAATGAGGCCATGAGTTCAACTGGTCTGCTCAGTAAACCGATCCGCCGCCCTGATTGGAATATCCAGGATTACCTTGCACGTGAGAATGCCAATTTCAAGCTATTATCCTGGCACTGATTAGAGTTCAAAGCCGTCTAATTGCAGACTAGGCAGGTGGCGGATTAGTTGCAAAGGGCAGGGTCTCCCAGACTACGGTAGATATAATCACTTTGTTAGGAGCAGTTTTTGTTTACTGAGTGTGGCAATGTTCGCAGTGTTTTTCCCATTACACTGCCGTTCCGGTTGGCGTAGTTTTTCCTGGGGACTTTGACACATCGGTCAGGGATTCCAGGAGAAAAACTGCTTCTAGAGTGCCGAGCAGATGTGATATGTACACCCTCAAAGGGCTCATAGTTGCTAACTGAATAAGTGAACATTAGATATGGCATGTTTCCGAAAAACTGAACAATATGACCAATTTCTAAAGGACTGCGGCCATTACATCCCACCGCGAAAAGTTGTGACAGTCGTTTGACTTTCAAATAAACTTGGACTCATAATTACGAGGTCACAATACGAGATCGAGAGTAAAAACCCGTGCTGAGGATAAAAAAAGACGTTCCAACATGTGTTAGTCGTTACAAGATCCATCTAAAGGAATTACTTTACTGACTGAATTATCTGCAGAAGTTTCGATTTCGCTAACATTAAGTGAGAAGAAACTTGAAAACCGAGCCTCCATGGAAACCACCAACTGACTTCCTAAATCAGAATGTGCTCTTGTAAAGCTATTAGTACCTTACAACCACATTTTGATGTTGTCGTACAAAAAATAGCTTCAAAGCTGGCGGTCATCATTATCAGGGCTCATATTTTTGGAACAGTTAGACAACCAAGCCATTGGCATTTTTCAATTTGGAACTGAAGTATGAGTTATAGGAAGTTGTAGCACTAATTGAATCGTATCTGGCCATTTAGGCCCGAATCCCGACCACTTGCGGTTACCCAATCATAAGGGATTTTGGGAAAAATTTAAAATCTTGTATTTGATGTGATAGTTTATGGTCAGTTGATGATCGATTGAGACTGTAGTAAAATTTTATTCAATTCCGAAAGTGTGTGTATAGTTTTTCTGAATCAAGGCAACCGCTTGCTGTTGGAATTATCAACTAAGATCCGACGTTGTGTCTCTTCCAGGTGTGTTGACCGCTTCTATAGTCATATTGTAGGCATATCTATTCCGGAACGTAGTGGGCTCAATCAACTCCAGGCGAGATCGAACTTGTTATCCGTTGATTTTTAGCACGTCTTGGATCACTAGCCCTTCAACTCCTTTGTAGATATCAGTTGAGAGCAATACTTGAAGCTGTAAAAAGGTTAATCATTGTTTGAATCGTATCTGGTCAGGCATTCACATTTAATCAAGGCTATGTCTGTTTCGGACTGCACTCTACCAAGCTGTTGTTACCAACCTCGGATAATGCGTTGTTATAGTTTATCGTTGATATCTACTGCTGCCAGAATCGTCGCAAGGCATTATATGATTCATAAAACCACCACAACCGAATGGAAGATTCCAGGAAATTCCATTCCTTGAATAGTAATTATGAATGATTGAGCGGAAATCAACTTCCATCATAATGATCATCTGGCTGACCTCGCAGGAAGAGTGGTCTTTTAGACGCCACTCTAATTATTCCTACCGTAACCCATAGTACCCTACAATCTAAATAGCATCTGGCACTAAATCACACATACCGCCGATTTGTAGGTGTTAGTGCCAGGTGAACGGTAATTTGTAGGATCCGGTGAATTACGGCAAACTCTAATTAAGCAGCCGAACAGCAAATGACTTAGGTATGGGACACCTGCTTCATTAAGACATTTTGGTAGCACACATGCAGGAAAAAGCCATGATGTAAAGAATTCTTGGTAGAATTCACGAGTAAGAGCCAGAAAGCGCAAACTTTCAAAATGGTGTGCTGGCTATCGTCCCTGATACCCTTGACACGAATGAAGATGCGGAAAAGCCAAGTTCAAACCCGCTTTTATTCATTTAAATTTTGTTACAGGGCTATTTTTTAAGTTTTTTTAATGCTGCACAGTGTTTGCAGCCTATAGCGATAATTCGCTTCGAGACCAGACTCTAGCCGAGATTGTTGTTGTTGTTTGCGCTCTCGCAGTATCCGCCTGTAGCGAATTATCCCACAATTTCTTTTTGTCTTTGCAGAACTGCAACTTAGTTTTCAAGATTGCAAAACGTAATTGTAAACCATGCTAAATCAAAGCGCTTATTAAAATTAGCGACGTAATATTTGCCCAGCCATGTCTAGTTAAACAGACGGTTCCTGCTTGAACCGCCCAACAGGCTGATATGGTCATCTGATAAAGAGAAATCCATTTTGTCTCGCCTTTCCGACCTAATAGCTACCATTAACGAATCGTAAACACCATTATAGGCTTGTTTCCGCATTGAATCCCGAGGAACTCATTGAAATTCCGAAAGATCTTGTCCAGCGGGTCTGAAAAATTACGTGTTGTACTTAATGGAGCCTGTCACCAAATTAGGTTATGAGGTATTTCTTTTTCAAAGTTTCTGGAGACTTCACTTCACGTTGGAAGAATCGAACTCTAAATGCGCAATCATGTTATCTTTATATCGTGATCTTCGTTCATGCTAATTTCTGACGCAAACATATTAATTGCTAATTGCTGGCTCACTTTGCCCACAGACGATCCCTAATTGTTGGCTCACGTCGCCCCCAAATGATCCCCTTCCCCGATTCCAAATCAAACCTAAAATATCCCCTTGGTTTAAAACTTAATTATAAAAACACCTTTTTTGAATAATCACAGCATGTACACTGACACTCGCATATGAATCACATGTTGCAACGATTGGCTAAAGAACACCGTTCTTTGCAGAGTCAGGTCAAGGATTTCTCCTCGAATTCGGGAGGAATTTCCCTCCACGAGAGAGTCTCGCCGAATCAATGGCGGCCAGAGCACGAGGGGCCGCGCTGCCTCGGCTGACCCATGGTTTGCCTTATTTAACGACCCCCCGTTTCATATCTCCGACTCGGTAGCAAATAGCCATGTTGGCGCCAGCCACACACGTAATTATATTTATCACGTTATTATTTGCATGGGATTTCATTTAAAAGCCTTTAATCTTGTTCAAAGACAACAAAAAAGCAAATATTGTGAGTTAATTATAAGAAACTTTCGTTAAGTTGCCTTTTTTAGGGATAATTTGAAGTTCCCAACGATTTAGAGCAAGTTTCCCTGTTGCCGCAGGTCCAGGGCGAAATGTTTACGCGAAAGGCGCTTTTCGCGGCAAGCCTATGTGTTTACTGGCCTCGTCAATCAATAGCGGATGGATCAATAGCGTTCAGCCGTACAGCTGCGCGTGTGGTCCCAAGGACGTCTCCGCAAATCACTTCCGACACCTTTTACCGCACTTTGGTCTGGTTCCCGCCGCAGCCGCCTTTGCAACATTGTCTAACCTTTGGAAAAAAGCGATTGAACGCCTGTTTGACGACCTTATCTGTAGCAAAAAGGGTGTTTTGCACTGATAACCGTTCAGAAGCTGTTGTTATTCCGTTTATCTACTCTATATTTCGACAATTAATTTTAATAACCATTTTAAAACGGAAAAAGGAAATATATTCGAAACAATCTGCCTTAAAAGTTTTATTATAAATATCATGTTTTAAATATCGTTTGCGTTTCTTTATATATTTTGTTTATAATGCCCCCTAAAGTTAAAATCGTAATGACCGCCAGTAAAGAAAGTTTCGGAGGTCAGAAGAAGCAACCAATTTTTTGTTCCCATTTTTACTAAGTTGATATTTTCTTTTTATTTGTTTTTGTATAATTTATTCAACAACATCCACTCCATAAATTTATGGAAAGTATGCCAAAAGTTTGTCATTTTATGTTTCTTTAATGGAAGCCCCCCCCCCCCCCCCCCCCCCAAAGAAAATTCGGTCGGAAGACGACTTCTAACGATTTTTTTTTTGTTTTTTCTTTACATGCAAAGGTTTTTCCCCAATTTACTTGAAGTAATACAACTCGTTTAAGCCTAATCTTGAAAACCCACTGAAATGTTCAACTTTTTGGTTGTTTTCGTGAACCGTTGAAGACGTTTACACACGATTTCTTCCAAATAAGTTTGTTTTACCTAATGTGAAGATTACGGATGCAAAGCTGGATTTTTCTCGAATGTTTTAATGCAGACGAAATTTATGTAAATTAAGGGACTTTTTAGGAAAACAGGCATAACACAACCTTAATTGGCCGAAAAACCGAATTTTCGTTGAATACGGCCATGAACCGATCGAACATCGCCGCTACGGTTTTTAGTTCAGTTCGGAATATCGGTCGAAATTCAACCAAACGCCGGCAAAACTTTCAAGAAAATTTGATTTTGCAGAGGTTTTCAAAGTATTTTTCCACTATCCAGCCACCTTGTTAGAACTTCCTATTGCCTTTGCCTCTGGAGTAAATTCAGCAAAGGCTACGTCTTATAGTTATTCATCGTTGCCTCTTCTCTATACCATCAGAGCAAAGAGCGCGTGCATTCTGAGCGCCTGGCCGTTCTCATGCCTGATGACTAGTAAGGTTTCGCGCAACGGCGAAACCTCAAAAACTCTTTGTGAACGGTGCACCTGCGCTCTTTTTCTCATCTTCTCCGCCGGCCCTTTCACCATTAACTCTCCCTACGCAGCTGGGAACGGTTTACAACCCGATGTGTTTACTTATCAAAGCGTTCGGCCCATCCAAAAACAAACCGGCTGTGTCCTCCGCCGACCTCTAATCTACCAGCGTCATCGGCTATCATTATGCGTGGTCATCATTCTCATTACCTGGGCATTGGCCATAAAAACGGCATTATGACCCATTAACTGTTTCACTATGTATCTCTCCCTTTTATACGATATTTCCTAAGTTAAGAAACTTTTCAGGATGGATATTCCCGGTACAAGTAATTCACCGCCCGATGGCGAGGTACAGAAAGTCAGCGAAGAGACACTGTGCACTCGGATGGACGAGCTTGCGACTTCGGAAGACCAGAAGACTACCACCCTTCCGGAGAACATCTACGATATGCATGGTGGACTGGAGCCCGAAGCCGAGACGGATGAGTCGTTCCGGGAGTTCGAGCCTGAGAACAATGAGGGACAGACGATTGAACCTGCAGATGTCGCTGAGGTAATCTTTTGCCGTTGAAAAGCCAATTAACAATCTCCAATTTGAATAAAAATCAAAGATTTTCTCCGGAGATTGGATTTTTCGGTAAAATAAAATTGGTTTTTAAGATAGATCTCGCCAAACCGAAAACCGATGCTAATTGCGGAAACATGCAAAACATGATCTGTCGACAATGATTAGACGGCACGATGCCATTTTGACGACAGCTTTACATCTTAAGATCTGCTAAGTTTTTAAACTTTGGAAGGGTTATTAATGCTTTCTTATTGTTCCGACAATAAAATAGCCAATTACATGTTAAAATGAAAAACATAGATATTTTTAATTGAAGTTCTTAAAATTGAGGTGTTTGTGTTAGAGCGCGATTTCCACTACACCGACCTTTAATCCGCCGGTCTCGGCGGGCTTGCTAGCAAGCGTGTTGTCGACTTTTTTGAATACGGTAACCCCGACATTTTCACTGCGACGCAACCTTCCAACAAACAATAACTAAAGCTTTTCGATGCTTAAGTTTACGTTGCTATTTATTCACCTATCATCCTTTTTCTCAGAAACGATTGCTAAATAAATTTTAATTTGTTTAGCAATTAAAATGTACCTATGGTAAAATGCAAAAACCTGCTTACTTGGTTTATAAATGATTTACGATTAAACAAAACAGATCGCCCAGAAAATATGTTTCTTAGTTTTAATTTTCAAAGACTCATTCAACTATTATTATTTTTTTAAATTTTTAGACTCCCGCCGAGCAGCCCAAAAAGAGGCGTGGAAGGCCGCCCAAGTCTAAGAATGGGGAGACGAAGACCCCCTCTGCTCCGAAGAGGACCCCTAAGAAGGCTGCGTCCACTCAGAAGCGACCCAGGAAGCCTAGAAAAAAGAAGGAGGTAGATTCGGTAAGCTTATTCTTTATTTATTGTTTTACTTTTTTTACTTTAGGACGATGATGAAGCTCTCTATAGACTGATTGATGAGGAAATGGGTCCTAGTCGTAAGAAGAAAAAGGAGAGCTTTCCTGAGCCGGTCCTTGAAGATACAACCACCGTCACTCCAAAGAAACGCCGTGGTCGTCCCCCGAGAAATTCCCTCATAGACTCGGACATGCCTCTTCCGCTTGCAACGCCTAAGCCAGCTAAGGTAGGTTCAATTTCAACTTCTTATTTATGTTTCTCTTAAAGAAACCGGGGAAGAGGGGAACCCGAAGAAGCCGCAATGTTAATTCGTCCGATGACAGCGACGCTGACGACGAACTTGTGCGTCTTTCCACGGACCAAATGAAATTTTCTTTTTAGAAGAGGATACCCACCAGACTAACGGCTGACATGTTGAGGACAATAGACCATTTCCACCATATGATCGAAACTCTGCCTGAGAGTGGATGCCCCGGCATGTGAGGTTTTATTTATATTTAAAATTTGGTTTCCAAAAGGTTAAAAAGCTCCTCTGTGGAGGAAGCTCACAAATACTTCTAATGTAATTCCTGTCAGAGGTTTTAAGATGCCGGTGTTGGCATTATGAGACCCAGAAGACAACTAGAGCCTATTTTTAAGTCCACGGGTAACAATCAAAGGAAAAACAACACTTTTGTTCACGACTTTTATCCGAAATTTCCCCTAAAATGTGATACGGAGTTTCATATATTTTGATTTTATCGTATTGTGAATTACATTATTTCTAAACGTGTGCAATGGTTTTCAAATTCAGTGAGTTTTTTTTTTGCGAATTTGGATGTGGAAGTTGAAAAGCGAAAAGAAAATTGAGATTTGAACTTCTTAAAAAAGGCGAACTTTCTCTCTTTTTTTAAGATTTTTACCCCCCCCCCCCCCCCACATTCCCCACACTTTCAACTACCCAGTTGTCTGTTGAAAATATGCGGAAACCAAATAATTGCCAAGGCTATTGGATTTTCAAGGAGTTATTTTACTATGCCATAGTGTCTGTTGGTGGTGTTTCAAAAAAAAAAAGAAATCTAAAAACAAAATATCTCAGAAAAAGTTATTATGTTATTATGTTATTAATAAAAGTCCAAAATGGTCTGCAAACCATTCTTCTTTTGGCACTTTTATGATTTGCGTTTTTACGGTTTAAAACCATAAGAGAATTTCTGAGTTCTAAGATGCAAAAGTTTCAAAAACTAACATTCCAATAATCACAAAACATAAATTATCGATTTTATTCCACACTCACAATCATAAAAACATATATCTCGAGGGATCTCGCGCCTTGTGCTGTTAAATCACTCTGGGTAACCTAAGAAACCATTTAATTGAACTTTTTCTTTTTTAAGTTGTTAAAAATACATCTAGAAAACAATGAGATTTTTCAATCATTATTAATACTATCTTTTCAGTACCCCCGGTCTCGCCTACTTGCCGTTCTCTGAAATCTACCGAGTGTACCATGGAAAAACCGACCCCGGATATGAAGTTATCACGTTCCCTAACGAGAGCACCATCTTCACATAGAAACAGAAATTTTATCACGTGTTTTCCATGTTCTCAGGCCTAAAGGTGATTGTTTGCGGCCTCTTGTTGTCTTTCTTACAAAATGAAATTCCCGATTTACTTTGTGCAAAAAGTTTTTTAATGGAGAATAAAGATTTATGAAATGTCTTGGTTTTTAAAACAACAAATTTTCTCTCTTTCTCGTTTAGTAAAATAAGTGACATTCCCTTCAGATCAGTGATTTTTAACTTTTGTGCAGATCCATATGCTTTTGACGTTGACAAAACTCGGCTATCAGTTCTGTTGTTTAAAAAAGTCGATAAGTCTGCTTATGACAAGATAATCCCCAAAGAACTGTTCAACACAGAAATGCCGTTTTTTGCAAGAGAACGATTTTATTTCTTTCTTCTGTTTCTCGTAAACAAGTCAGCTGGCTGTGAACTGACGCAGGCAGATGTTGATCACAAGGCGATGTAAACATTCACAATGGCCATTGTTTTGAAACTTTACCAGTGAGAAAACTTTTTTTGTGTGTAACTTCAACCATGCAATGTGTTGATGCCTTTTTTCATTTCACTAGGGCTTCTTTTGCAAAATCTGGCGAATAATCGACCGGCACGCAGAGTTTTGTTTTTAGAAGCTAAATGCCTTCATTTCTTCGTTTGCTCAGTCCTCTCACACCCCAGGCGTAAAAAGTCATTTTTTCAAGATTTGTTGAAGTGTACATCTAATAAAATCCAACATTTTAAAAACCAACGAAAGAAAAAAGCGATATATTCTTTGCGTCTACGCTAATCGCGTACTTTCTTGCCTGCGTAGCGCACGCATGCTGCAATAAGGTTGTTTTGGCACATTTTAAATTTGGCGAAAGCTATACCTGCCGTCAAACACGCATCTGTGGAAAGAAGTAGCTTTTTCTCTGCGTTTGCGCCATTTGCACACTATTTTCGCCTGCGTATCGCTCGATTGCAAACGTTTTAGGCAGGATTTCGGTTTGGCAACAGCTATAATAGAAAAGCAATTTTGTTTCCCAGAAGTCCCACTTATTTGCGACATGGGATAACTCTCAGTTTTGATAGTGATAAAGCTGCAACAAGAAACAAGTTATGTTAAGACGTCTTTTGTATAAGAGTCGAGCTCTCGCAGTTTGTTGAGTGACACAGATTTCAAATCTTTTGGATTTGACTAATACTGATATTCTGCGGCTATTTTTACATGTTTTTGAGAAAAAAAGTTATTTTTGGGTCAATCGGGTTACTGTAGCTGAGGTTACTATAGCTTCAGGGCACTTATCCGTATCTCACTTCAAACTTAACCAAATTAGTTTTTGAGAACAACAATCGATAGCTAATGTTATTTGCAAAAACATTGTAATTGACCAAAATTAGGAAAATAACCTGTGAAATAGTAAAAAAATTGAAAAACCATAAGTAACAACGCATTTTTTGAGGTTTTTTCAGTATAACCGACATCAACGGCAAAAGTAGCTCCGGAGCCTATTACCATTGCATTTGTGAAGTGAAAACTAAACTTTTTTCTTCTTTGACGAAAAAATTCTAGGACCCTTAAATTGCCCGTTTTTAGCCTCAAAGATTGCTCACTGGCGGCGGGGGCGCCCTATTGACAGCGGCAAAGGGCGCGCTGAGTGCGAATACAGGCGGTTTTGGACCGATTTTGTATTTTTCAGTATTTTCCTTCACTTTTGACGTTCTCTGGTCATCTTTTGGCTTCATTTCACGTTCTATACGTTTGACATGCGGAATTTCCGCAAAAAGTGTAGGGGGTACCTCGAAATTTCATGATTGTGGAAAAATCAGTTGAGCAGTTGAAAATCAGTTGAACGGCTCCCGGGGTTTGAGACAGCGGGGAAAACTAATGTATTGTGCCCAAAAATCCAAGCTCAACTGATTTTTCCAAAATCATGAAATTTCGAGGTACTTTTGCCGTTGACGTCGGTTATACTGAAAATACCTCAAAAATGCGTTGTTATTTATGGGTTTTCCAGTTTTTTACCATTTCACAGGTTTTTTTTTATTTTGGTCAATTACAATGTTTTTGCAAATAACATTAGCTATTGATTGCTGTTTTCAAAAACAAATTTGGTTAAGTTTGAAGTGAGATACGGATAAGTGCCCTGAGGCTATTGGAATTGAGCTACAGTAACCCGATTGACCCAAAAACAAATTTTTTCTTAAAAATATGTCATTCTAACAATATTTTATCAATTTCAGCCCAATTCGAAAGAAAAAATAATCCTGTGTCATTAACAACTCAATTATTATATAGAAGACGTCTTAAATGCATGTAAATGAGAAGTTTTTACTTTCGTTAGACTTAAGGAGAAGTTACCGCCAAGTTAACCGAAACCAGAACTAGGACAACATGTTATAAGTTTCCGTAAAACATCAGCTTTTTGACAAAGAATAGAAAGAGAAACTAACTAAAGTATACCTTATCTTAAGATTCTTGATTTTGAAGACATTTTCGTAGCCATATGTTTGCTGTAGCTAGGGACGGAGGGACGCACTTTAAAATTGTGAAAGGTCTAAAGCACAAACCGCTCGATCCCGCTGTAACACAAAAATCTGTGCTTTCATGATCTCAGCTGTTCAGGTCTACCGACGTGTCGAAGACAGCCTTTTTCATGAGCGTTCCACAGCTGCTGCAGAACATTTTTAGCACAAGATTGATATCTCCCGTTTTTGTGCGTTCTATCCCATGTGCGTTTCACAATGCGTTTATAGAGCGATCTGAAACGTTTCTTTTTGTACTTTAACAAACTGTTTGCTGCAACATTTTTGAAATACCTGTTTTTTTTTTTGAAATCTGCGAAACCAAAGAAAAAACTTTTTAACACAAAGTTTGTTTTCCAGACGGTTCACAATATAGTAGCATTGTGTTTGTGACAGAGTGCAATGAACCATCGACAGCTACCTAATCTTATCACTGACCTGTGCCGTCAATCTTCTCCACCCCTTAACAATTTTCCTTGACAAGCCGCACGTTCCACCCTAAAATGAACGCGTTTTTCTTCCGTGTCGTCAGCAAAGTCGACAATACTGTTGCGATCTTTTTCGGAAAACTTTGTGATAAAAGGCACGTCGCTGTTTCTTGTTCTCTATAGCATTCTACATGTCTAAAAACATTTTTTGGGCCCTTGATTTTCCAAATTCAAAAATAAAGCTAAGTTACATTTTTTGCGTTTTCAATTGAGCCGCGGCAAATTTAACGAATGAGCCAAGTGAGTTTTCGTTTTGTTACTAGTTGCACCATTTCTTATAGAACATTCTTACTACCATTTTGCGTATAAGACAAACGTACAGTTGTTTTGTTTTTTACCCAATTAAAACAGAATAAAATTAAATTCCATAATTAACCCATCTGAACCTTGAATTTTCAAAACTTTAACGACCTGGTTAACATCCCAGAAAAGGTAAAGTTGCGGTTCTGTTTTCTGGAAAGGCGTTAAAGTTTTAGCTTTAATGAGAATATAACTGTTACAAATTCCGATAAATGCTGAATTTTCCCAATAGCATCTAAGCGGAACAACGGTTTCACGGCAATGTTTATTTATTGTTTGTTTGATATCGAATTGCTCGATTTTTATTGCCCTTCTCCATCATTCAGGAAACGGCAGTTTTTTAGCACAGAGAAATTTGGATGAAACATTTTCTTGAAATGCTGGTGAGAAAATTTCTGCTAAACGAAAATTTGCGGTGGCAGATTTTCTAGAATTTCTCTCCTGAGTGGGATTTGCTGATGAGAAAATCCTTCAAGTTCTCCTCTGAGAAAACACTGTTTGAACAACCGCAAGTTTTAAGTTTGGTCCTGTTTAAACAGGGTTTTCCAGTGACAGATTTCTGCTTATAAACGTCGTGTTCTGCATTTCGTCAAAACTTTATTTCTCAGTTAGTTTTCTATTTATTGCTTCCCGTTGTATCCGTCAGTTCACACTGACATTGGTCTTCTCCGTATGCGGCACACTCCAAACCGCAAACCCCTTCATCTTCTCTTGGACAAATGCACCAGTTGCTTTTGGTTGGGTGCTCGAAGCAGTGCTGCCTAACTCCACACTAAACAATATGTGAATTTTGCCATATAGAAACCTTACCTCAGACCGAACCAAAGCAATCAGCACAAGTAAAACCAGTAGCGGTCGAAACATTTCTAAAGACTGACACGGCTGTGTGTTACACTTGCACGGGACAAATGACAAATGGTTAGATTGGCCGTCAATGAATCAGAGGAATTTAAACTACGTCATTTTAGCCACAACGTGTGGTAGACCACCCTGCTCCCAAAGAAAAGCGATGAAAAAGCTATGTTTTGTTCGGTTATTTACTAATTTTATTGTGCTCCTACTTTTAAATTCAAATTGTTGGGATATTTGGACCGAAAGCTAATCATAAACAGCGTTGAAAACAGATGAATCGTTTCGCAGCAGACCCCGTGCCGTATCAAAACTTTTATTGCACTCCTAATTAAAAATTAAAGTTCATTGTTCGCATTAAAGGTCAATAAGCTTGAAAATAAAAAAAATCATTTTCAAGAATTGAAAAACGTATTCGTCCTTACCAACAAACTTGTTGATGTGCGTGATTCAGATGACACACCTAGTTCAACCTACATTTACGAGCATTTTGCATTAAAAATATATAACTAACAAGTAATTTCACTTCAGTCGCAAGACCCAAAAACGACCAAATTCGTTTCGTAACTTTGTCTGCTTACCAAATGTTCCCATTCTACTCTTTTGTGTTGTTGTAACTGTTATTTTTGTCAACTCCTATAATTCTGTCTTGTAAAAGCTCTTATTCTGATCTATTTAATAAATTCAACCGTTTCAGAATCTCTAGATCAAACATGGGCGTCATTGACAAGTCAACTGTAAGATTTCTCCGCTGAAAGTAACTAATTTCAAATTCAGGTCACCTTCCTCGACACTCTTGCATTTGACCTGTTGTGTGTTTTGCTCAGCTTCTTCGTCGAGATGTTTTTGCTATCAAACACAGGATTCGTCTGTTTTGCTCTACTCAATTTTGGAGTTCCTTTCATTGTACATTCGTTTACCACGTGTGAATAAACATTGTTGCTTAAAATGTGTGTGGTTATTACTTCTGACCGTCAAAACTCTAAACTCTTCAATGACAAAAAATGCAGTTTGTAGTACAAGTCGAATGACAAATAGCGAAGATATCCGCTTTTATCCCGTTCTTCCATGTAAAGGTTTTTTTATATAAAAAATATGTCACGTCACTCTATTTTTGGATGAACCCGTGCTGTGTCCAGCAATATTTTTTGACAAGCGAGGCTAGCGACTTCAAAGGTTTTAAAGAAACTACAAAACAATTCTTTGCAGTTTTCTCATCCTTATAAACATAAGCCATAAGATTTGGGCTTCAATACTCTGCTTTTTATAAAAGCCGATTCCAATATTAGCAGTAAAAACTCGTCAGGTTAGCTTTTTCCGCTCCCGAAAAGGTATAATTAAGGGAGGGATCAATATTTATGTCACACAATGTACACGTAAGTCCTAGGCTGGTCCCCAAATTAACTGCGTGTAAACGATGACCCTTATTTCTTTTCCAGTTTGCTTTTAACATTTTACCAAGGTTTTCGCGTGGCAGCCTGTGATTTATCTCACTAATCGATAAATCTACCCTTAAGCTTGCTTCCGTTCTCGTTAGTAAATCTGCACCGGTGGAGAGGATTAGACCCAATTTTGTTCTTAATTACCTGCTGGACATGGACCCACCCAACCGATTATTTACAGACCTTCCTAATCTGCCCGCCCATGCTGGTTAGTTAGTAGCTTGTGAGCATCAGCAGCAACCGTTGATTCAGATCAGCTGAGCGATTTAAATCACGTGTTGGTGTTGCTGCGAACCGGCAGAATCAATCCCATTTACCGGCAGAATCAACCCCATTTTTTATGCATATATCAAACGGTATGCATTAAACATACAAAATCTCTAGATTTAGATAAGCCAAATATAGCATTAATATTTATCCGCTGCGTTCCGTGCAGCCTTGCGGTCGAACCATTCCCCGCTCTCTCAACCGGGCCTGGAAGTCGTCTGAAGTTCTCCCACTCACCCAAAAACCAGAGGAGAAGCTGATCCTCCCACTGAGAGCTGTGCCAGCAACTTGGAAAGGGAGCATATGAAGCCGAATCAACGAAGAATCAATTAAGTCATTGTCGTGGGATTAAAGTCAGCAACTTTGATTCATTCTGCTGGTTTAGGAACAGCCCTGAAGAATAAACGTATGAATGTAGGAGCTTCAATTGGTAACACGCTACAAAAGTCATAATTTCCGCCCAAATAACCGCAAATTTGGTAAAAAAGCAGCTTTCCCAAGATCACTTCCTGGAATGAAATGAAATTCGTATTTCTAGTAGCGTGGACACCCAATTGGTATACAAATTTGGGCACTGCGGAGATCAATCCGAATCGCCGGTAAGGATTGTATTTTTTTTTTGTTGTAAAACCAACAAACTACGTATTTTCTAATGGCTTGTTAGCAATTTTTGGAATGCTGGATGCAACAATGCTGTCAACATATGGTCACAACAAAAAAAAACTTTTCCAAACACTCCCTTTCTGAATTCGTCCTTTGGTTTATCCTTTTATGGGCTTCAACTTGGAGCCGTCATATAGCATTTTCATGCACAATTTAGAAATTCAGCAATTCTTCATCGAAGTGCGATACGGTGAGCAGAAACACGTTTCTTAAAAAGGTTCTAAGGTTGCTGAAATGTGAGCCCAAATGGTTGTCAGGGTTTTCTCCATTTCAAGAACGATATTCGCCAACTTCTATTGCAAGAGTGTTGATAAAAACAGTTTCACCAGCATGAGTCTTATACTTGCTCCTGGACAAATTGTTTGATGTTTTTCTTAATTTACTTCGTAGTTTTCACTTCATACTCGTTTAGCCCAGGCATCCTTTTGTCTGAGGCGGATGCGATAACGTGCTCAGTTGTCCGAGGGCGGAGATTATTGGTCCCGGCTTACCTGGGCACCATGACAACGGCCAGATGACACCTCCCCATTATTGTGCGGCAGGATTATAGCTCATCAGTTGCTTCCGATCGTCCGCAGAAGCAGTGCGCCTTTAGACATCCTGCTTGTTCTAAGGCACTTGTTCCTGCCGACATGAGGAAGCTGGATCATCACGTCGTCCGTCATCAGACCGTCTTTCTACCTAATGGTAACTGCAATTCTACCAACCTTGGTTCAGGTGCCGTAACCGGGAATTTAAAGAAGTTCCTGATCCTGATGTTGGGGACAGTTGGCAGGAGAGAAGAATCACTCGAAGCCCCATACTTCCCCTTAAATATGCCTTACAAAAAGGCAAAACGCTAGTGAGCGTCCGCTACTCCACAGTTCCTTAGACTTTGGTGCTCTAAGGCACGTGTAGTAGCCGATGCGATCTAAGCAACCCCCTGACCCCAAACCCACAAAATCAGACCCACAGGCTTTGAATGCATGCATATAATGTTTAAAATAAAGATTTTGTTGCCATACAACTACTTTGTAATTAGGTGCCGCCAAATCGGTAGGCAGTCCACAAGAGCCTTGTTGCAGTACCTGCTTGAAATTCGGGCAAAAAGAGCGTGCAAATAAAAAGGACTCCGAGAAACATGCAAATTTGTCGTCACTGAGGCTTTTTTTTTTGTTATTTTGGGTCGACATGTTTTCATGGAAGAAACAGTTTTTTCTCTGAGCGACGTACTGAATATGAGTTCCGAAAAGAGTATTCCGAAGAGAGGTTACTGTTCTTTGTGGTGGTCTTAATAAATGAGGCTACGTTCAACAGTTTTTCAGTGAGACATTGTTAAAACGTTTTCTAATAAGCGTAACGTCAAACATTCTCTGTAAGGTCTTACTAGCATTTCAACCTGCAGAAATACAAAAACTTTTGAATTCCCAGTTCAAGTGCCATTTAAACTTTGTTTGCAGGAGTTCGGAAAAATTCGCAATTTTAGGCAATGACTTTGGTCACACTTCAAGTATCACCTGATATGAGTGATAAAATGCATTATTAGCAACGTCGTTCAAGAGCTGTTTTGATAACATAAATCACCCGATAATTGCTTTCAAAGTACCTTTTACACTTTCACGTGTTACGTTAGTACATGATTTTCACATGACAAATATGGCTTTCTCGAAACCAAGGAAAAAGAGTAATTACGTAAGAAATCAACAAACCAAACATTCATACGAGCAGAAAGTGTTTCAATCAACTTATCTAAAACAAAAGTCTACCTAAGTAAAAGCTTCATTGAAAAAGGTTATATTGTGTCTGATTGAAGCAGCGACAGTTTCTCTGAGAATCAAAAAACAAAGATAACCCAAAGCTGCTGCGTTTAAAGCGCTTTTTCAGGATATTTCCGTGCGTATGGCTTTCTCGTTACCTAGCTACATCACCCTTGAGCCCGGAGTTTCAGTCATCATAGCATCCTGTCCCTTTGCTCACGCATTGCTCGAACGCGTCCGGGTCATGCCGTTCCCTTAGACAATATTGCTCTAAGGTACGCCGTGATACCGATGCGAACGAGCTAACTAACTACCATTTTTTCTGTTTTTTCTCTCTCCAAAACATATAATTTTGTAGGTCTGGCCCACAAAGAGGAATCTTGGGTTGCATTTCGTTTATGTTGACATAAAAAGCGCAATGAACAGTATGAAGTGTTTTAGTACAGCTATATTCAGATTTTTCTTGGTCTTAAATGGGCACGGCGGGATTTTCTAGTAATCAACCTCGCCGTCGGTTTCCTTTGCCGGTGGCTTATCTCCATATGTCTGCAGCTGCCCCCACCTGCCGTGGAGATAATCCCGGGTTGGGTGATAATTGGTGTCTCTTTACCTGCTACCATGACAACCAACTGCGTGACAATCCTAGTACCTCGCCGACAATATATTGAGCTTCCCAGTGTCAGTAGCAAAAATGGGATATTCTCGTATAAGTAGACGTCGACCAGTAACTCACATAGTCTATCCCTCACAGCAACTGGGAGTAGTGTCGATGACGATCCCTGCTTGACGACGTTCTGGGCCGAATTCAGCTAAAGGGCGGAGTGAAGGTAGAATCGACCAAGGTGGTGAAGATTGAGCGTGAATAAAGTGAAACGGAGTACACTGAACCCAAATGACGCATTCAACCAATGTTGGCTTTGATCGTGTTTGCTTCCTGAGTTGCTTCAGAAGCGACGGCATCATTAGGGTTTCAAATGGGCATAAAAGGGGTTGGTGAAAGAGATGTAAATCTACCCAGTAAAACTAGTTCTAAATTAAGACAAAAGGCAGTAATCAAAACTAAGGATGACAAATGTGACACGGATTTGGACAGATTAACAAAGAAAAAGAAAAGCACATGCAGAAACATACCCAATGAGAAAAGATGGAATCCTAATCGCAGACGGCTAGCAAGGAGGATTTTGAATTCCTCTTTCGCTCAGCAAAAGGAACTGGTGTCCGATAAGATAAGGAAAAACAACTTTCAACCAAAAATCGTGTGTTTATATCTGCGCCAACTGTTTACGCTTTCGAGTTAATTACAGGTCAATCCCGTCTATTCGAATTTGTACAGTATTTTACGCGGATCACAAGATGTTGAAAGAACTTATACACTTCAATTAAAGTTTCCTACTACATTTGCCATTCAATTACAAGTACTTGAAATAGCCTGAAACTTTCTCACACCCACGGTCACCCCCACGAAAACCCTCCTATATAAACCGGGCATCCAGGCATGTTACCGTGTACAGCCGTGTTAGTTGCCCCACCTCCACAGAATCCATTGCTCGCCAGCTCCCCGGCTTGCTTTCCTTACATCCACGGAAATTATGTAACTTAGACTGTTGAGCTCTATGGTACTAATCTCCGTCGATGTTAGTGAGCTCGCTTTTTCTGTTGAGTAACCCCATTTTTAAGCTGTTTCAACAGACTGAAGTAGGCTCAAAGAGTAAATGTTCCGTAACCTTTAACTTAAACACTACTTAAACTCACTGCAGTTCAAAGTCCGTTGCTGTCGATTGTACTCTTGCCACGTCTACATTCAAAGGACTTCGACTAATAAAGGCTGATTGGCCGCGAGTAACCCCCGCTGCTATGGCACCAGACATATCAACTACGTTGTCAATGGTTCATCAGTAGCCACTCCCACAGATTAGCTTGATATACATCAGTCGCTTGCGAGCATCCACGGAAGCCGTGGCCAATTAGACTGTCTGAAGCTCTAAGTGGCTCTGTTACCGTAGATGTGAACAAGTTGAGTCTATCTGCTTGATTCGACAGGGCTTCTATGGTCAACTTTTTTAGTCAAAGAGTAAGTCATGTAGTTCGTGCCAAAACGACTTCGGAACAACCTGCTAATAGGATACTCAGGCGTGCACGCAGCAAAATATACCAAAGTAGATTTGGCGATTAGTACAACGTCTTTTGTTACAACTTTACGTTTATATGGTCGCTAACCACTGTCGTAAAGCTTGTGTTCTATATTCTGGGCACTGGAAAAGTAGAGCCGTTTCCTTCTTTGTGTGGAATGTATGCTATGAATTTAAATGAGAGAAATGGGGTTCGAGACAAGTTTCGCCAAAAAAAGCTAACAGACTGCGTCATGCTTTGCAAAGGCGTTTGCTCTTAAACTTCGTGAACTATTTTTCCTTCAAATTCTTATATTTAAGCATTTGCAAAAAGCTGAATAACACAAAAACCCTAATTGAAAAGAAAGTTGTTGGAAGTCTGACGGCAATGTCTGACCAAAAATACAAGTGGTCCAACCTTTTCCTCGCCCTCTTTCTCGTAGAACATCCTTATGTCTAACTATAATGGTATCTCCACTGAGGAAAACTTTTGCTATAAAACCGATCTTGTACCAGTTATTTGAAAGGCTCTGATATTAGATGTTCCCTAACGATCCATCAAGCTTTAGAAGTTGTTGCTTAGAAAACAAATGACAACTTGTTAAAAACAAATACTTATCTAGCTACCAATAATTATAAGAATGGAACACGTTTTTCTCAAGGATGCTTTGTCACTGAAAAGAAATTTAAATACGGCACCTTCCAATTTGTGGGCGGAAAGATGATTCCGGTAGTGTCGGATGTACGAAACATGTAGGAAAACTCCGAAAACACTGGCTTTCTCAAACTATGTAGATTCTTATTCATTAGAAGCTCGACACAAACGAAATGTGTCAACATTTGTGTTTTCTCTAGAACTTGTACCAAGCCCCGATCATAACGGTACCCTAATGTACTTTCGGCTTTCTTACACGCTGTTGAATTTAACAGTTCATTAAAAAGGTTAACAAGGGGTAACACGACGAAGTCTTCATCCTCGAGTCACTTACGGAGCGGCGTCTTCGTTGTTGTTAGTGGGCTCCGCAGGGCTGCCCTCTTCCTCGTCGGCCGACGAATCTTCATCGGACTTCATGTCTGCGTACATATCTTCGCCTTCACGTCCGTCGTCATCCGGCTTCTCCTAAAACATGCTTTAATAAGAGTCTTCAACTTTATGGCAAACCTTGGGTTCGTCTTCATCATCCTGGGGAGGAGACTCATCATCGGGCTTCGCCTCTGCGTGCTCATCCTCGTCGTCTTCCTGCTTCTCCTCGAAGTTCGCCTCTTCGTACTCATCTTGGCCTTCACGCTCGTCGCCATCCGGCTTTTCCTAATACATGCGTTTGTAAGATTCTTCAACTATATAGCAAACCTTGGGTTCGTCTTCCTCTTCCTTAGGCGGTTGCTGCTTTTCGTCCTTGGGTTCGTTCTCCACCACGGGCGAATCCACACTTTCGATGGTTTCCTGAAAATTGTAGTTTTGATGAGTGGATAGAAGATATATCTCTAAAGAAATTGAAAAGTTCCAACCTCCTTCAGTTCCTCTTCGAGATGAGCATCACCGCTGACCTCTTGAACTACCGGCTGAACATCACGCTGGTTTTCCTAAAGTATGAAATTATTAAAAAAGAAGACAAACACCTACCGAATCATTCACGGTGGTATCCTCATTGCCCTCTTCGATTCTCGCACGCTTCACGGGAGGTTCAGGATTTTCGGGTTCCATCTCGCTAAGAAGAGAAAATCGTTTGAATTGAAGCATTAATTATACGATGAAAAAATCCAACCAAAAGGGTAGAAGAAAAAAGCTAAAGGTTGGGGACAATAGGCACAGGTTCGAAAAATTTAGGCCCAGATTTGAAAACATTAGCTAGTCATTAGTCAAATGACCTTCAGAATGAGTCACGTTGAATACTCAGCGGTTGAGGGAAACCCGTCGAGACTCAGGGTCAAATATTGGCGCCAATTCAGGCTACTTTCAAATTTCGAGAACAATGCCGTCGGCAGCTGCCGATAAAGAGCTAAAGTGCACGTGCGCAACAGACGGTTGCGCAAGCGGCTGTTGCGCTCCCTCGTAGGAAATAAGGAAGAATGTTTAGGTTTTCGGAAAGGTTTGTCATCGGAAGTCTTGGTGGAAACACGACAGTACTTAAAAGAGTGGTGCTTATGCTTAGGTACTAGGTTTCCGGAAGGGAGTGGGCTGTATAGTCATTTGATGCCTAATGGCCAAGGCAGAAGTTTGCGGGAAACTGGTGCGATTAGAGGTTGGGTCACAGGCGGTGACCTTTATAGGTTCTTTACCCATATGGAAGGTGTCATGTTGCAGACACCCTAAAAGCGCCGAAATCAGGCGACATCTGTGGACAACCATCAACAACGGAAAGGGTGACCCTAGAACAAAAGATCGTAAAAACAGCAGTAATTTTGCAGGCTTTGGACCATCCAGACAAGATGATTGCTTCAAACATGACTGGGAAAACAGAAGTAGTTTTGCAGGTTAGGTCGAAGGTTCAGAAGGTTCAGCTGCATCTCATGTAGTTCCTTTGATGCTGAGGAGGTTATCCTGTTTGCCTCGTGGGTTTACTTGAACACATTGAGAACGATACTTACGGCCTTTATTTAATGCTTGCATAACAATAACTACAGTTTATACGCACATCATAAAGCTTGACAGATCTGGAATTTTCCGAAGACTATAGCCGAGGGCGAAAGGCACATAATGGCGCATCAAGCAGAGCCAGAAGCCCCCGCTCCCTTGGAGTGATGGTTCTTCTGAAAACATGTTTTACATGAAAGAATACATTGAATAAACCAACCTCTTGGCTTTTCTCCATTTTGAGGTAGTAGTTCAACGTTTCAGCGTTCAGAGGAGGAACCTTCGCTTCTGCCTTCTTCTGCAAGCAAAACCGGTGCAGCATGTCCTTCCTAGATGCCTCGAGATTCTCCACGTACTGAATGAGTAAAAGTTTAATTGTAAGTGTTGAATGGGCCTACCTTCTTCTGCTTGTAGAACTTGTCGTCGAAAGGAGGGCTTTTGGACTTGCTTTTCTGGCGATCCTCCACCTTTTCTTTGACAACCAGTGTGGGAAGAACAACAGGGTTGCGATGAGCAGAACGAGTTATGAATCGGCACCTATTGTCATCTGCATCTTCAACTTCTGAAATTGACAAATAGTGAAAGAAATTCGAATAGAACTCACGGTTCTCTTCAGAATTGTCCATTATATTGCTCAGAACAGAAGAAAGTTGGCCCGAAATCCACACTGAAGGTTGCACCGACGTTTGGGGTAATCCTAAAATTACTAGATAAAAAGTTCCCTAATAGGTTTTTATTTTAGCGCTGAGGTATAAAGTGAACGTCAGATAAGTAAAGTTGTGGAAATTCTCTAAAGAAATGCATGCAACAAAGATTTTGAATCATGTTCAGGCGCGATGGTTCAATTCAGGTGAATTTCGCGCGCCCTCAAGTGGTCCGCAACTGTTTCGCGCCCCTTCCTCTGCGTCCCTAGCGCATACGTAGATATTTTAGAATAGGATTTATCGGGGTTACTGATTTTTACTGAACATACTAAATACTTTAAACTTAATGATTTTTTGTCTTTAGCAGACTGTGAGAGGGTTAATCAAAAAGTTCATAGTGTTGGGTAAGATCTCAGTTGGAAAAACAGATTTTGGAAGTAAATAGGTTCGTTCCAACTTTAATTGGAATTTTGGAAATTATTACTTTTTTCTCAGTGAGAAATGCAAGATAGGAGGTATTGTAACAGTGAGCACTAAAAACATGGATTCTTGCTTATATACACAGAAAAATTGGCATTGAAAACTTTGGGTTATCAAGCGTGGAAACAAGTTAGTTTGTCAAAGGGAAATCAAAGTACAAACCAGCTTCTGCATGGAGGTTCGAACTGGATGCAGAACCACGTTTATGTTGGCTGTGAATTTCATTTCCCAGCTTTCCTGACGACGTTATCACTCAGTCAACCTTCAGATTACAGTTGTCTGACGAAAAGAAAGCCAGATTCGTCATGTCTGAAATACAAACATTGTTAATTTTTTCTTCATGGTCATAAGTTTAATGATAATTGGGTGAATTCTTTTATATTGTACTACACACTTGTCGATGAAGTTGGGAGTTAATTTTTCTACTACACACTTGTCGATGAAGTTGGGAGTTAACTTAATTTTGGGTTGCTTCATACCAGAAGTCAAAGCCCCGCTGCGTGGGTCTCTGCCTTCTGGATTCAGGGGCCTTTGGCCGCCTCAGTTAGTTCTCGCGGCCTCCGGCCGCTCGGTTTTAAGGCCTTCGGACGCCTGGGACCGCTCCGCGGTCTTAAGAGGCAGACACGTATGCGCTCGGGTCGGGCAACAAGGGCGACGGATCACTCTGGCTCCAGAGCGGTTCCCGACAGCCCTTGGTACCCTCCCCTCGCTCCGGGCCTCACTGTCCTCCGTGCCTTGGAAATGAAAGGCGGAGTGCGAACCAAAAGAGGCGCAGAGAGAGAAACCCTACTCCTCCATTGTAAATAGAGATATAGAAAAAAATTAATAAAGGTTTAGCTTTTTTCAAAAACGTTTAGCAAGGAATTCGAACTTTTCAGCATCGAAAACATGCCAGTTTGCCTGTTTTGATTTTTAAAAAATGGCTCTAATGTCAAATGACTTGCGATAGTTCTTCATTATGACTATCTAGACACATTTCGTTTTATAAATACAATGAAAAATCAATAAAGAAAAAACAAAAAATCCTACCTCTAGTTGTCGATTTCTTGCGGACAGTCGAGTATGGAATCCTTAGCCGTTCTTCTGTTATCCGTGGCTGTAAATTCATTCCCAGATTGTTTCTAAATGACATGTAAGAAAAAGTAAGGGACAGAAAGAAAAATAAACAAAGCTACTCACCATTATTCATTTAAGCGTCTCCATCGTCGGTGATTTCCCTTGAAGGACCATCGTGCTCTTTTTTGAAGTAAAGTCTATGCTACGGCTCCCTAAACTTTTAAAACAGGTTAATTTACAAATCATGTGATAAAAAATATTGGCAAAAGTAAAATTGGCTTTTTAATTTGTGTGGAAAGCGATATAATAATATGCAGGGATATGTTTGTTGCGACTGCCAAGCGGCATGGGTCCCGCAGGGAAAACCTAGCGTCGGTAATAAAAGCAAACATAGTTGAAATTTGAATACTATTAAGCATATTTGCTTGGAAACTCTTTTTTTCTTGTGGGAAACTGCGTCTTGTATATAAAAATATGAAAACAACGGGATTTTAATGTAGGGATTCAAGAATTAAGGCTATAAAACGAACACAGAACAAATTGTTTCTAGATCTTTATGCTTCACTTCCACAGGTACAAACAATAAGTTTTTCAACATCTGTGACAAACTAGGTTAACAAATGAACTGGGAAGTTTCCCGTATAACAGAGACCATTTTCTCGGCCAAGAAGGTAGACACTTTGGCGGTTTCTTCAATCGGAGTCCGTCGACTCGTGCTCGGCAGCCCAGCTGCGACGTTCCTCCTGAAGCTTGAAATTCATATGAAAAATTCAGAGTTCAGCCTACCTCGTCCTTTTCTTCCAACTCAAAGAAGTAGTTCAACGTTTTGGCCGTGAGAGGAGGAAAACTCAATTCACTCGCGTCTCCCTTTGTCGTTCTTTGCACATGGAGGCGACGGAGCATTTCCTTTTTCGTTGCTTCTAGATGTTCAACATACTAAATATGTAAAGATTAAATTATAATTGTTAAAAGTACCCACCTTTTTCTGTTGGTAATACTTTTCGTCAAAAGGGGGACACTTGAGTTTACTGGTCTGAGGCCCTTCTACCTTTCCGTTGACTATCAGAGCTCTCCTAGCTACGGCAAGCTGGTGGGCCGAACGGGCAATGTTTCTGGCACGTTCAACGTTAGCATCTTGAGCATCCAAAGCTGAAACTTAAAAACGTTTAAAACTTCAAAAGCGAAACTCACGGTTTTGTTGCCCATATCCGTGACCGGTGTGCTTCTGGTTCAATTTTGTGATCACCATAGCTTTTTCGTTAGCCATGTAGGTCAATCGGAGGTGAGCCCGACAGCCACAAGGAAGGTAGTTCTGGCGGTTTCGGTTACCGAATCCTGAAAAAACAACAATTTAAGAATGAAAATTCAACTAAAAACAATTTTAGCTGGGAAAAGTTGTTCTTATGACCCAATAAAGCTAGGAGCGGAAATTTGGGGTGGGTAATGATTTTCATTTTTCCCAAATTTATTGAATTAGTTTACTACCTCCTGAGATGTCTTTTTCCCACGTTTTCTTTCTAGTGCTCAGGGGTGGCCGTGGGCCGGACCGGGTTCCTCTGAATACGAAACTGGCCCGAAACGGCCAGGATCGGCCCCGCGGGCCCGTTTCAATATTGCTAAACAAGTCAAGGTTTAATTTTCGATCGTGTTATAATAAAATTACCTACAAATATAAATTGGATGAATTTTAAAATTAAAAGAGTGTAAAAAACAACACCTTAGCATAAAATTACACAGAATTTTCACTACGCCATTTTTGCTCGATCCTAGCAAGATCGGGCCGGGCTGGGCTGAGCCCGATATTTGGCCAGCCCTTTTAATGCTTTCTTTCAGAATCCCCGAATGTCCATTCTCCGGATGCAAAATGCTTTCTGCGTGATTGGGGCTCTTCAGCGGAATGCTGATACAGAACCCTCGGTTTCTGATACACCGTTGGCAGATCTACTTAGAATCTTTCACGCCAAAGGTTTTATTCACTTTTACCGACGTTTCTAACAACTATTCTGTTTTAAAAGCTGATCTTTATAATATTTAGAATTGAACGGCGAATAAGAATCAGTATTTCAGCTATTAATCGATCATAATTCGCAAAGCAAGGTTCTAACAACAAGTAAACTATGTTGCCAACAAAACTGTGTTTGGAGGTATTTTTTCGAAAACAAGCTTTTTAAAACTTGTTGCTAATAGTGTCTTCCCCAAATCAAGAAAAACCAAATCGAAAAGGGAATTTCATGCTGTTTATGGTTGAATCAGTTTCAAATACGGTCATTGAAGCCAACTAAGTATTGTTCACGTGGTCATTGCGACCAGCGAGCAGAGAAATTCAATTCGCTGTCATATAAAACCATTTTCTCACTCTTCACAGCAATTGGGACGTTTACACAACACAACATTTATCAACAAAAAAAAATATAGAAAGCAAAAAAATCATAACGCGGCACCCACCTCGTATTCTGGGAGCTCCATAGTGTATACAGTGAAACACCACATATCTGTACTGGAACACTTCGCCCAATTTTCCTTTGTCTTTCAGCTTTTCCGACGACGCGATTCGAAACATGTAGCCATTCGACTCCTTCCATCGTTCGAAGACTCGGGCGAAATCATCATATCTGAACAACGCGAAAATAAAAAAAAGCTGATGAAAGAAAGCGAAAATAAAGCAAAGCAACTCACGATTTAAATTTGGCATTTATTTCGATGGATTCTGTTGTGGGGGCGATCTTTCCTGTCTTCGGAGCGATCACCATGTGTTACCTGAATTTTTTAAATGTTTATTTTTATTTATTTTTTTTTTTTTACAAAAATCTCAATAAAAAGGATAAATATTAAGAAGTTTCTTAGAATACACGCGCATAGCGGTATAATGTGGCCCGAGAACCCATTCGCGTCGGACAAGCGGCATGGGTCCCGCAGGGAAAACATGGCGTCGGTGGATAAGGACAACCTTGTTATGGTTGAATTTACATAAATAATCATAATGTAAAAAAAAGACGGATAATTTTAATTGGATCTATGTTGTTGAAAACGTTTGGCAAATAAATTGTTGAAATCCATGATATTGACATCCATTAATAAAATTTTCGCTGATTTTACGACAAGACAGGCATGACTTTTGCCGTTTTTGAGGACTCTGGTTGAGAAAAACTTGCTACCGGATTTTGTTTTTTAACAGAATTTTGTCTTTTTTTGAATTTAATAATGTCATGCCCACAAAGATTGTTCAGTCGTTCCGAAAACACTGATTTTTGAAAAGTAAAAAACGGGTTTTCAAGTTTTTGATATATTTTTTTTTCAGATAATAACAAGTTTTGGCCAATTACAATGAAACAGGAGTGAAAAATGCTTTCAACACTTTTCACTAGGTTTTACTTTCAGTCATGGTTGGCGCGTTTCACAGTAGCCCGCGGGGTCGTCTACTCTATCCCAAAAATTGATATTGGTCCAAACCTCTCAGACGGTCATAGAACTATTACAGGAACAGTTTCTTAAGAGAAAAATCAGAACATCAAAAGTCAAAAAGTGTCATAAAACTAGATTAAATCCCGGAATGAAGGCGACGATTCAATGTTTCGACGCAAACATAGCAGTTATCAGAATTCTCGCCTCGCATTTTGTAGCTCTTGAGATAAGTTGTCGACAAAAACTTCTAAAAATGTATTGTTGTAAAATTTGTTATGGAATTCAAAATGATACTGTTTATAAAAAAAGTTGGAAGTTCTGTTTTATCAGAAACCTTCGCACGGAATGACAACAGATCCGTGATCCAGGTTGGTGTAGTGATGACATCGAAAGCATTGTTTTCCGCTTCTCTGAAAAATTACAAACTTTTTGTGAGACTCAAATTTTGATTTGTTGTCAGACCATGCATAAATTTCCCCAAACATATTTGTGGTCTTTTCTGCACATTGTAAAATTTAAAAAAAATCGACTTTGGAAAAACACTTCAAGTCACCCCCATGTTTCTCTAAACCCACAGGGTTTTTATCTTTGCACTGCCGTTGAACGCCAGGTTTCTCAGATACTAGCGAGCCGAACACTCGAAAACGACAGAATCCTGTCCACTCTGGTGGTTCATTCTGGCAGGAATTGCGACAGACATAACTAATGTGCTGATATTTGTTGACCAATATATATTTCTAAATGCTTCATTTATTAGATCGGAAGGTGGTTGGAACAGCAGGTACATACATTAACTTTCAAAGAGAGATTCCGACGCTCAAACACGCATCTATTAATAGGGAACGGACATTCCCGATCACCACGATAATGATGAATCCCGGAACGTTTCCGTTATGTGATGCATCACTCCTCGGAAACTTTGCCGATTTTCGAGAACATACGCGAAACGTATTGTCGATTTGATTGCGAGTAGGAAAACCTACGTAACAAAAAACTTTAGAATTTATTCGAATAAAAAAAAATCTGTTTATGCTGACGATCTGCTGGGGACACCCGAGAGCCGAAATATAACAAAGGTGAAGCATTGCAACCTGATTTTTTTTCTCATCGGCTGATGAAAACTAGAAATTTGTTTCGGTGGCATAGTAAACAGCTTTCTCAGTAAAACTTTTGTTGTGATAGCCAGAGTTTTCCAACCTTTTGCATTTCCTTGTTCCATGATACAATTAATTAAAGAGCAAATTGAAAAGTTTTTAATTACTTTTTGTTTTTGTAAAGCTCTCAATGCATTGTACTATGCATCCTATGCATTTGAAAACAGTTTTTTCAAAGAGGGGTTGGTAGTTTTGATCACCGGATGTTGTGAATACGAAATCTGGTTGCAATAATCATGTTCAATTTTCCACTGTTATAAAATAGGTAAACTCGTGACAAAGTTGGATTGTAGCTGAGTTTGTCTTACTACTTGGAAAGCGTCGAATTATTTTGAGAGGATTATGCCCACGCTCCAAGATCCTGCGCGAGAGCATGGGCTATTTATATTTAGGCTGAGAATTGTAACGTTCTTTCCGCAACGTCACAAAAATCTGAAAAAAAATATTTCATTACATAGATCCCGAGAGAATTGCTTGGCATGAATTTTAAAAAGTGGTGTTTGGCACGAGATATGAAAATAAGGGCATTAAGGTATACATTCAAAAGACTGTGGTTTCTCACTGTTATGCATTCAAAATCTTTCACAAATGTTCTTGTCGCCACAGTTATTCTTAGTTCGAGCTATTTTCTACAAAACGCATTTTGTAAATTTCTATTTCACACATTACACCTCTGGATATTGATAAACACATAATTCGATATGGACGTATTTTCAAGTTGTACATCACACCACTGTGAATTTCAAATCGCGGTAAATATACTATTTATATGTCGTGAGCAAAGACCGAAATTCTTAGTAATTGGTCGGATTTGAGAAAAACAGGAACAGATGTTTTACTTGGTACTTTCAAATTGCCAAGAGAAATTAGTTTAAAATGAAAAAAAAAATAACAGTCTTTTTTTGCTTCTTCTAATAGTACAAATTTCTTACTGGACGTTCTAAGTTTCTGTTCCATTTTCCCCCGTAAACTGTCACGTGTGAACACACTTTTTGGAATGGCTAATTCAACTTATGTCTTCTTAAACTGTTAATCAAAGTGTTTTTCATGCAGATACATAATCTTTCCGGAGCCTGTAAGGAACATTTTGTTTTCTGTCTAAACTTTGCGTATTACTTCCCGTTCTTCATCCGAAAGCATTTCTCTTATTAGACTTTTGTTATAAATATCACCTGTCAAAGTTGTTTTCATTGCTAAAAAAGGTTTTTGTGTTTTTACCGTTTTGGTAAGGTATGTTGGTGTAAACAGTAATTCCTTCGGTGGTTACACGCTTATTATCTAAAAATAAGAACTTATATCTTCTTTGTAAACACATTTGTTTGTCGGATGTGTAAAATTTTTAAACACCTTTGTTAAATCACATGTTTTGATGTTTCGTCACACGCGGAAAACTTGACAAGTACGGAAGAGACAAGAAAAATAAAACATTCTTCATAGGTTTGAAGACAACACCAGGTCTTTATCATGAATTCACTTGTGTAGTAATTTCCCTGAAGTTATTAGCAGATCTATAAGCAGATCTAGTGACAGATCTAGTGACATCACTTCCTTGTTTTTTTTCAGTAGTACAAACTTTCCCAACCTTTAAAACTGGTTTTCAGAAATACAAAGTAACATGCTTGCGACACAAATAGTAACCCTCATATCTGGAATCACCGGTTTTCTTCTCAACATTGCCTTACTACCAATTATTATCTTCAAGTCATCAGAACGGCTTGGCATCTACAAATATTTCCTGCTTGGGTATACATTGTGTTCAACATTCTTTGCCGGAACACAAGCTTGCATCTTACCAGTGATTTTACTTAAGTTTCATAGACTTCCGTCTTTCAGACTTGGTACATTCCTGCAAATGGATTTATGTTTTACTCTACGGTGACTATTTTTCCAAGATGGCTCCAGCAAATTTTGATTCTTCAAATGTGTTGTTCTTATACATCCAGTTGCATTGCAATTATCTGGTGCTTTCTGTTCAGATACTTTGCAATATTCAAGTTCGTTTTAAATACTTATCCTATCATATAAACATTTTTCAACTAACAAAAAATTTTGTCTATCCGGGATTTGATAAAGACACAGAGGAATAACCTATCTACACAGGGGGAGGCAAATTTTATACACCTCCCGTAAGAGTTTCCAAGACTGATATGCCATAGAGTTTAAAAGAACGGTAATGCAGCCTTTTCGCTTGTGAACAGATTTACCATTTGTTAAAAATCGGGGTCAAAATTGAACCTGAGGTACGAATCATGGGTAAGTGTAGCAAAAATTTGTGGTGAATGCATAAACTACCAACAAATGCTACAGCTTGGCCGTCCTATTATGGAAAAATGATTCGAATTTATTTTCAGCCCAAAACCTTGGATGGTGAAGAAACCATATTTCCCAATCTGCGTAATCGTATCAATAATCAGTCTGGGCGTCAACCTTGCTAACTGCTACGCTATCATCCCTACCGATGAAGTTGACGCAGTCTTCCGAGACGATATTTTCAACGCCACACAAGTTGAAATCACAAAAATCGCCTATGTTGGTGGACGGACATCGGTATGCGAGTTTTATGACAAACGTTCACAAACTTTCAGGTTGATGGAAAATGGTCTTTTCCCACAATGAGACTGTTAGCTATTTACATCGCCTTTTTCATTGTATACGTTATTCTAATCAGCATTTGTTGGTTTCAAATTGGCCGCAAGTTGGAGGAACTACGAAGTTTGGCAAGCGCTTCATATCGCTTTCAATTCCGTCTCTATGTTCTTCTGACTCTACAGGTTTGAAAACTTCAAATAGTTATAAATTCGGGTTAGACCTTGTTTCCTCTCACCTTTAACGCCCTTCCCGCCATGCTCGTTTTTGTCTTATCAATTCTTGAAATCCGCGTTGGCAATGAAATTATTGTCTGTGGAATGGTCATAACATTTGCTCAAGTGGTTGATCCCCTCTTAACCACGTTTTTAGTCACGGATTATAAGGATTTTGTTTTGTTCTGTCTCAAAATGGTGGGATATTTGTTTAAAGGCAATGATTAATAAACTTCAGAAGAAACCTGCTATTGAACCGACAAGTACTCTGGTTACTGCATCACTGAAGATAACGCTACCAAGTATTCCGGAGTGAAAAGCCGTAATATGCGCATTATTACTATTTTGATACAGTCAATTAGTGAAGCAGAGATTAAGCTAATACATTGTTTGTAGTAGATAAATCAGTTCTAGCCTAGTATTACGTACTTTGGTTTATAACTTGTGGGATCTCCCGTATTTGAATAAAGTTTCTCACTCTCATTTTTGTAGAACTGTAGAAAAACGCAGAACGTGGTAGAGAAATGCATATGTGTGGTTCTGAATTGGTGGGCGCAGTGTTGGCTTCTGGATAATGCATTATTCCCTATTGTTCAGGTACAAAACCGGTTATTCGACAAGATGTTGCAGAATTTAAGTTCCAGAATCCATTTTGTCACTGACGCTTGAGCCAAATAGTTCAAAATAGTTAACTTCACGGAACAGTTTTTTTGTACAAACGGGCGAGACGAACCGAAAATGAATTTCCTATCGCAACCTAATGGAGATTTCTAATAACCAAAACATTTAAAGAAAATTAGGCTATGAGTCACTGAAAGGTTTATAGAACGTGTTGATTATGACTAATTTCGTTTTGCGGTTTTCGATGAGCTTTTTGTTTTTGAAAAATAAGCTGCATCGAAAACAGGAAAGCTTGTATTAAAATTCTTATGGCGAAGTCGAATTGATTAGGCTTTATACCTTCCAAACTTTAAGACACGTTTTCAGTTCTTTTCGAGCTAATAAGTAATGGTGTACTCCCAGAAAAATAGATTTCGCTATAAAAATATGGAGAAAAATAGATTAAGACGATTTCTCTATTGGATTAGTTATGGGGCATGATGTATTTTTTGGTATTTTCCCCAAACTTTATCAAAAACGCTTTTTTGATCTATCAACACTTTTTTGAAGCATTTGGAGAATTGGTGTTTTTGGTCCCGCGTAAGCCACCATAGTTTACAGTAGTTTTGCTCAAAATGGTTCAAATGAGCCAAACTGCTTTTAAATCATCTTGTCTTAGTTTGGAGAAAAACGTTTGTTGATTTTAAAAAAATCCACGCCGGAGCTACAATTTATTTTGTTTTTTACAGGCTTTTTTAAACTCCTAAACGTCAAGGAACCTTTTCTATTTCTTGCTATTATTCGTTATTAAGGGATTTTCGTTCACCATTTGTGGCTACAAAAAGATGTAGCTGAATATAAAGCTATTTAAGCTTGAAGTCAGGCAAATTGTGCGGACAACTAAAAGATCCTGACCATAGCTTATCTTGAAAATCATACATACTTTGCCTTTTTCAGATTATTTTCTCAAAATGCTTGCGACACAAACAGTAACCCTTATTTCTGGAATCACCGGTTTTCTTTTGAATCTTGCTTTGCTACCAATTATTGCCTTCAAATCATCCGAAAATCTTGGCGTTTACAAATACTTCCTGTTTGGGTATACACTATGTGCAACTTTCTTTGCTGGGACACAAGCTTGCATCTTACCGGTGAGCAGCTTTTAGTCGCCGAAACGAAATCAACGGGCGTCCGAAGAAAAATGCGATCTTTTCTCTGCGTCTTTGCTGATTATACGCTGTATCGTCTTAGTAGCGCACAGATGTTGCATTAAGGTCGTTTTTGGCAGGATTCCAAGTTGGCGACAGCCATAAATTAGAAACTCAAAGGCTTTTTCAATTCAGAATTCGTACATACCTGCAAATGGTTTTATGTTCTACTCAACGGTGACGATTTTTCCAAGATGGCTACAACGAATTCTAATTCTTCAAATGTGCTGTTCTTATACAGCCAGTTGTGTTGCGACGGTATGGTGCTTTCTGTTTAGGTACTCTGCAATTTACAGGTTTGTTTTTCATTCGTTAGCCAAACATAGGAAACGCTTAAAAACTATATATTTTCAGCCCCAGACCTTGGCTGCTCAGGAAACCATATTTCCCTATTTGTGTGGTTGTTTCAATTATCAGCCTATGTGTGAACTTTGTAAACTGTTATGCTATCAGCCCTACAGATGAAGTTGACACAGTTTTCCGAGACGACATTTTCAACGCCACGCAAGTTGAAATCACTGAAATCGCCTATGTAGGGGGACGGACTTCAGTACGTGACTTTTGTTTTAACTCTGAACAACATTTAAGGTTGATGGAAGGTGGAATATTTCCACGATGCGATTATTGATCGTATACATCGCGTTTTTCATCGTTTACGTGATTACAGTCACCATTTGCTGGTTTGGAATAGGAAGGAAATTAGTGGAACTGCGAAAGTTGGTCAGCGCTTCATATCGCTTTCAGTACCGTCTCTACGTTCTGCTGACTCTACAGGTTTGAAAATTTTAAATTGTACTCAATTTGGATTAGACGTTGTTTCCCCTCACTTTCAATGCTCTTCCCGCCATGCTCGTATTTGTCTTGTCATTTCTTGAAATACACGTTGGAAATGAAATTCTAATGTGTGGAATGGTAATTACATTTGCCCAAATTGTGGATCCGCTCTTAATCACATATTTAGTAACCGATTATAAGGACTTTATTCTAGTCTGCCTGAATATAGTAAGTCGGCTTTTTTTTACAGACAGTGATCAGCCATTTTCAGAAGAAACGTGATATTGAAACTACGTGCCAAACTTCTTCCAGAAGGGATCCTGGTTCTAAATGAATCAACACAAGTGCCTTTTTCTTTCCCTCTACCGGAGCAAAGAATTGGAATGTAATCACTGAAAAATGACAAACAAAGCCGATCAAAACACACTCATTTGTTTGAAAAACCCAAGATAGCATTCTTTTCTGGTTATGGTACCCCTGTCTCTAATCTACAAAATACATACAAGTTTTGGCCTATGCGCAACCAAATTTTACGACAAAACTAACCGACAAGTAGATTTCGATTTTCTCTTGATTGCCCTGACATGGAAAAATTACTCTGACCCCTTGTAGCTTTGTTTTTTTTCTAGCTTGGCCTCGGTTTTGCTTACTTAGCTTACGAGTCCACAAGGCTTGTCTAAACTGTTAAACTAGCAACAATTCCATAACCTCGAAAAACAGGAAATATTTTTGTATTGTTTTTACGATATTTTCAATTATCGAAACACAGTTTGTCCTTAGAAAAATTGACGTTCATTATAGCGTATTTTGTATTTTGAGTTCGTGTGAGAATAACGTATCACCTGACCATTTTCCATTTTGAAAACCAGGAAATTGGTTTGGCGGAATTTAAATTATATCGAAGAATTCCAGCACAAACAAATTTCCAACATTCCTACCACGTTTTTGTTGCTTTAAATTACGTCAACTTTAATGTTTCAGTGGCCAACAGATCGTCATTTTAGAACATTTAATTCATTTTAAACAATTTTTTTGTTTGCAACAAATTTGTCCCGATCAACCTTTGTTTCCAGAATATATCGAAAAAATGTTCGCGACACAAACAGTAACTCTAATTTCTGGAATTACCGGTTTTCTTCTTAATCTTGCTTTGCTACCAATTATCGTCTTCAAATCATCCGATCAAATTGGAGTTTACAAATACTTTATTTTTGGGTACACGTTGTGTTCCACCTTGTATGCTGGAACACAAACTTGCATCCTACCAGTGAATAATTTAAGGAATCAAATTTTTGCTTGATTCAGACAACGTACATTCCCGAAAATGAGTTTATCTTCTATTCAACAGTTACCTATTTTCCAAGATGGCTTCAACAAGTTTTGATTCTTCAAATGTGTTGTTCTTATACAGCGACCTGCATCGCAACTGTCTGGTGTTTTCTGTTCAGACACTCAGTGATTTTTTAGGTTTGTTTAGTTTTTTTATGAACAGTTTTCACATAAAACATAGCAGATTTTCGTTTTCGAACAAATACTATACAAAAATGCAACCACAACAAACCAAAAAAAGTGAATGGTCATGTTTTTGTGAGTTTGAAAGGACGTTTGCTGAATACTTTCTAAATCAATTATACTTTCTAAATCAATTATTTTCAATTGGTAAAAAAACTTAACAAAAAACTTTTGAGATTGTTCTGGTAGGATTATATTTTGCAGCTTAAAAAGGTTGTCATGCTATGTGTCATTTAGTACAATTTATGTTTTCGGGTACCTTTTAAATTGTTTGTATGTTCAATAATCTGCCAAGTCAGCAAGATTCATAAACTTCATCATTTTTAACTTCATCATTGAAAAAAATATTTTTGACAATTTAGCTTGACACATGTTTGGTTTAACTTTTCCGGCAACGAAAAGTAAGTAGAAAATACTTTATTTTCAGTCCTGAACCATGGCTTCTCAAGAAACCATATTTCCCAATCTATGTTTTTATTTCAATTATCATCTTGGGTGTGTATTTTCTAAACTGTGTAGCTATCAGCCCAACTGATGAAGTTGATGTAATCTTCCGAGATGAAGTTTTCAACGCAATGCAAGTTGAAATAACTGACATTGCTTATGTTGGGGGACGGACTTCAGTAAAATACATCTGTGAAGCCTGCGAACAAAATTTAGGTTGATGGAAAATGGAACATTCCTATAATACGACTGTTTGCCATTTACATCGCGTTTGCCATTTACATCGCATCGTTTACGTGATTTTAATTATGCATTGGCTGGTTTAAAATAGGTCGAAAGTTGGAAGAACTTCGAAGTTTGGCAAGCCCTTCGTATCGCTTCAAGTATCGTCTCTATGTTTTATTGACCCTACAGGTTTAAACTTCATAATCCTTTGAAAGCATGAAAGAAATACGATTCAGACTTTGTCTCCCCTTACTTTTAACGCTATTCCTGCAATGGCTGAGTTTTTCTTATCATTTCTTGAAATTCACGTTGGAAATGAAATAATAGTCTGTGAAATGGTCTCCACGTTTGCGCAAGTTGTGGACCCTCTCTTAATCGTATTTTTCGTATCGGATTATAAAGACTTTGTTCTCAAATGCCTGAAATGGTATAAAAGTGTTTTAGAAACAGTAATCGATCAGTTCCAGAAGAAATCAAGCGGAAATCAAGCACTTCAACGAATAAGCAGAAATCAAGCACTTCAACGAATAAGCCGATAATTGTCTCACATATTACAATGATTGTCACTGAGGTGGAGGGCGCGTGTGAGAAAATAAGTTTTTAGAAGTTTGCAACACACACACACACACACACACACACACACACACACACACACACACACACACACACACACACACACACACACACACACACACACACACACACACACACACACACACACACACACACACACACACACAGACACACACACATGCACACACAACGAAGCCAAATCCGGCAAAAAATCTAGATTTTGTAGTTTCAGTCCAGCCGTAATCACAATATTTTAGGCTCCGAAAGAGGTCTCTGCGTTCAGAAACTTCTTGTTTTCAAAAACTTTTCCTTATTACTAACAGCGTAAGAAAAAATAAATAACCAATTTCAGGCCTATTCATGCGAACAAATATCATGATTTCCAGTTGTTGTTGAAGGAATTGCTTTGATTTTAAACAATTTCATTAAAACACACCGTCTGCCTGGGAATTTTTTTTCGCATCCTTGTTTGATTGCGAGTCTTTTCTCAAAAGCGCTAATTTAGAAAATTGGATTCTCGCGTTGGTTTTTTTTTATAATAGGATTGTTGCGATAAGTAAGGTTAGACTAATAAACGCTCTTTACTCAAACAATAGTAACGATTGTGGATTGCTCGGTCTCTCAATGTCCGTGATGTTTTAGAGTCCATGTTTTACCTTTTGAAAAGTTTCTAAACAGATTTCCGAAATAAGCTTGATTTTTGAATAAATACATCGCACTATTAGAGAATTCCTTAGATGTCTTTCACGTAGACAATAACGGAAACGGAAACTTTATGTTTTGACAAAATGTACTTCGTTCAGGCTATACTGTTAAACGACAATACTCTCATCCTTAACACGATGCTTCTTACACAGTGGGTTTGTCTGGCATCTGGAACTCTGGGTTTTATTCTGAACTCTCTTTTTCTACTTTTGATTGTCTTCAAGTCGTCGGAAAGACTAGGTCTTTACAAGTATTTCCTCTTCTTCTACACATTCAATGCAGCTGTGTTTGCTGGAACACAAGCCTGTTTGGTTCCTGTGAGTATTTTGCGTTTTGCGTTGGGGATCTTAAGTTTAGACGTGGTTACTTCCACCAAATGGTTTCATCTTTCACGCAACTGTGGCATTCTTTCCAAGGTGGATCCAAACTGTTTTAGTTCAAATGTTCTGTGCTTCGTATACTTCGAGTAGCATCGCAGTTATTTGGTGTTTTCTTTTTCGGTACTTCTCGACTTACAGATGAATTTCATTTCTGGTTTTGAGGCGCAGTGCTTTGAGAAAAATTGCGACGTTGTCTCAGAAGGTCTAGGGACAAGTTGCATGCAACGTCACAAATTTTTGTTTTTTTTTGACATCCGGATTCTGAGGGGAAAAAAGTTCACAAAATCGTGTTTGAAAACCGTTAATTGCATTTTACGAAGCTTGCGTTGGCTGACTCGCGGTTTCATATTGTAGCAAAATTGTACCCATTACGAAAAAGGTCCATTAAAATTACTGATATAGTAATTTTGTCTCTAAATCAATGTGTGTCAATTCAAAAAGGTTATCAAAAAGCTTCAATATTCATTTCAGTCATACCCCCTGGATGGTTCGTCTACCCTACTTCCCCATTTGTATTCTTTGTTCTGCAGCTGTCCTCATCTACTTTATCGTAATTTGTATAAACCTAATGCCTACTCCCCAAATTGATGCTGCATTCCATGCACACGTATACAAAACGTTCAAAATGAATGTATCTCATTTTGGCTACGTTGGCGGCCAAATAACTGTAAGTCGTGGCCTTTTCAAAGCAAAGGCCTTCAGAACAAGGATGGTACTCCGGGCTACAACCTATGGATTGTACTCATCTCTTACTGTATCTTCTTTGTCTTCTATTTTGTTGTAATTAGCGTTTGTCTAATTCTAATTGGACGCAAACTTGAACTTGAACAAATTTGAGAAGAATGGCTAGTTCAACCTACAAGTTTCAGTATAGACTTTATGTGCTTCTAACTCTACAGGTAGAAATGTTGTTAAAATGTTTTTGTGTGTTCAGACATTTTTGTGTGTTTAGACCATTTTTCCATTAACTTGTAACGGTATTTTTCCAATTGTTGTTTCCGTTTTGTCAATTTTGAAAATCGATGTTGGCGAAGAAGTTCTCATGTTGGGCATGATTATAACGTTTGCCCAAATTGTTGACCCGATTCTGGCAACGTGTTTGATAACCGATTACAAAGAAGCAGTCTTCGCAATTTTCAAACAGGTATGCAAACTTTCAATTTAGTTAAACTGAGTTTAAGATTGTGAGAAAACCGAATCTAAGTGCTACGACAACCGCTCCTCTGTCTTCTATCAACAGAAACTGACAATCGTGTAGACAGTTGTTTTCGATATGCGAATAAATCATTGAATTGCCTATTATCTTCTTTCAAACTTCTTGCAATACTTACGCTTTTGACGCCAAACTCTTTTGAAGATGTTGCCTCAAAGTGCAAGCGACTGCACGTGAGTCTGCATTTTTCAAAAGCCATCCACCGTGTGCACATTAATGAGAAGCAGTAATTGTGGCTAGATTGCGTAGACGTGGTTACAATAAAAAAAGAAAGAGAGGTAGACCCCTGAAAGGCATCCCAATTTGTTTCGTTGATGCAACCACACTGTGCGATGCAGTTTGAATTATATTTTGTGGAATGGTCATTAAGTTTGCTCAAGCGGCCGACTTTAGTGGTAACTGTCTTCAAGAATTATAGGGAATTCTTAGCTAATCTTCTGCGTTCTATCTTATATAATTTTTCAATATTTTAAACAAGATCAATATTTTAAACAAGCAAGGACACCGCTGTGGCAAAAACAATATTTTTTTTTATAATAAAACCATACACACTATTAGAGACTATACACTGTGTGCTCCGGACAACAATAAAGCGCTTTTATAAATACATTCCGTACTACGCGGTGTTTGCATACTGTATGTCGTGCCAGCCAGTTGTCAGTATTGCAAAAAAAAAACAGTTTACTCACTCTAAGAAACTTGGAAAAACAAGACTTGTTTAAAAAACAAAACCAAAAGGCCCTCCGAGCGATGATTGCACTCTTGGCTTTGACAGTCGCGTGTACACATATGCTACTATGTAAAATTTAAAAATTAAAAATAATAATATCAAAAGAAGGGAAAACAGTTTTTTTAAACAAACGTACCTCCTGCTCCAATTGTTGAGTTAAGTCTTAGAAGAAATTGAAGAAAATGCTCTCCGATAGAAAAGTTGAAAACTTTGTTCAGCTGAAGCCTGCCAAAAAAGTGAGCCACAAGACCGTTAGGCCAAATTAACACTATTTTGGCTTCTGAGTTTTATCCAGAATTGTGATCTTGTAGGAACGTCTTTCAAAAAATTCTTCGTTTTTTTTGGCGTTCCAATATTAAATCAGTCGCCCAGGATATAGTAACGAAGCATGAGTGCTAAACAGGAAGATTGGGTGTAAGTTAAAAAAAAAATAACAATCTAGAAATTTTTAGAGGAGAGAGATGGACAGACCTACCGATGAGAAGGTCAGAAGCATTCCAATCGACAAGCAACAGGTCCCCAAAGACACAGTAGGAACCGTCGTTGAAAGTTATCAATCACTGATTCAGCATTTTTACACGACTCGAGACTAGCTGATTCTCCGTTTTGACATCCTCGCAATAGCTGCCCAATGTTTCTGGTCCAAAGGCAACCCACTGTACGACCAATGTTTCTTCTGTCAGGCAATCTTTCAGTAGGTTTTTCATTTCAGTCACCCCCCCCCCTCATCGATGGTTTATCTACCGTATTTCCCATTCTACGCCCCATTTATTGAAGTTTTCGTTTTATACTTCATCGTTATTTGTATAATAAACCTTATGTCTACTTCCCAAATTGATGCTGCATACCATGATCATATCTATAGAACGTTCAAATTGTAACTCGTTTCGGCTACGTCGGTAGCCAAATAACCGTTAGTGTTTTAGTATTTAAAGCCGTTCGCCTTCAGAACAACGACGGTACTCACAGTTACAACCTATGGGTTGTACTTATATCTTAAAGTTTGTTCCTTGCCTTTGATTGATTCGAAATGGATGAAAACGTGAACATTTGAGACTATTGGCTAGTTCAACCTAGAAATTTCGGTACTGTATGTACTTCTAACTGTACTGGTGAAATCGAATAAAAAAGTCAAAATACATTCTTGGTTTAGACACTTTTCCCGTTGACATAATGGAATTCCTCCAATTGTTTCTTTCGGTTTTGTCCATTTGGAAAGTGATGTCGGGGAAGAAGTTCTCATGCTGGGCATGATTATAATTTTTGCCCAAGTTGTCGACCCCATTCTGGCAACAAGTTTTATAACAGATTACAAAGCAGCAGTCATCGAATTGTTCAAACAGGGAGGCAAAGTTGAAATTTTTGATAACATGATTTGAAGATTGATAGAAAACCGAGTTCAAGTGCTCTCACAACCACTCCGCTGTCCTCTATCAACAAGAACTGACAATTGTGTAGACAGTTTTTTCACTATGCAAATAAATAATTGAATTTCCTAATCTCGTTTTCCAACTTTCTTCCAACGTTTCCGCTTCTGGTGTCAATCACTTTTGAAGACTCTGCTTAAAAGTGCAAGCGGCAAGTACTACTAATTGACTTGCAATCCTGCAATTTTCAAAAAGCATTAAACCGTGTACACATTAATGAGAGTTAGTAATTGTGGCTAGATTGCGTAGACGTGTATACTATAAAAATAGACAAGTAAGATGGATCCGTGAAAGAGGTGTGTAGATTTTCCGGCTGAGTGCTTTTAGTAAACGGGGTTGTCGCAAATTTGTTTCGTTGATTCAAACACACTGCGCGATGCAGTTAGTTGTCAACAGGGTTTGGATTTCTTTGACGACTTGGCTTGAATTTTATTCCGTCACTTTCGAACTGTCTTCTTTTCAGAAAAAAGTTCAAGTTTTCCTTGCCAGATGCTCTCGCCAATCCAAACTGTCACCTTCGTGTCAGGAGTCCTGGGATTCATTTTGAACAGTATTGTTTTTCTTCTCCATTTTTTCAAATCTTGCAAAGAAGTCGGCCGCTACAAGTACTGCCTGATGTTCTACTCATTTTGCTCGGCATTGTTTTCACTAACGCAGTCTTGCCTGGTACCTGTGAGTAAAACAAACAAAAGTAATGGAAATTTCAAACTTCAGACGTGGTACCTTCCGCCGAATGGATTTATGCTTACATCAACCGTAACATTTTTCCCAAAACTAGTGCAACAAATCCTTATTCACGTTCTTTGTGCAACATACACGGCTAATGGGCATACTATTTTTTGGAGTTTGTATTATCGCTACGTTGTTGCCTTCAGGTAATGAACCTAATGAAATGCAAACCCATTGAAAAACATTCACACAATTCAAACGACTGCCAAAAAAATTTTGTCACATGAGGACAAGTGATTCATCTATGCCTCAACAATTTGCGACACTAGGACATTTTATGTCCTAATTGGCACTCTGCCTTGGCACTCTGCTAATGTTCTGGTTTGTTGGCAACTGGAATTTCTTCAAACGTTAAGGAGGGAAACGTCGTGCATGATAGCAAAAAATAAAACAAAATTCAGTAGTTTGCCAAAATAGATCCTATTTAATAGCAGTGACACGCAATTGCGTGAAGGAAATGAGCGTTTTCACATGTTTTCATAAAAATTTGGTTCCTGTTTAAGATCACATGTCCCGACACTAAATTAGTTCGTTTCTAGGTTTCTTTCATCTACCAAATGTTGGCTACTCCGAAAACGGTGGAGCATCTTCTGCGGATTGTGTTCCTTTTTTGTAAGTGGTTACTTTGTATACTGTTGTTTCAAACTAACACCATATCCTACGCTCAACCAGCTGTTCCGAAGCACGTTTAAGCACGTTTTTCACCTCAACGTTTCTGAAGTTGCCTACATTGGAACACTGATATTGGTTAGCTTCTGTTTGCAAGACAAACATTAAATAAAAAATATTAAGAACCGTGATGGACACTACCGCGACCCCGTGAAGCACGTTATAATTTCCTATACGATTTACTGCGCCTTATTTATTACTGGAATCACATTTTTGGGAATTTCACTTGGTTTAAAACTACGACAGCTTAAACATCTATCAGCCAAAGCCTATTCGACCCAACATAGCTTGTTTATATTGCTTTTCATTCAGGTTTGAAATCAACAAAAAAAAGTTGAAGCATATGTTTAGGCAATTTTCCCATTGTTGTCAAATGCCGTACCGGCTTTGATTGTTTTTATTTTTCCTCTTTTGGATATTCACGTTGGTTCCGGAATTCTATTTTGTGGGATGATCATAACTTTTGCACAAGTGGCCGAACCAGTGGTTACTATGCTTCTAATCAAGAACTATCGTGAATTCATTGCTCAGTTTCTGCCTTCATGCGTAAGTATATGTGTTTATATAAAACATGTTATTTTTAGGTTATCTGCAAAAAGAAAATTTCACCGATAACTTCGACGTTCGCAACATCAGATGAACGCAATGCAAGGGTGCAAAAAACTTAGCTAAGCCAAGGTCGGTCAAAGAAGATGTTTTTTTTCCATAGAAAACGGTACAAAGTGTCAAAAAATGTTTTGTGTGCTGCTTTCCATTATAACATGCAAAAGTTAATTCTGTCATCCGGTAGATCAGTCTATTTTTAACTTGTATAAGCAATGTGTACCCAATAAAGTCCTTACTACGTGGGTGGGATACTGTTTTTCGTGCCAGCTGGGTGTCAATAGAGCAAAACATTACACAGTTCCAACTTTTATGAACTGTAATACACTTTGAAAAGCAATATATCACACATGACGTATTTAAAAACGAAAACGGTCTTTCAAACGATGAATAAGACTGTTGATTTTAAACATCGAATATCCTACTAGCCTAATGTACAAAAGTTTTTAAAATAAAACAAATATTAGGTGAATTTTGACCAGTAAGGGAAAACAATTTTTTATACCAACGTACCTCCTTATCCAGTGGTTGGCATTTGCCCATGAACAAGTCGAAACAGTTGTTCTTGGAACATCTTCGAATTTGCCGTCCTGTGATCCGTCTTTCCTGCAAAGAATATTCTTAAACTTGTAGAAGGAAGGAGAAAAGGTAAAAATCAATGGTAGAATGGCTGAATGACCAGGTTAAAAAAAGCGATGTCGGCGCAGAGGCATCAAAAGCAGGTCAAACGATTATTAGTTTAAAAGTAGGCCTACGTGATTATGACCCTGATTTCATACCTATGTTATTATTGTGGAAGTAAGATAAAACATTTGTTCGCAATGTTGTGATAAAAGATTATAGTTTGCCTCAAAACCACTTCGGAACAACGTGCCAATGTTTTGATGTTGCACCTAGGGTAAAGCGTGCAATATAGGATACTCAGGCAGTGTACGTGCCAAATTGGCCGAAGTAGAATTGGCGAAGAGTATATGTGCTTTATATTGATTTTTCAAAGGTATTATGCAAATTGTTGCCAATTTATGTATATAGTTGGTTCACAATGTTTCGCAGTGCCAATAGGTATCAACTGTCAATAGATTAACAACGGAATTTTTTTTTGAACAAACAAGGTCTTTTTTTTTCGATGTGCGTTACTTGAATTTTACAAACGAGCCCGGCCTTTGAAAAATTTATTTTTTGGGTCACCCTACTTTTTCATACAACGATAGTTGAATTTCGTTCAATTCCAAGCACAATTCCCAGGACAAAGAATAATGTTTTGACATACAATGTCTTCTATATCCATCGTTTATTTAAAATCATTTTATTGCTTTGATTTGCGATAATATATGATTTAATTTAAACTCTTCAAACGTAGCAATGTTTTCAACTTTCTCTTATTGATGCTAGTTTTTTCCGTCTGTTACGGACAAGTATATGTTGATTATTAAAATACAATGTTTTATTTCGTTGTTGGTTTTAGAACCATCTTTTGTTACGTAAAATAAAGCTTCCTTTTAAATTATTGTTTGTCAAGTGTCAAGAATGCACAATTCTCAAGCCTAATTAAGTTTTAGTGTAAACGTTTTCTTCTTTTTTTAAAGTATTATTTAAGTTATAGACTGATTTGAAACCACATTGTCATCAAAGTACCTTTAGACATCGCTGCGGAAATGCCTATATAAAACTAAGATCACAATTAATGAAAAGGAAATTCCCTATCAAGCCGTTGTTTGTTTTGGAAAACCGACTGCCAATAATAATCCCCTTTTTCTTGAGGGATTGGTGTTTTTGTATGGTTCAGCAGATGTTTTGTTCTTTGTCAGCTGTTTCCACTTTAGAGACAATTTAATTTTTTTCACGTTTTTTTATTAATAGGAAAATGTTATTTTAGAAATTGTTTTCAGTTTAATTATGAGCCCAACGCAATGGGTATCCTTCGCCTCCGGAATACTTGGATTCACTTTGAACATTATTCTCCTTCAACTGATTTTGTTCAAGTCATCTGACCGAATTGGAGTTTACAAGTACTTTTTGATGTTTTACACTATCTGCGCTGCAACTTTTGCGTTAACCCAGTTTTGCTTAATTCCCGTAAGAATATTTAGAAAAAATTAATAAGTGTTCAGACCTGGTACCTTCCATCAGATGGGTTTATGTTTGTCTCAACTGTGACTTTGCTTCCCCGATGGGTACAACAGATTATCATTCAAACTCTCTGTATTGCGTATACTGGAAGCACAGTGGCGATTTTTTGGAGCTTCCAGTATCGATACTTTGTTATTTTCAGGTACACTTTTGATCTTTCAAGTTTTGTAATATACAAAAATTCACGTCAATCAGTTTCTAAAAACCCTAGTATTCCAGTTGGTGGTTTAGTGGTCATTTCAAACATCTAGGGCTAAATTTGATAGTCTATTGGTCTTAAAAGCGTATTTTAACACATCTAAGAGGCATAGTGTTGATTACGCTCCATGTCAACCCAGTACATTACGCGGTTTTGTGTGTAGTAGACGAGATTTCAAATATAAAACACGTTAAATACGTAGCACACCAATTGGAGCAGTCTGTGGTTCAAGTGTTAAAGTAGTCCTTGTGATAAAACCCTCTTTGGTAGATTTATACTGTTTTACTTAACTAGATTATTGGTTTTGAGCAAAAACTTTATACCGATTTTGACAATTTCTCAAATGCAGCAAATAAGTTTAGCTTCTGCCGGAAGATATAAATGCACAATAATGTTAAACAAGTTTACCTTAATTTCAGCAAATTAGCTTGGTTAAAAAAAGATGGTCTGTTTAAAGTACAAATTTCGATAATCATAGTTTTAAATTTTCAGTTTCATTTCAAATTTCAGTAACGACCCCTGGATGCTTAGAAGAAAATATCTCCCCCTTTGTATCTTAGCATCCGTCGGACTACAAAGCTACTTTGTTTACTGTTGCGTAGCAATAAGCCCAACAGCGCAGTTTGACAATGCATTTTATGATAGTATTAAGGATGTCTTTGGTGTAAAGATCACGGAAGTTGGCTACATGGGAGGCACTCTCTTTCAGGTTCAAACGAGAAAACGACTTTGGTTAAAACCATTCAGGACCAACATGTGAACAGAGTTCTTGTTCAAGTACTCTCGTCCTACATAGTTTTCTTTGCAATTTACGTAGTTTCAATAAGCATTTGCTGTGTTCGAAATGGACAAAAGTTAAAGCAATTGCGAAATTTGTCCACAGTCTCATATGGAATCCAATACCGGTTATACATTCTACTTACCCTGCAGGTATAAAAGTTGTAAAAATGAAAACATTCATTTTCCCAAAATTTCAGACCATTTTTCCTTTAACTTGTAACGCTCTTCCTGCTATGATAGTGTTCATTCTACCTCTTTTGAACATCCAAGTAGGATCGGAAATTCTCATCTGTGGAATGGTCATAACCTTTGCGCAAGTTGTTGATCCTCTGCTTGCAATGTATCTAATTGCGGATTATAAAGAAGCCGTAATGAGGGTCTTCAGAAATGTGGTTGGGTTAAATGTTTGAAGAGTTTGAAGAGATAGTTATTTAGGTGATTCGCAACCGGAATGTGGAACCGACTGTGTCTGCACCGTTTTCATTCTTAAGAAACTAAATTACGACGACTTATACTCGAGTTACCATTACCACTAAGCTATTTTTGTAGCGCACCGTAGAAAAATGTTATCGGTGTGATTCCTCTTTGAAAATAAATAGTGTTTGAAGATCCTAGAAAGTCCTAGCTTCAATAAGATACAAATTCAGAAGCCCCATTTGTGGTTTAAATTTGCGTTGGAAAATACATAAAGACTTGAAACTTAAACATTATGAAATTAAAAAAGTCACTGTTCTTATTTTTTCAACAAATTTAAGGTCTTGTTTTAAAAGTTTTCTTTTCAGGTCTTTATTAAATTTTTTTATTGACTATTCACAGCTTTTTTCACAACCTTTTTCGGCATGTTGCGGTAAACGGAATAAGACAATAACGCTTATTGTTTGATCGGCCGTTTTTTTAATTTCTTGAACAGTTGATAGTAAAATTCAAAAATATCGTGCGTGTCTTCTTTCTATGTTACTCTTCAAGCCATAAATTCCAATGCTTTAGGGAAGTTCGGTTCTTAATAGTTTGACAAAAACTCAAATATGATATACATCTTCGTTTATAGCATTTCTAGTTCAACACAACGTGGGCTATTCGTTAGTCGATTCATCAGCCAATAAGTATAATTCTTATATATGAATAATGGAGCGAAATACCTTAGATCAAACCTGAAACGCCAGGGGCACACTTTTGGTCAGTGCGGGCTCGTGCTCATGGCCTTGTAATAATGAAGTCAAGATGATTGTCAGCAAAAGCAAAACCTTTACGAAACGATCAAACGATTTGTTTTTTTTAAACACTCTATGGGCTGTTTAAAAAAACGGCACTGGAAATTTAAAAGTTGGGCTCACCTAGTCCCACCGCGGCAGCTACTTGTCGTTATGGGACCCGTCCGCTGGAAACACACGATATATGACGTTATAAGTTGTTCTGCGAAAAGCGCCAAAGTATTATCATGACGCAAGTGTTAAATTTTTGCACATGCCTTATTTAAAAGTTCCCCTTATTGAATTTCAAGAAACATGGTTTGTTCTCAGCTGTTTCCACTTTAAAGACAAATGGAGTTTTACTTACGAGCTTTAATTGATAGGAAAAAGTTATTTCAAAAATTATTTTCAGTTCACTATTACCAATCATGAGACCAACGCAATGGGTATCTTTCGGATCCGGACTACTAGGATTCACTTTAAACATTATTCTCCTTCCAATGATTTTGTTCAAGTCATCAGATAGAATCGGCATTTACAAGTTCTTTTTGATGTTCTACACTGTCTGTGCGGCTACGTTTGCATTCACCCAGTTTTGCATTATTCCGGTAAGTTTAAATAAATTTTATCTTAACCATTTTTATGTAGACATGGTACCTTCCGACGGATGGTTATATTTTTGTCTCTACTGTGCCTTTGTTTCCCCGATGGGTACAACAGATTCTTGTTCAAACTTTGGTCTCAGCATACACCGAAAGTTCATTGGCGATTTTTTGGAGTTTTCAGTACCGATACTTTGTAATCTCCAGGTATGGTTGTGCCAAATATGCTTTAAAACCGAATTTATTTAGAAGAAGAGAAAGATGCATATGTTTCAAAGCCAACGTCCCAGTTTGAAATTCAACTACAAATTTCAGTAACGACCCTTGGATGCTTAGACGAAAGTATTTTCCCCTCTGTGTTTTAGCTTCATTGGCAGTTCAAAGCTACTTTCTTTACTTTTGCATCGGTTTAAGCCCAACACTAGCCTTGGACCAACAATTTTCCGCTAGTGTCGAAAATGTTTTTGATCTCAACATAACGGATATTGGATATATAGGAGGCATTATTATCAAGGTTTTTATATAGAAACTATGTCGGCACACAATGTCTCTTAGAACAAACATTATAATGCTGCCATGGTTCAAGGACTCTTCTCATATACCATTTTCTTTTCCGTTTACGTTGTTTCAATAAGCATTTGCTGCTTTAGTATCGGGTACAAGTTAAGGCAATTGCGAAACTTGTCCACAGTTTCATATGGAATCCAATACCGTCTGTACTTATTGCTATCCCTACAGGTATGAAAACGTTTATTTATTGAAATTATTCCTGATTTAGGCCTTTTTTCCTCTAACTTGTAACGCTCTTCCTGCAATGACAGTGTTTATCCTGCCTCTTCTAAAAGTCCATGTCGGATCGGAAATTATATTTTGTGGAATGGTCATAACCTTTGCACAAGTGGTTGATCCTTTGCTGGCAATGCACCTAATTGCTGATTATAAAGAAACTATACTAAGAGTTTTCCGAAAAGTGGTACAGTTAACATTTATTAGTTTTCTATTATGATTTAGGCGATTTGGAATCGTCATGTTGAACCAACGATTTTACCTTTTTCGTTCGCGAGGAGAAGAAACTAAGCAATCCAACGATACTACGGAATTATAATAAAAGTTTTTTATGCTTAGTAAAAAGTTTTGAAAATCACCGCCTAAAACCGTACCCTTTTAATGCTCTTATACCGTGCATGTGATTTCTGAACTTCGGCTAGCCACATTTAGCACATTTTAATCCTGATTCGGCTGACATGGAGTGAAGTATATAAGTGAAGTATTTCAATTGGAACAAGAAATTTCAATTTTTTTTAAATTGAGGAAAAAAACAAAACTGGGAATTTTTCACTGAAAGAACTAAAAAAATCTTGACGCGCTTTTGTTTTTAAGGTGTAAGGCTTTGGCATGAATTTTCATAATCATGGTGTCCACCAAAAACAAAGAAAAAAATTTATATTAGAAATTACTTCCTAACAAACATCTTGGTTTTCTTGTCTTTTTGAAAATGTTCCCTTCAGCTGCTTTCACTTTGAAGACATTTAAAATTTTCTTAAGGAATTTTAAACATCAAGGGAACAGTTTTTTTCTGAATTGTGTTTTGCAGTTTACCAACGCAATTTTTCCAGAATGTAGTTTGTTCTCAGCTGAGGCAAACAGAGTGTTTTTACAACTTTTACTTAAATTGAACAAATTTAAATTCACTTTTTTCAGCTTTGGAAAAGCCCACTGAGACGTTACGGTTGTTATAATAACCATACTCTGATATTTTTCTTTTTGGGTTTTTGTTACACAACAGTCGAATTTCAACTACCAAAAATTCCGAATGATGTTTGATTTCCATAACTTTTCTGTCTTGAACGGTCTGTGAACCTTACGAAAAAGTTCAATACTTCACCTATCTGAGTTGAGAAAATTTCCACCTGTCAAATGACTGAATGATCAAGTAGAAATTTCATGTGGTATTTGCCGCTTTTTATTACCAACGTCTGATAATCACATGTTCTCTTTCAAAAACCTTTCAAAAGTCCGTTGTTATGTTACAGATAGGTAGTAATTTTAAAACTAACAAAAACATAAATTTAGAAGGAAATACTTTAAAAAATTAAAGATAGTATAATTCTTTTAATTACAAGTCAAAAAAATTACTTTTTTCCGTTTTTTGGCAAACTATTTACGTAAAAATTCCAACGCAAATTTTTACACAAGCTTTTGGTTTTTCTAACGATGCTTTTGAAGATTGTGCATGGAAATTCCGTGTGAGCTTTACTTAGCTATTTTCGTCGGTGACAGATAACAAAAACTAAATTAATTTAATTTCACCGGCATTAGTGAGAGGGAAACTCTATTTTTTTTTTTGATGAATCGTTACTCCTCGCAAATCGTTTTCCAACTGAGTTCTATTACTTTGCTGTATTGCGTACTTTATTTTTAGTTAAACGGTTTCTGTTGAATCATGATAAAAGTTAACAACAAAAAAGAATAATGTATCTCGCTTGTCGTGTGAACAAAAACAAAGTACGCACCTTAGTCAAATTTTCAGCAGGAACTAGGACTGGCGAAGGCTGACATTTTTTCCACTAACATATAACGCATCAGTGTTTTCTGTGCGAGTTTTCTATGTAGAATCATAGTTCTATATGCGAACGATGACAAATTACAGGTTGAAGACCAAACTACTAACTACAAATTACAGCCTAGAATGAGTAACAGGGCAAACTTGGTTAATAACAATGAAAGGTTTCTGACAAAAATCTTGACTTTGCATTGAATTGTTTCCTGCTATTATGTTTTTTTTGGCTCCACAAGAAAATGAAACGTTTTACAAGTAGGATTGAAACACCTGCTACGGAACGCATTTTCACACAAACTAGCTTTGTTTGTAGCGTGGTTTGATAACACGAGCAAACGGTATGAAAAATTCTGGTGACTCATTTTCATATATCCCTCCTGAGTAACATGACGTTTTATTAAACTTGATGACACATAAGTACATCCAGGAAAAAGACAAATTACTTATCATTGTTGTAAAGAAAACTAGCTAATTCGCTTCTCATTATACTATTGTCATCATCGTATATTTAAAACGAGCAGCCGAGACCATCATTTGTCAAGTGACAAAACAAAAAACACAGTTTCACAATTCATTATCAAACATGCTGTGGACACAAGTAGTTGCTCTGGTTTCTGGATTTTCTGCTCTTCTTATGAACCTAGTATTATTGCCATTTATTCTTTTCAAATCTACAGCACGACTCGGAGCATACAAATACTTTCTACTTGCTTATGTGTTATGTGCTGCAACTTTTGCAATCTGTCAAGTTTGTATATTGCCGGTGAGTTTTCGTCTGAATATAATTGTAAAAAGTCAAATCTTATGCGTTAATCAAGAAAACCAGCACGTTTTCAAATTATTATTATGTTTCCATCGGCAGATGTTTGGACCATTATTTGATTTCTGGACAAGAAAAATCATTATTTTGGGCTTAGTGACATGATGTCAAAGTTTTATTATGTTCATCATTTTAATACGGACAAATGGTGAAGTTCAATTGCTGTGATTTGATTCTTATGTTTAGTATTAACCACGCTACAAAGAGGGCTTGGAACGCCATAATTTTAACATGCTTACAAACGTATCAAATAAATTTATTAGGGTAAACGTGTTTTTCTCGCCAAATAACGATGAGTATTTCTCGCCAGATAACGATGAGTTACTCACGATTTCTGGACAAGAAAAATCATTATTTTGGGCTTAGTGACATGATGTCAAAGTAAGCACTCTTTGTAGCGTGGTTGATACTAAATTTGGCGAGAAATACACGTTTACCCTAATAAATTTATTTGATACGTTTGTAAGCATGTTAAAATTATGGCGTTCCAAGCACTCTTTGTAGCGTGGTTAATACTAAACATAAGAATCAAATCACAGCAATTGAACTTCACCATTTGTCCGTATTAAAATGATGAAGATAATAAAACTTTGACATCATGTCACTAAGCCCAAAATAATGATTTTTCTTGTCCAGAAATCGTGAGTAACTCATCGTTATCATAAACAAATTTTTGAACTTTTTCCCAAAATTCAGTGAGTTCTACTGAAGAGAAAAAAAAACTTAAGAGGATTTTAAAAGCTTATCGATTTGCCGAACATTGCGTTTTTTGGAATATTTTGCGCTAAACTTTAGTTTTCTAAGATTTACCGAAGCCCGGGTCATCCGGAAAATGCTTCACAAGTGCGTTTCTAGCCCTTTTACTCTTTAATTTTTGAGTAGAACTCAAAACAGGATATGCCAGGTCTGCGAAACCGCTCTCTTCATTCGTTTACAACAAACATGTTCTTGGGCGTAATAACTATTGTTTACAACCATTACCATTAATTTACACTCTGGAAAAGGCAGTCTTTTGTCTTTAGTAGATTTTCCTTAAGTGTGTTTCTACAGAAATATTTATCTAGGTGTTTCCTTTCCATGACAAACACATATTTGTATAGAAGACGTTTCATTTCGTACACAAACATGTTTTTCAAAGATTAAATAGTTCCGCCGTTTTTTTGATAATCCAAAATATTTTTAGACCTGGTACATTCCCGAGAACGGATTCTTGTTCCTCTCCACGTCACCTATCTTTCCAAGAAATGTCCAACAAGTCATCCTTCATGTACTATGTGCCGTGTTTCTTGGAATATGCGGCATCATCATGTGGTGCTTCTTATTTCGCTATCTAATAATTTTAAGGTAAAGATCCGTTTTGAAAAGATTGCTTTTTTTAGCCCTAAACCTTGGTTGATCCGGAATCCGTACCTTCCAATCTGTCTCGTTGTGTCTTTTGCTGTACACACCTACTATTTTTTAATTGATAGCCAAATGGAACCGAATGGCGACGTAGATTTTGTGTTTCACGAAGAAATGTCAAACGCGACAGGTGCTAATTTCAGAGATTTAGCATATATTGGAGGGCCGTTAAAGGTGAAATGAGCAAACGTCCTTTCAAAATCTGATTCTAGATCAATGGTGAATACAACAAAGAACTGGTTTGGACTCTAGTGTCCTACCTTATTTTTGATGTTATTTACTTTTGGTCAACAAGCATTTGCTGGTTTCTAACTGGGAAGAAGTTGCGGAAAATGGAGCAAATGGCTGGGGCATCAAGATCACACTTCAAATATCAGTATAGGTTATATATTCTACTTACCCTACAGGTAAATATTTAGGAAATTAGGCGGAAAAGAACTAAAAAACAAATTGTTTACCCCCAAACAAAATTCATGTAATTTTATTATAGTAAAACACAATTTTGTTTTTCGAAAATAATTTTTTTAATCGTTGCTTGTTTGATCGAAAAGGTTAGAAAATGCTAAAAATTGCAACCTTGCAAAAAGCTATTCCATAAATAATATCAGTTCAATCTCATCAACCTTTTTTACTTTTGAATTATTCACACTTGTTTGTTCATTTTTCAGTTAATTTTTCTAAAGATAGAAGGTTGGATAATCACGTGTTTGTTATGTATCGCTTTAGAAAAATCCAAGGCGTAATTTAAATTTCCACCTGCCGCACAAGAAAGGTTGTTGTCAACCATTTTAACAAATTAAAACGCACGTGTTCGAGAGCCGTAAGACGCCAAGGTTTATTTCACTTTTTCACCTGTTTAAAGTGAATTATATTTTTCAAATACTGGCAAACTAATTTTGAAGGGGACTACTTTTTTAAGTCTTTGGCAAAAATGAAGTGTGTGGTGTCTTTGCCAAAACAGTTTTTTTTAAATGGTGCGATAAATGTGTGTGTGTGTGTGGGTGTGTGTGTGTGTGTGTGTGTGTGTGTGTGTGTGTGTGTGTGTGTATGTGTGTATATGTGTGTGTGTGTTTGTGCGTGCGCGTGTGCTTCTTGTTAACATTTTTCTTCGGTCTAGACTCTTTTCCCAATGATATTCAATGGACTGCCAGCTTTTGCCGTTTTCTCCTGTTCTCTACTTGAAATAAATCTTGGGGAACAGATTCTTCTCTGTGGAATGGTTATAACCTTTGCACAAGTTATCGACCCACTCATGACCATTTTCATGATATCTGACTATCGAAACTGTCTTAAGCGGGGACTCAGAAAAGTAAGTTTCCGAAGACTTGAAAAGAAAATAGTGATTTCAGATGACAAAATACAAAGTTACTCCTTCACACCAAATTGGCTCTGGAACGCATGCAAACACTGGAAATTCGTGATAAACTTTCAAACAACATTTCATTATGCTATTGGTAAACAATAAAAAAAACTTTTAAATGTTTCTAACTAATCAACAAAGAAAATTTCGTTGCCTAGACATTTCCACATATGCTAAATAGGTGTCATAATTATCATGTTGCGTAATTTGGATGGAAGTTAGAGATAGAATTAGTCCAATTATTTTCGACCCCTGGCCTTGGATACGGTAGTACAGTTTAGGCCAAAAGAATGTCTCCTAAGATTGAAAAAATTGGAAAAATTTTTAAGATTGTCCTACCGAGTCTTGAAAATCATCCGTTGGATCCATGGGACCATCCCAAACGTCGAGAAGAGGGACCTTGTTTCTTATAGTTTCGACAAATTCATGAAGACGATTTCGTCCAAGAAAGCCATTGGTGTAAATGAGGGTTATTTTCCGAAACGAGTGTTTGCCTTCTGTAGAATTCTAAACAAGGAAATTTTTATAATTAAAAAAAATACATGTTTTATATTACTTTTTTCACAATAATTTTAGTCGACCTTTGGCTGTCGTTCGCTGGAAAGCGAGGGCCAAACGCCGCTTAACAATTGGCTATTATTGTGTTGTTTTTAAGCATCACCAAACAAAAACCTTCTTTGAAATGTAGTTTTTCCTGTTCTTTTTGTTAAAAAGGCAACACAAACTGAGTTAACGGACAACACATAATATGTAATTAAATGTATTTCTTCAAAAAAAAAGTCGACATCTTAGGTCTTAATCTACGTAACGTTCCATTTCATATACTTTGGCAATATGTTTTAAGGACTTCAAACGACCGTGTTTACATTTTCTTTGGCCGAATGGCAAAACTGTCAATTGGAAGCTACCTCACTTCCGTTTTCCGTCGACAAAACTTGCTTTCCTGACTTCTTTGTGACATTAGTTTATGCAAGAGATAAGACGGAAAAACTTTTTCTCCAACTTCTTGTGAATTTCTACCCCGGAACTGGACGGCGATTCGCTACCGTGTCTCGATTTTATCCGGATTTGCATACATTTTTTGGTCAAAGGGCCAACAGGTCGGACTGTCTATTCTAAGCTACTTTTGTTCGATTATCCGTCGACAAAACTTGCTAGACAAACATTCCTACTTGTGACGACGTTTCGGTTTTTTTGTTTGTTACTATATTTGATTTCAATATCCTGTTTTTAGTTTGGAAACATCTCTACAGGCGCAGGCTCATCGACTTTGGAGAATGTTATTAATAAAGCTGCGCATCTAACAGGCTATTGAGCGTGGGGAACATGGAGATGCCCATAGTGTTTGGGGCCTCCTGGAGACGCCGGTATTGCAAGTTCGTCGGGCGAACGGTATACATATTGATTAAACTGTTCTCATCACTCCTCCGCTTCCGCCAAAAAAATTCAAAAAATACCTTGATGAAAAGTGGTACACTTGCTGCAGACGAAGGATGAGCACTCTCGAAAATAGCAGACGATAGGCTTTTAGGGAGAAGATTTAAGTTTGGATCGGTGTAAAGCATGTGAAGGTTTTTGCAATTCTGAAAATCAATATTCTTCCAGCATTTAAAACAATTACCTGAAGGACAGGGTGTAGTAGAATATCCGTGTAGTACGGATCAGAAGAGTTGCAACTGGAAAAACAAATTTTCAAAAATTTGTAAACATAAACTCACTTATCGATCGAAACACTTTTGCAATCCTTGAAGCAATTCAGAATCCCTGGAAGGGTGCAATTCCTTGCAAAGGAGATCGAGAGGTTTTCGCAACTGATGGAGAGATTTCCCAAAGTTACACAAAACTCTCGAAACACTGCCGGGTGTTTCTTATCGGAGAGAACCTAAAAATAGTTTTAGAAAACTAAAATCTATAAAATTTACTTACTACGCTCATCTCCTTCACAGCCATTCCAATCATTTCAGCCGGTTTCTTGGGGAAATAAATACGCCATCCCTCCCTTTCAGGTATAACTTTGGTGTTGACCATGTACCATTTCTGAAAACGGAATTTTTAAAACAACACCAAAAAAGGTGAAACTCACTTTGCATTCCATGATGAAAGCGTCAATTTTGAACCTTATCGGGTAACTTTTTCTTTTTGCCGTCGTCCTGTCAGCCAGAGACGTGCACGTTTGGCGCATTCTTGAAAATGTTCGAATGTTCATCTGAAGTAAATTATTAAAAAATTATGTTGATGCTTCAAAAGTCATTTGGTTATATCTTTTTCTGGTAAAAATATTGTTAAAGATAAAAGTAAGAAATTTAGTATAATTAATAAAAATAGAAGGAGTGCCCCACGAATCATGTGGCGAAATAAAGGGCTTATAAATTTTACATTCTTTTGTAAAATTGAAAAATAAATTGTAAAAATTAGAACAATTAAGCAAAATTGTAGTCCCGAAAAATGAAAAATCTTACCTTTTTTAACACATCGTCCTGCAGTTCGATAGGAAGGTGGAAGAAAGAAATCGCCGTCATTTTACGCAAAACTGTGCCACTAGTCTGACACGACTAGCATAAAAAACGAAAGCTGTGCAAAAAGCAAGTTGATCGCTTTTTCAGCGTTTCAAAACTAAAGCGTCTTTGTAATAATACTTAAGGCCACAGTTCTGTAAGCAAACTGAAGCATCTGATCGTATTCAAAGTTTGCTTTTTCTATGCGTATATATAATTGTCCTTTGATTATCTCGCTTTCTCCAAGAATTTGAAAGTACCCTAGCCCGCCGTTGCATGTGCATCGCTTGATAGACGAAGTTTGCTTGACATTTTGACTAAAATACACTTTCACAGTTTTATGGAGCTTTAAATAAGTATGACATGGTTCGTTCGTTCATTGATCTAGCCCTACTTTTAAGTAGAAAAACATCGATTTCAAACTTATCCATCAGAGAACGCAAAAGTACGAAGCGGATGGGGAAGTTCCACACACCGAAACAATAAAAACTGACTTTAAAGGCATTTTCCACGAAAATCCAAGTTTGAACGCTCCACTTACACACAGGTAATAAATCTATTCATAATCAGCTGATCTGTTTGCAAGCCAATCGGTTATCCTTTACAAAATTTGAGGGATTTCCTTTGTTGGCTTGCAGCGCCACGTAATATGCGGATAGTCCACCCCTTTATTTTCCCCAAATCGTTTAATGAAACTTGTAACAAAAAAATTTGAACGTTTGAACGTGCCGTAGCCCGCCTTCACATATAGGTCACTTGATACTCGAAGTTTTAGAAGTTTAAGTAAAAATAATTTATAAAACTTTAAGAAACTATGCCGTAGGCCGTCAACCTAAGCTGCCGCATGCCGCAATCGCAGTTTAAGGCGGCCGAAGGCCCCCGAACCCAGAAGACAAAGCCCCGATCAGCGGCGCTTTGGCTTCTGGTATACATATATTTGCAACTGATGAATTTTGACTTTTTTCATTATCGTCATAAAGTTCACAATTGTTCTTTTCCGACAAACAAGAATAATGTGAACCTTGTTAGCTAATTTCTTTTGATTATACATTCTCCATACCAGAAAACATATAATTTTGTTACCCACAGTAACAATCTACTCACTTATTCGATGCAAGTTTAAGCTTGAACATATGTTAAAGCTGAACTTTTGAAGGCTCTTTTGATTTCAACAACCACTCAACCGTTTTTGTTTTCAGTCAAAGACTCATGTTACAAAACACACCTTTTTCAGCTGGTTTTCTTCCCTTGAATCAGACTCAGTTGCTATGCGATAAATTCCTAGCACTGTTTCCTCCCCACGTGCTTACTTGATAAATGACGTTCGTAGGCATACATTATATACCAATTGGAATCTACATTTTACTGTGCACTGTCGGAGGAATCATTGGCAATTTAATTGTGGTAATTACCACAATTAAGTCGAAGTGAAGTTTGCTGAAACATTCCGGTAATTAGCAATTTCAGAAATCTCAAATCCACAGCAAATATTGTAATCGCAGTTATTTGCTTTTTCGATGCCATTCACCTAGCTGGGCACACACCTTTTTTCATTTTTATAGTCAATGGGCGTAAATATTGAACCTCCGAAACTGAAATTTGTTAAATGTTCAGAGTTTATCAATCAGGCAACATGTTTTACGATGAATATTCTTCCGCAGATTGGGCTTGTTTCCACCGGACCTTTGCTTCTTTGTCTTGCTACTGACAGACTAATCGCGGTAGCTTTTCCAATAAGGTATTTTTCAACGTCATTGTGCCAAACATCATCCCGTCATGTCTGTTTGTTAACTTCTAATACACAAAAACGTGACACTCGACTCATGAGAATTCAACAAAGTTGAAAGGAGATAGAAAGGTCGCGCGGATAGAATGTGTAATTTGGGGGGGGGGGCAGAATTTATTGCCAAACACTGCTTCTTTATTCGAAATGTTCCGAGTCAGAAAAGCTAAACTGAAAAAAGTTAAACTAACATCTAATGGTAGGTTGGAATTTCGAATTCAACGAGCAAAAAAACACCTCAGAAAAAACGCGAGCCCCTTCGAATAGTACGAATAGTACGTAGATATTTGGATTAAACCCTGATAGGAACTCTAGTTTGTTTGTCTGTTTCAAAACAAATTCCATGATTCATGCCGAATTGACTCGGTTCCCACTTTGGCAGAAAATTTCTCCTCAGTATAGTAGTTGATTCAAAAATGAAGGGGAACTTGCGTTAATTTCAATTGGATTTCAGCGAGAAGTGATGTGCCAAAATTATAAGTCCCTTTTACTATTTAGCTCGAAAAATTTCTCTTCAGACAGTATTTTTGCTGTCATATAATAAGGTGTGGGTAATTATGAGGTCGCAGAGTTGAAGCAGCCGTGCTTCTGAACAACGCTTTCTTTATGCTGAAAGAGGCCTATAAATTTTGTTGACCCGGATACTTATTCTAAAATCATCTTTGTAACATTTGTCCCTTTGTTGGCTAGCAGCGCAACGTAATATGAGGATAGGTACATTCCTTCATTCTCCCCAAATTGAACATGGGAAACACTTTATTGGACGTCAACCAACACAAACGGCCGCAGGTCGCCAATTTTAGTGGCGATCACAGTTTTCCCGGAACCCAGAAGATAAGAATCCGCGCAGCAGCGCTTTGGCTTCTGGTAACTGAATTCGAGTTCAAATTTTATATTATTAAGACGCGATTTCTGAGAAATCGAGACTTTCTGCTTCATATGAGACATTCAAAATTTTTTGCTTCTGATTATGGTATAAACTTGAAAATTGTATCAAAGGGAACCAATTAACTCACTTTTGGGCCCAATAGTCCACTTCGACCCCTTAACCCTAAACCCTTAAGGCCTTAACCCTAAATTCGTATCTCAGGTGAACGTCATCCAAACCCCTAACATATAGTATTTTTCTGAATTGTCTTAACATAAAAACAATTTTATTTGCATTTCCATTAAAAGTTCCTTATCGGGAAAAAAGTAAGACGTCGTTTTATGCTAAAAATGCAAATTTTTCGCAATATTTTATCACCAGGGTGAAAGATCTCGGCCGGACTATAACCATTGAATTTTCCATAGTTTTTTACCCAAAATATATTTTTTCTAGATTTTTAAAGAATATCGTTTTTAAGAAAATAAATTGTTAGTACAGCGCACCCATAGCCGGCTCAAACGGATCCGTCTCGCGCGCACCCTGAGCGCATCTCGCGCGCGCGCTGAGCGTATTTTTGTCTAGTAATGCTAAAAAACTACGGTACTGGCGCAAAGTGATAACACGATGTAGTATTTTCAACCATATATCATTTTCAGGTACAAACGATTTCAAACATCGCCAATCTCGTATCTTATTCTACTCTTTGCATTTCCAATCATTTTCATTTCCCAACAAATGGTCTACTCTTTTGAGCATCGAACAAATGAGTAAGTGAACTGTTTTTATATTAATTGTCCGCTTTAGTCTTGTGATTTGCGATACACCAACGGCTGCTCAGGGAGTTCTTTTCCTTCATAGTCAATGTCTCTTGGTGATTTATCCTCTCATAGGTGTTACCTACTCTATCGTGATTCTTATGGTCAGGAAGTTTAAGACAAATATGTTCAAAACAAAAGATTCAATATGTTTTAAATATTTTTAGACCCTTTCTTTAAATCAACTTCAAAGTCGATCTCCGTCATCACATTGATTTTAATGTTTGCCTGGGCATTTTCTGTAATTACAGTGAATGTAACGAGTATTTTTGACATAACCAGCGACGTGAGGGAAATGGTAATAATTTACTCTGGATTCGCCATGAACACAGCTATTGCTAGTAATTTTCTGGTTTACTACATGTTTAGGTAGGTTTCAAGGGAGAGTTTCTGATTCCCGAAAATTCTTGTTCCCTTAGTTTTGTTTTAAAATTCTACAGTTTTACCAAACGCACAAGGAACAAATACCAACTTTCGCAAACACAGGATAGATTCAAAAACAGATTGTTGAAGACATTTTGTTGCTTACAATCTGCAAAAATAACCCCACTGTTACCGGAATTTTATTGCAATGCTTCCGAATTTCCGAATTTGCCGAAATTCTTGCCAAAATAAGTTCTAAACGATTTGTTAAAATGTTGTTTACAGCTCTTTGTACCGCAAAGAACTGAGGCTATTCCTCAGACGGGACGCAGTTGTTGTAATAAGTACAGTTCCGGTAAGTACATCTAATTTATAACTGACTTGAAAAGTTTTAGACCATTTCCCAAGCTCCCTCAATTTTCTGAAGACAAGAGTTCCATTCGACGCCTGAAAATTTTTTTTTCGATGTTTTAGATGCTTTGTTTTTTTTGTCTATACGTACGCAAACTTTTAAATAAAGATTTACTGTTTTCATGTTTATCGATGTGCATATGTATCGACGCAAGGCCGCGAATCATCCCAAGGCGACGGATGACCACCCAAAAAAGCGGCCGTAGGTCGTGATATCAAGCGGCTGAGGGCCTCGAACATGAAGCAGCCGAAGGCCAAAGCCTACTAGACTGAACTCAGCATCGCGTTTTGATCCGAATCTCTTTTTCTTTGGGGGTCGAAACCCAGACCGTTCCTTGAGTCTATAAGAATTCTTTGTTCCACGCGGAAAGGTTGCTTTAGATATATATTTCCACTTTGTTTCCGGTGGCCACTTCAATGTTCAGTTTTTTGTGATTGTCGTGTATATTCAGCGCAGCGTTTGTATGAGTCAGCGATATCCGCCCGCCAATCTACCGACTGTTTATGAGTGCGAGTGTCTCGTTTCTCCCACATCTCAGTGATCTTTACTGTTCTGCTTCTATGGACCACGATAAATGAAAAATGACGTAAACCAATCTGGCCACGGGAACGGAATTCAATCAGTCTCGATTTCCCTCTTCTTTGCTTCCCCTTTAACTCTCTTTATTCATTTGTAACTTGCAACTTCGCCTTGTAAAATTGATACTTGAGACTTGCCCCGCCCTGTGTGTCTTATTTCCTTGATGCTGATGTTTTAAAAGCATTTAAAAGCCTAAAAACATCCTGGGTTTCTTTCAGAATGCGCGAGGTCATCTCCCTACACATTGGACAGGCGGGAGTGCAAATTGGCAACGCCTGTTGGGAGTTGTACTGCCTGGAGCAAGGAATCAACCCGGATGGAACCCTGACTGACGTATGTTTTGTTTTTTTTTTTTTTTAAACTTTGCTACTAGTTTTCTATCCTTAACTGTATCTAGACGCTCTGGTTTTCAGGCTGGTGGCCAGTCTTCGATGGGTACCTTCTTCTCCGAGACGTCTATGGGAAGGCACGTCCCTCGTGCACTCATGATCGACTTGGAGCCAACAGTCGTTGGTAAGTCATATTTGACGCCATTCCGAAAACTGTTAAACTATTTTATCCCTTATTTTAGACGAGATCCGCCATGGGTCTTTCTCCAAGCTGTTCCACCCCGAGTACTTCGTCACTGGAAAAGAAGACGCCGCCAACAATTACGCTCGTGGTCACTACACTGTCGGCCGCGACATGGAAGACATAATCATGGACAAAATCAGAAAGCTGACAGATAACTGCGACGGCCTTCAGGGCTTCTTCGTCTTCCACTCGTTCGGTGGAGGCACCGGTTCAGGTCTCACCTCCCTCCTAATGAAGAAGCTCTCCAATGATTACGGAAAGAAGTGCAAGCTGGAGTTTGCCGTCTACCCGGCACCTCAGGTTAGATACCACCTCTGTTTTGAAGACTTTGTCTACTTGTTTAGGTATCCACTGCGGTGGTTGAGCCGTACAACAGCATTCTCACAACACATGCCACAATCGAGCACTCGGACTGTGCCTTCATGGTAGATAACGAAGCCATATACGACATTTGTCGGAGGAATCTGGATATCCCGAGGCCTAGCTACGCAAATCTTAACAGCTTGATCGCCCAAGTGAGACCAAAGTCTGAACACTTTTTAAAATAGTTCAGGTTGTATCTTCGGTAACGGCCTCCCTCCGCTTTGGAGGGTCTCTAAACGTTGATTTGAATGAGTTCCAAACGAACTTGGTTCCCTATCCCAGGATCCATTTCCCTCTCACGACGATCGCCCCTGTGATATCGTCCGAAAAGGCATTACTTTCAAAGTAACCAATTATCATTTTGTTTTAGGCCTACCACGAGTCGCTTTCGGTTAACGAAATCACCAGCATGTGTTTCCAGCCTGGCAACCAACTTGTGAAGTGTGACCCCCAGAATGCAAAGTACATGTCCGTATGTCTGCTCTACCGTGGAGACGTGGTGCCGAAGGACGTGAATCAAGCCATCTCTGCGATCAAGCGAAGGGCGGACGTCAATTTTGTGGATTGGTGTCCCACCGGATTCAAAGTAGGCTATCTTTACAACCTTATACAAGTCTTCAAAAGCTAACTTCACTTTTTAGGTCGGAATCAACGACCAGCCACAGGTTTCCGTACCCGGTAGCGAAATCGCGAAGGTGCCTCGCTCGGCCTGTATGCTGAGCAACACCACGGCTATAGCCGAGGCGTGGTCCCGACTCAACAAGAAGTTCGACTTATTGTATGGAAAACGTGCCTTTGTGCACTGGTACGTGGGAGAAGGGTTAGTTTTGCTTTACAATGTACCAAAACACAAAATTTCAGAATGGAGGAAGGCGAGTTCAGCGAAGCCCGTGAAGACTTATCCATGCTAGAGATGGACTATGAGGAGGTCGGTACTGATTCGGCCGATGCTGACGAAGACGAAGAGTTCTAAGTCCTTAGCTTTCTAATTGTGTCTAATTGAGTGTGCTTAAAAGCCTATACATCTTATAACGTTTGTATCAATAAAATACTTTGATTTTAGAGATGCGTAGAAGACTCGACTGTCCTACTTCCTTATCACAAAACGTTGATACTTTTGACAAAAAATCATTTATTGTTCCCAGAAGTTAATAGCGCAAAAGTGGCATGCGGGGCTTGTGAACCTTCCTAAGCTCCTTCATTGGAACAGCTCTGGCATCTGAAACAGTGTTTTTCGCAAAAGGCAGATATGAACTCACTGTATGGTGAATCTCGAAGCCTTTGCACAAAGTCGTCACCAGCACCGAAGAAGTACGGAAGCTGTCCCTCATCCTTAAACATTATCGTGTAAATCAAACAGCATTTACACAAAATAGGTTTTGCTTTGTTTATAGAACTTTAAACAAAGTGAATGAACATATTCTCAAGTCAAAAAAAGACCCACATACCTGTTGCTGAGACGTTGAAGCAAACAAGGAAACCAGCAAAAGGGAAAAGAACAGCACTGCCATTTTATTACTGAAAACGACAAATAAGTTCTAATGTAAATTACGGTTAAGGTAAAGAAGAGGGTGTGATTTAAAATATGTTTAAATTCACAGAATAACTTTCAAATAGTGCCCACTTTCCTTGAAAAGAGGACTAACAAGTAAAGACAATAGTAATACCTATTCTTTCCACCAACGTCAAGTGAATGATGAATTATTGACAACAAGCCTTGGTCATAACCCGTCAGTGGCCTAATGAGGGGTATAAATGACTTAGTCCCGGGTAGGTTTTCTAAGAATGAGTTAATTACTTTCAGATTATGTTGAAAACAGCTATATTCTTTGCGTATATTCCGATAGTATTATATTTTACTATTTTGGCAGCCTTTGTCAATCAGTCAATCAAAGAACGGTGATTCAAGATGATTAGGGAGGGTACCAAAGTGCGGCCGTGAGCCGCTCGGACGCGCAGCGCTCCTCATGCGGTATCCGAGATTTCGTTTACTAACATTTGTTGGTCTGCAAAGCGGCAATCAAGCTACCGCATTTCATATTTGCCAAAGCACTAAAACGCAGCGAGAAGTTCCGAAAAGCGATTTTAAGAACATCGCCCCAACAATGTCTTAATTGTTTATCTGTGATGCAACAAACTTTCAAAAAAATGCTAAAGAAACGTTTTATCCATGGCAGAGGGAAAACTTCCGACTATTGGGACAAATTCTTGGCAGTTCAAGTATTTCAGTCCGTTTCATGAATTCCAAAACCAGGCAGGTGCTAAAACTGGCGTTTGAACTATGACGAAGCAGAAACCATTCTCACCCCCAACAGGTGTTTTCGTTTCCGAATAGCTACTTGGAATAGGAATCTGGACTTTGTACTTATCTCGTTTTAATGTGTAAAATCGTATGTCCTTTGAAATTTTAACTGAAGTTAATTTGAAACGACAAAAAGAGAAGAAAGATATTCCGGTAGATGTTGCGCTTTTTAAGCAGCTCTTAGTGTCATTTGGCATGCTAGAGGTACATTTTGCCGCAAATTAAACTATTAGCGCAACGATTAATGACAGACGTCAATAAGCTAAAGGAACGGAGAGAGTTCTGATGCCCACGTACTTACGGAAATGTTTTTATCTGCTGAATGTTTCTAAACGTAAGACACGTCATTTAAATATGCAAAGAAAAAGTAAGAGAAACAAGTGACGAAAACACTTCTACTATACAATTTCACAAACCAGTAAAGGTTAACTTTCCAAATTCGCAATGTTGAAATGGAACTTACAACAGTTTGAAAATACAACAAATATTCAAAGAATAAATTTGTTTCTACTGCTCAGAAAAGCTGTCCTTGCAGCTCTAACTTGTTTTCTGGCTCGCGTACGGAAATTCACATTTATGGCTGCAAAAAAATTTTTGTGTTATATATTGCACTACTCCTATTTTCAGCAGATTAACTTGCAACAAGCATAACCAAGAAACATTCAGTCCTTAAGAAACACAGTAAAAGCTACTGGCGTGGAAGGTAAACAATGGCCGGTGTTCATATTAGTCATGCACCATTTACGAGTATTCGGTGGGCGAGGGTAATTCTTAGTGGGGAGCTAGGTGTTGTTTTGGTCAGCTAATAAGTAGCGTCATAGCGGAGACATTAATTCGAACCTTTTCGCAATTTTCAAGAAAACAATCAGTGACGTAAATAAAAATCAAATAACCATGGACAATCTTTGTAATTGTAGCCAGGAATTTTCCCAAAAATTGAAAACTCAGGTTCTGTTTTTTCTACGTACTGCAAAAGGTATTTTACACAACTAGAAATCACAGCTGCTATTTAGATTCGGCGGATTTGGTTAAACGACATTTGGAACGGTGGCCTAAGGTTACTTAAGTACTCCGCCCGCGGTCGTTTGTATCGCTTGGGTTGGCAGACTTCGGCCGCTTAGAGTCATGGTCTGCGGACGTATATGACAATTACTAAAGTGATCAGCTTTATTTGCGATAAAAACCGATCATGAAGGGAAAGCGTTTCAAAATATGAAAAAGCGGTAGACGAGCAAAACTTGGAAAATTAAATTTTTCTTGTTTGGCGGGTTTCGCGTTTGTTAACAACCTAATGTATGGAAAGCCGTGTTTCAAAAACGAGGTTAATTGTTTTTCAAGGTCAGAGAGATAATTGAAGGTCATGGGAACGAGCTCCTGAATTCCCAGAGACTGAGAATAATGTTCCCAGTAGGCTGCTTAATATGCGATCTTCTGGACACTTGAGCACACATTCATGGAAACCAATGCATGAAATTAAAGAGGTTCTTGATGACAAAAATATAAATTATTTCCAGAAAAATGGCAATATATGGTTCTCACAATAGATTGGGTTTTTCATTACGCCTTTGTTATGAGCCTTTGTTATGACATTTGGCATAATGTCGTGTTTGAAAACATCTTTAACAAATTGCTTTCATAAAGCAAAAGAATTCAACAAAATAATAAACAACAGATTTTTTAAACCAATTTAATCTCCGGAATACTCGAGAAAAGCAAAAATGTTCTGCCTCATGCTGGAATCGAACCAGCGACCTTCTGTTTACTAGACAGACGCTCTGCCACTGAGCCAATGAGGCGCTGTGTGGTCTGATCCGCCGCGCCGTCATGTATCAGCGGCGCCCGTTTGATCGCAGGGATGCCATTTCGCATTTTGTAGATGAAAACGAATGAAAGTGCGTTTCGGTTCAAAAAATTTAAAAGGCAAAATTATCGAATTTTGAAATTTAGAAGAAGATTACGAAATTAGGTGCAATTACCATGTGGAATTCAAGCATTCTTTGGGGGGGGGGGGGGGGGAATTCGGTTTTTTTTGAATCGGACTAAATCTCCATAGCCAATCATCTTTGCCGATTAATTTAGTGTTTGGTAATCAAAATTTTAAAAAAGTAAATATTTTAACCAGAAAAGCTTTGTCAATGTAGGCGAATACCTTTATCTCGCTATCTCAAAAAAGCTGGGCGCTTTTGTGTTACTGTACCGCCTTCCCATGGGCGTTCAGTCAGAGTATTCATTTTTTGTGAGACATGGTGATATATGTATGACCCATTGTGTTGCCTGTCCCAGACAGTCTCTTTTGTACGTCTTCAGGCTGATCGTTTGAGCTTTGCGTATTTGTTCTCAAACATACTTTTTTGATGAGTTCCGTGTAAAGTTTTATTTTTTTGTCATAAGATAGACTATGGAAATTTCGAGCATACGGGGATTCACCTCTTTATTTGTTTCGATTTTTTTGCATAACTTCGTGATAAAACCAAACCGCATGCGTAAATTTACAATCGTTTTGTTTTCTTATTAGGTGAAAGGAACGGGGAAATATTCGAGTAACAAACAATGCAAAACCGAAGAATCAGGATATTTTCTGATTTTCTGAGAGTTTTTGTAAGAAAAATATAGTGATTACTCTGTGAAATCCAAAAGTGACTTTCAGAGAGTTTGGGTATTCACTGAAAATATAGTGATTACGCTGTGAAATCTCAAAGTGACAAACAAAAACTGAGAAAATCAGCCTAGCTGGAAAATCTTCCCACCCTCAATTTTCATAAATGATGATGTTAGGGGTTTTCAAGAAACTCAAACAAGAAATTTATAATTCTGAATAAGCAATTACCGTGTGTTTTTGTTTCTCTATGTTAATTGTTTTTCGCCTTTGGGGGTTTTAGGAAATTTCAAATAAAATTGATTTTTTTTTGTAGAATCTGCAATTTTCAAGAAATTTGAACCATACAGATGTTTGGATTTGAATTCAAGTTAAAATCAAACAACATATGTAAATTTACACTAGTTTATTTTTCGTTTTATGTGCTAAAAGTAGATAAATTATCAGCTAACAAACTATTCAGAGCATTCGAAGCAGGCCGTTTTTTTTTTGGAATTGCAAATGAAATGAAGGTTAATTTTTACGAAAATTCTGGATTTTTTCATATATGTAACAATCTAATGTCCAAATTCCAAGATTCTGATCATGCTTTGTTGCTTTTTAAATTTTGTCGTAATTTCTTTAAATTTTGCCCTAGTTCCCTTGTCGTTTTAGCTAAAAAATATGCAATTGTTCAGCTGAAATTCTGAAGTTTCTCCCAAAGTGCAGAAGACTAATGCTCGTCCCTTGCTGCCTCTCCGAATTCCGCGGCGATCATTCTCTGCTTCGTCTACGGCTTGTCCTTGAACTGCCCTCGCTGCTTCACGAGGGCAGTTTGAGCAGATGGTCGGCGTACTTGCAACGATAGGGGTGTCCTTTGCGCACATGTTCGTTGCCCTGCCAGACAGACGGGAATAGTGCGACACCCACCCAAATCTCCTGGGAGCGGCCATGTTCAAACGCCGGGCGCCGTTTAACATTCCCATGACATTTCACCTCCTGCCACTGCACTTTGCGTCCTCGGCCCCTTTCGTTTTTTTTTCAAATGAAGGCCGGCGTCTGGCGGGCACCGCGGGTTCTATTGTTGCTTAGGCAGAACAGTCTCTAGCTGACTTTGCGGAGGTTTGGTATACAAACCCTCTTTTGTGCTGTTTGCTGTCTGTGAAACCGATTTTCAGCACTTTTCTTTTTTTAGGGTTATAACTACTTTCTCGGTAAAGATAAAAACCAGGGGAAAAGGTAAAACCGTTTTGTTTTCAAAATGTAAAAACAAAATGGTTCAGAAAGGTTTCGAGTGTGCAACGTGGAAGCTTTATCGCATTTTACAACAAATCCAGTTTCTTGGTAACATATCAAAACCAATTCCCTTTTAAAAATAGCTTTTCAGACAAATACAGTTATAGGTACCATATTTCCAAAAACACCTGGTGCAACTATTCTTGCAACGAGAAAATGACGGAATTCAAAATTGCTCCTCAAAAACGAAATTTGTACGTTGTTTATCACACATTAGAATAAAAATTGCATGGAAAACTCACTCAAGTAAAAAACAAATTCGTTTATAAATACAAAACGCAGCCTTCGAAAAGAATTATTTTTTCAAACAAAAGTAGCAAAGGGCTGTTAAATTTTCAAAAAATGCTTTAACTCAGCCTTTCTTTAGAGATTTTCAGTTTCCGCACATTTTCATACATAAACGTGCGAATCTGCGCAGTTTGCACACACTACTTATGTGTTTGCATAATAAAGAAAGCGCTCTTAAACAGGAAGCTGATGTGCAAGTTGCGCAGTTGTGCAGCTTTTCATGTTTTTTTTTTTTTTGCAAATTCATTAATTTTGCCAATAAATATTCATCAAAAGTTAGTTAGACTTGATTTTTCTACTTCAAAAGTCAGTTTTCATGACATGCAAATGTTACTCATAGGTCGAAAGCTTTACCGATTCAAAAAAAAACAGACTTCTATATATAATGGTTTTAACAGGATTTTTTGATCTTCCTGATCTTTCAAAAATAACCGTTTTAGGTTCAACAGGTATTTTTATAAAAGAGGAAATTGTTAAGGAAATTAGTGTCTTGTAAAGTTCAGCTATTTTAGTACGTCTTAACAATTCGCCGCAATCATGCAAAAATGACGTCATAGCGTTTCATGTTTTTAAAATCTTATGTAAGGAATCCTTCCAAATTACTAAATGAAATTCTGGTATTGATTTTTTAAATGGCTTTATTTGTTGTGATAAGTTTTCTAAATCACGTCCGCACAATGGTAGCCGTTAAGAATTCAGCATGTATTTATGGAGATGCGGAAATTGTTGTCTTTTAACGTTCATCTATTGTTGCATGACGTAGCAACTTCCCGCAATTCTACAAAAATGACGTCATCGATTTTTGCCTATTTGTAAAAAGCCGGGAACCCCTTTGTATTAACGAACTGAATTCTAGTGTAGAATATTTTCTGTGGCCTTGATCTTTTTCGATTACTGTTCCAATACCTGATCCAGCAAAGATAACCGTTGAGAGCTCAGCATGTATTTTGGAGATGCGGAAATTATTAAGGAAATTGTTATCTAGCAAAGTTCATCTGTGTTAACACAACGTGCCACATTGTACGACAGACACCGTAATTCTGCAAAGTTGACGTCATCGATATGTTTTTTGCTGGAATTCCGGTTTTTGCGGTGAAAGTCCCTCCTTTTGACGCCCGATTGGAGACGTTTCCTAATTTGACCTACTGGTTTTGTACTTGTTGCAGGGTTAATTCAGTCACACTGCAGAGAACTTTTAACAGCCTTTTCCTCTAATCAAGAAGTACTTTTCCCACGTGAATGTTCGAAAATTGAGAGATATACTTTAAATTACTCGTGTTGTTTGATTACTGCACCCGGAACTCGTCAGAGGGCAATGTTCCTCTAACCAATTAATCTTAAGGATTCAGAAGGCTACGCTTAGACGGGAGATGTTTGCCAAATTCGCGGACTTCGCAAAGTGCAGTAGTGAATCTAGGCGACCAGTGATCAGTTCTCCCCGTATCGTTCGTTGCTGCCGTAGGACATGCGGCGGACAGCGTAGTGCAAAGGGAAAACGACCGCTCTTGTCCTCGACAATCAGTGCCCGCGCAGGACTCTCCATTATGTCAAAACAGAGAGATCTGCCCGAACGAGGTGCATCTCTTTTGTTTTGTGCACTTTGGCGCCTGACTTGGGGCCGGAAATGGCGCGAAGAACGTGCAACTGCAGGGCATATTGCGTACTAACTGGCGGCCTGGACTTGATAGTCCCTTCGGCTTGACTGAGAGAGCTTCGATTCCTGCACTTTTCGACACACGCAGAAGAGCCTCTCATTACTTGCATTCCACACTTTTTCCAAATCAAGAGAGGGAGATCTTCGTCTGGGGATGTTCTTTGAACGTTTACCTTGATCGTGGTACACTTCTCATCAGAATAAGACTTCCTGAGTCCCAAGGAGTCACGCCTCTCACATGGTGGGTCTTGTCCTGAAAGAGATCAAATTTCAACAGCCATTACTCACTTAGTGGAAAAGTGTTCTCATAAATTACATGATTTAGTTTCTAACTGTTTTTCAGTACAGTTGATGCAGAAGCTACTTCCTCACAACGTGCGAATGTTTCGATGTGAAGCCTAGAGTAATGCGTGCGATATTCAGCCCGTGCACGCAGCCAAATCGGCCGAAGTAGATTTGGCGAGAGTATATTTGAAGTATAGTTACAGAGTTACAGTAACCTTGCGCATCAAAAAAACGAAATCTCTTTTACAGTTCATTCGGCGTAGTGTAGTTTGAAAACCATCACAGTTAGACTGCTTTTGAATTTATCCCCAAGTCATGTTACTGCAAAACTACTATGAACACGCACTGAAATCACTGAAAACTATTCGGTTTTAAAAACACACCTGCAACTGCTATTGATTTTGGGTCAGATTGTCTACAAAGTGAGCACATACTTTTGCTGAAATTCTGAAATTAGCAACTCCAAATTTTGAAAACCCGAAGAAGGAAAGCAGAATTCCAGAAAAAAGGGGTTTTTCAGGCAGTTGGATACTGACTGACCGGTTTTAATACATTTCTAAAACAAACTTGAAATTTTTTTTTCGAAACTTTCACAAAAAAGCGAACTAATTGGTGGGTTGTGCCTTCTGGTAATTTCGTCTGCCTCTTGGTTAAATGAAACCGCAGATTCATACTCAAAAAGTATCAGTCTGACTTTCGTAACTTGTGTTTCATTCGAGGAAATGCTTTTTCTTCGCTTTTATAGGTTAAAAAGGCGAAAATAGCCATAGTTTCCCACCAATTGTTTCAACATGCAGCTGCTACCTAACCTTTTAAGTCACTTCCGGTGTTTTGATCGCCCTTTTTATCACGGAACGCTTAATGAACACTCCATCAATAAAACGTTTTTGAGTTCAACACCTGCGTTTTCCACTAGAAAAAAACCTTAATTCATTTGCCGATCACTTCATTTTGGGTCGTTGAACTTGAGCCATGATGACAACAGCAAGGACATTGCTGAGACTCAATTCAAACTCAGGTTTTGAATTTCTTGAATTATTATAAGCCCCATTCATTTTTCCAGCTTTTACCTCTTTTTTTGTGCACTTATATACCTCTTATTTTAAGAAGACGGTTTTATATTTTGTTCAAATCTTCTCAGCCAGATCAAAAACCGCTTGTATTCAAATGTCGTCTAACCGTACATCCTTCGAAAAACGTTTGTGACTAAATGGGAATCTTTTGTGACTAAGCAGACCGTCGGTGTCCTTAGATCCAGGTACACCCAACGTACCAGTGTGCTTCTGTGCGTTGTCCTGAAAGGTTGCCTACTTTACCTTAATTTCCTTGTCATAAACCACAATTTGAATTGCACCTGAGCTCTAACCATCATTTAGTCATTTGGCTTTCACTTTCTTTTCAAGTGAAGTTAACCGTTCACAGAGCTATTCATTTTCCTTCCTTGTACCATAATAGCCAGGTGCACTTTCTCTTAGAAGTCGTTTATTCCCGTCTCCTTAAGTTGTTTGTGAGCTACACATCAGACCGGGGACGTTCTCATTTCGCCCTTTCCAGCCCCTTTCAATCCCGTTTTAAAATCCCGTCTTGAAATGTGTTTATGTGACTTAGCACAACCTCAGTTTACTATAACTCTGTTAAATTCACCCTTGCGAAGTAGGGATTTCAAAACGAACGTTTGAATTTACCGCCGCCCATGTTGAAAGAAAGGGCACTGTCCTTTCACATTGTGCGTGCCTTTTCTTTAGGCGTTTTTTGAGTTGGCACATCCCGTTGTGAAGGTCGCCAGATGTGCGCCGCGAACTGGGAGCTGTTGTTTTTGCCCGCCAGACACTACGGTATCCGTAACACACAGTTGAAGGGCACCAGGTGGGCCAGACATCCTCATTTGGAAAAAGATGCGGTGTGCTGATAAGGTACTTATCGGTCTCTGGATCTGACACTTTGTTTGGGTTGTGACTATTTGTGACCTCTCACCTTATACTTAATGTTTGTCTTCCCTCTCTGCTTCTGTTCTATCTCTCTCTATCTATCTCTCTGCATCTCTTGCTTTCTCTTTATCTTTCTTGGTGTTTCTCTCTCTCTCTCTCTCTCTCTCTTTTATATCTCTGTCCCTTTGCGTTGCCTTCTCCCTTTTCCTTCTCTCCCATACCCGTTTTTGTCACTCAAACTATAGCTTTTGCTTTGCCACTCTTTCTATTCCCGTTCTTGCTGTCTTCATTTGCATGTTTTGAAATTTTCACAGATTTATCAATCCGAATTTCAGTTTCGTAAGCTCACCGCAAAGATGAAAATGCCCTATTCTGAGGATTCTTCGCAGTCTACACCTGAAAGGTAGGTTAGAAGCAAGCATGGCTAAAGACCGGCCCCACCCGCAAATGTGTTTTTTTGGCCCGGCCCTGCTCGGGCCGGCCTGTGCCGTTTCCACTTGCAAAGCACAAAAACTGTGCTTCTAGCTTACAATTAGATATTGTGTAAAACTAAAGAGGCAAAAAAGTTTTGGCGAAGTGGATCGAACTGCGATCACTTTGGTTTGCCAGTCTAACCTCTTAGCCACTCGGCCATAGACAACATTAAAAATGTATCTAGTGTAGTTCGAATCCTCCTTTAAACCTTATCTTTTGCACATTGAGATATGCATGGATCCCTCTTTGTAATCTCTAAATATGCTTTCCAAAATATGGTCACAGCCGTTTTTAGCCAACTTTCTAGTTCTCCAGTAAATCTGCCCGATTGCGAATTAGTTTAATCGTAACACAATTAAACTGAACAAAAAACTGTTCTTGAACAATTCTGACTAAACTGAATATTGAAAACGTGCTGTTTCTAACCACAATATTGACCTTAAAGTTTAAAACCCCCAGTTTATAATTAAATAAACTTTTATGGTAGGCAACAAAGAAAGTGTAATCCCGCAAACAATGTTCACTTCGCCTCACAAAGCAGTAGGACGCATGGAAGTGTTGGCTCAGCTGGTGAATGTTTGCACAGTTCTTGAAGGTGAACTTTGAAACCTTCTCTTCCTGTGTCTGCAAAATGCACTTTCATTGCGCGTGATATGAGGTCCAACTTGATCACCTGGGTTTATTTAAGCACTTGTCCATTCTTTTTGCATCCTTTGGAAGTGGCGCTCCGATGCTGGACTTCCTTGATCCTTTGATTCCGTTCTTCTCCAACATTGACATTTCGGAACTTTGCTTTTAAAGATTTTTTTCAACTTTACTTCGGTTCTATTGTTTAACATGTTTTTTTGCTAGAAAAAGACAAGATCGCTTTATTCAAGTCATTCAATCGAACTCTAAAGTTCACAATCAGGAGTTCCAATTCATTCAAACCACCAGGAAGGTACGCGCGCCTACGGCGATCTCCCATCGTGGCATTGGCGGCCTGCGGCCTCACAGACATACGGCCTTTGGCCCTAAGTCACTTGGCCTTCGGCCGACCTCACTCTCACCCTCTGTAAAAATGAACGCATGGACCTACGCTGATCCACCACAAACACAAACATAGATATCATATCGTTTTATTATATGGGAATGTTTTTAAACATGAAATTAAAATATCCGGTAACGAAGGAAAAATTTCTCTTGATATCCTCTGAAACACCATTATGACATTGAGCTTTTTAGAAAATGTCTTGACCAAAAACACGTTTGACATTGTCATAAAATCTTCACAAGACAAGAAGTTATACTAAAAATTCCCTGATGTGAGCTGTAGAACGATTCTATAGAAATGTTTTACTGTAGGAAAAGCTTGGCAATTATTGAAAACCTTTTTGACTTGTCAATGCCCTTGTCATCTTGAACCTTGAATTTTTAAACAAATTTGCCTTTTCCACTGAATTCGCCGCTGTGTCAAAACACTAAGGACGAATCTCCTAAAAACAAGACTTCTGGTAGTCCTTGACTTACACGACAATCTCATTCTGGCCGTTATGTTGTTATTCCGGGCAAAGTCACAAAGACACCCCGCCCGGAAAGTGCGTTCCTCTGCGATCGCGCCCTGAGCCTACTGATAGTCGACAAATCGTAGCCAGTCCATATCACGGGGCTGATCCGAAAAAGTGACCCCACACTTCAGAACGATGTCATGTCCCATAAAATCGGAACAATTATACTCCGAGAGCACTTTTTGCCAATGGCCGCCGATATCCTATTATACCTATCCGAGCGCTTTTTCTCCGTCGGCGTCAGCCGATCGCACTTTCCGTACCGCCCCAAAAGTGCGATAGGTGCAGCTGTGTTCGCTTAATGAAAGCGAAGGTTTTGGGGCGGTCTGCCCCTCGTGAATTAGTCCTTGGAAAACGGGCGGCAGGAGAGAGGGCGCGCCGCGCAGCTTGACCGAGACTTGCACTTCTTTATACGGAGGGGGACGCCCCGGATCGAGCAGCACTATGATTCATGGCTGTGCAACGAACGGCTGCTGCTGCGCCCGGCCTCGGAAGATTCTCACGCCCAACTTACCCTTCTGCACTAACCGTGCACTCCCGAATATGTCCTCCGCCACTCAGTAGTGGACCAGAAATCCCACTCATACCCTTCACTGCGCGCAGATCGAGCACCGCCACTTCCAACTGTTTTCTTTTTTCTGCTACTTCTTTTATTCAATATGCACTAGAGAACAATAATCCAAGTGCTGAATAATGCCACGTAGTTTCAAGGGTTTTCCAAGAACTTTTATAAAAACTGTTTTTTCAACATCTTTTTGAAGTTCTTACTCATTCTTGAACTTAACAATTCAAACTTTCAAGCATTAAAGGTGTTTCATCAATGCATAACACCATGAATAAGATTTTGAAAGCTTCGTTTTTCAAACCATATTTTGATAGTTAAGATTTCCCCCAAATAATGAAAATTTTAATCCGCCTATGCAACGAATTCTTGTTCAAGCTCAAAATGAAACGAAAAAACGCGCGCGAAACGAAATGCACCAGGCGCGATCGAACCAACGACAGTTTTGTCATGGTAGACTAAAAAGCCATTACGTCGAAAACCGCTAGAGTGCAATTTCGCTAGGGAAATTCTAAAGATTGTTAGTTTTGTATTTGTTTTTGGAGCTACCTTAAAATTCACTAACCTTGAACTTGGTGCGAATAATTTTGTTTTACCACTTTTTATTCATGAAAAACTATAAAACTTAGTTTGTTGCGTAAAAACAGCGAGTCGATTCAAATGATCCCTATTTTGGGTATATTCGCCGGTGGCGATCGAACCCTCGGCCGATTTCTCATCAGTAGAATGAACTAGCCCGCGCCAAAAAGGTTATTCCAACAGTGAAATTATTTTTTCGACCTTTTTTCTAACAGCTAACATATCTCCTGCCCTTTTCGCAAACTTGTGAATATTTTGCACTTAGGGTTTCAGCTGTGAATTATCCCTAAAAACTTTTACTTTTACAGGGAATTTACAGGGAAAATACGGGAACCAGGGAATTACACGTTTTTGCACGAGCTTTCATTTTCGAACTCTTTGATCGCTGACATTTCATTTCTTTTGCTAATTTCGTCAAATTTTCACTTAGAAAGTGCAACATTCAGGCACTTTTGACCCCAGTTCCTTTTCGCGGGGAGATAATTGAATCAAGATCAAATGACGTCGATCTTTTGTTTCAAATCAGCTGACTGCAACGGATCTAATGTCTTTGTTTTGGTTTCGTTTAATAGCCGGCGGAGCAAATGCGTGGGGGTGCCTCGGGCAATGCAAACAAAAAAATGCTTTCTGGGTTGAGGTCAGAAGATCAAATGTCTCTCTGTCTGCCAGTCTTTATCTTTTTATCTTCGTTTTTTTTTGTCTCTCTGTCTCTCTGTATCTCTATCTCTCTGTCTCTCTGTCTCTCTGTCTCTCTGTCTCTCTGTCTCTCTGTCTCTCTGTCTCTCTGTCTCTCTGTCTCTCTGTATCTCTGTCTCTCTGTCTCTCTGTCTCTCTGTTTCTCTGTCTCTCTGTGTCTATGTGTCTCTGTCTCTCTGTCTTTCCGTCTCTCTGTCTCTCTGTTTCTCTGTCTCTCTGTCTCTCTGTCTCTCTGTCTCTCTGTCTCTCTGTTTCTCTGTCTCTCTGTCTCTCTGTATTTCTGTCTCTCTGTATCTCTGTCTCTCTGTCTCTATGATTATGTCTATCTGTCTATCTGTTTCTCTGTTTCTCTCTTTCTCTCTTTCTCTGTCTCTTTGTCTCTCTGTATCTCTGTCTCTCTGTCTCTATGATTATGTCTATCAGTATGTCTTCCTTTCTTTCTTTCGGCGTCTCTGTCTCTTCTTGTATCGCCCCCCCTACCTCTCAGTGTCTCTGTCTCTCATTCTTCTTGTCTCTTTCTGTTTCTCTGTCTTACTGTATCTACATTTCTGCAGATCGTGCTTGCGTGGGTCACAAAACATAAGTTCCTTCGATTCAAGATCAAAAGACCCCGCGCACTGAACGGGTCATGTGCTTTCCCTTCTGATTGAATAATAATGGGCAAAATCAGTGCGCCTGCGATTTAGTGCTTAGTCAGAATCCGGCCAAAGTAAGCGTCCCCCCGTCAAACCAGCTGCTCCGGCGCTTGCCCTTTGGGTGCCCGCCTTGATCTCTGACCCACTGCACCAAGAGGGGAGTCGGCATTGGGTTTCACTTTCCCCATGCCATGTTGCCCTTATTCTTCCTTATCGCAGAGCTTTATCTTCTGCTGCTCCGTTTTCGCGTACTTCCTATCACGCGGAGATGATCTACACATGTGCACTTCCGTAGAGCAAGGCCTGCAGCTCTGCGCTTGATATCGTCCACGCGCCAATTGTTCGCGCAAAAAATCATAGCAGTCGTCTTTTGCCCTTCCAGTCTCACACATTCGTACCTTCCAGGCAGCCAACCAGCTTCAGTTCTTCCATTCTCTCAAATATTTTGAACAGACTTCTTAGAACGCACTTCTTTAAGTCATCTTGATTATGTGAAACCCCATTTGTAAATTCTTTTCCATTTTCCCAAGAGTCCAATACTTTGTTTTCAATCTCAGCTTTGTGCTCATTTTTGAAAACATTTGTAGCAAATTAGGGAGAATTTCGAAAACAATATGGAATTGAAATGCAAAAACTGTGCAACCCATTGAGTTTGAAAACGAATTTCAATTTCCATTTTTTTTAAACCACTGCGTTTCCCTTTCCTTTCTCTCATGTTTTCTCTGAAATAGGAACCTAGGCGAACTTTCTGTTTTTCTACACTTTTCCCTATCCAGCTTTCCATTTTCACCCTTTTCGTTTACATCTCCCGCCAAAATAAACATTTCAGTACGCTTACCATGGACCACCTGGCTGAAGAGGAGATTTCCTACCTGAACACGATGATCATGATGCAAGAGAACATTTCCTCTCATCTGAAGTTAAAGCACGGCCTTGAATTCCACCCAGGTTTGCTTGAAAACGGTTTTTCAGCAAGTTCAGATTTCAGATCCTCCAGTTCCCACTGCCTCGATCGCTCAGAATGAACTAGACACAGCTTGTGAAGCAGTTGTCGCTATGGACTTAATGCAAATCAACATTGAGGATTGCCTGTGAGTTTTTTTATTGTTTAAAAATATTGATTGGTTGTTTTTATTTGCGTAAAGGGCACGCGCACGCGGAAGTTGGCAAATCATCCACGCGCGCGCATTCAGCCGGCTGATCGGCGCGGGCTTCCGCCAACAACGTCACCCAAGTGTTCTTTGGTGTTCCGGTCGGTGTTTTTAGCAGGCGACCACGCGTTTCAGCCGCAAAGTTTGACTGCACTTTTACAGTATTTGCTTTTTTGTGACTGAGCTGGATGAACTGCAGGGGTGCAGAAGAGCAAAAGGTCTTCTTCTTTCTGAAAATTACTACCATTCTCGGAATTCGTCCTTTTCAAGCTGGAATTCGGAAAAGAGGTGCTTCTGCCAGACAATTAACTCTCCCAAAAGGTCATCGTAACCGGTGACGTTGCGCACTGGGCTGAATTACACACGGCAAGTGCAACGCACTCGCTGGATCCCTCAGAGACCTAATGGCTGCGAGCCGCGCAACGGACGGACATACCCTTTCGTTAGAGGGCGTTCTAGGGACAGTCTCGGAGTCGGCCGAAATCGCGGGGCAAAATATTTTCCCACTGGGGGGGGGGGCGTAGTGCAGTTATCCCTTCTGTTCACGTCCTGTTCTAAAAGAGGATTAAATTACGAAATGGCCAATCATCGTTTTCAAAACAAATTCTCACGATTCTTCAAAATCACCCCCCGTCCTAAAAGTGCGGCGCTCAGACGACAAAGGCAGTTAGAAGTGTTATTTCTATCGCCGCGATGACCCCTGCCATTTGCGGCTAACGGGTCCTTCCGCTATCAAGGAAAGTTCATTTGCACTTGGCGATAGAGCCGGCCCACAGTCTGGAAGAGGGCAAGGGTCATAAAATTTCATGGGGGCGAATTTCAAATAAACTATCACCCTCTGTTTTGGCGGGAGACTGGGAGAAGAGAAGGGAACAAACAACATTTCGTAGATCATGGCCTTGGCCGCAAATAGAATCCCCTTAGGGACTTCAGTGAATGCACTTCGCAACGCCAGCTGCCTCTTGACACATGATTAGTATTCCCCGGCGCTTGCACTTTTCCCGCCTGCACTTTCGTGCTACCAATTGAGTTTGCTGCGCATTCATTCCCCTTTAGGAAAAAACGTTATCGCCCTCCTCGGCGCCGGAATGAGGGCAATTCAAAGGATCACGGACCAATGCTCTCGGAGCAGGGGGCGTTCCAGATGGGCATGGGTGTATAAGTGAAACCGGGAATGCGGGGAGGGGAAGAGGGTTTGGTAAATGGGTAACGAGAAGTTCGTAGTGCTTGCAAGCTGAGACATGTACCTTTTCTTGTGAAAATCACATTGTGGAAAGGTTGTACGTTTGTGGGTACCCAGACATTTCCATTAGCTAAAACGTAGCTTCGCCCTTCATGATTCAACCAAAGCTTAAGATACCTAGGGGAGAAGTTTTTCTGACTAACAAACATGTTTTATTCAGGGTCATTTCATCTCCCTTACAGGGGTTCAAGTTTGGGAAAGTTATAAGGGGTCAATTCATTACTGATTGATTTTGACAAGATCGCTTTTTTCGGCCACCTTCTAAGTTCTTTATGTGTTTCCGATACGCTTTCGTTTTTTGTATATTCATTGTGTTTACAGTATTCCACATCAGTTGGAAGGATATATAGATAAAACTAGGGCCCCAAACTACTCACAAGAAATGGCTGAAAAAGAAAAAAAGTTTTAAAAGTACCGTACAAAAACTAGAAATTTTGCAAAAAAGGCTTTGTTTTGAGAAACGGCGGACCAAAACAAAGTCTTTTAGTTTCAACATAAATTGTCTCTTTTCAGATGCCTCATTCGCGTTGGAGACCTCCTTCTGAAGGTTGTAGAAGACAAGCACGTGCAGGAACAGATCGAAGCCAAGTGAGTCTGATTTTTCGATCGCAAAATCTCTTTGAATCGCCAAAGGGCAACGTCCTTTTAATCTCAGCAATCGGAGAAATTGCTCGTAAAGTTAGCAAAAACAGACAGGATCAGCGGAACATGATCCCCTGAGCGATAAGGCTATTGTTTTTGCAGAAAAGTGCGTTTTGGACAAAGGCTTTGAAAGAAAAGATATATGACTTGGGCATAAAAATAGAGAAATTATTTATTATGCTGAGTAAAAAATAGAACTTCAACGGCAGTTCTTATTCAAAGAGATGAGGACAAAAGAAAAAGCACTATTTTTGTGCTGCTTCTCAGCAGGAGCTATTGTTGGAGAAAAATGTATAGGTCGAGTGAAACTGAAAGTTAAACGTTTCAATTTTCTTTTTTTTTGCAACTTCAAAGTCTTAGGTTTACAAAAAAAAGCAACGTTTTTATACACGGAGTGAAAAGTTGTCTAAGATGTTTACCGAAAGTTTTAAAAATGTACTTTCAAAAGTAATTTAATCTGGTTGGCCGCTCGATTTCGCGGTCGCAGCTATATTTTGCAGCCTTCGGCCGCAGGCCGCTTTGCGGTCTAACTTCGCCACACATACGCTAACGTTGGAAACCAAATTGTAGCCGATATCTCTGGTACTTGAGCCAATTGTAAATGATGTAACATCGAAACATTGTGCGTTTGCTTCAAATGCACCAAATTTGCCAAGATTGTTGTGTTTTTGGAATTTCGCAACGACACTTTTAAAAATTATCTTTCAGTGTACGAACTGTTTCATCCTACTACTGGGAGGCTAAAAATGCTTTCCGTCAACTGAAAGAAGATTTCGAACTGCGACAGGAAACCATTCCAATCCTCGATTCCGGTGATATCCATGCCCGCATAGAAGAACGAGAGGTTGGTTTTCGGCCCCTTCATCTGCCCTTTTCGCGCGATCTTTTGCTCTCTTGCTCATGGAATCGTTTAGGAGTTAACGACCGTCATCGATGCGCACCTAGCCCGACTAGCACGTGATCGATCGAACGAAGCCTTCCTTCTGGAGAACCTTGACAAGCTCAAGAAGAAGAGGGAGTCTTCTGTGCTCTGGGACCTGATCTCCAACTAAGGTGTACGCCGCAAAATTCGTCTCTCACACGGCACAAGCCGATTGTCATTGACGTTAAACGATTTCCCCCCAAATCCTGCACGGATTGTAAAATGCTTGCATCCCAAAAACTTTGCTCGTTGCTTTAGTACGATAGAACGGTTTGTGTGACATTCTTAGGCCTCGAGCCCCCTCTAGAAGCAGCAGATTCCCAGATTAGAGCAGTTTCCCTGGGTGTAAATCAGGAGTTTGTTTTTTCAAAAGGTCTCCCACCGATTTCTATTTATATCTATAAGATTCAGGTCTCGCCCTTTGTACTTTCAATAACCATTTCCCCCCGCTGTTTTTGAAAACCCCCGCCCCCACACCAACACATACAACTCATTCCCAGTATTTCTCCCTATTCTTTCTATTGTAATGATCCCGTGTTTTTGTACAATGAACGTGTCACTCGTTTTCTGGGACAGTCGCGTGTTTGATTTGGCAAAGTCCACGTGCACTTTGCAGGCCGATAGACTTCCAAAAGTGCGCGACGAAGGACGATCTGCAGGTAGAACTGCATCCGGTTCCTGGGCAAACAGCGCCGGCAGCGTTGCTCGAGGCCAATTTTCCGGAGGGACTGGCAGTTGCTACAAAAGTATAAGTTGAAAAATCGTGAAAAATTGAAATTGGACTGTGGAAAGAGTCCTTGACCTTGCTCCGCGAAGTCTACAAAAACATTGATGTCACTGTGCAAATACACGAGCTCGCGGTGACACTCTTATCAAAGTCAGAGAAAAGGGAAACCGGATTTATGAATGTGTCTGGAAAAATACGTTTCAAATGGTATTAGTATGGCATCCAAACATTTAGAATCGACAAAATAAAAAGGTCCACCTTTGTTTTCATTCGGTTTTTGTTTATTAAAAAATTGAAATATACGCTCATTTACTTGTGGCATTGAGCACTGGGAAAATGGTCGAACATGGTCCCACTTCAAGACGTCCGTACTGCTTATGAGTACGGCATCGAAATTCAAATTTTAAAAAAAAAACTACTGGATTTTCTGGCTTTCAGGCTGTTGGATTTGTATGTTCAGAAGATAAAACATTGAACAGTTCTGAAATCATGAGGATGTGATAGGTTCAAGCCAATTCAGGGCGTTCTGATTCTGCGCGAAGGGCAAAAACAGTGGCAGCAAAAAGTGCAATTTGGCAATTTTTTGTATATCCTTGTTACGAGAACCCGGCAAGCCTAAGCCGAGGCAAAATTTTTCCAAAATGTAGGGAAAAACATTTTCCACCTACATGTACAAAAATTGGGATTATTGCATATATACAGGGCTCTAGCATATAAAAAACTACTACGGCGAAAAAGTTGTGACGACGGGGGATCGAACTGGGGTCATTTCGGTTCGCTACTCAAAGTTGCACATTGAGAACGATGGTTTCTAACAAAAAGAATGTTAAACTATTAAGTTTGAAATGCGTTAAATACGAAATTACATTATCAAAAAATCACGGGCCGGCCCGCACTCCGGCCCTTACTGGCTTGAGCGGCCCGATTTTTGGCTGTGAGTAACCAAGTCAAGTTTTTACGTAGAAACATTATTGAAGCACCTGGGAAATTTCTTTTGAAACTGCAAACACTGCTTTATTGACTAAAACACCGCTTTCATTGTTTTTTGCCTTTGCGTCCTAGGATTCCCAAATATTGCTTCTCAACCAAAATTTGTTGATGAATTCAGTATTATGATTTTTTTTTTAAACATTTCTCGAATTTACAAGTTTTAATTTAGCCGGTAATAGTAGAGTTTTGGATCAAAAAATTGTATGCAATGTGAAGGTCCATATACTAAAAAATTGGATTTGCAATTGTTTTCAGATTTTGAAGGCAAGTTGTTATGTTTTTCAAAACATTCACCAACAAAATACGACCCCTTTGGAAATCTTCCTCAACGCAGTCTTTCCTTTCGTTGTGTTTGATACCATTACAATAAATTGGATCCTTTTATTCGTTTTCCATCACGCGAACAACCGTTTTCCGCACCTCGTGAATTCTGCAAGCGTACTAGGAAGCAGACGGAGTGCATTGCACGTGATAATAAAATGATGCGCGGCTAATACAGAAGGTTCTCATTATCCCGTTTCTATGGCAGCGGTCTAGATGATCTCGCATTACTCTGATGAACCCCTATGCTGATTGGGGTGCTCTCGTCAATTGGCCGTGAGCGTCCACGGCTACAGCTCACCTCCGACTTGAGAGCTCTGAGGTAGTTTTGTTGCCGTAGACGTGATTGGCACAACGTCTTTCTCTCCTCGTCTAGCCTATTGGAATCATAAGGTACGAGTGGCTTACAAACAAAAACTTTCAGCTTTTCAGTCGGCTTCGAAGTAAATAATTAGAGTGTACCTGCTTTGTTTCTTGTTTACCTAATACACAAGTTTTTGAAGACTTAGCTAGATTGTCAGATAACCGAATAAATATGATAAAATGAATCTCTTTTCTGAAAATCAAACAATCGGGGGAAATTACACAGTGCGAGCCATAAGTATACGGTCACCCCCATATTTTGGGCCTTATGCGAATTTGATGAACATTAAGACGCATTATCTCTAAGACTCGAGCGCATGCCGGTCCCAGCCCAAAAATTTTTGGCTTCGATTGGGCTGAAAACATAGAAAACAGTTGTATTGGACCAAATATTCGAAAAAATACGTTTGTTCGGTTTCATGTATCCAGTGTGCCAAAATTCACGTGTTGTAACTAGTTTTTCATAACTCGGTTTGAAAGCATGCAAATCACATTTTGAAAAAAAAAACTGCAAGGAAAACCTTCCGATTCGCTTTCCTGAAAAACTTCAGTATTGTGTTCTGAACCCTTTCAATAAGCTAATCAAGTTCAAAAGCTCCGTACAAAAGGGGATTTGGGTCGTTTTGACTTGAAACACCATTTTTCACTTTGTTTGGAAGTGAAAAAAAGTTTTTTAACTAATGATGCACAGAACGGCCTCGAAGACCCGCAGAAAACAATACTGAGGTTTGTCGTGATGACGAATCTGATAGTGTGGCCATATACTTATGGCCCGCACTGTAAAAAAACTGAGAAAAACCGACATCGTGTTTTTATTTCTATATTTTTCAAGCAATCTTGCCACAAAGATAGACGATTTCATTTCTTCTAAAAATCAAAATTTTGTCCAAAGGAACCATTGTCATTTTTTAAAACTAAACACGAAACCAACATTCTAATAGCTCAAAAACTCATACATGATTTCCGTTTAAATTTCATTCCTCTCCCAACCGATCAAGGTTGGAAATATATAAAAATTTAAATGAAAAACATGAATAAGCTCATAAAATCTTTGATCTTTATTATGCTTGTTTTTGTGTTTGGGGCAGCTACTTAGAAAAACAAACATCTTTGCACAGAAACGAATAAAACGAATGAAGTTCTGTGGCTAACGAAACGATTAAGGAACAAATGCAAATTAAAACAGCAAAATGAGTCAATAATGAAGACCCATGCGTAGCTGACCCTTGTTGGTCGTCATCCTGGAGCCAGTGCAAACTAAGATTCCGCTTTAATAAAGCACTAACAGACCAAAAGCTTACGGCACCCAGGATTCCCAAGCCGTCTCCGATCCAAGTACTGATTGGGCCCAACGTTGCTTGACTTGCCAGATCGGAGTGGATGGCGTATTTTCAAAGTGCGCACCAGTGATATTTAATTGGACACTGGTAGTGGCGACCTCAATGAAAATATAACATAAAATGTTAAGATCCTAGGGCATAAAATATATAGGTTGTATCGAGGTCCTATAATTTCATGTTGCTTCTGCCTCGTTCTTTCAACATTAAAAATGCTTTTTTCCAGTTTAGTCAGGAAAGGTCATCAGCGATAGTTTACCCTTCACTTATTTATACGCCGGATACAAAGTAATGTGTGCAAATTCATATTCGGTCTCACACCAAAGACTTAGTCCATATTTATTCATAAAATACTCTTATTAAACGCACATCTTCAATTTACAATTGAAATCATAAAACATCTACTTCAGTCTCACCGGAGTACATGAACATCACTAATCTTGAACCGAATTATGACTATATTCTATCACTGGGTTCCATTGACTAACTTGAATCACACAAAATCTACTCTGTTTCGAAACGAGGCAGATGTAGAAAACCGAATGAGATCAGTATTCACCATAGAAAAAGGGGAAAAAGAAAAAAAATGAGAAGTATTAACAAAGGTTGCGCAAAACATTTGGGTCAAAGAGGAAGTTGGGTGTTTGCTGGACCAACAAAGGGAATAGGCTGAAAATGGGGTTGGGGAGAATAGGCGCCGGTGGCTGAACAACCGGCCGTTGGAGGAGATCGGAGACAAAAAAGCCTCTCTTTACAGGTTCAGGACGAGGAAGTCCAGCCAGATGACTGTCAGGTGAGTTGGAGGATGGGGAGAGAGAACCCGTAGAAGCAGAGTGGCTTCGTAAGCTTTGAGCGTCTTCCTGAAATAAACGATTTTAAAGTGGGTTTTAAGTGAAAAATGTATTTTGCTTATGAAACTTTGGTCTTTCTCTGCATTTCAACTAGTTAACGCTGAGGACATGTTCCCTTTTTGCAATTTGCAAGGTCCGCAAAATGTTGCAGGATTCCACAATTTCAGCTAATAAAAACTACTGCAGAGCTGTTCAAATGCACGGCAAAACAAGATAAGGGGGGGGGGGTTCTTTTGTCAATCGATTTGAAATAAATAAGTATCATTTGAACTGATTCAGTTCCATGTAGCCGACATTTTAAAAGTTATGTTCGGCAAGAAAAGGAAAGTAAATTATATCCCCCACCCTTTTTTGAACTGAAAACGGGATCAAAATTTAGCAAAACCGGGAGCCTAAAAGATCATGGTGTTTTTCGCTTCTCCCATCACAATTCTTCTAAACAACAAAGTATCGAAAACAGACCCGGGGAACGGTTTCTTAACCACTAAATTTCGACGAATATCGCAATTATGACCACTTTTCTTTACACGCTTTTATTTATGATAAATTATGAATCGGTTGTTCATTTTTTCAAACAACTTGAGCAGTTTATGGTATATTAAATTTTTCAAAAGTTTCCATCGCGGTTCGGAATGAAAATGTGGAACTCAAGCTAATGCTTGGTTAAATTTAGTCACAAGAATATTTAACACAGGTCAGAGTTCCTCAAAATGGCGTTTTTAAAAAAGCGCAAATTGGGTTTCTGCAAAACTGGGCACCACGGGGTTGTCACGGGCCGGGCCGGGCTGGGCCACTTGTTCCTAGAGTAAAGCGTGCAATATAGGATATTTAGACCATGTACGCAACAAAAAATCTCTCGGTCCAGCCCGTTATTTGAGAATCCCGACTTGAAATTTGGAAGTTCAATAACTGTAAGGATTTTTTTTTAAACAAGCATTGTTGTTAAAATTTTATAAGTAGAGGTTAGAAGTCTTTTAGAAGACTTTTCAAATCATATTTTCCAGGGCTATAGAACTTTTCAAGGTTTTTAGAATTGAACTTGCTTGAGATTTTCACCCTAAGTGGAATAAAGATGGGCTCTACGGGTTAAACTTTAACAAACAAATACGCTCTTAATAAACCATGGTTCGCATTTTTGTATTGAGAAGCGAACAAACCACTCACTGCTTTTCTTTTCCTCGCATGCTGCTTGCTCATTTTGTGAGCCTCGTAACGTTCCTTTCCATGGGCGTTGATCATATGCTTTCGCAGAGACGAAGGGTCCGTATACGATTTACCACACTTGTCTTCCTCACAAATGAACATTTTCTAAAGATCAAATTTTCCGGTCAACAAAAAACTCAATAACCTCTGTAGAATGAGTCCGATTCTCGTGTTTGGCTCGATCACTAGCGTTTGTGAAGGCACGACCACATCCATCGAATTTGCATTCGTAAGGCCTTAACAACGGTAAATCCGGGTTTCTAAGAATCCTACTTTTCTCCAGAATGACAGCGCAAATGAGTTCTCAGATTCTCCATCCGACGGTAGCTTTTGGAGCAGCCTTCCTCCTAAAAATGAAAATGTGAAATGCGGTAAATTCCTGGGAGCCCCCTTTCCAAATGACATTTCGGCTTAACATTTCCTTTCTGGTAAGTGCAGCCAAGAAAGAATGAGTTTTTAATGCCACAGTAATATTCACAACGTTTCACAATGCGAATATAAAGATTAGTGTCACAAAGGGTTTAGTGAGATCAAACATCCAGCTTCCAATCAAGTTTCTATTTTTATCTAATTTTCAAGATGTATGAAGATTAGGGAACACACTGCTCTTTCTTTACTTTTTTCTTTACTAGATGCTAAAATTAACACTTTGCCCAGTGTATCAAACAATGATTTTAGACACAGAAACTATGCCCGTAATAGTTCATTACGACAGCTTTGGTTAGAACTACAATACCCACAGCTAAAACAAGTGTAACGAAACAAAGCCCCTTCTGTTCGCGCTTAAGGTTAGCATTTGCAAAGCTGGCAAACTATTGAAAAGTTTGCAGAGCAAGCTTGCAAAACCTAACTGTGTAAAAAAAAGCTAGTACGATTGTACTTTACCACAGTTAAGGGCAAATCGAAATCTAGCGAAGTTACGGTGTTTTCGCTAGCAAATTTTGAAAAATTTAAATCCATCGAGCAAGCTTTTGCTTTTCGTAGGCAAATTAAAATTCGTGTCTTTTAGAAGTTGTTTACACCAAAGTAAGATATGTTCTGATCAATGAAAAAGTTTTTGTCTACCGTTAAATGTACCGAAAAGTGTTTGAAAAGAAATGTTAGAAGATTTAAGGCGAAAAGTTGAAACTGACGGGAAAATGGCTTTTCTTTGTATACTTTTTGAATCAAATACTTTATATATTTTCTAAAATAAATGCGGGCATAGCTTTTGGTGCGACTGTAATTCCGTATCTGGGCAAGAATGAGCTTCTACGTGAAAACATTGCAAGCAGAGCTGAAATTTCCACAGTATTCTACCGTATCCAGGATTTCAAAAATATCTTATTCCAAAAGTTTTTATCTAAAGTGTTTGGGTGATTTGGACGTTAAGGAAAACCTATATGTCAGTTCAACGATTGTCACATTTTTCCAACTTAGCGACATGAAGTTCGATTTTCTAACGTTCCGCATAATAGTTTTGCAGGGATGCCTTCTTTAAAGCGCAAAACAAAACACTAAAAAAACCTCTTTTCGGAACATTTTGTACAGGTCGTAAATCCCTTTCAAAAAGCGATCTTTCATCTGTTATTGTCCATATTTCATTTCGCGGCCTCCCCGAAGTGCACTCTGACCACCCGTGTCGTATCTCATTGAAGATCAGAACAGGATTCGTCTTGATCAACCCCTCGATACGCGTCTGGTACACAACCTTCCGTGGGAGAAAAAAATACCTGGCAACGGTACGGTCGCTCTTGTCGATGTTGAAGCATATGAACTTCGATTTGGTAGAACTGGGCGAAGGACCCTTCCCTTTCACAGTCGGGCCAACAGCACTTGTAGCTCATGGCTGGGCAGTAGTGGTGCACACTGAAGACATGGTCAACAACCTCCTGAAGATGATTTCCGTTATTTTTTGAAGTCAAATATCCTTACATTTCGGGATTGGAACGTTTTCATGCACTGGTCAATTCCACAAATGAAGTCGATCATCGACTCAACTTCAGATAGGGAACTTTTCAGTTGGGTATAGCTGAATCTTAAACTTTGTTAAAAATTCAAAGGTACTTACTGCTTGGCTCGGTACTTCTTGGAGTCTTGGCAGCAGTTGTAAAGATACTCCTCTTCGTGGCTCTGAAAAAACCAGCTTTAAAAACGTAAAATCGGGTACGGAATCATACTGTAGTTTGGGATCGACAAACTATCACCCACGCGACCAAGGTTCGATCCCGGTCGGGGCACTTAATTTGATGCAAACTTAGAATTAGTTCAAATGTGCAATAAAAGTGTTATAAAAGAGTTGCCTCAGGGGCACTATTGCAAGAACTATTTGAAACTATTTCGGTTTTGTGCAATTCCAAACCTGGATAGTCACATTACTGAAAACTGGTCTAATTCCAGAGAACCTTCTCTCAAATATTAAGCCCCATTCAAAAGTACCCCCACATTATCCACGTAGTCCTAAATTAAAATCCGGCAAATGTTAATCTAAAGCTGCGCTGTCTAAACGTACCAGTCGAGCAGGAACCGCATTTGCAAAAGAGTTGTCGGCGTCGATTGTAATGGGCACTTCGTGGTCTCCGTCCATGAGACAAACAACACTCTTGCACCAGATCAACTTGATGGGGAAGGAAGGTTTCTTCAGAGGCCTTCCAGACTTCAGTTTCTGGAAGTCAATGCTGCTGGATGAAACTTTCGTAGGGGAGGTGTTCTTGGCAGCTTGGGCAACAGCATCTTCATATAGTTTCTTCCTTTCTTCATTGAGAATGGCTATGACTTCTGGCCACATGGGCTTTCGGCCCAGTGGGAAGAGAGGGTTCTGGAGGAAGCCCGGAAAGGGGGGCTTATTTAGCTGCCATGGGATGATGGGACCGGCTGGACCTGAGTTCATCACGCAGGTTTGGGTCTCGTTGTCCCTAGTCATCTGAAAGAGTCAGTCATATGAGGTTGGAGAGAGAAAGTAATATGAAGTCGACACGAGGCCGTGAGAACCGACAGGGCGTCGACATTCCCAGGCACAAAGAGCAGGAAATCACGGATGGCGGCCAGGGTGTGACGGGAGTACGGACCAATCAAGGGAATCACTGTCATTACGAGCCACCATCAGCCAAGATCAAAGGTAGTGACTTTTAGGATAATTGCAACTGTCGCACTCGTAGGCTATTCTCGGCTGGGGTGCATCGCAGATCAAGAAAGTGGGAGGTGTGAAGCAAAGGAGGAGCAGGTGACGACTGGCAGACAAGCGCGGTTCTACCGTTTTTGTACACGTGTGTAATGTTATGACGGTTTCCACGTTTCGGACCACGCTCGGTGGGGAAGTGCAGAAAAAGTTGGCGCTAACGACGCATCATCACTAAACGAAATGGGGTCTGCTTCCAGTTAACGCACATAATTTTTGATGCTTTGGGTGTGTCGTGAGACTGTAAATGGGAAGGTAAAAGGTGAAGTGAATTCGAAAAATGCGGTGAGAATGTCAGAAAGGGGCCGAGAGACATACGTAGAAGGGAAGTAAAAGAAGCGGAGTTACATGAAAATTGATAGAAAGAGAGACAAAAAGAGGAGAAAATGAGACTATTGAAGCAAATAGACAATGAGAGGGGGTTAGATAAGAATGAAAATCGCGCTAGGGTGAGGCAGAGACACAGAAACACACAGATCTGTTAAAAGAAGAGAGAAAGCCAGAAAAACGAGGGATTTAATGGCAGAACAGGAGAGAGTAAGAGAGACGGAGTTTCTCAGAGACACAGTGCACAAAAGGACTACAAGTGAAATAAGGAACCTATTCTTTCAGAAACACATTCTCACAAAAGCTACCCAAAAAAAGCGTCTTTCAACCCGTCACAGAGCGTCTGATGAAAAGCTATTCTACAGTATACTAAGAAACATATGCGTTTCAAGCCCTGAAATTCTCAGACTTGACTAAACATCAACTATAGCTTTCCCCGCATTCTTCGCCCTGGTCGTGATTCTGTCTTCCGAACGCTCCTGTTTACCACGACTCTGGGTCATACGACAAAAGCACAAACGTACATTATCAGTCCTATCGCACGTAAGCGCATTTTTCAAAGAAAACAAGAATTCAAGACGCAGATGGACCGGACGTTTCTATTGTTGTACTTACTATTTTCTCTCTCTCTCTCTCTTTCTCTCTCTCTCTCTCTCTCTCTCTCTCTCTCTCTCTCTCCCTCTCTCTCTCTCTCTCTCTGTATGTGTATGTGTATGTGTGCGTGTGCGTGTGTGTACGTGTGCGTGTTCGTGTATGTATGTCTTTGTGTGTGCGTGTGTATATGTGTATATGTGTGTGTGTGCGTGTGTGTCTGTGTGTATGTGCGTGCATGAAGAAAATAACCGTATAGCTAGACGAAATCAGAATTAGAGAGTTAGAGTAAGCATGTGACACTTCAAGAACTAAAGGTTGGAAAAAGAAGATTAATGTAACCCAAAAGTTGGTCTACTATATAACAGTCAGCATAACTTTCTCAAACCACAGATTGTCAAAACTTAGGTGTTTCTTGAACTCTACACTTTCACAAAAACGGCCATAATAACTTTTTGTCGTAAGATAGTTGAAGATAACGTTTCCCTATCGGAATAACTGAAGCGAAAAAGTCATAAAGAAATTAGAAGTGTGCCCACCAGGAAAGCGATTCTAAATTTAATTCCTTCAAATAAGTCTGCGGCGGGCATTAGTCAGCACGTGTGAAACATTGTCAAATGATTCCAAAACCACCCGTGAACCAGGGCGAGGTGTTAATTGCCCAGACGAGCAGGTGGGAATATCCAGCGACGCTTCGACCCCTAATCGGGGCGGCGGTTGCACTTTCCGGTGCACCTGATCGGTCCACAATAAACGGATTAGCGTCGTCGGCTAAGAAGAATATCTGTGGCGGCTGCCCCCTGTGGAACGGCGACGGCAAAAAGTTGCCACGAGCGGGCGGGTGGTCGTCCGAGGGCAGCGGGAAAACGGAGGCGGCGAGACACGGCGGCCGCCTGACTGATCGCAAAACGCTACCCGGGCGGTCCCCCGATTGATAGTACTCCCGGCAGAAAAGGCTTACTGCGACCGGCGAACGCTTGGGTGGCCGTCTGATAAAAACGCGAAACCGGATCATTTTTCGGAGGAAGTTAAGGAACTCGCCATAACTTTTAGTAGTTACAGGAGGTTCTACCTGTGACGCGGCGGAAGTGATCAAAGATGACGGGAATGGGGTCATTAAGATTTCATCTAGAGAAATGAGATTTCAAAATAAACTGAAAGAATGTTTGAAACCGCGTTTGGTATAACCACTTATGGGTGGTACAAGAGTTCCGCATGTGAAAAACGGATTAGTTCAAAACATACTTTTATGAAAAGTTCATTTCGAAATGCGAATGATATTTTGATCAGTTCCGTTTTGTGGAACGTTTTGCAAAAGTTTGCTCCTTAAAAACACTACGTTTCAACATGAAATGAATGTTTCTCAGTTTCAAAAAACTGAAACATTTTTGAAAAAACGTAGCTTTTTTTGATTTTCAACTTCATTAGATAATTCAGAATTTACGGCTTAGATGGTTAGTAATATGGTCAGAAATCTGAAATCTGTAAATAAGATTAGTTTCAGAATCGCGGCCGTCAAAAAATTTTTATGCCGAAGTTTTTGGTATGGTACAAAGTTACTCAGGCAGGTTAGCAGCCAAATTCCGGAAAAAGATTTTTGGCGGGAGATATGCTAATTTCAAAAAAATCCCGTATACATGAATTGCTTTTGTAAGTGTATTTTATAAGTTTGAAAAGTGCTAAGCTTCAAATCGGGCTTCAAAAATGGTTTGCATTCACCGTGAAATTGGTTTTTGTCCCTAGAAACCACATTTGCCTAATTTTGAAAATTGGACCATTTCTTTTTGAAATAATTTTTCAATTTGTCATCGTTGATTGTTATCGAAATTTGGAACGCTGCTCTGTCCACCGATCGTACGGGTGGCCTGTCGCGTTGCATATGGGGTCGAATTTGACACGATTCGGCTCGCCCAAGCCGGTGGGAACTGCTAAAAAAGCGTTTCTGTTTCGCCGTCGCACCCGTAACCAGACATAACTGTGACGGACGCATCGACGATCGCCGCCTCAGGCGATTTCCCGATCGCACTGCTTTAAGAAATCAAAACACTGGGTGGCCGTTGTTCTCTCACTGCACTTATGCACGACGTTTCCGCGACTGTTTCCCCGAACTCGATCGACGTGGGTGGGATTGTGAAAACAAGCACCATTTGCTTGCGTCAAAAAGCTCTCCCGGGTGAATTAAAGGTGCACTTTTCAAAGGGAGACGGAAGATAAAGTATTTTTTCCGCTGGAAATGTCAAAAAGCCGTCGTTATCTAGACAGTCCCCTGACAGTTTGCAAGTTTACAGTCTCCTCTGGGCGGCTGTTCCCCCCACGGGCGATGTTGCCGTTAACTGGAGATAATGAACAGATAAGCGGGGCAGGTGCTCTTCGGGCAGCGGCAGTCTCACTGGGGTGGTCTCTCGCCCCCGGGCAAATCACGGCGGACTTTAAAATGGTTGAGGGGGGCAAAGAGAGACAGAAACGTGAAAAAGTGAAGGCTCGTGTAACATCACTCATTCCAAAGGTTCCTACGATTTGTCTAAGGCAGAGGGGGACAGTTTTTTCAATAATGAGTTATCGTTTCTTCAAGACTAATCAATCCAAGGTTAAAAAACTTTGGTCGAATTTTTTATTTGCTTTGCACAATTTGGTTTGCATTACTATAGTTGATGCCAAAATTAATTCTAAAAACGTGCCAATTATTTGCTGTTGTATCAAGTATTGCGTATACAAGATACTCAGGCCAAGTACGCAGCCAAATCAGCCGAAGCAGTTTTGGCGAGAAGTATATTTTTCACAAACAAGTATTCTCATGGAATGATTTCTAACACAAAAATTTATACAACGACAAATTCAAAATTCAACATGTAGGGACAGGTTTTCCCTTACGCGAGTATAAACCACAATTAAGAAACGTTTCAACATACGGGCCACAGAACTTTTCTATTAAAGATGTGTCTGGTAAGGCGTTAAGGAGTTTAACTTGAGCGTTGAGCTAAGGACTTTAGGCGCTGACTCCGTTCGTAGACAAGCTACTTGTGTACGAATAAAGTAAAACACCATTTTAAGATTACCAATAATTAAAAAAGCATCATAGTAGTTACTAATTTTTCGAGTAATAATTTTGGGTTCCAAAACGCAACATGGTAATAAAAGTACCTTTTATACTGCTAGACATTGTTTGATAACGACGTTGAAACATGTTTGTGTTGTTTTTAAATTTTTTATTTAGTTGGTTTGTTTTCAGAGCTTAAAAATTAATTAAGCAATTACAACACAACTTGATCTTCCAAAAATAAAAAAATAAATGCTTCAAAACTGAAACGCATTACATGTTTTCCATTGACACGGAGGTTCTTTAGAATCAGTCGAAACCCATTCGAAATCAAACAAAGTGCAAAACGAAAAACACCATTGAAAGTCAAATAAACAGGGCAAAAGATCAAATTTCGATTGTGTGAAGTTGCGAATCCCTCACAACGTGGGTGGGCAAAAGACCACCCTAGCGATAGTGGCGCGCTGTCGCAACATTTGCCGCGGAATCGCTTTTACGGCCTTCGCGGAAGCCAACTGCCGCCAAACCAAAGGTTGCAGGATAAAAGACAAATTTCCGACACATAGCTGGAAATCTGAAAAATAAGATTTGAATTTTGTTTTTGTCGTGAATTTCGGAAACAAAAATAGTTTCTATGTTACGCAGAGGGACTGCTGGGTAGCCTTTCGAACCGCTTAACCTACCGCAAACAAACCGCATAAGCAGAAATTTTGCAGACTGAACGCGGACGAGATTAAAGCGAGTTGTCGAGACTGTCGAGTATGTTACTTGTTGCGGCATTCATCAAAAGTAATATCAACGTATACAATCTTCTGAGGGACGATTTCGTAAAAAGATAGCGTATAGTTGACAAGCATGGGAAAGTACCGTATCCAAACTACAAGAAGAAATTTGAAATGATAACGTATTTTATGCTCAAAATGTAGTGAAAAATCGTTTTCTTCCGAGAAAAACGTTGTCATGTGGATATTGGAACGAGAATTTTTCGGTCACGTTAGTTTGTATATTAACGTTCTGGAGTAAAAATTGACTAAAGCCGCGAACAATTTTTGTCAAATTTCAGCGCCGGTTACATAGTAAACTCAAAAGGCAAGAGAATTTTAAAAATGTTCGTCAATGTAGTGCGGAAAACAGGTTTTTTGTTTGCAAAGAAAATAGCAACAGCTGATAAAAACAATTGTTTTGGAATCTTTTTAGCCATTTCTTTTGGTGCAGAAAACATGGTTTTTTTAAACTATTTGTACGTTTTTCAAAACAGAGTATGAGGATATTGCTGGCATAAAGGTCGGTTATATAAAGTTTTTAAATTTCACACTTTTTTCATTCATTTTCATTTTTTCAATTTGAAATAACGTGAAGTCCGCTTTATCTATCAGCTTTGTTCCCAATTGGAGGCTCTCCTTTACACAGATAGTGATAAAGAGAAATCTCAGTTTTGAACTTTTCTTGAGGTATAAACGTTTCGACTTGCATAATAACTTTTTTTTTCAAATGGTAGATAAAATAGTAGTTTTCACAACTTGAACCACCACCTACATCACATTTTGTACTTGTTTCACAAAGTACAAAGATCACTCCAAAACTTCTCGGAAGAAGAAGAATGTGAGGGAAAAAAGCGCCGCGTGTGGTGACATTTGGTGAAGTTATGGTCGATTCCACCGGCTGGCATTGGTGGTCGCAACACGCGGTCATAAAACACTTGGGTGGTCGCACCTGCGCCCGAATTGCTTCAGAGATTTTATGCGGACCGCCAGCCGCCCCCGTCGAAGAAACCACACAAGGAAAGGGAAATCTACGTGAAACCTGCAGTCGTCATTGCAAACCCTGGGTTTCACTTATCGTTTTGGTTGTTTCCATGAGTTCTCGTGGCAAACGGAACAGTAACCTCTGCTGAAAACCGGTTCTGCGAAAGTATTCTGGGTGGAAAAACCAGATACCGCCCCTTGATACCTTACAAAAATAGAGATATAATTGGAAAGGTAATCAATTTTCTGAGTGGGAGTCAAGAAAAAGCGAAAGCGCAAGGACGGTTGCGTTTTAAACTACAGGGAGCGTTCACGGGGAACAGCGGACGCACGAACGCCGCAAAGGGCACTGTCCGGGGGTACTGTTTATAAACTGAAATGCGAGCGGAGGTCAAAAAAATGACCAATCAATCATAAATCGTTTGATCTGATATTTGATCACCGAAGTCGCCTAGTTGAAGGCACAAATGGTCCCCATTTCATTTGGGCCCCGTCTTTCTTTGTGAACTTTTTAAGTAGCCTAATTTCTGAGAGTAAATCACGGCTGCTCGGGAACACATCAAGTGGCATCAACTTCGAAGATTGATTTCCTGCGCCGAAGCGGGCGCCCAGGTGCAGCCGGCAAAAACTGAGACTTTTCGATGAAGGGGAGCGTGATGATAATGAGATGATTAAAGATGTCTAGGGCCGTAACGCACACCTTTAGACAAGAGCAAAGTTGATACTGAAAATTTCAATTTTTCGAATAATTCAAACTCAGCTGATTCAAGTTTCACTTTGAAATACTTCAGTAATACGGAATTTCACTGGCAGCATATAACTAAATAAAATGGAGAATCAGCAATATACTGACCATTTGAAAAGAATGAAAGAAGGTTGTAAGTTTTCCGGGTGCAAAACATTGATCTACCACGGTTTCATTGCACGCTCAGAATTACAACACATCAAAATTCGGATGGGTCTCCAAATTATTGCACAACACTATTGATGCCAAAACTACTTTGACACATTTTTCCAACTTTTTGATGTTGTTCATAAAATACAACATGCATGTGCGCAGCAAAATCGGCCGAGTTAGATTTGGCAACGAGCATATATAAACCAAATAAAAACGTTCAATTTATATACGCAAAACTTTAACGAAATATAACATTTTAAGAAAGTTAAGAAAATGTTAGCTCTAGGCCGATCGTGACCTACACGTGTTGCAATAAAAAACGGCTATGTATCAATAGTTCTAAAAAGCGGCGAGACATTTTTTAACTGAACGATGTATTTTGTTTGGGGGGGGGGGGGGGTTGGGGTTTGAAATTTAGTTTTCGAATCGATTTTACTTTTCTCAAGAAAATTCAATCGTTTTGCTTCCATGACTTGGGAAATTAAAAAAAACTGCTTTTTTGCGAACTAACAAAAACATTCGAAATCTAAACAATCTAAATATACAATGGAGAAGTGGGGTTTCTCTATCTCTATGTTGGTTTGCACCCGCCCTTTATTTCCAAGGGAGAGAGGGGTGGTGCGGTCGGGAGCGAGGGGAGGGTACCAAGGGCGGCCGAGAACCGCTCTGGCGCGAAGCGCCAGAATGGTCGGCCGCCTTTGGTATCCAACCCGAGCGTACACGTAACAGATAAGGCTAGGCCGCAAAGCGGCCCGAGGCGGCCGAAGACCGCAAAATGAGCTGCAACAGACCGCGAAATCGAACGGCCGAAGGCCGTCGAGCCCAGGAGTGAGGACCGCCGTAGGCGAGCCGTAACTCCTGGTACATTTACAATGCGAAATCAGCTAAAGATGTATGTTTATGTTAAAGATGTATGTTATGTTCAATGACGATTGTTTTGTTGGAAACCAAGCTCACTTTTTAGATTTTAACCGATTTGTTTCCATTATGTGAACATAAAGTTGTTTTTAGCTTTTGGTTCAAAAGATAAACGAACAAAAATCTATAAGGAAAGAAAGGACTTCCTTTGATCTAGCCTCTTACGTAGGCCAATCTGCTCTTTGTCCAAATCTGCTTCCAGGTAACACTGTAGAGTACAACTTTTTTCCACAAGCCCTTTAGGGAATTGCTGACTTAAGCCTATTTCAAGCAGAAATCTAACATTTATCACGTTTTTTAAATGTCTTGATCTCAAAGGACTTTAGCTAGTCAAGGTTCAAGAAATGGTATTTTAAGACATTAAATGAAAAGCATTCCCAACGTTCTTGAAATGCCTGCAATTTATCTAAAGGGTGGGATTTTGATTAAAAATATCAGGTTTCATTAAAAATTAATGGAATAGCACAATTCTTCTGCAATGTTTATCACGAGGCTGAAAAAAAAACTTGCAGAAATGATTGCGGATCTTTCTAACGTATTTTCAAACAAACTTTCTAGAAAGTTTCAATTTCAAATGACGCACTGAACAATTTCACTTTTGCAGAATTGCGGTGCAACTGTACGCATTTGTTCGCCAGCGAAAATAGATAAATCATATGTGACACGTTCGTAAGACTTTATAACATAGCGGACCAAAGTGAAAAATACCTAATGCTTTTTTCTCCAATTTTTGAACAAATTTCAGAAGGAGATTTTTGATAACATCAAACTGTGCAAATTTACACAGACAGCAATTTTGCCTAACAATGTTTTCTAATGCAAAAAAAATCTGAAAATCTTTTTTAGAGTTATCCGAAATCCAAATATAATTTTATGCACCATTTTCATCGAAAAATAAAACACATTTCTAAAATTTTAAGAAGGGAACTTTGAAAATTCCATAACCATTGCGTAAAAAAGCGTTTGGCTCGCCATACCAAAAAATCTTATTCTGATTTTTATGTTGACGTATTTCGATTGGAAAACTATGATGTTTGAAACATTTTGAGCTCATAACCTCATTTGTTTCAAGTTCCCATATTCGTCTAATAAAATGCCAATAGGGCTTTGTTCGAAAACCATGAAACTTGTGGTAGTGTCAAAATGTTCCGCCAAAAAATTCAAAAAAATCATTTTCGAAGAAAGAGTTTATCTAGAAAACATTTTATATCTGAATAAATTCCAATCTGTTCTTGAATCATAAGATAGCTCAAAGCTTTTATGAGACTTAAATCATATAAAATCAACTGATATTTTAAAGATTTTTAGGGTGAACTACAAACTTTTTTGTTTCTTCAATAGATGTGCCTAATAAAGTAGGTGCGATTTGTGCGACTGCCATTTTTCCAAATTTTTCTGGGAAAACTTCATACTTTTGCGCGTTAGGCAAAAAATGCTAAGCTTAGTCTGAAAACTCAATTTTGACCTAATGAAATCATCGCTCAAATTGACCTTTTCAGCTGTCTGGCATTGAGCGGGCCCTAGTAACCTTTGTCCGTCCTTGTCCATCTGTCTGCCACTTTTCTCGCACTTTGCCACCCATCCATTTCGGTCCCGACTCGTCCAAGTTCACTTATCGCCTTTTTCGCTTCATCGGTTGTCGCTTTTTTCGCAGTAGCTCTTTTTCTCTGCCGCCTGTCAGCAGTGAAGGCCGCCGCAGTGATGAAAAACCGACCGTGTCAGGCTTTTTTGGCAAGTCCTTTGGGGTGGCTGGTGAAGAGAAATATTTCAAAAAGGGAAGAACAGGGAGTGGAAATGGCGGAAAGTGCAATTAGGGGGCAGAGTAACACTGAACCTGGGGATATTTTCAGGCATGGAGGTCCTGATGCCAGATTATGGTGCATTGACAAGGGCGAATTGCGAGATTAACGCGGGGATGTTCGTATTCGAGTGAACTCGGAAGTGACACGAAACGCTTTTAAAATAGGGGACCAATGAGTATTTTTTGTCAGAGGTTTCCGAAACTACCAAATTTTTGCCCTATTGGCATTACTTCCAAATTGGCAATCAAATAAATTTTTCTAAAAGTGCAGGAGCAGTAATGTTTTCAGTTTTAGCGTTTTATTATTTTTTAAACATGTTCATTCCGCTGCTTATTTGCTTAAAAAATATATGTTGTAACCGATTGGGAGAAAAATGGACTAAAACAAGCAAAATTTTTAAACCGTTTATTTCAAATTATTTTGCTGGTTGAATCAACCAACTGCGCAAATTCGCAACACTAACATCGGCGGATTTTTGTCGTTCTTGGTGAATCGAACGTTATTTGAAGGTTTCAGGGATGATATAGGATATTTAAGTCAACTGAGCACCTTTGTAAGGGCCGATCCCGTTGCGGGCAGTGGAAATATTGCAGCATACAATACATGTTCGCGCTTGTTGCCTTTCGACGCTATTTCTGTAATTTTTAATAAGTCCCGCGACATAGGATGGATACACCTTAGGTAGGAAGTCTGGTACTTATGTCGAGGGAAATTGCCAGCGATTCAAAAAATACAGAGACATCGTCTGAATCCATGAAATCACGAAACGTTTGGAATATGTAGAGATTTGGTACGAGCACAATTTCAAAAAAGAAAATTTTCTCTAAAGATGGAAAAAAGTGGACCTAACTTTTCCATTTCCAGGGGGGCAGAGGTTATGTGCATTTTGCGTAATGATTTATGTTTCAAGGGGATTTTTGCAAAGTGTGGTTTTACAAAAGTAATTGCTAATTTCTGAAACCGTATGCGGATCAAATTGCTCAAAATATGAAACAATCCAATATTGAAGAGCCTTCGAGAACTTGGTATGAAACGTTTCAGTGAGACCAAAAGGTCTTTCCTGAATTCTAAAACGTCATGAAATGTTACAGACGACGACTAGAGGATCAGTGGAAGAACAGTTTTTTTTTAAAAACGTCTTGCAACGAATGTGGAATGCCGTGGACAGCCAAGATGATTATAGACTTAATAAATTTATTGTTATCTATGTGATGTATAAAGCAATATGGAATATACCAAAACACCAGCTCCACCTGCTTCAATTAACACACAGTGGAGGTGATTCACTTAAGAGCAATAGGCTTTAGCTTCTGATTTTTTTTCCGAATTTATGCAATTATGTGGTTTTTAAATAATTATAAATTTGTTAATCAAGTTAACGCACTACTGTGATTTTTATAAACGTTGCCAAAATGTTGTATTTACAGTGGTCGTTTATGTGTGCTTGGGCAGGATGATACTTCATAATAAGTTAACTGTAAAGACACGTAGTAGGATGCATTTCACTCTACGAGTATCATCCCTATTTGAAGCTGTTTGAGGCGGACTGGAAGATGTTAGACTTAAAATTGAGATGGATATGTACTTTGCTAATTGTGGCTAGAGCGCGATTGCAGATTGCCCTCAGTGGTGATTTAGCTGCAAAAACTGTCAACGTGACTCCTACCTCCAATGAAAATCTGGCGGAAAAAACAAAGAGTGCACTTGACACCAGAAAGAAAATTAAAGAGGCGCTTAAGTGCATAACAGTTTGATTGACGTCAGTGTCTATCTCATTTCCTCGGGGGCGCCCTCCGTTTTCCAGCGGGTGGTCTGCGGGGTGTAAATCTCCGCGTGAGGTCCGAGGCGCGGTGTAATGGGGAAACTGAAAAAATGCCACGGCGAGCGTGAACCTTAAACTGGCTGATAGATTGATATCTACCACCGCTTTTCGTGAAAGAAATGAGCGATGAAGCAGAGAAAAGCTTTCAGTCGACACGGATCGGTTTACGATCTTGAAAATGTCATGGGGATATGTTCGGGCGGCCAAAAAATGTGAAGATTGCTTGAAAAACAGTTTTTTATGACATATGAAGTCTCTAACTAAATGTGCGAAATTCAGGCCTCCACTGTGCAAATGTAAGTAGAACGCCTCGCAAAGAACAACTTGTAGTCGAAAAACAAAACTGAAGGGTTGTATTCGTGTCCATTCCTTTTAATGATCTAATGATAAGAAGTGTGACATGCGAAGTTCGTCAGCTGAACAACCACTTGATCGTAATTGAGCCACCTTCTTCTGTTCTATTCATTTTTCCTTCATCGTAATACTCACGCAAAACCACGTTCGTAAGGATGAAAAGAAGGGGACGATGTTAACATAATAAAAAGAGTGTATCTCCTGGAAGTATGACATGCTAAGTCTACTTAGATCGAACAATAGTAATGAGTGCCGGGGAAAGAAAACGAAAAAGAAGTCAGATAGATCATGTTTGTAAGGAAAAAGTGTCTTCACTGTTAATTTATGGCAGCTGTGGGCCCAAAATGGAGAGAAATTTGGGTGCGACAATTTGGCTGCGACATACAATTCGCATGCTACAAACTTTCTAATCCAAAATTCACAGAAAAATATAGATTTTTGGCTGAGATCTGGTTTTTATAAAATTAAGTTTTTTTTTTAAATTTTTGTATGATGGTTGTGAATGTGCTCCTCTGCGAAAAATCTAAACTAAGCGAAATTCTACAAAAAATACTGTTGTTTGAACAAATTTCGCGTACATTTTATGCCAAAACTACTCCGTTACAACGTGCTATTCTTCTGCAGTTGTTTCTAGAGTTAAAGGTGCAATGTAAAAAACTCAGGCGTTTACGCGCCAAAATCGGCCTAAGTGGATCTGCTATGATTATAAAATTATAGACCTGTTAGTTCTATGCTATGCTCTTTTGAAAGCGTAGGTTAAGACGTATCCCCAATGCAAAGAAAAGCTTAAAGCAAAACGTCTTCTAGAGTCTTTCACTGAAGAAAAAGAGGTTGTGAATCGCTTCAAGTTCAAAAAAATCGCTCAACTCTATCCATGTTTTAAGTGAATCAAATGCATCATACAACAAAAACAGGAAATAAATTCTAGGGACCCAACTGTTAAACAAGTTTATGTGAAATACCTGAGAAGTGCTTCCGCAAGATTCGCGCTTGAAATCAAAGGAGTAAAGAGATGTCTTCTGTGCACGGAATCATTCTCTCGAGGGTTGGTTGAATTCTTAAATTGTGAAAAACTTTTTTAATCTGAGCGGAAACACTTCTTAAACTTAGGTAAAAAGAGGTACGTGCGTCAATAGCAACCATTGCTAATATGATGAGGACAATCGTGTATTTCAAATTCGTCATTGAATATATTTCCGGTAAAATACGTGAAACTTTACAACAATTTCACTAGTTTTTTGTTTTCAAATGACATATACATTTGTTCAAAAAGGAAAGTAGCTTTTATCTATCAAAATTTCTAACTATTTAGAAATTTTTTTCTAAAAAAAATCAAAAACAAACTCTGGGAAACAATAAAAAGTGAGCTATGTGGGTGAACTGGGGCAAATGATGGCGAGGGGTGATAATTGATATTCTGCTCACTTATCGCTTTTTTGAGATATGGATGCAGAAACCTGTGAGGGCGCTTGTGAAATTCTGCTGATCGCAACATCTTCCAGCTTTTTTTCTTTCCGCCGGGAATAATTACCGCCGGCCATAATTACAGAAAGGCTATATGTATTCGTCAATTCTCCAGCAGAGATTTTTTGATTGCCAGACCTTTTCGAAGAAAGAAGCAGACGTTAATTGAAATCCCTTGTCTTCTTCATTATCTATGCCAAATGATCACTTCCCCTTGATGATCTCTGGGTGACGTGAGGTTTGAAAAAGAGAAGGAGGGACATTTTAAAATACAGGGAACATGTCGTATAGTTTGAAACCTTCAGGCTACTTCTTTTGAAACGAGTGTATCTAGTTTAACGCGACAAATCTATTAAGAAGAAAACTGTCTTTTTATCTACGTTCCGCCATTTTTATCCTTTTCTTGTTTTAAAAATCATTTATTCAGCTTGTTTTTCAAACGAATTAAAACCATTCTATGAAAACATTGCTGTTGTTGTTCATTAATCCTGTCTTCTTGTTAATAACTGATTCGACATTAAAAAATGAATCCAAGCATTTAACCAAGATGTTTCTAAAAAACAATTTATTTGCAGCTAATTTCTTCAAAATCTCCCGTAAAGAAAGGGAGATTAGAGAAAGCTAGAAACCCTACGAATTCGATTCAATAAAATTATTTGCCTCACACTTAGCTTTCACCAGCGAATGATTACAAAACAATGTTTTTTGTTGAACCAAACCTATTTTTCTAAAAACATACGCGGTCAATCAATAGTCCCTTTTGTAAACATAATTTTTCATGTTATTAAAAATGCGTGATTTCACTGTCAAAATCGAAACTTTCTGACTCTTTTTTATTTGTTTGTTTTTTGGTTCTTCTCGACATGCCAACTGTTTCTAACAATATTGGTGCATCGTAGAAAAACATAAAAATCAAAGTAGTCGCTGAAAGTTTATTCGCGTCTGTTCTGAAAAAGAATTTTTTCGTGAACCTGTCAGTTGTCTGCAATTTATGTGCTTCCATTTACTTAATGTTTCTTTCCTCTACCAATACCTGTCACAATGTACACAGGAATGTTTCTCTCGGTGCTTCTCTACTTGAATAAAGTGGAAACCCTACACTTTTTGCTCGAAAAGGTTGATCACAAATCTTGCCTTCGTCGAAACATAGACAATAAAAGTCTCCTTGTTTTTACAAGTCACTATTCCGATTTCGAGGTGACGTCATATGATTCTCAAATCGATCGATCGCGCCTGAAAACTATCCTATCATTCACATTATCAAGTTCGCCTTGTCATGCTAATTTCGATTGGTATTCTGGTCATAATCCTGCCGGTAAGATTTTACGAGCGACGTTGTTATTTGAATTTAAGGGGATTGCATATGCATACTTACCTAGCTTCAACGAAGGTATAATGTGCAAAAATTTACTATTTGATAGTTGTGTTCAGGTTGTCATACTTGCGAAAACTTTCGGAATGCGGACATTCGCATTGAGTCTGATGTAGTCGATACAAATAAACGTGGTTTGGTTTAGGTACTTCAACAGCAACCAAGGTTGCCGAAGCGCAGTTGCAAGTTGCTCCTTTGATGGACAAATGTATCAGATAATTGCTTGGGTACCTCTACCAGAAAACCCAACGGTTTAAATATATACAAAATTTTCTGCTAATTTTCGTTTTAGGAAACAACTTTCATTGAAGTCGCACAAGGAAACAACATTCAGCGACTATTGAACTGCAATCAAAATGGACGGTAAAACTAACTTTTAAAAAGAATTTCAGTATTGATTTAGATGGGAAATACAACTAGGGCCACACAATAAGTTTAACTACCACCCAGACGTTGTTCCAAAGCCAATTTCAACTGTCTTCACGCTGAGTTGTTATGGTAAGTTATCTTTTGTTCTGTTTACACCAATTTATCAATTTCAGTCAACGGAACGTTCTACGCATTGAATCCAAGTAGGAAACCCGGCTAATGAGAAACAGCTCTATTTGAAATAAAAACGTTTTGCTTACAAACTGTTTTATTACAACCAATCTTTGAAAATCACTTTCTAAATTTTTCCGTTCCGCAACCTCTAAGGTATATATGTGTGAAAATTGTGTTCAACTATCTTATCTACTTCTCAAATATGTTCAGCCGAGTGGCTAACTCGTCAGTTTTTGTATTGTTCCACGTTCCGGTCTCTTGTGGGCAACTCGTTTAAAAGAAAGTTGAATACGATGGTTATGTTTATGAAACAAACTTTTAGTTTCTTATTTCACGCTGTAACAACTTTCCCTAATAATGAAAACTTTGACCTTTCAATGCAGTCCAGCCCATGGCAACCATTTTCGAAATTTTTTAAGCAAAATTTTATAGGTTGTTTGGTGTGGTCCCTATTGGTACCTCGGAAGTTGAAGAACTAAACCGGATAGAGACATAACGAATGCTCAATTCTTTCATATTCGCTTTCTTTGAATGACGTTTCTCATATTCTGCCATTTCTCAGTGCATGTTTTGTTTCGCTGTCCGCAATTGTCTGTCGGAAAAGAGAAAACAAAAATATGTTTAAAGGCGGAGAACCGCTGCCACAACACCCCAAAATGAAAGGTCTTCTTTTCCTTGTTGGCGTGGTTGTCGCACTTGCCTCGGCTACTCCTCACATCAGGATCAAGCGCGTTCTTGATGAGGTAAGACCGCTTTCCCAAAACAAATAAACATTAATTAAGACTGACGCTGAACCTATTGAAGATCCAGCCACTGGAGAACCAGCTCCTGGCCCTGAAGAACCAGCCCCATTCTCTGAAGACCCGGCTACGGCCACTGAAGATCCAGCTCTGGCTACTGAAGCCCCAGCTCCAGCTACCGATGAACCCGCTCCAGCCCCTGAAGAACCAGCTTCATTTTCTGAAGAACCAGCTCCAGCCTCTGAAGCTCCAGACAGTCCCACCGATGCTCCTTATGGTGGGTTGAAACATCAAGCATCTGGTAATCTTTTTTTTTTTAGAAAACACAGTATCGTGCCCCAAGCTAGAACGTATTTGGGAAGGAGATGATTCCGTCCATTTTGGGTTTGTCAGAAGTTGTCTTATTAATCAGCTCTCTTTCAAGCTACTTTAACGATACGACCTATGGAAAGATGGCTGTAATCTCTTGCTTAGATTCCGGAAGTGAGTCTAACTTGTACATCGCACCCCATGCTGAAGGAATTCCCTCTCTCGTGGCCACCGGTCTCAATATTCAACACCTGCTTGTGTGTGATTCTTTGGGAAGGTAAGGGTTACCTAAGTTTAAAATAAAATTTAAATTAGATGGAGGAGTGCCAAACCACTCCACTACAGTGATAACGACATTGTGGCCCATGCTACATGTACTTTCAAGTTTGATATTGGTAAGAACGCATCCCTTTTCCCCACTTAATAGATATTTTCAGACTATTATCTTGAAAAGTTTGATTATGCACTGGCAGAAAACTTCTTGGTGAAATCATCCGCAGCTGATTTTGATGTTGATGGTCACTGGTCGGAGCAAACCTGGCAACACTTCTTGCCGGCAAACTCACTTTCAGACGAAGATTTTGAGGAAGATGATGACTAGCTACAGCAGTTATGTGAAAAACGTATTTTTAATGAATAAGTACAGAACAAACATGTATTCCTTGAAATAGACTTTAAAAATTCGCTAAATTGCAAACAGACAACTTGTTAACACGTGCGATAAAACCATTTACCGAAAAAATAGGACTGACCGATTTTTCGATTTTAGAGATTTTACAGAGTATGTTGATCGCTTTTAGCTTCAAGTTCACTGAAATTGAGTTTGTTACGAATGCTGAAACTAAAGGTGATAAACCAAAACACCGCTCCGGTTTTCAAAGACTTCATATAGGTAGCTTTAACCACCTCCAGATGAACGCACTACCATTGCTTTGAGCTTCAGAATCCTACAAACAAAGAAGCCTCATCCACAAGCATAACGTGTCAAGCTCCCTAGCTTGTCATTCGAAGGCCGATATTGCTTCACACAGAAAACTGTCGAGCACAATCACACAACATCAATATAGAGATTGGGGTAAACCCCACCTTTTTCGTCTTATATATAAACAGCCCATTTTCTTGGAGTATATAAAACCGTGGTTTGTTCATAAGTTAGAGCAAGAAAGCTTTTCCACCCGACTGCGAGATCTGCGCAAATGACCGGGTTTCTCTCTGGAGGGTGGACAGCCCCTATGTTGGTCTAAAAAGAGTTTAATCGAACCTTTCTTCTAGGAATATGACCTACGTCGACATTGGTCAACAAGGTGACAAAGTTTTCTGCTTTTTACATGAGAAGTGCATTTCTTTTCATATTGTGTTTCCCTCTCTTCAATTTCACACCAGACAAATTTCTTCTTCAAAGACGTCGGAAACTACCAGCTTAACGTCCAAATAGGCTAGTATCCGTTTGGTAGCTAAGAAGGTTTTTAGGGATTTTTGAAGGCTTCGCAGTGTAGGTCAGAATTGTGCCGCACTTCATTAAAGACGGAACGTGTGATTCGGCGCAGATGATGCAGTCAAACGCAGCGTCTAAACACGGCTTTCTAATTCAAATTTGTTAAAAAGCCAAGTTTGTTTTCCTAGTATAACACCACTCACACTCTGTCACAAGTGTCCAGGAATCCGATAGGAATCTCGAAATTTGTCATCTAAATGTTTATGTAAAACCACTCGAATAGAATTTCTCTATTACTAGATTCCTGCATCTTATTATGAGTATAAAAGCAAACCATTATTGTCATTCGTACTTCCTTTTCGTTTTCCAATTTTTAGCAAAGGAAATGTATCATTCTTTCTTATTTTTTCTTAATTCAGCGACTGAATACTGCTTTCTTTTTTTTCTTTTTGTTTTTCGAAATTCCTAGAAACCCATATTACCCGTAGGATAAAGTATGGTATCAACGTGGTACATCAGACATCGAATTACAAATTCATTTATTCTCCAACGATGGTTAAAATGTTAGTAGACATAAGTCAATAAGCGAGACAACTGAAAAAAATATTGGCCATGTTAGAACAAAAGCTAAGTCATCGTGTTTTCAAGCCCTTTTAGTTTAAAAAATCCTTCATTGCGCTTTTAGCTTTCTATACAATTGGATTGCCCAGACGGCGAAAAATGTTTTTCTTGACAATGACGCCTGTGTGAGCAATTACGGACACGCCATTTTTCGCACTTCTGAATAACGTTTCGGAGAATCGGAATGAAAAAGCTGACTATAAAATTGGTCTAACTTTGTGAAATCAATTTTTAGTCTCTTTTTTGTGAGTTTTTTGTCTGACAGTTTGATATATGGTGAAATCCAAATCGTTAAGACGAATATTTCCCTTTCAATCTTTGTTTTTTTTGACACAATTTTCGTTTTAAAAATAAAAACTTAACTTTCAGGGTAGAACTATGAAGATCTTTCTGATTGTGTGCCTCTGTGTGGCAGTTGCAGCTAGAAGAAGACCAAACCCGTGCACGAAATGCCCAGAAATTACGGTTCTGAATGGATATATCTTTGATCCACGCGAGTACTCGCCTTTCAATGCTACCAAAATGTAAGAGAATTGCCCGTTTTTATTATATATTTGTTTGCTTTTCAGAAAGACGAAAAACAATGGCTGCAAGTTACCCTCAGTTGCGCTGGCACGACTAAAAAGTCCGTTCTAACTTTGCAAGGTCCAGATGGTCAGCAACAGCATTTTGGTCCTAACCCCAACGAGCACAAGTTGACAGTTACCTGCAATCGAATGGGAGAGTAAGTACTGAAGAAGTCTACGAAAATTTCATTTTTCTAGGTGGAAGTCGTTTAATGCCTACTACTCCCTAGCCTTTGACAAAGCTATCTGCCACGAGTTTTAATCTGACTGAAGATTGGGATGGGATACTGTAGACGATATCAATTTTGAAATAATTTTTAGTGCAATACTGTGTTGTGGTTTTTTCTGAGCAACATTTAGCCATGTGGTAATTCAGCGATGTTGTATTTGGTTTGAGCGTACCAGTCGAAAGGGCCTGGGTTTTTGTCTCGTGGTGGCTCAAAAATCTGGATAACTTTTGTAAGCACAACTATCTAGTTGATGGTTTTTTGAGCTTAATAGCAAAATTCAAGTTTCATTTTCTTTTTGGTGGTTAACAAAACTATAAATCATGCATTTCGTACCGGCAAAAACATTTCTACCAGCCTGTTCTCTCAATTCTCACAGCATATTGCTTTTACTACCCAGGGAACTATCAGCGGAGTGTGTCAGATCAAACTTGGAAAGCTGTTAATTTTAAAAAATGTTTGTAGTTACACAGGCACTCAAGTGTTTTCTTTCGAAGAAAGGTTATCCATCCTATGTGGGTAATTTCATCTTAACTCGAGGGGCTTTGTTTCCGGACGGAAAGTTAGAAAGGATCATCTGCGATCAAGTTGTTCAAGTTCGCTCTTTTCTGAGCTGAGATCAAACTGCATTATTTGTTCTGATTGAGTTAAGATCCTGTACATAAATCCATGTTTTCACAATGTTTGAACAATACTCCGCATCAATAGAAAACGAATCTAGAATTTGGCTCCAAAGTGTTAAAGGGTGAGGAGAGATATTTGTTCAATGCGGGTATTTTTATCTTTCCTTCATAGGGTCAGCTTCTGGAAAGTTAGAAAGGGTTATCTGCAGACAGATTGCTGGTTCACGTTTGATTTTTCGGCTCATCTTCCGTAATATTAGCACCCACAGGTTATTTAGAATTATTTCTTCCGTGCTTCGAATGCGCAATAGCCCGTTAGATGCGCAGGTTCCTCCAAACTCCTCCCAAGGTCGATGGGCGAGGAGCATACACCTTCGAACCTGATATGATGGCTTCTACACTCGCTTTTTGCTTTTTGAAGCAATAAAACAGTGCTTTTTGAAGCAATAAAACCATCATTTTCTTTGTATAGCCGGAATGCTCCAGGTTTGGTATTTGGATATGGTTTGATTGTTGCGATTCTGTCGCTGTCATGAATAATTGAATAAAATTTATCGTTTTTGCTGACAAATGTCAAGATGCATAATTCATAGAAGCACCATTCATCACATTCACAAAAGGTGATGAAATTGGCTTGTACAGAAACTTTACTTCTGAAATGAACACAATCATTACATTTTTAAAATCTTTTACTTAAAGGTATTCTGTGCGAGCTTTAAACTAGAGTTTGTATGTCTTGCGTGGAGGCGCGTGATTTCGAAAGAACTAATGAAGCCCAAGTTTCGGGAATTTTTCAATGCTGACTTTCATTTTGCCGCGGCGTCATTTCCCCGAACAATAGCAAAGTAACAGTATAAAATAACGCCGATGATTTGGAAGCATTACATTTTCGAAGATGAGAAAACTCTTCGTCGTACTCGCTGTGTTCATTGGTATCGCCTTCGCCGCCTACCCCGATGTAATCGAAATCGTAGCGCAAATTCAAGGTACCTTTTCAGATTCCAGATAAATGTGGAAGCGATTGCGCTCGAGTCGAGCAATTCGACTTTAGCAGCTATTTGTTCAAAGATATAAACTTCTACAATGCCACATTGACGTAACTTATTTAAATTTAATTTTTACTGGAATGATGAATTTTAGAACCCGGTTTGACCCCGTGAACAGAATGTGCAAAATCACCCGCGTCCAATGCAAGAGAGAAAGATCTACAGTTATGATGGTCGACCATGAAATTGACGGTGCTTTTGCTCGTGGATACGCCCGCACGGAGGATATATTTTTCGAGGCTGAATGCATCAACGGACAGTAAAGTGTCCCAAAATATCAAGTTAACAGTTTCTTTCAGATGGATAGATAAAGGAACTCGCCGTAGATTTACCCATGCCGGATGCCAAAAGCTGATAGAGCGCTACTAACTTGTTCTTTTTCAATTTGTGATATCGCTGAAGTTTGTAGATTTGTGGTTGGAATAAAGCAGTTTGCTGGATATTGAGTTTCAAAAAGGAAACTTTTGTGTATTGTTTGTTCAAACAAAAAACAGTTTTTGTAAAATGTGTGAAAATTACGCCAGATGGGCAGATGCGAAAAAATAACAAAAGCGAAGTTATCCATTTTATATTCCTAAGTGAGACAATTTCTACATTGGAAAAGGTGTAAACTTTAACGAGGATTTTGTGCAGCTAAAACTGTGTTTTGTAAGTTCAGTCCATCATTCAAATTCTTGTTTTCTAGACCACCTACGAAGTGTGTTACAAATGGGCACCGGTTTCAGGGCGAAAGTTTTAGTCAATGCGGTTTTAGATGTTATAATGCTTTTGAAAATCTAAAACTGCTTTAGGAAAAATAGACTATAGGGCCTTTTCAGAAAGTTTAGCCTACTAAACTATCGTTTCCAATAAAGTTCGATGTGGGATTTAAAAATGGCTGCATATGTCATAACTCAGAAAAAGCTGGAGTTTTTCTTGCACCAACTGCATTTCTAATTTTAATTCAAATACATAAGTAATTGAAGATGTATAACCAAAAACTAACCGAAACATATAATCTAACTAAAACGCTAAGGCGTTATGCGAAACGGTGTCAAAAGCGGCTTTGTTAATTATGCCTTGGCCCGAAACTTTCAAAAACAAGCGATCCTGAATTTTAAATTAAAAGCGAAGCCGCGAAAAAAAAGCTGATTGGCGCTTTTTTCGGCTATGATCTCGATGCGGTCAGTTTTGCTAATGTATCCACATATTATCTACCTCTACCTCTTATTTTCACATTTTTGAATAAAAAATTTGCTTGTTTAGAAAGTCCCGATGGCTCCTGCGAGGAAGGCAAAGGCGGCTCCTGCTCCAGCTAAGACGGCTGCTCCAATTAAGAAGGCTGCTCCAGCTAAGAAGGTTGCTCCGAAGGCTGCTCCAAAGGCTGCTTCTGCCAAAAAGGCTCCAGTTAGGAAAGCACCTCCGGCTAAGAAAGCTCCAGCTGAGACGGCCGATCCGACCACAGCTGCTCCGGCTAAAAAGGCCGTTAGAAAGAAGAAAACCCGTAAAGTCGAGGTGATCAAAGGAATGGGACCAAATGTAAGTTCATATTCATTTTCATACACAATGCTGATTTTCAGTACCAAGTGCATCGAATCCTTGAACGACAATTGATTAACGGAGCATATTATTTCTTGATTCGGTGGAAGCCGATTGAAGAAACTGGAGAGACTCCCGAGGATTCACTTGCGAGAGAAGTCAACTGCTACAAGATCAGACACCGAATTCGCGAGTTCCTGGTGAGTTCAAGTTTTCAGTTTTCAAATTAGCTTTCCATTCCCGTTTATAAGATATTGTCAATTTTCGAAGACAATCAGACAACTTTATAAAAAAAAAAAGTGTTACCACAACTGTCCATGAAAAACAGTTTTAAACACACTTTTTTCACCGAATAGATGGGGGATTTTAAATATTTTTCATGACAAAAACCGAATTTCAATTTCCAATTTATCATTCAATTTTAAATTGAACTTCAATTTATAATTCAGTTTTATATTTATTTTGTGTTTTTCGTTTTTAAAATCAATTCTGCCCTTCCGTTGAAAAGCTTTTCTAGGTTTTAAATAAATTTTCAATTATTTTGCGGTTTTTGTATTGGCTATTTAAGGAAACTTTAAAGATTATAAGCATAAAATAGTCGTTTTAAAAGTGAAACTTTGCCTTGTTTACACAATTCTTAACAAAAACTTTTTTTAATATCATAATTTCATTAAAAAAAAAGTAAAAGGTTTTTGGTTAATTTACCTTATTCTAGGAAAAACACGATTAGTTTGAATATAAAATATATAGGTGAAGTTGTTTTTCATTTAATGAAACACTGAAAATTTCCCCGCCTTCAGTTTTTTCTAGAAAAAAATTTAATTCCGATTTTCGATAAAAGCTTCGTTCAAGTTTTCAAACTGTCATAGTACGAGAGATTTAAAAAAAATTCCAGGGATTTTACTTATTTTTCGTGAACAAAACATAAATTTCTGTTAGAAACTCAATTTTTGTTTCAGAAAAGGATGAAGAGGCCCCCGAAGAAGAAAATCGAGAAGCCCGAGGAATTTTACATTAAAATGGTAAATATATTTTGTGGCTCAAAAATTTCATTGGTTTTCAGAAGCAGCCCCAGCGAAGAATTGAGTTCATAAAGAATTTAAAAATCTACAGCAACGAAAGCTTTTTCTTCGATATTTGCGCGGCAAATCCGATAAAAACTGAGAAGGACGATGATGGATATTACATCTAAGAGTTTATTGTAATCAAACAAATTTTTGTTTTTGGAATAAATAGTTCTAGAGAAGAATTGTTATTATTTCTAGAATGTATTTTTATAGTAATTATTCAAGTAAAACGCATAGGTCTATTGTTTGATTGTATCACAGCAATTTTTTAAAGATTATGCTTGTGAGTGCTATTTAGACATAAAATGGGATAAGTTGACTCCTTCGCTTTCAGTGTCGGTTAAATAGATTTGTTTTACATTTATTTGACCAAGAAATGGTTTATTTGTGAAAAAGGTATTTATTTTTATCTGTTTGAATAACTCTTCTGAATTGATTTCACAGTCAAACACATACTCTAAGGCGAAGGAATGCTTAACGGGAAAAAGTTTAACGAACTTTGCATATTTTACATCAAATGGCTTCTTTAAGAATTCCTTGTTTGTCGGACAAGTTTTACAAAAAAAAAGAAGACTTATGTGTTTATTTTCATAAATTCCTAAATTTTACTTTCGAAAAAATGATTCATTTGCAAAATGAAGGCCACCGAATCTAGAAAACCAAGATCGGCGAAGAGTGGATTTTGGCATACTCACATAAGAAATACATTTGACTTCAAACTGAAAACAAAAATCTAACTTGTAATCTCTTAGAATGCATGCTCTTATAAACTAGTGATGGGAATCTTCATATTAATGCGAACAAACAGCTTTTATGTCCTTGGTTTACTTGTCCAAACTTCTCTCCGTAATTGGACTTAATTTGGATTTTTGTGATTTGAAGTCTTGTGATAGTTTCGCTGCCGTTTCGACTACGTATCAGACCAAAATGATGACGACTTCCACCAAATCACCGCAAACGTTTATGCCGATAGACAAAACACATCGAAGAATGGCGCTTATAAACCACACTCATCGACCAATTGTCACTCTGTGTGATGAATTTGCTTCTTCAAGCTCTACTTCTTTCCGCCGTTTTTGCGGTGGCCCTTTCCCGCCATTCTTCAAACAAGTCGAAGGACAACAGCAGACCTGTAAGTTTTTGAGTTAGAATCACACTGGCAAACTTTTTTTTAAGGAAACTGACTTGAACAAGTCGAAGGGTTCCGGTGAAGCGAAGAAGAAGTTCGGAAGTAAGCTACTTTTCAAATTAGAGTTATTATTACACTTTCAGAATGCCAAAAATGCAAGCCTTTGAAGCAGTCTGACCGTTTTCAAGTGGGATTCGCAAGCAAGCCAAAAACACAGTGAGAAGCATAATTATTTGAAATTTATCCTGTTATTTTAGCTACTTCAAAGACTATAACAAGTGTTTGAGAGCAATTGTTAGGTGTCCTTTTGAGGACAAAAGATACCAGTTGTACTCTGACAAGGGAACCAGCGCTACCGATGCCGTTGGATTGCTCGGAGACGGGTTGTACGTTGAAAGACTTGTTCGTTGTAACAAGAAGGGAGAGTAGGTTATGGTTTGGTTTCCGAAAAAGAGCCTTGTTTTAGGTGGGAAGCAACCAACATTGTCCATCGAAAGATCACTACTTTCAAGTTTGCAGACTGCCATTTGATGAATGACGGTATGTTATTCTCAGAACATATCAAACCAGATTTTTAGATGCTGACAAAAAACCGGATAATGGAACCGAAACCGACAACAAGAGGCCAAACAACAACGGAGGTGTTGTGGAGGAAACCACCCCCGTAGGAAAGACGACCACCGGATCAGGTCAGCAGACCACCCAGGCTGGAGAACAGACAACCGCCAATGGAAGTGAGACCACTGGATCCGCGGAACAGACCACCAAGGCGGCAGAGCAGACTGAGGCCGCTGGAAAGACCACACCTGCGGTCGAGGAAACAACGACAGTTGCAGCTGAGACCACCGCTTCTGGAAATGAGACCACCCAGACTGCAGGAACAACAACCACCGCAGGAAGTGAGACAACCGGGTCTGCTGAAGAGACCACCAAGGCTGCAGAGCAGACCACCAAGGCAGCTGAGGAGACCACCAAGACCGCGGAGGAGACCACCAAGGCATCTGAAGAGACCACCAAGGCCGCTGAGGAGACCACCAAGGCCGCTGAGAAGACCACCAAGGCCGCTGAGGAGACCACCAAAGAAGCTGAGGACACCACCAAAGCATCTGAGGAGACCAGCAAGGCCGCTGAGGAGACCACCAAGGCAGCTGAGGAGACCACCAAGGCATCTGAGGAGACCACCAAGGTATCTGAGGAGACCACCAAGGCCGCTGAGGAGACCACCAAGGCCGCTGAGGAGACCACCAAGGCAGCTGAGGAGACCACCACCTCTGGAAATGCGACCACGCCTGCAGCTGAGTCCACAACTGCTGGGGAAGAGGCCACCACTGAAGCTCAGGAGACGACTGCTTCCGCTGAAGAGACCACTACTGCCGTGGAAAAGAAAAAACGCCAGGCTTTCGATGAATATAGCATGGAGGATGACGACGAGTATGATGATGTTATAGAAGAGAGACGGCGGTGGATGGAGGCAGAAAGGGCAAAAGAAGCACTCGTCCAAGAGACTACTATGGTCCCTGATGTTGATGCCACCTATGAAGAAGAAGAATAATTACTTGTTTAAATAGATAAATGGTTGCAGTTAACTTTAAAATTATTACATTGAGAATGAGAGAAACGAATGATCTGAAATATATCGACAACAACACACGTGTGGAAGAATATAAAATAATTTAAAAAAAGGGCCTTCATATTTTAGCTTTTGAGATCTGCTGAATCAGTAGTAACGTTGAATTCTACATTAACTTTAATATTTTACGATTCAAATTCTGCATTAATTAAATATATTGCTATTTGCAATAAGAACAATATCTAAAATGTTCGTCTGAAGCTTATAGAATCGTTTTCTTCCACAGTGAAGTTCAGTTTAGAGTGTTCGATATTTCTATCCTTATGATGACATGTAGTGTTGAAGTAAGCAGAAGTTTCCCCCGTATCAAGGTTTAATGGTGAAAAACTACCGTCTAATCCCGGTTACATGGTTAAGCCTTTCTTTCTGGTATATTTCTTTTTTAGGCTTTTCTGCTAACCATCGCCGGAGCGTAAGCTTGTTTATACAGTGCTGATTAGAACTTATAACCCTTCCAGTGGTGGCCACGCCTTAGACACAAAATAAACAACTCCCATGTATATATGATTGCATGCCGAACCGTGACATTGGTTTCTTTAAAAAAAACGAATTGTGACGAATCTTCTTCAACGCATATTCGTGTCAAATTCTCAAAATACTCCCTTCACACAACGTCAGTGTTTGGAAACCACGTCATCTCAATGTCTGAAATCATCATCTATAAACGGAATCATAAGAAATGATAAGACAAAACACACGATTTGAGATCATAAAAACAACGACAGCTGATTGCTTTATCTCTTGCGAAAATAAGAGATATTGGGTTTGCCCTTTTTGCAACTGTGATTGGAGTAGCGCAGATTCGGAACAGATTTCTAGGTTACTACCCTTCCGTGAGGTACTCATATTTTTATTTTTGCCGGTTCTCATTTTTAAAGATTGTTTTAAAAATACTTTCTTCACAAAACTTGGTGCTCCGTCCATTCTGGGATTTGAAGAAGACTCTCACACAACTGAACCGCGCCCAGAAGTAAGGTTGATTTTAAAGAGAAAGGTGTTTTCAGAATGCCGAAGCTGCAAAAAGCTTAAAAGTTTTCAATCTCAAATCTTCAAGAAGGTAATATGACTGACAATGCTTTAAAACATATAATTTTCAGATACCTTGCTGATAGGGTTGCCTCAAGTCACCAGTCCGTTTGGTTTGCAAAAATACCTAATCATATTTTCAGCCGGCTACAAAGAAAACCACGTCGTTTCTACAGGACTGTATGTCTAACGCATAATTAAGGGCAACGAGATACAATAGTAAGTAACCAACAAGAGCTTAACTATGTTTTTGGGCATACACGAACAAAATAATAAAGTTTTTGTAATGCATTGGTTCTATGGCAGTGAAGTTACCGCTTTTTTAACTCCACAACACGCTCATTCAAGTTCTGAGTTTCGCTCCCTATGCGCACTATATGTACATCTCTCTGTCTCTCTCAAACTCAGTCTCACTCTTTCTCTCTGGCTAAGGATAAACGTAACACTTTTTGCCCTCTTTATTTGTTCGCAAATTTCACTTTTTTTCATTTTGTTCAAATTGTGAAGATCCATTTCAGTGAATGTCTTCTTAATTGTGTTGTCAGTAGGAACAGAGAAATGTCACGTGTAGACTGCAAACGTCCCAGCTTTGGTTCCTCTGGCATTTTCGAGTTGAAATTTGCTCTGAAACAGGAATTTTAAAATTGGAAAAATAAAGTGCTCACAATCAGTGCATGCGCCTTACTACGGCATATTCCAATCAGTACAGTCTATTAAGCTTTTTTGGGAGTTCGGTAGTTGGGGAACAATCCATCCCAGAATACAATAAACCTCTAAAAACACGTAATGTGAATACATGTTATAAACCCAACCTGACTTCTTTCACCTTTCTGTTGCAAGACGTGCAGTCATGTTTCTCGCTTTCTCGACGCTTATTTCTCGCTTTCTCGACGTCCGAATTCTGGTGCAAAACGATCTTCTAGCAAACTTCTCGGAGTAATTCTTCTATCGAAACCTGGGTTTAGATCTATAAACACACCATGTACTAGCGAAAAATAAAACTTTTTCTACGTGTTTTCTGGTAGCTCAAATTTTACGTTTGAAGAAACAGTAACTCTGGAATACATAAGCATTTCCAATTATTTCTCGCAGTTTTGGCTAAAAACACCAAAATTCATTAACATTATAATACTATAATATTATAATACTTTCGTGTTTTTGAGAATAGAATTGACAAAGTGATAAAAACGAAACTATAATGATGTAAGTCTTCGCAAAAGTTGGTTTTTCTTCTGCTTCTGCAACCCTTTCTATAAACTCATAAACTAAAGTATTCCTAGATACTTTTCACATTTACGATCAGGATCAACGGAAAAATGGACAAATAGATAGCAAAACAAAATATCATTGCGTACAACAAATGCACAAAAGAAAAACGAAATTTGGAGAGCGGATTCGAACCCGGGTCGCCAGATTTGCAAACGAAAATCTTACCACTCGGCTATTGGTGTGCCGCCTATAATGGTGTTTGCAAGCAGTAGCGCTCTCGCTTTCAAATCTGGCCACCCGGGTTTAAATCAGATATACAATAATCACATTCCCTATTTCACTGACTCACGAACACTATCACCTCACATTTTTCACTTACCGGTGTCATTTCTTCTCCCCAGAAACATAAGAGCAACTGTTCTTGAAATTTGTAGTAGAGTCGAATTTATGTCGGCTAAAGTTTACATGAACTTTGAAAAGAAAAGCGAAATTAGGGGACTTTCAATCGATCATTTGAGTGGGTTTTGGGAAACTTGTGGAATGGTCGGAACAGCGGCTGTTTTTATGCGCAGGGGCACTCGGTTCGCCTGCGTAAAAGGGCATTTGCTGATTAATTTCCCGCCGTAAGTGCGTTTGAACTTTTCCGCGCTCAACGCTTTTCGAAAGGCTAGGTGCCTTATTTTAAACACACAAGGAATGGATTTATTTGCAAAATAAACATATTTTGTGATAAACATTTCGAAACAAATCGTTCGGAAACAATCATTTATTTTCATGAAAAAAATCCATTTTTAAAAGACTATGCTTCCATAGTCGTCGAAAATTGTCCATACAGTATTCTAAAGTCGTAAGACAGAATGTGTAACCACCTTTTACCAGACATTGAACAACATTTTATGATATTTACCAAGTTTCAGTCAATAGAACAACTGCGATTTTTTTAATATTACTCGAAATGAAGAGCAGTTATGGACCTTAGCATCAGTACTTCTACCCGTTCAACAAGCGATTCCTCTTCTGCCTCTAATTCCCAACTTAAAAGGCCAAATCGCTGTAAGCGAAAGGATCCATTTCCTGAAAGTAAAAGTATTCTAGTCGCTTACTTTGAAGAAAACATACCCGTCAATAGAAAAGAAAGGAACGTTGACATTCTTTCAGTTGTAACATTTCTGTCTCCAATTCGCAAAACTGAATTCGGAGCTTTTGAACAATTGATACACCTCTTGAATGCAACTTTTGCTGTATTTCTCTCCGTCTGCGACATGGAGAAAAGAGGGCAGCTCTGTGTAGCGAAAGATTTTCCCTTCATTTCTGAATCCACCCGTGTGTACAACATAAAACAAGGATGTTCGCTTGTAAATTGTAAATTTACCTTGTAGAGATTGACAATTTGGCCAAACCATACAAAGCAGAATTTAATGAAAACATGCCAAATAACAGAATCTTTTCAATAGAATAGAATAATTGTTGAGTCGAATCTATTCCGCCTAAATATAACATGGGCTTTTTAAAAACTGAGCTTCGGGATTTAGCTTGAAATCGAAAATTCAAATGGAGGGACGGTCTGAAATGGTCTAGACGGCGGCTGTCGTGAGTGATGCACAGGGGCAATCGGTTCACCCTTGTGACATCTGCTGATTCACATTTGCTGATTCACATGCCGCAAGAAGTGCGCTCAAACCCTTCCGCGCTCCACACTTTTTGAAAGGCCGGGTGTTCATCTTGACATTCGCGGAGCATATTGATTGAAACTCGCACAATGTAACATTTTGTAGAAGTCCCTTGGCAACTATCCTTTATTAAAATGCGAAAACCAATAAAAACCATTTTATCTACTGAAAGACTAGAAAGAAGCGATGCGTCGAGAGCTGTGGGAATGAAGATGCGAAGGTTGTCTGAGCCAGAAGCCACCCAAAGTCGAGAATGCGGCCGCGAGTTGAGGAGAACCTAAGCACAAAGAATTTCCATTAAAATTTTGTCTTACGTTAATTTGAACCGGTTGAAGACGCTGGAGATTAAAAATAAAAAACAGGATTGTTGTAAATCGGCAGAAAGTGCGACAAAATGCCGAAATCCTGACAATAAGGAGATACGGAATGTGTTCTCTGAAAATGAATATTGTATGTATCAGGAATACCGGCTTCTTAGGGCTAATTTTCTATTGACGTGTAAATCGTTAAATAGAGCTTATCCTGAGTACCTCCAACCAAGGGTGGCTGACCAGCGGGTCGGGCCGCAAAAATCTGAGGAAGAGGCCGGCCAGGGCCGTATTTTCGTATTTTAGTAGCTATTTTTTATGTTCTATTTGTTGCTAAACTAAGTTCTGATTGTGCAAAACATATTGTGTTAAAGAGGATTCAAACTAACCTATATAATTTTTGTATAACTTTCATGGCCGAAAGGCTAAGAGGTCGGACTGGCAAACCGAATTTACCCCAGTTCGATCCCCCGCGGGGAAAACTTTTTTGTCTTAGTTGTGTTTTACAGGTATGATAGAAACACCATTGCTGTACATAGTTCGTTAAAATCTTTTCTTAGATTTTAGAAATTTGGAGCCTTTTTTCGGAAAGTTTTCCAATCGTTATTATACAGATTTTTGAAAACCATGACTTTTGACCCCGTTATTCGACCAACTTGTTATTTAACATATACATCGTTCGACAAAAAACTAAAAAAGTGGCTTTTATCCTCGTGGTGATCATCTAATAAGGTTTCACCCAATGTTTAAAGGTGGTGGGCCTCGCACACTGTCTGACGCGCAACAATAGCGCGTCAGAAAAATTGCCCTTTGCGTTGCTGAAAAAAACAATTCAAAAAGCGAAATCAACGTTTAGTTGGGTATTACTTTTAGTCTAACTGGGTAAAATTCAACATGTTAGGGTAACATTAGAGGCCTAACATAACAAATTGAAGTCTAGGATAAAAATGTCATAAATCGGTAAGCAATTAAGATTTTAAAGGTCTAACCTTACAGAATTCGGCGATTTCCATTTATCCGTTCTTGTTCGTTTCCAGCTCGTTGAACAACTCGTGCAGGAGACGTGTGTTGATCTTCTGATTATGCTCCTGAAAATAAAAAAATCTATGTACTACCGTAATTTTTGGAAGCGTACCCAGAAATGTTCGATGACATCGAACTGTGGGTAATTTTAAACTATTAGATAAGTGTCTAACCAGGCAAAATAGAAGGTCTAACTTGGTGAGGTTAAAGGTCTAATTGTGTAAATTTATAGTGGGAAAAAGCAAAACAAGAAACCTCATATGGAATTTTAAAGGTCTACCTTGAAAAAATGAAATAAAAAATAAAGGTTCAAATGAAAGTAAAAACCAGAAATAATATTAAGTCTGACCTGGAAGAATTCGGCAATTTCGATTTGTTCGGTCTTGCTGAGTTCCAGCTTGTCGATCGTCTGATTATGCTTCAGAAAATAGAAGAATCTTTTGAAAATTTTGTTCGACGCAGACGGACTTGTCTAATGGATTTCGAATCGCGCATATGAACACGTACGGTCATTGAACCGCAAATCTGAGGTGAAAAATTTGTCTTCATGTTTCTATAAAAATTAAAAAAACAAAACTGTTTGATTTTCCGCTTTCAGTATACGTTACTCTCATAACAAGTCACTCTCACATATCATTCTCGTCACTCACCGGGTTACATCTTGTTAAGAAGAAAATTAATTTCAATAGTTTACTACAGAAAAGTTTTTGAAAAGACAATTAGAGACGAATATAGGTCGGCTGAAAAAAAAGCATTAATTAAAAGACAAAATGGGGGAATTTCAAGACTGGGGCGCAAATTGATCGGGCAAAGCGAAGCAGTCGGATAAAAACAGGTGCAGCGGTTGAGACAGCGCCGAATGTCACGAGGCACAGAGTCAAGACAGCTAGGGCATCGGCGTATTCAAATCCCGCCCCCAAAGGCTGAGAGATTTCATAACACCACGTAGGGTGTTATGAATATGTTAACAAATTAAACCTAATTTATAGAAAAAAATATCAAACCACCCTGCCGAACAAAGTTAAGTTTACGAAAAAACAAAAAATAGTCGGGGGATTTTTAGGTGTTTCCGTGATTTTCAGTTCATTGATTCATCCGCCCTAAGTGCAACACTATTTGTTTCGTTTTTTTTTAAAAGTTTTTATTGACATTAGCAGAACATAGGACAGAATAATTTGCACAAACAGTGTAAAGCACAATAACAAAAAAAAGAACAATCCAGCAATATAGTACAATCCAAATGTTTCCACTAAGAATTCCTTTAGTTCCGTTAAACGATCTCCTATCCAATCCTTAAAATGTTCGATTTTTCCATGGTCATCTCGTAATTCGTCGTCCCCATCGTTCGAAAAACAGTAGTTGTTCCTTTTGGTCTTATCTAAAAACGATAATTTGATCATTTTAGTTTAATGGCAAATGTTACCCTGTTGGATCCAACTGTGTTGAAAAGGTGTGTAACACCCGTAGCAAAGAAAACTGCAGAAAGAAGAAGTCCTACGAGTGCTGAAAAAACCATATCATGAACATAAAAGTAGGTGCATTTTCATATTTGACTCACATTACAAACGGAAATTTTGATTCAACAATTTTTCTCATGTTCACTCGTCTCCTCGGTTTCTCTCTTTCTCTCTTTTTCTATGTATATTACCTGTCATTCTGAGCTTCCTCGCAAAACAACGGGTTTTGGATACAATTGTCTTCAAAGGCAATTGAAAGTCGCATTTATGCCGGCTAAATATAACGTATCATTTGGGAAAACAGCGAAATCAAGGAGATTTTAATCAATAACTTTGGGAAAACGTGTGCAATGGCGGCTGTTGTTGTGCACAGGGGGCGATCGCGTCTCGCGCCAGAAAGGGCATTTGCTGATTCACGTCTCGTCATAAGGGTATTTGAACCCTTCCGCGCTCAACAGCTTTTAAACGTCCAGGTTCCGTTGTCGGGACACCTGCTGAGTAGAAAACACGGACAAGGCAGAGTGTTGAAAACAACGTTTATGTAAAATATCGGTAAAAAGATCAAAAGTGGAGGCAGAAGCGTGCCAAAGACTCTCTTCAGCTGTCGTATCCCTTGCATTTGTAGTCTTTCGTGATCAGGAGATCTGAAATCGATGGAATATTCCCGTAACGAATGCGCTCGCTTCGGGTTTAAAGGGGAAAGCATCTAGGACAAGGGGAGAGTTAAAACAGGGTAGAGGGCCAGAGAGAGAGGGGGAAAATCTGAGGTTGTTAGCAATACATCTTGAAAACCTGCCTCGCGAACATGAAGAAGCGGCACAAGTAGAATTGTTACCACCGTAAATGTTCCAAGCACGGAAAATCAGATGTTTCGGTCATGTTGCATAGAGTTTCGTGAAGCTTAAAGGTTTTGTAAGGGTTTAAAAAGAAATTGTTATACCTCTTGAATACAATCTTTTCTTTTCTCTCGGTTATCTGCGACATGGAGAAAAGGGCAGTTCTTTGTATCGAAATATCTTCCTCACATTTCTGAATCCACCGGTGTGAACCACATAAAAAATAGATGTTAGCTTGAGCCTAAAATTAAATTTACCTTGTACAGTTTTCCGTCTGAAGCATTTCGGTATTCCTTTTCATCAGAACTATCGTCACATTTTGGCCAAACACATGAAGCAGAAATGACTGAAAATATACAAAATACAAATTGTGTATTATCAATTTACCTTTGTGCGAGACGATCGGGCATCGGTGTCTTCATAGTGAAGTTGATGTTCCAAACATCTATTAGCTGTTTGTGCTACTACCACTGTCCCTTTTTAGGTGTTGTGCAAAGTTGACAAGTTGCACTTGGATCGAGCAAGGTCAATTCCCTCTAAACGTCTATAGTAAGACGAAATTGTTTTTCTCACCTAGAGCTCTTTTGCTATCTCCTTTGCAAACATATGCAGTGACAGAATCAACGTATGCAAAAGATGTATTTGAAATCATTTGATTGTCGACGTTTTATCTCTACACCAATAGAATAGAATAATTGTTGAGTCGAATGTATGCCGTCTAAATATTACATGAAATTTTAAACAAGGGGCTTGGGGATTGAGCTTGCATTCGAAAATTCAAAGGGGGGGGGGACGGTCTGAAATGGTCTGGACGGCGGCTGTCGTAATGCACAGCGGCAATCGGTTCTCCCTCGCGAAAGGGCATTTGCTGATTCACATATGGCAAGAAGTGCGTTTGAACCCTTCCGCGCTCCACTCTTTTTGAAAGGCCAGATGTCCATCTCGACATTTGCGGAGCATATTGATTGGAACACAAACTCTCAGCATTCTAACTGTTTGGTAAAAGTCTCTTGACAACTGTACTTTATTATATTGCGAAAATCAAATAATATTTAATCTACTGAAAGACTAGGAGGTAGTGGTGCGTCGGGCACTGTTGGAGAGAAGATGTGAAGTTGTCGGAGCCAGAAACCACCACAAGGTTGAGAATTCCACAGCGATTTGATGAGAACCTAAGCACAAAGAATTTCCATTAAAATTTTGTCTTACGTATAATTCAACCGGTAGAAGACAAAAAGGTCTAACTGGGTGAGGTTAAGGGTGTAATTATGTTAAATTAAAGTTGTAAAAAGGCAAAATAAATAAAATTATTTGAAATATCAGCGGGAGGAGCGCCTTCGGCTGTTACGCGTTGGCTGCGAGGACTATCACATACAGATTGCTAATTTTTTGCATGTAATGATTGTTTCTTTTTGCCATTGCACGCTCTGATTGATACAAATTTAAGATTATTTGAAGCACCTTTTTTTTAGTAAAGTTCTGGCACGCTTTCGCTGCGAGACTCTAACACGATCAGTCTCTGGGCTACTAACGTCTATGGTAGCAACATATTCAAAGATGAGATGAATTGGTTCACGGGGACCCGAGATATGATGAGGTCACAAAAACACTGACACACGCACTGACAAACGGGTATTAGCTTTTTATTTCTCGGCACGCTTAAAACATTACGTTAGACAAACAAAAATAATGTTAAAGGTCTAACCTTGAAGAACACGGCGTGCATGATTTGTCCGGTCTTGTTAAGTTCCAGCTCGTTGAACAGCTCGTGGAGAAGACGCTCGTCGGATTAAGCTCCTGCAAATAAAAGATTCAATAAACTACCGAATTTTTGAAGCGGGCACAGAAATACTCCCTGACTTCGCGTGTTTCTATTATAAGCTTGCACATCGCGTTTTCACCAAACTTGCGCAGCGTTTGGTCGCTTTGTTACCCACAATACGGCCATAAAAATAACATGAGAAAAAAACCTTCATATTTGTAAAAGAATTAACAAGGTATTGAGTCAAATTGGTCACCGCTTTCAGTACACATTTAACTCTTACAACTAAAGTTTTCACGGCGCGACCCAGCGTAACATTTATGCCCAATTTCAAAGTGGTAAAAACCACAAATAACAAAAAGATATTTCGAGCCGGGCCGTTCCCAAAATTTTCTTGGCCCCGGCGCCGAATTTCTCAAATACAATCTCGACACTCACCTTGTCAGAGCCACGTAGAGAACATTATAAATTTTCCATTGAAAAAATTCTTGAAAAGAAAAGTGGAGGCGAATATAGGTCGGCTGAAAACAAACATTAATTTAAAGACAAAATGGGTAAATTTCTAGACAGGGGCGCGAATGGATCGGGCAACGCGCGGCAGACGGCGAAAAACAGGTGCGACGGTCGAGCCGGCTGTCACGAGGGACTGAGCCAATGGATCGATTCACGCTAAAAGGACATCGGCGTATTCAAATCCCGCCCCCAACGGCGGAGAGATTTCATAACCCCACGTAGGGTCCAAGAAACAAAACTTTCAAAACTGCTCAAGAACAAGGAATCAGTGTGTTTAGGGTAGAAAACTTCAGGTATTCCGATTCGGATGCGTTATCGTTCCAATGGTATTACTACTTTCAATTATTTTTTTACCAGAAATCGGCTTATCCAAAAACGGGGCTGGCCAAAGATCGGGCTGAGACCGGCCCGGCCCTGGGAGGATCGAGCAAAGGTCGTGTAGTGAAATTTCTTTGTAAAGTATTATTTAAAGAAACCAAGATTACTTTTTTTCAAGTTCATTTCAATTAATTCATTTCATTTTGTTAATCAAATTCATCAATTTCCAATCCTTTTCCCTGAAAAGGCTTTATTTCAGGTCAAAACTCAAAATATATTTATCCCAACAGGATCGAGCGTACGTTTATTTAAAGCCCGCTGTTTACAATGTCCCAACAGTTCAAAGCCGCTGGGTATTTGGAACACGCAGCCAGCCGCTGCCATCTACCTCATAGTCAACTGGTTAGCACCGAAAGATGGTAACCAGACGGTTCCCGGTTCGAATCCACTCCCATGCCAATGTTTTTTGCTGTATTCTGCCGTCGGTTTAAATTGTGGGAAAAGGTATCTGATGGTCCCTTTAAAGTTAAACTGATGTTTTTATAATCTTTTGTTTATATCATTGCTCAAAATTATGTTTCTAAGTATTTTTATCCCATGATGACAGAACATTTCACCTTGACTTGTTAGTCGATTTTAAAAACTGGCCTGCGAGCCCAAAGCGGCCTCGGCCGGGCCGAGACCACCCCAGCCAAAGAACAATCGATCAGTCAATAATTTGTCGTACCACTTTTAGGAAATGTAGAAGAAGTTGATTTAGACGTTTCAGGCTCAACTCGTGCAAAACGAATGGAATTTTCCGTAAACGATCGGAGGACCTTCCCATAAAATGGTAACACTAAATTTTTGTAAAAAAAAAAAAAAAGTTTTTATGAAATTCTGCTTTGAACATTGATTCTCTTGTACGAAATATCACGTAGTGCACATTGTCGCCAGCTACTCACCATTTTCGCCGATGTCACAGCCCAAACACAGGCGATTATTCGTATAAATAGAGGACAGGTGGGCAGATCATCACATCTTCGGCGATGAACAGCCTCTGGATTCCCTTCTTCGCCGCTATCTTCGGTGTTGCTCTTGCCAACTACGGAGTACCCGCTCCCGCACCAATCCCAGGACTTTACTACCCTCCTATGGTAGTTAGCTTTACAATTTATTTTTCAACATGGAAGTGTTTTAGCACCCATGGGGAAGACCCCCTCGCTACAACTCGAGGTCTAACTCCCGTTCTGATTCTGAGGAGCACAGGAGGAAGAGTAAGACCAGAAACATGCTTTTTGAAATGGCTGTCATTTTAGGGTGCAACAACTGCAAAAACCTGAAGACCTCCAAAGTAGAGACTGAAATGGAGACCCACGCTCCCGACTTCTCGTAAGACCGACTGAAGCTAAGTAAAATGTACTTTCAGCTACTACACCGACAAGAAGGGTTGCCGCCGTGCTGCGATCAGTTGCCCCATGGATAATGTGAAGTACTTCATGGCTGTTGAAGACAAAGACAACACTCTGCACTACATTTCCACTGGAACCCACATTGAGCGCGTGGTCAAGTGCAACAAGAAGGGAAAGTGAGTTCCATCAGTGTTTAGCTTCCGCAATATAGTACTTTAGGTACGAGTCTACCGTCATCGAAAGCGGAGACGATGTTACTTTCTCGAAGGTTATTTGCCTCAAGCCCCCCACCGGAAAATAGATCATGGTGGCATTCTCCGAAAAACAAGTCATCGTTCAATAAATGCATGACTATGTAAATTTGTTGGTTTCTGTAAAGAGAGGCTACTAGTGAGAGACAGGAGACATAGTTTTCAAAGTAGAACAAACGACTTTTGTTGGGAGAAATAACAAGGGCTCTGAACGTCATTCTCTTGTCCGTCGCATTGGTCTTGAAACACTACTTTACGGCTGCAACATAGACTGAAAATTCAATTTTCCTACCAATCTTTTTTCATAAATGACCGCTAAAAACAAACCAACAAAACGGCGGAGATTAGATACAGAGATTGGAAAATGGGATATTTTTCGTTTTCTCAGCTCTTTAACTAAACAAGTAAAACTTTTGAGTTTTCATGAGAAGATTCATCATGGCAATTTTTTGCATGACCCTCGTTTTGGGTTTCCTCGGACGATGATTAACGACTTTCAAATTTTCATGCTGTGAAAAACAACTATTTAAAATGTACATAAGTATAAAATTGAGTTGATCACAAAAAAGCATACAAGGCACTTTTGTTAGGAGCTTTCAACTCCTTGTTGTCAAGCTTGTATTTGAAATGCAACTGCACCAGTTTCTCGAAATCTGAAACGTTTATGCTGCCAAAGGACTGTTTCCGTGACAAAGATAATCAAGAGTTTCATTTGTATTTTGTATTTTCATACTGGAAATGATAACAATCTTTCATGAACAAGGAAACAAGCCTTTGGCAACATAAAAAGTATGAGAAAAGTAAAAGTCACATAATTTTCGAAACCAAAAATACCAAATGACAAAGAATTCGGCATGTTTGGACATAATGAAAAGTGAACAAAAGCGAAACTCGATTGATGGCAAATCAAAAAAGCGAACACACAGGTGCAGAACGTTTTACACACATATTAGTGAAAATGTTGATTTTACCTTGACAGTTGATCAATTTTTAATATTTTGTTATATCGAGTCATTGCTAAAATTGTCCTTTTCCGTAAATGTTTTCACTTACGCCATTCGAAATTCAACAAAACTTGGCGAAACAGTCATCTTTTGTCGATGTCACCAGCCGAAACAAACGAATTTCGGCGCATAAAACACAGCGTTGGAGTGAGAAATCACCATCTTTCAAGATGAACAGCCTCTGGATTCCCATCTTCGCCGCCCTTCTTGGAGTTGCCCTCGCCAACTACGGAGTACCCGCTCCTGTTCCCAACCCTGGACCTTATTACCCACCTGGTGTCAGTTTCGAGATTTAGTCAAAGTGATAAAGGTAACTTTCAGAACCCTTACCCGTACCCCAGTCATCCTAGCTACGGTTCGAGGTCTGACTCACGATCGGATTCTGAGGAGCACAGGAGGAAGAGTAAGATGCGATTACAGTTTTAGCCGTATATTCACTTCAGGGTGCAACAAGTGTAAGAAACTGAAGCTTTCCAAAGTTGAGACTGAGATGGAGACTTCTAAGCCTGACTTCTCGTAAGACCAGCTAGTTCACATTAAACATTTCTTTTAGTTACTACACGGACAAAAAGGGTTGCCGCCGAGCTGTGATCAGCTGCCCCATGGACAACACGAACTACTTCATGGCCGTTGAAGATGAAGACAACACACTCCAGTACATTTCCACTGGAACCCACATTGACCGCGTCGTCAAGTGCAACAAGAAGGGAAAGTGAGTTATTCAGACTTTTTTTTTACAACTAGTGGAATGTTATCTAAACTAGAACTTTCAGGTTCGAGTCGTCGATCATCAATTCAGGCGATGGCGTCACTTTCTCCAAGGTTGTCTGCCTTAAAGAGTCTCAAGTTCTTCCTCAGTAGGATTTGATTCCATTCTTTAAACGACAAATGCCTTTATAATCTTGATATTTAAAAAAATGTTTTTTTTAATTAAAATAAACTTTTGTTTTCTTTTTGTGTCTTGAAGTAGTTCTTGTTTTTGTACTTTAAAGGAATACTGTTGGTGTACGACTTCTAGTACTGCCAAGGAACATCTAAGGTTTAAAGCTAATGTGATATCCAAAGCTTCAAACACTTGTATGTATAATATGGAGGCACACCAATATAGTCCATATCTAGATTTCAGGAAAACGGTACCATCGCGAAAGGAAAAGATCACAAAAGGCGTTCACTGCACGCAGCGAGATTGTGCAGACAGTCAAATTAGTGTGAACAATGTTGCTTTCCGAGGTAAAAATTAGAAAGCATATGTGTGAAAAGACTCACGTAGAAAAAGTAAACGATTTGTTTGAAATATAGAAAAGAACTTCAATAAACTTTTCCGGTTGTTTTTCAAACAGCAAATATAACTTGGTTTTATATTATAGAAAACGAATCACCGCTTTTTTATCACGGTATAATTCAGGGAAACAATTAATACAAAGTAAATCACACAAGAGCACCACCATTACTACTAATTTCATATTGACAAGATTCCAATATACCGAGGTGATAAAAATACAAGTGTATAATTTAAATGAAAAAATTATTTCCGGAAATTCTTCGAAAAAGGCAGTGATTCGTTTTCTAATATATAAAACCAAGTTATATTTGCTGTTTGAAAAACAACCGGAAAAGTTTATTGAAGTTCTTTTCTATATTTCAAACAAATCGTTTACTTTTTCTACGTGAGTCTTTTCACACATATTGTTTCTTTTTTCTATCTTTTATTTAAAAAGAAAAATGCTTCACATCTCTATTCGCCTCCGGTCGCCTTCTCGAATGACCGATGGTCGTATTCCTAAGCGGCCTTAGGCTGCTTTCTTGTACGACCAAAGGCCGTTTACCTAAGCGGCCAAAGGCCGCCATTTGTTAAGCCGGACGCCTTGTTTTTTAACAGCCAAAGTGTTACTACGCGTTCGAAAGCATTGCCCTCCCAATTACATATCGGAGGCTCAACTTACATTTCACAACATGAGTTTTTTTTGCCCATTTGAAATACGAACAATTTCTTTTTACTCATAAAAATACAGAGATAAAAAGCAAAATAAATAGCCTAATGAGGAATTGAGCACCCGACCACTCAAACAAGAGACAGACGCTCTAACCACTACACCACAGTGTCTGTGCGGCACACTGCATTCCTATCCATAATGAATTCGGGTGCACCAGCGCACCAACCTTAACTGAGTGTTCTATAAACAAAACTTTTTTGACTTTTAAAGAGATTAACGTGCAAGGACATGATTATGTGTGCGAGAAATATTAGAATAAGCAACGAATTCATCAAATAATCGCAATCTTTCGCAAAAGTCGCTCGTTTCTATAGGTAGATGAAAAAATTCTAGGAATATTATTGGATTTCCGGAATGTACGCAAAATTTTACCTACATGAATTTATTTGGTGCACTTTTCACAACGTTGAAGGCAAAAAACCCGTTACCGAAAATTTGTCTACGGCGGCGGCGGACATGAACGGCGCCCATTTTTTGATAGCGCGCCATAACACGGCAGGGGTTCAAAGTGGTCGAAATCAACTTTTAAAAAAACCAATCGATTCGTCTTGAGTATCTGAGTAAGAATATCTCTATTAAAATCGCAAAAGATTAAAATTTAAGCTTTCAATTGCTAAAAACCCGAAAAAAACAGTTTGCAATGGGACAATTTGAAAACAAATCTACCCAGCGCTTCGCGCTGGGAATAATAAATCTCAATTGGATACATACTACATCAGCTTTTGTTTTGATCAACAATGACAAAATCAAAATTAAAAACAGCAACATAATCGGTTAACCATAGCTGATCACGTTGTAAACGAGACACGAATTTGAGAAAAAAATGAATATGTTACCCAATAAACACAAAAGGAAGTCCAATAATGTTGAATACAATAATGTTTGTAAAACGCATATTTAAAAAGCTGTGAACTAGGGCTTTTTCTTTTTTGTATCATAGGGGAAAAACTATCGTTGTAAATGAATGTTGCGATCGCTTTCTTGAAGAAGCCGGATAACAGCAATTAGCGCCTGATTGACCCCAGTTATCGCTTTCTTTTTTGTACTGTTGCCAACTTCTGCACCCATTTTTCACAGTTGTGTCGCATTAACATTTATTTGTAACCTTTCTTACCTTGACTATGGAATATCACAAAAATTTTGTTCTCTGCGAATCTTGGCGTTACACGATTTATGAATCGACAAAACGTAGCAAAACATTTATCACCGTATGTGTCGTCCGGAATAGATTCAATCACAGATTCTCCTATAAAACAATAAATTCAACCACAAATCTTCAACAAGTTTCCAAGATGAACAGTTGCTGTATTCCAATCTTTGCCGCCCTCCTTGTCGTTGCATTAGCTGGTTACGGAGAACATTCGCCGGCGAACTATCCTGGTGGTGTAAGTAAAAGCTAATTTGCTATATCAAAACAAACCTTTTATAGCACATCTGGTACCCTCGTCATGGTCCTCGCCCCGATTATAGATCGAACTCCCGTTCTGATTCTGAGGAGCACAGTTCTAAAAGTTAGCTTGGTGAGCAATTGAAATGGCTTTTTTACAGAATGCCGCACGTGTCACAATCTGAAGATTTACAAAATGGGGACTGATATACCGACTGCGTCTCCAAACTTTACGTAAGCTTCAACAATTTCAATTTATAACTCAAATTCAGGTACTTTGAAGACAGAAATGGCTGCCGTAACGCAATCATCAGCTGTCCCATGGATAACGAAAAGTATTTTATGGCTGTGATTGACGAGAATGATGGTATTCATCATATCTCTTCAGGAACCCACATTGAACGTGTCGTTAAGTGCAACAAGAAAGGAAAGTAAGTGAATTTTTGCAGTTGTCTTCAATTTTAGAACCAAATATAGCAGTGAAAACGAAAATTTTAGGTACGAATCGACAATTCTTCAGTCCAGTGGAAAGGTTACTTTCTCCAAGGTCACCTGTTTAAAGGAAGTGGCACCTCCCGCTTAGGTTGAAACCCATCTTTATTTATATATACATTCCCATTGCTTTTACAGATTAAAGTTCGTTTAATCTGAGTTTTACTAACTACTTTGATACAAACTCTCCTAACAACTTGGTTCAAACCAAAGAAAGCATCAAGTGGGCACATCTCAGTGCAATTTCGCTTTTTAGAAATTTGTAGTATTTCTAAGGGTATCCCTCCACTCAACGGAAAAATTGAGTTTGTTTTCATTGTGGACAAGATAGTATCCCCAGGGGTTTGGCATTTTACCGAAAAACTGTAATCCTTCCGCAGTTTTGAAAAAGAAAAACACGTTTCCGACAGTTGGGTACATTATGAATCTCTTTTGCAGCAAAACAAAGGAAAAATAAAAACTTCCCGCATGACAAGTGATCTGCATGATTTGTGACAAGAGAAACCACGAAAATTTTAACAACTTGGCTGATGTTTCAAGGTGAAAACAGGTCCATATTACAGCATTATATTGATAACGGTTTATTTTCTTTCTATCAAATAATCAATAAATCTAAAACCTGAACTAAGCCTTCCACCAAAGCGGTGGAGGGCTTAGTTCAGGTTTTAGAAAATGTTGTACAAAATTTCGTTTGAAGGTGTCCCCTCCAACATTGCTTCACCCTCTCCTGCTCCCGTCCCAAGTATCTATTACCTTTTTGGTGTAAGTTTCACGTTTAGAACAATTCCGAAAAACAATTTTTAAGAGCCCTTATTCTTACACTGCCAAACCTACCAGCACACAATTCGACTTCTGACGCTCATTCTGACTCTGAAGAGGACAGCATGTATAATAAGACTCAGTTTTATTTTGAGCCTTACATCTATTTCAGGGTGCAACGAGTGTAAGAAGCTGTTGGTTTCGAAAGTTGCCTCTGAAATGGACATTGCTACTCCCAAATGCTCGTAAGAGAGACTAAATCAAATGGGTAAGAGTACTTTCAGTTACTACGTTGACAAGAAGGGTTGCCGCAGAGCTGTGATCAGTTGCCTCACTGACAATGAGGACTACTTCATGGCCGTTGAAGACAAAGACAACATCCTCCAGTACATTTCCTGTGGAAAGCACATCGAGCGCGTTGTTAACAACAAGAAGGGAAAGTAAGTTTTCAGCAGGGTTTCTAAAATCTTTCGAAACCTTGAGCAAATAAACTTTTTCAGGTTCGACTTGACGATCCTCACTTCTGGAGACGACGTGACTTTCTCCAAGGTTGTCTGCCTCAAACAAGTCTTTGCTAAATAAGAAGCGCTAGTCTATTCTTCAAAAAATACATCAATGTAGATTTAACGACAAATAAAATTCTGTTCTGTTGTCATGATTCAAGACAGCTTTGAAAATAAACACGCTTCAACGCTTTACTAAATGAACGATTTGACATTTTCGACCAAATGCACATTGTGTGACTGTATATGCAAATTGGTGACAACGTACATGGATGTTTATGCAAACGACAGCTTCAGCAGGTCACTGCAAGGTTATTAAGACATACTGCCGTCCTAACGTCCAAGTCGCCATTAGACTTAATTTGGGCCCGTGCCGCAAAAATCGTTTTTCTGGGATCCCTTTGGGACTACATAGAGCCAAGCTAAAACTTTCATTTTATGTTTAGCTGTACGGCAATTTTTTGAAGATCGATGTGACAGATAAGTTATTGGCGTTCAGAGATACTTTGAAAAGTATGTCTCGTGTCTCTCACTGGCAGCTCCTCTTTAAAGAAACTAATATATTCACACAGTTAAACATTTATTGAACTATTCATTGTTTTGCAAGTAATCCGACGATGATCTATTTTCCGGTGGAGGGCTTGAGGCAAATAACCTTAGAAAAAGTAACGTCGTCTCCGCTTTCGATGACGGTAGACTCGTACCTAAAGTACTATATTGCGGAAGCTAAACACTGATGGAACTCACTTTCCCTTATTGTTGCACTTGACCACGCGCTCAATGTGGGTTCCAGTGGAAATGTAGTGCAGAGTGTTGTCTTTGTCTTCAACAGCCATGAAGTACTTCACATTATCCATGGGGCAACTGATCACAGCACGGCGGCAACCCTTCTTGTCGGTGTAGTAGCTGAAAGTACATTTTACTTAGCTTCAGTCGGTCTTACGAGAAGTCGGGAGCGTGGGTCTCCATTTCAGTCTCAACCTTGGAGGTCTTCAGGTTTTTGCAGTTGTTGCACCCTGAAATGAGCTCGATTCGGAAACTATGGTTCTGGTCTTACTCTTCCTCCTGTGCTCCTCAGAATCCGAACGAGAGTTAGACCTCGAGTTGTAGCGAGGGGGTCTTCCCCATGGGTGCTAAAACACTTCCACATTGAAAAATAAATTGTAAAGCTAACTACCATAGGAGGGTAGTAAGGCCCTGGGATGGGTGCGGGAGCGGGTACTCCGTAGTTGGCAAGAGCAACACCGAAGATAGCGGCGAAGATGGGAATCCAGAGGCTGTTCATCGTCGAAAATGTGATGCTCTACCCACCTGTCCCCCTATTTATACGAAATTTCACCTATGTTTGGGCTGTGACATCGACGAAAATGGTGAATAGCCGGCGATACTTTGCACTACGTGATATTTTGTACGTTCAAAGATTTGGTTCAATGAAGTAGAAGTTACAAAGAATTACAATTAGGCAAAGAATAGGACAGGTTTTCCAAAATAACGGCTTTCGAATACATTTTGTTGTGGGAAAACCTCTTAGTTCCTTGAATTACATATTTAAACGCGGCGATTCAACAAATCTTGTTGGAATATGTTCAGAAAATTGCCGATTTTGGTCACAGGACGTGTTTCTATCCCTGGCCTGTACAAATCAAATCGCCAGCGAAACCTAGTTTTTATTTGTTTAAATGTTCACAAACAAGATGTTCAAAAAATAATGGTACCCATCTTATGATTAGCAACAGAATGGCTTGCAAACCACAAAGTTTAGTGCAATCACAACTGTAGTTCAACAAAAATATTTGTTTCCTTCGCTTCAGCTGATTTTTCAGAAAATCCTTTTTTTTCGTCTCGGCGTTATTTTTAAACATTATCTTTGAAGTGCGTTGCCTTTGCCTATCTTTCCGTAAAGAGTAAGGTTTTCTCAGTTTTCGTTTCCTCAGTTTTTTCTTCAATTTTTCTTGTGCATGTTTTGAAAAACACCGCTTTCTCTAAGAGGTAGTCTTTGTCTCTGACGCGATAGGCAAAGTAGGCATTAGAACATTGCTGACAAAGGCGCCGAAAAAAAACAACAACAAAAAACAAAACGTAATCCGTGGTATTGTGTAGTAAAGAAACAAAATGAAAAAGATGAGAATTAGAATTGTTTTGAAAACCTGTAGCGAATTATAAAATGTAAAAAACCTCAATCTAGGCTTAGATAAAAGCACATTTTTAAAGGAAATACAAACAAACAAATTGACCGGACTAATAAAAAACTTTGTTATAAGATTATGGATAATTTTATATAACATGAAGACATGAAAAATATGAAAATGGAATGCTTCTTGGCTAAGAAGAAAGCGATGTCTTGTAGTGGAAAATATGATCTGCGGGCTTTTGTTTGGTTTTTAAACTCATTAGCGTTCAAGATCGGAGCCATTCAGTCTTTCATAACAGTTTTGGGTAATGCAAGAGGATAGTCAATGCGACTCATAAAACTTGATGTCTTTTTTTTTAAATTTGATTTTTAATGGCATTTCTTCAAATCCACATTTAAGTTTAGACAAGTGATTGACACTAAGAGTTTCTTTATATCACTGTGCCTCAAATTGTTTATTTTTCATTTGATCCTGCTATACAAATCCGAATTCAAACTACAACTTCCCAATAAGTTCAAACTACTAACATCTCGAAATGTTTCTCGACTCATTGTCTTGAAAATCACGTGTGGATAACGAAAAATTTCAGAAAATGATTTTTCCAAATCCGAAACCCTAGGCGCTGTGAATAAATATCTCTTTTCAGCATACATTGCTGAAACAATAATTTTCTGGAAACTGTTCTAAATGTTTCAGGTAGCCCCTCGAAAAAACCAACACACCCGTTGACCGATTTTGCCCAGGACTTCTGATTTTGTAGTTGGTTTATTTGTCAAAACAGGAGAGGGTACCGTGACCGGGTAAACAATTCTCAGAAAATATTATTCCTGGAATTTGAACTTTAAAGCGGTCAAGGTAAACACCGTTGTTTATGGGATTCATAGTACAAAACGAGATTCGTACAACGATTGTACAGTTTGGATTTTGAACCCAGCAGCTGAAAATGATGGTTGCTGTACATTCTCAAATTACAGCTTGAAACGGCTGTTTACCCGTTTTTCAAATCATTATTGAACTCATTTTTAAAAACAAAGGTTAGGGCAACAAAGGTATAAAAGATTATTAAACTATGTCGCTTGTACTTTTAGGTTAAAAAACCTAAAGTTCCAATTGCATTAAAAGTTCAGGGCTAAGTTCTAACTTTCGGTGTTTCAGAATCTCCAATTGCATGACCCAGTTAAAGAATATGCCCATTTTCCGTATTGATCATGAAACAAAATGTGAATGATAGATTTATTGATACAATCTTTTTCATACTCTGTGCTTGAATACTCTTCCATATCCACCGCCGCCGTAGCCGCTTCCTCCGTAACCACCTCCACCGTAATCTGGAGAGCCGAACCCACCTGAAACATTCAAGTTAGCTGGACTTTTCTAGCTTCTGACCTCCTCTCACGGAACTTATCTGGGTTAGGGTACTCTGTTGGAAAGCAGTTTGTCCGCCACCCACGAGTGGCCCAGGAACAGGCATTCCTTCACTAAAACCGCCTCCGGAACTTTGGCTGGTTTGTGAGAAACTGCTTTGTTGAAAACTTTCCCCTCCTCCACCAAACCCTCCCCCTCCTCCGTAACCTGAAAACTGAATTTGTTTTCACTGTGGAAAACATTGTATCCCCAGAGTGTTGGAATTTTCTCGCAAAACTGTAATCCTTCCGCTGTTTTGAAAAGAAAAACACGTTTACGACAGTTGGGTACGCAATGAGTCCTTTTTTAAACAAAACAAAGGGGAAAATGATTACATACCGTATGACGGCCTGCCGTAGCCTGCGTTAGCAAGGTGGAGGACAACAGAAGCCAAGAGAAGGAAAAGAATTTTCATGGTGGATTGGGGAAGTTTTCCCACTTGGCTGAAATTTAAAGGCGAAAACAGGTCCATATTACAGCGCGTCAGACAACATAACGGATTGGTTCTTTTCCATCTAGGAATCATTGGATAATGGCTGAGCTCCTATAATCGAAAAACATCTTGAAGTCAAAAGCAAAGTGGTACAACTTCTGAAGGTGTTTGGATTGTTGATGTAATCTTTCAACAAAAGAAGCCACCAAAAGTTTCTGCACCACATTCTTACACAAATGTTTTTGTAGAGCGGTCTTCACACTTATCAATGACTAGAAAATGTTTAAAAAAAACCAGCCATCACTTCCTTGAACATAAATCTGGGTTTTCAAAAAGAAAATGCATATTTTCGTGTTTTTTGACTGTTTAGAAAAGCGAAAATGCATGCGAATTTTGATGAGTCGGTTTTTCGAACTTTTTTACGTCGAACCAATGGGTTTCATGCATTTCGAACAATTTCGATTCCCGACACCAAATTTCCTCAAAATGAGAAGTTTTTTTTTAAATTCTTCGGCATAAAACCCATCAATCACCAAGGAATTGCGTGAAAACTGTTCATTAAAAATTTTAAATTAAAACCAAATCGTGCGGCGACACGCTTGTTAATTTTATTTCAACACTTTAATTTTATTTCGCAAATCCAAAACTTTGAAAGTACTGGCCGTAAATCAAGACAGAAGTACTTTACTTTGTTCACTATAGGCAAGAATGATTCACAACATTTGTTTCTTACACAGGAGAGGAAATTCATTTCAACGAACCAGGAAAGGTGACCATGAAAAAAACATCGAAACCTTCAGTGTTTTCTTCAAAACTCGCCTGGGTATACAAATAAGCGTTCATACACAATTAAATGGTCAAAGTTTCTGAGGAAAAAAAATCTTAATTTTGGATGCCTCGAAAAACCATAATCCACCGAAACAAACTTCACTTTCTGTTGTACACAAAGTAAATGCCATGCTACAAAGGACTACTTGTATTGATTTCTGAATGAAATTTACTGTAAATTTCCGCGTCATGGCCTCCACCATTGTCGTCATAATTTTGGCTACATATATCTTGATGAAACTGTTTCATCAATCTATTGACGAACACAAAATGGAGATATTCGTTTCTTTCCTGGAGGTCATAGAGAAGGCGACGATTCTTTTACTGGCTTTGGTTTATCCAATGGAGGTTGTGGAAATTTCGGCTGTCATCACCATGGTGGATTTTCAGGAAGGGACCGCAAAGTTCCCCGTGTTCATCGAGGGTGAACGCGAAACCAAACTGTTGACACGGACCATTTTGGTGATACGTTCCTACTCATGAATGTGATTTTTTGCTTGAATAAATTAGTATTATAACTTTATCACAATAAAATCCGGTGTGTCACGAAGAACAAATTTGAGAAGTTTGGTTTTACATAAAACAATGGATCTGTGTGTGCTCACAAAAAAAATGTGTCATCCTTTGAGGCAAATTGTGCTTGAAGTAACAAATGGTTTCAAAGTTTTTGAAGAATCAAAAACTCGCGAGGTTTTCCACCATTTTCTTTGACGCGAATTCCCTTCTCGCTTTTTCGAATTGAAATAATCCACACAACTGTTTTTCAAGGCCGACATCACCCCGAAGTCAGGGATTTATTATATTAATAACAACAATTTATAGCAAAACGCGTCTCTAGAGGATAAAGGAAAAGAGAAATTTATCCTGCTTCTGTTTTCAGTACTATATATATTTAGCACTTTTCTGTTTGTTGGTTAGCAGCGTAACGTAATAATAGAAAAGAGCCTTTATCGAGGGATGCAGGTTGTAGTCGTTAAGCCAAGCAATGGTACCAAAGTGCAGTCGGGAGCCGCACTGACGCAAAACGCCCCGAGCGTTTTAGCACTGAACAGCGATTGACCGCAAAGCGGCCCTGAAACGGCACAAAAGCTGCTGTTTCACTCGTAGCGGGTCATTTGACTTTGTTTTGTTTTAGGTTTTACAGACATTCGTCAGTTTAAATTTAAAGTGCCTTCGTTGTTACACTCGTTGTTACCGGCCGGCCATACGTCAGTGAACTCTGAAACAAAACAATGATCAGAAACAGCTCCAAATTGAACAGAAGCATTCGAAGATTGTTTGTCATTGAAAAGTGAGATAAGAATAAAACGGCACGCCTTTATATCTACAAACGTTTTCCGAGCCCAGCGTTTTAAGTGTTTCATTTGTTGATTATCACAAATGAGACAATCACAATTAAATTTCAAAGATCGCACCCTGTTTACCTTAAAAGTAGGCATCCATGGCTTAAAGTGCAGGCTGTTCGTCCTACGCATTATATAACTTGTTTTCCAATACGGTATATAAAACGTGACAATTGCTGTTTAGGTACCACTGCCTTCTTCATGTACGTTCTTCAGTATATATTCGTTGTGGCTACCCTTATCTGCACTACGTTGGCCTTCCCTGGCTACGGAGCTTCATTCGGAGGCGGAGGAGGCTACGGTGGAGGAGGCTATGGCGGTGGCGGGTACCCTGGAGGTGGTTTTGGAGGACAATCCTCTGGATTCCAATCATCCTCCAGCGTGCAGCAATCTTCCGGAGGATTCCAAAGTGGCGGAGGATTCGCTCCAGGTTTCGGATAATGGTGAGCTGATGATTCTGTCGAGAAAATGAACTTCTTTTTCAGGTTTCCCCAGCTGGTCTATTGGTCCCTTTCTTGCAGAGATATGAATAAAGTTTTCTCAACCAGGATTGTTTGAACAAAACGGTTGGATTTTTCAAATGCTAGTTTCATTGACGGTTCAATAACCTTCAGTCGCTTGGGGGGATTCAGTTAAGTCCTCACCCTCCAATGACCCCTATGATCCCTGCTCGGTTTGGCCCCCAAGCAATGCGAACATGCGAACTCACGTTGGCGTAACTGAATTATGTATCCTGGCGTATTTATCTGAATTCAGTTTAACCCCCTCCCCGCAATTGAAAAGGGGCATAACTATTATACCCGGAACTTTTTCAGATAAACATTGTTCAGTTATGCCCCCATACGAATACTTCAGATAACCCCTCCCCCAAATAATTCAGTAAAACATATAATTCAGTTATGCCGCCTATAGATACGAACAATTCAGGTAAATTACAAATTCACATGAAAAGAATGGATGAAAATCCTAAGCAGACTTTTTATCGGACTAAGATGATACAATAAATATGTAAATAAATATAGCATGTGAATATTAAAAACAAAATTTAATAATCATTAAAAATAACATTATTAAAACCAACAAAAAAACAGCAAAAACAAAATTCAAATTCCTAAAAATGGAAATTTAGCTGTGTACAATAAAGCGTGGAGAATTGGATACTCAGTTATGGGTGCTTAAATGAATTTTAGAGGGTTTTTCTTAATCGGCACCTAGTGGCGGCTATTTTTTTGAGAGGGGGTGGAATGGGGTGCAACTGAATTAACTGGGGGGTTAATCTGAATTTCCCCTTCAAAATTAACCTTTGCAAATTTTTTGCGGACTTTTGAACTGTATACAAAAAGACATCTGTGACCCATTAACATTTAGTTTTTTTTGGTCACTTGGCATGACAGATTAAACGAGTTGCGTCATAAAAAGTAAATTAACAGCCTCGCCGTGTTAACTTTTTCAGCGTCTGGAGTAATATGGCGGCCTGCGGCCTTGGAAAACCAAAAAGTATCAACCGGAAGGTAATAATAGAAAATAAGTTTTTTCTCGCCACTTTGGCGAATATACGAATTTCTCCGAACCCCGTCCCCCAGGCGCTTTGAAGATGAACTCCACCCTCGGCCAAAGGGCAGTCTGTAATCAAGTAACCAAAATAATCTCAAAACTCTCTTATGACGTAAACGGGAATTTACTTGACTCGCAGCATGTGCGCGAACATAGCAAATCCTCGCTTAAAAACAACCTTCTTACGATTTTTCATTTCGCCAGCAGCTTTGGATGGAATTTGCTGTACACAGAGAAATGTGAAAGGATTAAAATTAAGGTTAACATTTCAAAGTAATCAACAAAAACAATAGGCTCAGTTATTTATAGCAAAAAGCACAAAATGAAAGATAGGAGAAAGCGAAGATGCATTAGGCGCAGTTGGCGAAAATTCCTGACCTTAGAAAAGCAACCTAAGCCTAAATTGTTCAGTTTTCGGACCGAGGTCGCGAAAACTGAACATAATCTCAACTTAAGAAAACATCACCTAAAAAATCTAATCATCTGAATTAGGGAATTTCAGACATTTTTCAACGAAAACGGAAAAATAGAATGTAGTTGAGATGAAAAAACTAGGGTTTTAGAAAGTAAGAAACAGTTAAAGAATTTTTAATTCCAGATAATCTTCTGAGAAATTTTTTAAGGGTGCTATTGAGCAATAATATTTTTACGTTTCTATTATCTTCGTTTTAAAAAATCCCCAATTTTTTTACTACAATTTAGGATTTTCGTTCAACTGGAAACGCTCCGTGAAATCGTATTATTGAAATAAACGAATAAACGTTAATTTCTAAACAGTATGCACATTTCCACCTATTTTTTGTAACAATGGAAATTGAAAATCATTTGAATACAACGTGAGTTAGATATTTGTAAAGTAGGTTTAAAAAAGCAATAAAAAATTTCTTTGTTGGAAATGGACTATAATAGATAATTAGTCAACATTTCTGGTGTGCCAAATATTTTTTACTTACCTGCCTCTTTAAATGATCAAGAAAACTGTCTGCGTCTCCACATTTTACACACTCTTTAGCATGTTAGATACGTAGATTAATTAAAACGTTCTCCAAGGCCGTTAGACGAGTTTTAATTTTTGAACAATTCATTGAGAATTTCAAGCAATCCTTTAAGACTTCAGAACCTTTATGGCTGCTTTTGATGTTTCAGTGTTTTTTTTTTTAAATATCGTTTAACCTTTTTTGTTTTACATATTCAGCAAACGTAGTTTGGATGTGATAATTGTTTTGTCGGCTACACTAAATTGCACCAACGTGAGTAATTTTCCAAATGTGTTCTTGCACATTTTCCGTGTTTTTAAAACCGTCATTTCCAGAAGATGGGAATATTTTGCCTAACATCGAACACCCGGTGATATTTAAGAAAGCCGCTCAAATGTCATTTCTTTTTTCTTCACAATACATACCCCAGATTAATATTCAGATGCAAAAGTTGCGGTGGCCAACGAAACGTGCGGTTTGCAATCTCTTCGGAAAACTACAAACTGGCTGAGTAATCAAACCTGAGGTCGTTTTGCGATCTTTCACTCTTCCAATAAATGAGTCATTTTGAAAACACAGAGATTTTGCGGGGGTTCTTAAATTTCAAAAAAAGGTTTAAGGACAACTTCTGTTTTCAAGGAAATGCCATTCCACCGGAATGTTTGTTTCTTCTTTGAAATCTGGTTTCATCGATGTAAGTTCCACACCTTGTCAGAACGGATTGACCGCTGCGTTTCAGGAAAACGGAAGTTTCGGTTTTCGGAACCTCGAATCACTTATAATTTGATGACGATTTGGTTAAAAACCCTGGTCTTTGTTCACAAATAATTAAAATTTGCTTTCGACGCAAATAGCTACAAATACGATTTTGGTCACAGCTCGGTTCAAAGGCGATCATGTGATTAGTCAGCAGGCAATTTAAAGAATAACATTACCAGGAGGTTTATTTAAAAAAAACTGGATGAGCAAAAAAAGAGGATGCTATGTTGTATGTATTTCTCCCGGTTTTCTAAAATTTAGGCATTTATGGAACAAAACTTTATGAAAAAAACAATTTTATTTACAGATTGAAAATTGCAAAAAACAAAACTCAAATTTGTAGATCTACTAATGATGCTTGATGGCATTTTACTGAACTAAGAAATGATGAAAATCAATAATTTTAAAAAAAACAATTAGGCAAGCAATACAAAGTAAATTCGACAATGTGCTTTGATCAATAAAAATGTTGGTAAAATCAATTCTTTCCGTGTACGGTGGGAAGTTCATTAGAAAAAAAGTTTTAAAAATCTGTTGTTTGAAGCTTTTTTAGTTTTCGTCTTTTAAAACAAATAAATCATAAACACAAGTGTAATTTAGGATTTGTATTCAACAGTTAGGAAACTTAGATTGTACAATGAATATGGTATCAACATTTCATTACTAAATCTCTGAAAAAAAGGGAAATCGCATAAACGAAAAACAAAGCTGCACAAATGACGAATAAAAGCTAAAGAAGCTTCAAATAGATTCTCAAAGCTAAGAAAAACAAAAAAGCGAAAACTTGTGCAGCCGAAGCTCCGTTATTTTTTCTTCCTACCTTCCCCCTTTCATTAAATTTAAATTATGTTTTTTTTCGGACAAAAAAACGTACAATAGTGTAAAAAAGTATATTGGTGCTTATCAAAAGTGCATTCATAGTTTTCACTTTAATATGTTCAGATTAATAAAATGTTCCGAAAAAAATCTTTTTAGCCACATCTTCGTTTGAACGAATACGATCTCTTGTTTTGCGCAATAAACCAATTTAAGCGGCCGATTATTATGTGACAATTTTAAACGAATATATTTTCAATATCCATGGTGTGGTTTTTGTGATCCTAAATTAAATTTTTCGAAATTTTTCTGGCTTTGGTGTTTCTGAAAACCAATTTTTAGAGTTTCATCTCTCTCTTATTCTCTATCACTCATTCTGTCTCTCTCCAACTGCATATATCTTTAGCTAATCTAAAAACTTAGCTTTCCTTGATTTGTGGCAGTTTTGCCAATTTGAGCCATTTTCGAACAAGCACTTGGTTTAATCAGTAACTATACTTTGTGTCTAAACTACTTCGAAAAAACGTGCCAAAGTTTTTGTTGTTCCTAGAGAAAGTACAATATAGGATATTCAGGTCGCGTACGCAGGAAAAATTGGCCGAATTAGATTTGGCGATGAGTATAAAAAACAATTTTCAATTAGAAAATAGTTTTTCCACATAAATAATTTTTCCAATTCTTCCACCCCAACCGAGACAGGTGCAAATAAAGTTTTTCGATTATCTACTCACAAATTTTAGTTGTAGCAGCATATAAGCACTTTTTTAAAAACAAATCCAAAAATTTCAAGTACAACTTGTAAACACTACAAACACATACTAGAAGAAAACAAAGCCTTTTTCAAAGGCTGTTATACAATTCGTTCCACAATTTTCCGAAAACAGTAGCAGAACGTTTAAAAAATAATTTTCAAGAGCGAATCACGCCCTCTCACTGCAGCGTTTTAAGACGCAGATCACCTCAACGTGACAGGTGCACCACAGAAATTATCTTTCCCCAATCGCCCAAATAATTTCCGCTTCTCCTTTTGTTTTTCTCCACTTTCGATAAAAACAATTGAGGCCAATTATAATACTCCCAATGGCCAAATCCGAGCGGACAAGAGGCCACGCCCACATTGGAGGGGATGGGCAGGTTACGCCCACCGACTGACTTCAATGCCTTCCATTCTTGCCGGCCGACCAGGTGAGTTGTTTTTCCTTGCAGAAGATTACTAATGGCATATCACAACACAGGTGGATTCATCGAAAAACACGCATCACCGCGCGCGCGTAAACAAGTTGTACAGAGAATACAAAACACTAATTCCAGTGGAGATTTCGAATAAACAAGGAAACGGTAAACGAAAACTACGATAATTACAATACGAAGATATGATTTTTCAAGAAGTGAATTAACGCAGGTGTAAACAGATGCAGGGTAAACAGGGTGGACAGTTATTAAGTTGTTTGCTTGCTGTGGATGAGTCGCCTTCTAAGCTGAAGCTTCTTGTCTTACCAATTGCAGAATCTACAGTCACCTTTGAATCTCTTGAAATAGTCTCAATTCAACAAAGCTTCTTTCTTCTTGAAGGACCAGTTGTAACCATTGGCAAACTTCGGCTACTTGGTCTTGGAGTACAAACATTCTATAACTGTCGCCCAATGAGTATATTTGGCAAAAATCCGCATTTTCTCCCCGTCTTGGCCAGTTGCCCACTACTTCCTGGCTGCGCATCGGGCGATTGCTGCCTTAAGGACGTTTTTTTGGCAGGGTTTTTTGGCGTCGAACAGGTTGAAGCGTCTAAGTCATCTGAACCGTTTGAAGTCGTCTAATCACGGTTGGCCCTGGGCGTGATTGAACTTGTGACCATTCCAGTGGTAGCGATCTTCTTATCCAGTAGTTCTCTAACTCTAGAATGCTTTCTTGACTGGTGGATCAGACGGTTTACCCCCTGCAACTCTGCCATCCTGCTCTAGGTCCTCCTTCTAGAGTGGGAACCTTGGAGATTTCTCTACCTATCTACGCCTGAAGTTTGCAATACTCCTACGCGACATTCAGAAAACAAACTCGATCAGTTTCGACAAGTTTTGCAACTAAAAGATCAAAATTGTGATTGTTGAATCCATTTGACTGAAAACCCTAGCACATTTCAATAGAACAAAATTGAGTAGAGCTGAAAAACTATCTCAAGTCAAATTATTTTTTCTAGCACTTTTCCCTTTACGATTAAAAAAAGTTGGGGTTTCAGACTTACATAATTGTTGTGTGATTCGACTTCACTCAACGTTCAAAGGTGCAGTAGCACATGTTTAGAAGCAATGAAACGAGCAACTAACCCTCCCAAGAAATAAGTATAGTTCCACTTTTGTTGCAGTTTTAAAAACCATTTTTGGGCTTTCGGAGAGCTATTGGAGTTTTTATTCGGTTGAGGGACTTCTTAGAAACCGATTCAGTTGTTGAAACCAGAAATTCATCTGCACACGACACAGACAGACACAGTTTGTCAAAAGCCTAAATTTGCCCCAAATAATTTTTTTTGCAGAAGTGTCACATACACTATTGATAAGCACTTGAAAAGTCTGGGAAAAAGATTTTTGTTCAGTTTCAGAAAAATTTTCTGTTTCAACAATCCAGCTTTGAAAACGCAAAAAACATTTTTATTTTTCTGCTAGCAAAAGGGCAATTTCTAATTTTGCATTCGATTTTCATTTTTCAAACGGTTCGACTGTTCGAACAGAACATCTGAACCAATAAAAATTCTCAGACAACTTTTAAAATCTTTTCAATGGTGTATGTGAAATTATTCCAAAAAATAACATTTCCTTCGGGGTCGTAATTTTGGCCATTTTGACAAACGGTGTCTGTCTGTGTCGTATGCTAATGAATTTTTGGTTTCAAGAACTGGATCGGTTCCTAAGAAGTCCCTTAACAAAATGAATGTTTCCATAGCACTCCAGAATCCCAAGAATGACTTTTAAACCAGCAACAAAAGCGGAACTAAATTTATTTCCAGGGGTTTAGTTCCCCGTTTTGTTGCTTCGATAGTTATGCTACTGCAGCTTTGTGAGAAAGTTTGAGGAGTCAAATCACAAAGAGTTTTGTTATTTTAAAGCAAAAAACCATTTTCATCTGAATTTTGTGATCTTGAATCGTGCAACTTGTTTCCGAAAAATAGAATTCATGAACAAAAAATGGTTTGAAAGTACGAGATTAATCGTTCACTTTATTCAGAGAAAAAACCTAAATGAGGATCTATTTTCCCGGTTTGCATTTTGACAAGATTGGGGAGAAAGCGACCTTATTTAAATAGTATTTTTCTAGAAATTGAGAAAATTGGATGGCCGGTAGATTAAAACTGTTCTCCCTAGGTTGTAAAACAACTTGTAAATAAACAAAGTTAAAAATTTCGCAAAACAGCTACGACTTTCTAAAGAGCTTACACATCTTACAAAAACATTGCAAAAACAACAACAGCTGACGCGGTGGAAGGATTTGCATCTTCGATCGAATAACATGACACAGTGCCCACAATTGACAACATATACGAATCTGGCTTCTATTTTCTATTTGTTGCCGTCACTGTGGAACTCAGCAACAAAAGAGATCTACATCAATCCTGCTACTACTAGGATGTCGATTTGTACAACCATTTTTTTTCTTTTGCTTTTATGTGTGTTTTAAATGTGTATTTGGACTTGAGTACTATGGCAGATCGCTTATGAAATTGCAGAGCTGGCGATCCGCAACAGACGGGCAATTTTCCTAGCACCCTAATTAGAGGTTATGTTGCCTTGCTTGCAATCAGCACGCATTCATTATCCCCTCTTTTCAAGACCTACCTGGTGTAGTGGCACATACCTCATTAGTGAATCCTCTGCAGCTTACTACTGCATTCGTCCCTGAAAAGGTAGGCTTCACACTACAAAAACCCCGAACATTGATAAAATAGTATCATTTCCAGCGTATTTTTTATTCAAATTGCGGAGTTCTCGCAGTAGGTTTACATAACTTAACTAAAACCGTTTTAGGGTAGGTAGACCGGGACGGGATCGATATTGGGACATATCGGGTGATTGCGCACTTCAAACCGGTAACCCAGGAGCTCCTCTCAAAATTATATTTTTCCAACGGGCTCCAGCTTACGTTTTTTCACAACATCTGCCCGCTGTCCAAAGTAAGAGGCGCTGGGGATTAGGAACACGCAGTGCTGTACTTCCATCGAGCTCTTAGCCTACTGGTTAGCGCCGGTAGCTGGTAACCAAACGGTTCCGGGTTCGGTTCCACTCTCGTGCAAATGGTTTTTTCTGGCAAAAAGCAAAATAACTGATAAAATTGTACTGTTGTATTCTGACGTTGGTTTTAATTGTAGAAAAAAGCTCCCTGATGGTCGCTTTAAGTTTCCACGGTTTATCGGTCGAATGTAACACTGAAATTTCAAAACACAAAAGTTTTTGCTTCTGCGCCATTAAATCCACGAAAAAAGCGAAACTCTGCTTTTTCAGGTAAAGATTTTCGCGTTTTTCAACCGTTTTTTGATTCATTAGACTCGTAAAATAAAGTTTAAAAAAATAAGACCAAATCAAGTTTTTGGGCATCAAATGTATTCTAGTAGAAGTTTAAATTATCTGAAACCAATTTTTGCGATGTTTGATTGTAACTTTGAGTGAAATTTTGTTTGCCTAATCTCAGTCACTGCTGATTTTATGAAATGTTTACTTACATAGTGCTTACTTACATAGCACGAACATTGCAGTTTTTCGTGGTTGTTTTTTCGATTTATGTTAGGAACGAAGATGTGTTTTGTCTCCTCAGTTCACGGTTTGTCATCCAGACATGTTTGTAATACTATTTTTGCGCAAGTATGATGCCTTTTCCCAAGTAATTGGTTAATAAGCAAGTAGAAAGTGGTTTAGCGCAAAACACACGACTCCATAACTTTAATTCATGCACAAATTCCGGTATTTTAATTGTATTGCGATTTCAAGGAAGCAATTGCACCACTGATACAACACGTGTGACTTTGTCGTAAAGATCTGAAAAAAAGGTTTGAAATGAATTGGTGCTGATTGCAAAGGAAGACGTCCAAAACTGAGCTCCGTAGTTCAACCGTCAGGCCCTGGCCTCAGGCCGTCTTCAGGCACACAAACGTGAAAGATGTGAAAGTGAATTTCTAGAAAGCTAGATACTAAATTAAAATATTTGGTGGATTTTGAAACAACTTCCCATCACTACCAAAGTCACGGAACTTCAAAGAACCGTCTGTCATAATAACAAATTTTCTTGTGATACATAGTCTTCAGATCAACTAGACCAATCTTTTCCTGCTTTGATTTCCTTATCTTCCCGATTTTCACGGCTCAGACAGGATCAGAAGTATATTCTCTGTTGAATGGATATGTAATTCCCTTCTACTCCGAATGCAAGCTTATGAATTCTTCAAGAAGTCTAGCAGACTGATCTTGCAAATGAACAGCAATAACTAAATTAACTTTGCAGGCGAGTTGCAAAAACTCGCACAAAATCCGCAAAATCCTTGCTTAAGCTTGACATGATGATCTCTGTGCAAACTTTGTGCGACTATGGAAGCCATTCATATTTAATTGAGTTGTCATGGCTGGTGGCACTGGACCGCATAGTGTTCTATAAACATATGTACGTTCTTTTCGCAAGGCTGCACTTCGCAATATGCCTTCTAAATCCTTGTTATTGCGAAGGTGCAGAAAGCATAGAATATGTATAACACAAGAAATGGAAATTAAGAGGGTTTTTCTCTAATAGCAGAGTAACCTCGCGACACAGAAAAAATAGATTTCGCCCATGCTTTTCACACTTCTTGGAGCTCAAATTACGATTTTGAGTATTATAGACGTTTATCGATTTTTCAACCCAAGTTACGGTAGGGTACCGCAGGTTACTGTAACTCGGCTGACTTGTTTTCTTTTAAAACCGTGTCCATTTCCCAAGCAATTCCAAGTTTTTGCTTGTATAAAGTGACTTTTTGAGGTTTTTCTTAATATTGTCAACTTTATGAACATTTGTGAGCAACACCTCTATTTTCGTTGACTTCTTCACACTTTTTCCTAGAAAATCAATTTAGTTCACATAAAACATTACCCCCCTAAGTTTACAACAACAAAAAATATTCATAGAAAACATTACAAAACAAATTTTAGGCAATGAGGGTGAAATTAATCGAGCTTTTTCTTTTCCTAATTGCCCTTTATACGGTGCAAACACTCTAAATGATCATTTTTATTGACATGTTTTTTAATGGAAAACAAGTCAGTATGAGATTCGTTATTGAGCCAAACCAAGTTGCCAAACATTAGATCATTTTGAGTCGGGTTACCGTAACCTGGGGCAGGGGTGGCTACGGGCCGGGCCGGCCTGGGCCGGCCCGATCTCCAAAAATTCACGGCCCGGCCCGGCCCGCGGCCCGAGGTCAAAAATTCTGAAAGTTGAAAAACAAAGTTTTTCACGATTTATGTGCAGGAATTACGTTTCTGTTGTACGTAATGTATAAAACGGCGGGGGATCGAACTGGGGCAACTTCGGATTACCAGTCCGACCTCTTAGCCACTCGGCCATGAAAAACATACAAAATTTATATAGGGTAGTTCGAATCCTCCTTCACACAGTATGTTTTACACAATTAGAACTAGGTTTTGCAACAAACAGAACTTAAAAATAATGACTTTGAAAAAAGTTACATTTAAAAATAGAATTTCAAAAAAGTGTGGCCGGCCCGCTGATCAGCCACCCCTGACCTGGGGTACCCTACCGTAACCGGGGTCCAAAAATCGGTAATTTTCTAACTCAAAATCTCAATTTCAATATTTTTCTTTTGTTGTCCATTACAGTCTTTTCTTGAAAATTTTCTACCGAAATATGTGTTTTGTGGCATTTTTAGCCGAAAAACACTTGAAAATCTGAAAAGTACTGCTGCAAACGAATATTCAAAATTATTTCGACAGAAGTTGTGCTTTGAATTCGTTAGGCCCGCAATTCTTCTCTAAACTTGTTAAATTAAACCTCATAAATTAACGATTTCCCGTAGATTAACAAGGTCTGACGTTTTGTGTGTTCACTCAAACGTAATATGCAGTTTCTAAAATTATGATTGCTTTTCACAAGAATTCGTAATCCTCCGCAAAGTGACGCACGCCAGGCGTCATCGAAGTCTCGCGCGTTGAAATCGGGACCCTGATTTTCATTGCTTTATTTTTGCCAAGTCAAGTGAAATCACTCGAAAGAAGAAAATGTTGCGAGTGTTAAAGCTAGTGTATTCTATTATCACTAAGCCCGCATTAAATTGTATGTAATTTTTATCTAGATTGAAATGATTAATTGGAAACAGATTTTCTTTAATTTACGATGAATACAAAGATAATTAAGCTTGTATAAAACAATTGTAGTTTTCAATACAGAAAAACAACCTTTAAAACTGTAATTTGCACATACTGAGCAACCATTTCGTAATTTCAGTTCATAAACCGAACTGTACAATCGTAGTACGAAGCCATTTTGTACTCTGAATCCCATAAACAACTTTGTTTACCCTGACCGTTTGTAAAGTTCAAATTCCAGGATTTACGTTTTCTGAAAATTATTTACCCGGTCACGGTATCCTCCCCTGTTTTGACAAATAAACCGACTACAAAACCAATTTCGAAAACACGTTCTTTGCGCTGGCAGCTGCAATCTTTTCAAGTTGTACAAAAACTAAATCTGTTCGGGTACACTTTTTGTGATTTTAGAGAATTCCACGTGGTGAAGATCAATTTGCGGCGTATTCAAAAAATAGACAAAAAATTAATTAAACGCTTTCATTAAAAGTTTAAACGCATTTTTTAAAAAAGTGTAATTAAACGCATTCATTAAAAGATCCTTTTGCAGTTCTTATTCTTGTTTAGTCATTTATACTTTAAAGTAGTTTTAAAGTAAAGCTATGTTAAATCGGCGTACAAAAATTTAAGTGATACGCTAGGATGTTATAATATTTCGTTTGCAGACACGTTGTTACGCTTTCAGGAAGCGGAAACATATGCCAAGGTTTCAGACAAAGTTGTCAACAAACGGTTTGCAACATTTTTTCACGCTTTACACAAGCTTCAAATTTGCAAAGGCGACCAAAACAACTGCCAGCTGCAACTGCAGAACGTCACAAAGAAAACAAACATTTCTTGAAAACATCAGGTTTGATACGGAGATCCTCGCTTTTTTTTTTTAGAAAACATGCGTTTGTAGAATTTTTTACATTTAGTGAATTTCACATCTTCTCTATTATTTTCTACCTTCTTATTTGTGTATATGTTTTCATTAGGTTTTAAATACATTTTATGTTCCTTTTTCACGAAAAACTGAAACTTTCCAAATTATTACTGTACGACGGGTAATGGCTTTTTAACGACTTCAAATGCAGAAACAGTATTCAGACGTATTCAGATGTAAGACCCACATCTCACCCAAAATTAGGTTACACACATACTAAACACAATTTTTTATGTAGTTTAATTTTTCAAAATCGTTTTCAAAACCCTTTTCAATGCCATTTTATGTTTCGCAAAACATGCCACTACATGTTTTTGCTCAATCGTAACGAGTCACAATTTTTTGCAAAACCTGATCAATTTTAGATGACATCACATTGTGAAAAAAAACGTTTTTAATCCTTAAAACTACGTGTTTTGTGACTGTGTCTTGTGATTTTCGTAGTGTTCAAAAGTTGTAATTTCATGACTCCAGAGCAAGCTTCGGCGCTAGACTGCTGTTTCACTGCTCAGAATCATTCTCAAGTATCAGTGAGCAACGAAAAAAGCAAATCCACTTCCATGAAAATTGTAGAAAAGTGCCGCTGGCAAGCAACACCTCACTCATTACTCTCAGACATCCTAAGTTAGCGGTTTTTCCTTTGTCTGATGACAAACTCCATTCTGTTTTTTCTAACGACGAAATAAGGCTTGAAACATTTCATTTTGTTCTTTTGAAGTGAGTATTTTAGACTTTCAATAACCCTTTGAAGCGACGCTTTGACTGACCAAAGAAACTTTTTTTTTCGCACGTCAGACTTTCTCACAATGGCGAGAACACCGCCGGGAATCTGGTTCGCTGCTTGCGTAATGAGAGTATACATCTCGTTCAAAGAGCGGCGGCCAATGCGGGAAAACCCATCATTTTTCTTTTCTCAGAGCTGCGACATGCCCGACACCCGATTCTTTAAACACGTTTTTTTTTTTTAAATTTTCTTTCTCTTTAACTATATAAAACAGCTCTTATTACAAGGTTAAGACAACTTCCCTTTTTACACAGCGACTATACAACAAAAAAGCGATATTACTGGTTCGAAGCTCAAATCCTAAAACATGTTCAGTACCAAACCACAACTTACTGTTGTTCAGAAATATACAGTCATTTTTCTAGCTACGTAACGGGGAATTAGTCAAAGTTAAACCAACAAATGTGGCAAACTTTCTATTTAAACAAATTTTGCATTTTTTTCGCTGCATCACAAGTAAATCAGTATTTCCCCGTCTAACAAGTAAAATTAATTTTCAAGCTTTTAGTATCAGAATCCTTTCAGAATTACACTTTTTACGACTGCGACCAGTATTTTAGTCGCATTCATGTAGGGTTTTATTTGATGGAGGGATCCAATCACATTGATTAACCAAATGCGCACCCACTAAGGCTGAGCCGATTTGGTGGTCCTCGCTGCGGGAATCATCAAGCCGCCGTCTTAAACCCTCAGGGCCGTCTTTTAGATCTTCATTTTTGACCCCAAACAATATCAAAATTTTTCATTTTAAATAAAACTTCATGTAAAATCGGTTGTTTTAAGAAGAGTACAAAGTGATTTTTTGCTTATTTGTCGCGACAAACAATACAATCAATAATAGAAAAAATCAATAATCGCTTTTGTTATACTTTTATGCAACCCAAAATGTTTTTCCTTGAAAGTTTGACTTATACGAGAATTACATTTTATCGAGTCTTACGGTAATCGAAGCCTACGGTATGGAAGTTTACCTTTTACTTAGCGGAAACAATTTTACTGATGGTGTTCTGAGAACTGCGATCAGTTTAGTTCATCCTATAACTATTGTAAAAACAATTCGGTTTTCTATTTATAAATTAGCAGGATATGAAGTTAGATTGTATTTGTGCTACGGTTGGAATGTTCAAACAACAGATGTTATTTTTAAAAAACTAAACTGCAGTATTTCCTTTTCTCAAAACCTAATCTCCTGTAAATATGTTCATTTTATCGATGAATTGTAGACTCCCGGAAGTGTATGTTCCTACACGGCATTTCCCAGAAATGATGGACAATTTTCTCTTGTTGAGGTTTGCAAACGGGCGCATAACACGCCCTGTGCGTGCACTTTGTGTGTGTGTTCCTTCCCGTTATAGGCTTCTAATTCCCTCTGCCTCTGCAGCGTGCAGATCCATTGAAAACATTCCTGCAACGCGCGAACGCCTCAAGTCCGAAAACAGGGAAAATTTGTTTTCCTGCAAACTTCGATTCGAGGAGAGAGAAAACCGCTCACCGTTTGCACCGCTGCAAGACATATGGGTTTGTGCAATAAAGGCGGCGATTTATCTTGCGAAATCTCGGCGGAGTTCGCTCGGCCAGTCTTCGTTTGCTATTTGTTCCCCGGAGGGTAAACTTTTTTGCGGCTGAATTGCCCCGCTGCAGACATTCTCGCACTCAGTCGTTCGTTCATTGAAGCGAAAAAGCGTTCTCTTAGACCCCGTCGATCTTTCATTTGCAGAGGGAAGTGCAATTTTCGCCTGCATATTTGATTATGAATTGTAAGGAGCACAAAAGATGGGTTAGATTTCGCATGCAACTATTTTTGCAATTGGTTCAAACATCACGTCATTTGAAATTTAGTCTTTACCATATGTCTCTGTTTCTGTCTCTCTGCCTCTCGGTGTCTATGCCTCTTTTTGTGTCTATCTGTCTGACTGTCTCTCTGTCTCTCTGTCTCTCTGTCTCATCTGTCTCTCTGTCTCTCTGTCTCTCTGTCTCTCTGTCTCTCTGTCTCTCTGTCTCTCTGTCTTTCTTTCTCTCTTTCTCTCTTTCTCTCTTTCTCTCTGTCTCTCTGTCTCTCTGTCTCTCTGTCTCTCTGTCTCTCTGTCTCTCTCTCTCTCTCTGTCTGTCTGTTTCTCTGTCTGTCTGTCTGTCTCTCTGTCTCTCTGTCTCTCTGTCTCTCTGTCTCTCTGTCTCTCTGTCTCTCTGTCTCTCTGTCTCTCTGTCTCTCTGTCTCTCTCTCTCTCTGTCTCTTTGTCTCTCTGTCTCTCTGTCTCTCTGTCTCTCTGTCTTTGTCTATTTGTCTCTCTGTCTCTCAGTCTGTCTGTTTCAATCGTTCATTTTCACTATATTTCTATCGATTCCCCATTAAAGCTCACTTTGAAAATCTCTAGTTTCATAAAATCTAGCATTTCACACACTTCTTCAGTGCAACGAAGGTCTTTGACTCGTTGTTTTGTACAGAGTGCAAGTTCGGGCTGCGAATTTGTAAACTACATGCACTATTATTTACCACCGTTGGAAGAAAATGTTCCTTCGAAAGTTTCGCAATTTTCCGCTTCTCCTCCTGAACGAAAATGGGACAGGTTCTCCCTGTCAAATAAGGGTTCTCGGGCGCAGGTGGTAGGCCGTTCACCCCCTGGTTCTATCGATCGGTCACTGTTTGTCGCTGATTTAGCGACCGACCCGGTACTAATACCAGCGAATGCCAGGTAATTACACCTTGCCATCGCCTTTTTAACCTTTTTTACTTTTTATTTTCTGGTTAAAACATAAATTAAACATCAAATAATGCTTGTTAATGGACGCTAAAACTGAGAAAACCAGTTGGTTTGGTGACAAACAGTCGCTGACTGAGACGTATGATATTCCTGGGGATGGCAACAAGCGCCGAACAGCGACCAGCGCCCGATGTTATCACTTACACGCGTCCTTTCTCTTTCCTTTTGTTATCGCCCACTCAGAATATCATGTTTAATTAGGCCTTACAGCTTAAATGTCGAAATTTCGCTAATCGCAGGACGTAGGCGGGTTTTCACTCGAAATTCATAATTAAAATTGTCATTTTTCACAATTTGCATTTACTTTTATATCTATTTATGAATTATATAAATAATGAACCGTGGAATAAACTAAATAAAGACTACAAAACAATATTTCGTCATTTCTGAAATGCCGGACGTGGGGACATATTTCATCCACGGGGTATTACGTACGCCTGGATTTGAATTTCTTTTATTTTTGCTCTCATTTTAACTGCTTATTTTTCATTTTACATTATATATTTCCTTGTTTTTAACAGGCAAACATTCATTTGTTTTTTTTCTGATGCAGAAAAACGATGTTCCACTGGTATACCCGTTGCGCATCTGCCTTATCTATGAATCACATGGCAGACTCCATCTTGTCTCTTTGCATTTGCTTCGATTCTTATGCTTCTTCTTTCTTTTACTTTCAATGCCTTTTTAATTAATCAATTTTGCTTTTTAGAACATGTCCGGGATTCTCAGGTACTTAACCGGACAGTCCGACCATCACATGGACATATCTGATTTTATCGCATTTAATAAGGTAAGTCGGTTTCGTTTTTAACTTAATTTTGTTCATCGCCGTTTTTTAAAAGTATCTATCATTTTATTATTTCAGAACGGAAGAATTGGTTTCCCGAAAGAGCCTACGTGCTCCGGATACGATGCTCAGCTGGGACTGTATTTTATTGGTACCCGAGATGGACACATTCACGCGTGAGTTTTTGTTTTTTTGTTTAGTTCGACTGTTTAATTTTTGTATAATTTGTTTTTGTAGTATCGGTGGAGGTAATGTACACTACATTGACATTTTACCTGACACGACCTGCCGGAAGCGATGGCCTGTGAGGTTACACGCTGTCCCGGGCACAGGAATGGCTATGATCGTCACCAGCGACAACAATGTGTTCCGTTTCCGCATCGAGGGTACGTTTATCATCTATATTTTAGCATAAATATCGTGTTCAGGATCCACCACGGCATTTGATTCCGTGGATCTTGAAGATTTCAACCGAGTGATCACCTCTACCCAGCTTCTACCCACAACCGGCACGAGTACTCCCCGCCTGCTTCTGGGCACGCCTGTTGGCCACCTTTACGCTGTTGATTCGAAGACTCTGATCCTCGAAGACGTTCTCCAGTACGTGTCTGCCGCCTCCGAGACAAGGTTGGTTTTTTCCCATTTTTATTCAAAGTTTGGATAATTGAACTGACTCAGCGGATGCTCATTGTGATTTGCCAACACACCGGGCACAGATAAGGGATGATAACGAATCTTAGTCGGGCCAGAACCACGAAAACAGTTGTAAAGTGATTCAGAATTACTTAAAATACTTATGGAAGCATACCTAAGGGAAAATTGGTTTTATAAGTTTGGTTCATATTGATAAGCTGATGTTCTAAAAACATATTTCCCTCAACAAGTCTCCGCAGACTGGGTAAGGGGTCGAATCGATGAACGGTGGTTGTCATAGTACACTAACAATGGATTTATTGGGTGCCATGAGGTGTATCAGGGTTCTATGAATGTGTAGCTCCAAACAACTTTGGAGGGAGGGGGTGGTGCGGAGCTCTGCCCGCAATTTGTAAACTACATGAACTATTATTTACCATCGTTGGAAGAAAATGTTCCTTCGAAAGTTTCGCAATTTTCCGCTTCTCCACCTAAACGAAAATGGTTCTTTGAATGTGTAGCTCCCAAAAAACGTTGGAGGGAGGGGGTCATGCGGAGCTCTGCCCGCATTTCGTGCGCGTATATATGATGTTGCCCGAAATCCCTGAAATATAGATTTAAATGCGAAACTTTGTTAAGAAAATGGCCGTACCCAATTATAGAATGGGTTTCATCCGGAACACTGAATTGCATCAAGCGATACGGCTTGAGGGCTACTGTGGCCGCGGAGAGGAGGGGGGGTCTCGCCCCCGAGGGGTAGGTACCTTATTCATTGGCATTTCTCCCGTATATACCTTTATTGCTAGGTACGTACATAGCAAAATCATAATCGAAAATTACCGAAGTTGGGTTTGAGAAGTGGATAATACAAAGAGCCAATGCCAAAGTCCGAATAATAGGTCCATATAAAAAATAACCAAAATTGAATAGCGAGAACTATAATGGTTCTGCATTCATGCATTACTTGCAGGGAAACCAGCCAGAACAATACCGTGCACATCCAAGCCATCGCCTGTCACAGCAATGGAAAGCACATTGCGATTCTTTACTCCGACCACCGCATCGTGATCCATGATGCTTCCATCAATGAGACGATGACTATGATCGATCTAGGAGATGTGAAGCCAACGGTTGGTTTCATGCTGTGTTTTAAACCTTTGTTTCTCAACTTTCAGACAATTTCTTTTGGAACGAACGATGTGTTGCTGATCCCCTTTGAAGACGGTACTTTCAGAGAGTAAGTGTCGCCTCTGCTCTAGTAAATGTTATTTTTTTCAGGCTTCCCCTTCTCCATGGTGATCTTTCCCGCCCGATGCAGGTTTTTGGTCCCTATCCCTGCAACCCGGTGAACAAGATGACCTACGCCATCTGTAACAAGTAAGTCTCCGTTGAAGAAGCTAAATAAATGCGATTCAGGAGCGCTGTCCCGGTTTTGATTTTCTCCGGCGGTATGCCGACGGCCTCGTATGGAGATCATCACACTATCACGTTAAAGACGGGCCGTAATCTCCTTGTGTTGGACTTTGCCAGCAAAGTCGTCGATTTCCATGTTTCGAAGGCCTTCAGCAACGACGATAACGATCCGTACATGTACGACTCAGTGCTGATCGCTCTCACGGAGCATGAAATTGTACTTTTGGACTTGAGAGACAGCATGTGGAGAACCCTCCCCTTCAACCAGTTCTATCCCATGGATGCCCATCATGTAAATTTGGTTTTCCGTAATGCGAATCAACTCATTTTTAGCTGACTTCTGCCCACTACGCGGCTAACATTGCTCCCGAAGTGTGGTCTAAGATGATGAAGGTAACGTCTTCTATCATGCTTTGAAAATAGTAAATTTTAGCTTTCGGATGACTGGTGGCGCTGTGAGAACCAGAGCAATGCTCCGAACCCCTTCTTTGCCTACACCCAGGACAAGCTTGAAAGAGCCACTACTGATGAACACCACAAGCGTCAATTGCTTCTCACGGGGTTGGTGAACCTTTGGTCTTTTGAAAACGAGTTTTTGTAGGCACGAGGATGGAACTGTACATGTGTTCACGTGTGGTGAGAAAGCCTCCCGTCTGTTGTTCTCAGTGCCGGTGCATCAGGAGTTTGAGCTCGTCCGCGATCGAGAGGTAAGCAATGCCTGGACTATCCTAATCTGAACATTGCAGCGCACAGTCTCTGCTGGTTCGTCGTCTGGAACTACCTTTTCATCAGACGATGATGGAGAACATGACGAGCCCGGCTGCATGGTTTATAACACGACGAACGAGGAAGAATGGCCCCCGTTCAGAAAGGTTTGTTTTGAGACGGCGAGATTTCAATTTGACGTTTTTGCTCAAGGTGGGAATTTACGATCAGTTCGTGGACGAGCCGGGAGTCGCCATTGTGAAGATGACTATGGATCCGACCTCCGGTCACTTTGCCGTTTCGACGAAGTGCGGAGTGAATCTAGTCTTTGAACTGTCGGAGACGTCTCAGGTAGGGCAACTTGTTTTCCTTAAAACCTTACAATTTAGACTCTAACCCCTGGTTTGCAATCCCTAAATCTGGTCGACGATTTGTCCGCGAAGCCACGCACCAGCGGAGAACCTGGCAATAGGAGGGACCCTGACCGACCTTTGCCTCCCAGGATCAAGGAGAAGACTTACCTGCCCGGATTTCAGCCATGCCACGTACAGGAGACTTCTACCAGGTCGGTTTATTGAAATTCAATTTCTACATATTTTTTCAGCCTTTTCATCCAGCTGGACCCCCGCACGCCTTGTACTACAATGGCTATCCTTTCGTCGAGGAATATGGTAGCCCTCGCCAGTGAGTTCGGCTTCGTGATCTTCAACTACGCCATCGCCGATGTCCTTCTGAAGAACTCGTACATCTCATCAGAAGGTAAGTTTCCACTGAGTAGTTGTCGAAGTAATCACGCTGGTTTAGACTTGATGAGCGCCGTGGGCGAAAACATGAGGTCCCTGTACAAATCTATGAAGAAGTCGGTTAGAAAGACTTTCCGCCGCAAGAAGAGAGATAATGCGAACAAGACTCCTATTGCATTGGTAGATAGTGATTTTGCCGATACTAATTTTGTTTTCAGAACGACACGCAGAAAAATGGTATTTGTGTTGGTGACGAGGATGCAGAGGACGATGGTGATTTCCGTCCCATTGAGCGTCAGATAGAGGGAAGAAACCTCGCCTGCCCTAGTGAGTTTCAATGGATCACAATTTATGAAAAAGCATTTTAGTCAAAGTGAAGCCCCATCTTGTGCGCACTGTTTGCTTCCTCCGCACACCGCTGAGTGATGGTTCTGACGTGGGTTTAGTAGGAATTTCCAAATATAATCTTAAATTTCAGTTGACGGATACATTCTGGGTTGGATTGAACAGTGGACACGTGTTCGGCTACGCGATTGAGGAGAGTCCCCGTCAGAAGGATGTCCTCCGTCTGGACAAGGAGATCCGCCTTGCCCACGCGGCTCCCGTCATCTACATGGGGGTGTTTATGGAAATCAGTAACAAGGTGAGAGATTTGCCTTTTGGAGGTTTAATTCAGATGCGGCAGCCCCCGGAATACGAGGATAACATGGATTTACTCGACAAATTGTCGTGTTTTGCTACCGGATCAGCGGTCGCAATGAGCAAATCCTTTTTGAAGCGGTTTGATGACGATTCTGTTAGATAGATTTGAGATTCTTTGCTTTGCCTGAAAATGTGTCACAAATGTCTGTCACTGAAAGTACGCGTGTCTGAAATGTTCGCTTTTGCAGTTTTCTTTACTTCATTGATTTATTTGTTTAGCACGCCCATCACCGTCTTCTGATTGTCACCGAAGAGCAGGTCAGGCTCTACTCGCTGCCCAGTCTGAAGCAGCTCAAGTACAAAGTGAAGTTGACGAGCACCGAGGGTCTCCATATTAGGAAAGTCGGAGTCGCCGTCGTCCACAGCGCAACAAGTGAGTTTATAAGAAATAATGATACGAAAATCATTCGAAGCTGTTTGTTTTGACGCACAATTTTACTTTTTTATTTTTTTAAAAAACGTTTAAAAGTTCAATTTAAGCATTTAGAAGGCATATATGCGGAGTTCGTTGTACTTTGCGGATCTGTTTATAAAAACAATTTGAGGTTTACAAATGGGACAAATTTGACTTTTGAGCGTATTTCGATTTTGAATTGTTAAATTTCAAATGCGAAATGTTCACATTGAGACGTCTTCTTTGCAAGAATCGGGTAGCCACCTTACATCTCTGAGTTAAAAGGTGATATATCGAAAAAGCGGAGCTGAATTCTTGCGCATGACCTTTCTATAACAGAAATTTGGCTTTTTAAATCAAAATTATCTACACGGGTTACGTTAGATTTTCAGTCTTCCTTCATATGCTTCCTTGTAGATCTGATGATATTGCAAATTTTAATTCCAGAAACATTTGAAATTGGCTAAAACTCTTACTTATTCGTAGCGAGAAATTAGGTAATAAGCAAAACGAAATTCCAAAAAGTGCCTGTAAAAGGTCAGTATTTAGAACTTCACTTGTTATTTCGCAAATATGTGACGTCATCTCGGACCGAAAAACCGATATTTTCAATTTGAGTGGAATTCTTTTATAGGACCCATAGTGCATCCTTTAGACCGATTTTCATCAAAATTAACGAAGTTTTTTCTCTTAAGTACTGTACAAGTAGAGAAGGTGATTTACGTTTCAAAACTGATTATCTAACTCCTTTCTTTTGATTTAAACAAGAGTTATTGTAGTTATCAAAATCGCATTTGAAAATTGTAACATATCTTAAAATTCTGAGAGTCACTGGGAATTCAACCACTCTTCTTCCGATAAAAACGACCAATTTTCGATGAAGATGGCTTAAGCTGTTTTGAAAATAGTGAGCAACTAGCTAGCGCAATTATCGGAACGGCCTACCCCAGATTAAAAGAAACGGAAAGTTTTTAATAAACATTTTATTTTTGTTAGGACAAAAAATAAATTTTATCTATTTAAAACAAGCTTTTTTCAGAGCCTCTGACGCGCGCTCCCTGGATCGTGATTCTGACCAACACGGGCGAATGTAGAATCTACTCTACTCAGAACGCTAAGATGACGTACCGCTACCAGGTTATCAATGTAAGTTTTTGTGACTTTTATTTTTTCCTATGGGCCCAAATTAACCCTTTTTCACTATTTATATTTCCATTTAGGAGCACAACTACATCGCTATCAATTGTTGCCTCATGAGCCCCTTCGGCGATCTGGTGTACCTCAGACCTCAGCAGACGGAGTTCCAGAAGGCTACCATCTCCTCCCACTCCGTCAAGTGGCGTGAGCCCTTCCAGGACACCCAGTGGCCATTGAGCATGAATGCATCGGAGGAGGAAAGCACGTAATTCTAAGCATATTTACTCGATTTTTGTTTGTATCATAGTCATTTTACTCACCTCTATTATTAGAATTCCTATACTAGTCATTGTTTCCCAGAAGTTATATTCCCTTTGTCGCATTTTCATGCGTGTCTGTCATGTGGTTTTGTGATGAGCCTATCCCAACATACTTGTTTGATACTGAATTTTTCCTTTGCGTGTGTGATAATAACGCCGTTTTTCCGTGGTCATCCGCTTTAGTCAACTGATCTTATAAACACGTGTTTAGTAATAAAGTCTCTGTTTGGGAATGGGTTTATAACAAGAAGTGAAACTTATAGAGGTGAGAGAAAAGTTGTGTTATATTTTCAATACAATGGAACTAGGTGATATTTAGGATCGTACACCTGTCTGGAACACAAAACGCTGTCTTCCAGAAAATTTTGTGCTTGGATGTTTCTATAAGTAAGAAAAATCGTGTGAAAATTAAAGCTGCGTTTCAAAATGAAATAGATATTTGTCGATAAGTAGGAGTACGTGATAACGCTAACTTCGGTAGGTTGAAAACTCCACGGAGAAGGAGATCTTAGATTTCTTGGAGGGTATTCAGTTATGCTACGCCCTCATTGGCGTGCAGGTGACTGATTAATGGCGGCAGCTGCGCAACCTTCCATTCCCGATCTTGGTCAGTCCCGATGTTCCAGTTCGTGATGTTTCTATATAAGTGCCAACCTATTGTTGGTCTAATCTACTTCTACGGTCTTCTTCTTCCAACTTAGGCGGTCACCCGCTTAAGCCTCAGCCGTTCGCTTCTGCGAGTCGGCTGTTCCTTCTCCTGTCCTTCTTCTTCACTTTTCCTTTTTTCTACCTACCACTTGTCCGGAGCCGACGACCACATCGAAGTCCTTCGATGTGGTCGTCGGCTCTCCTACACGTCGCCGAGATGGGACAGTTGATTGCGCAGAGGCTGGAACAGCGAGGTCGGCAGCATCAGGAAAGATATGGGAAAGAACATCGAACCCGAGAAAGGACAATAAAAGTAGGAGACCAAATTTTGATCAGGAAAGAGGAGGCCAGAAACAAGCTGGCTCCCCGCTTTCACGGACCGTTTACGGCTACACAAGTAGACCACCGAACAGTCCACTTCAAGAACGGGAAGAAGACTGAACTGGCCCACAAGGACAACATCAAAGTCTTCCGGCCCGCGGACACCGATGACGAAGAGGAAGAAAACGAAGAAGAAGAAAGGAAAAGTGAAGAAGAAGGACAGGAGAAGGAACAGCCGACTCGCAGAAGCGAACGGCTGAGGCTTAAGCGGGTGACCGCCTAAGTCGGAAGAAGGAGACCGTAGAAGTAGATAAGACCAACAATAGGTTGGCACTTATATAGAAACATCACGAACTGGAAAATCGGGACTGACCAAGATCGGGAATGGAAGGTTGCGCAGCTGCCGCCATCAATCTCCCGCGCGCAACTTGGCATAAACCGAATTGCTGCAGCATTAAAAGGAGAGACGATCCAGCAGAAGCAACCTCCTCGGACAACATCTGCAAGATGGACGCCCCCTCCTGCTCCCCCCTGCAAGCTCTCCCCTCGCCAGTGTACTCCCCAACCTCTCCAGTGTACTCCCCACTCCGCTACACATCAGCGGCTGAAGAAATGGAAGACCTCCGAGGAGCCATTGCGTCCCTGAAAAGGGCGCTCTCGCGGAAGCAGGCGGAACTCCGCCACGAACGAGCCGTCGTCAAAGCTCTTCGGGATGGGATGGAGCTGCTGCAGGCCCAGATGGTCTACATCTCCCGGGCCGTCGAGGAGACCGCGGCCGATCGTGGACGCTCTCGTTCTGAGGAAGGAGGGATGTAGAGGAAAGGAAGAAAGACCAGTCCATGTTGTAACCGTTCTTGTTGTAACCGAGGGCTTTTTAAAGCCCTCGGCTGTGCCGATAAACGTTCACTCTCCTTCTGCTTTCTGTTTTACTGTTGGGGTCCCTGGGGTCTATGGGTCGGTCACCTGCACGCCAATGAGGGCGTAGCATACAGTGTTCCATTTCGCATTCCTCCCAGGAAACAAGTACCAGTTCAAGGCAGAAAAGAAACGGGCTAAGGCTTCAATTTATGAAGTATTTAGTGTCGCTAAGGTTTTTTATCACCTACTGAGTGAGTTCGAAACCTGTAGACCTCTCACGATTGAACTGTAACGATTGAACACTGACTATCTTAAAAGTGCATAGCCGGTCAACATAGAAATTGAAAACACGACATCTATGTAACGTTTTTCACCTGTTGTACCCAAAAATAACTACTTCCTGTTTTGATGAACTTTTTGAACCAAACTGGGTTTTCGTTTAGCAATGTGTTGACAGTTTCAATAGGTTTTTATTGTATTTCCAGCACCACTACACTTTCCTTCAGTTGACATTGTTGAATGCAGCAGTGCCGTAAATGCCATGGAAACGGGGCTGAATCAGTCCTCTCTCCTAACCATCGCTGATGATAATGATTTCTCATCTTGATACGAACACGAGTTTGAGAAGAATTTCATTGAAGTTGTGTCAACACATCTGGATGAGTGGAAGTCAAAAGATCTTGTTTGTTGTTTTCAACCTTGGGTGTCTGTTCTGTTTGTGGTACGATTCTGATAGATTAATTTCTCATAATTTACTTTCCACGGCAATATCATTTTCTAAAAAGTGTGATTTTTTTCTCTATAAGGCAAAGTACTTCGATTGAGCCAGGGTACGGGTAAAGAAGTCATTCGCTTGAGCCAGGTCAGATAAATCAAAGGACATTTTTAGTCTAAGGTTGAAGCACAGTGTGTGTCACAACTTGAACGCTTCTCGACACCTCCACCTAGACATTTCAAAAAAGTGCCTGAAACGATCAATTTACGAAATTTGTTGTTAAAAAGAGTTGCCTTTCTTGACAGTTCAATTCGTTTGGCTGAAAAAGTAGCTTCAACCTTTCTTTCATTCTTCATTTGATTCTTTCATGGTTTCTTACATTCAGAACAAGACTGAATTCCTTTCCTCATCTTTACAGTCTATCTATCTCCGTATCACCGATTTCTGCCTTCGTATCGCAGACTTCTTTTACGACTGAAAGAGATTTGACCTTTCTTTCATGGCTGTAAAAGCTCTCTTCTCCCTAGCCTTTGTGACTCCGCTCGACCATTCACAATTCAAATGTAGCGTCTGGCGCTAAGTGCGATTGCGCAAGCGCAGACGGCTGCGCAGTTGGCCATGTTCAGCGCATATCGATTCATACGATCAACCGCCGAAGACCCGCCCCCTCGTCGGCCGTCTTGACTCATTCGTCTCCGCACCGACCCCGCCGGCTCCTCCACGACAACACCCCTCTCCCTCTCCCCCCAGCGACAGATACAAAGCCAACGACTGCCCCGCTCTACCCTGTACATATGCTATACTCAAATGGCAGTATAGCACGTGTTATGGGTGGACTGGGAATGTCACTGCCTACCGGCCCTTTAAAACAGTCCATATACAAAACATTTATAACAATTTGGTCATCACAGTTATTACGAATTTGTTCAAGGAAAATGAAAGAGTGTTAGAAAGCAAATGACACTTGAGCAGAGTGATAAAACAATATAATACTACAATGTTTGCAACGTTTTGTACATTATTGCTGGATACCATAAACTATCAGTTTAGGAAATCACGTTTAGAGAAACCGGCTGTTTGAGGAGCAACGGCTGCAACCTTCTGACCAGTGTACTTTTCCAGAAACTCGGAGTGATTTTTGAGTACGGTTCGCACGCTTTCGTTTCTGAAACAAAGAGGAAATAAAGTGATTGATTCGTGAATACCTCTTGGGCATTTCTGGAGAGACATCTTGTTGAGGGCGGTAGCCAGATTTTCGTGATGTCCGTCTTGCGGAATCGGATACGCGAGAGCTCTGAAAAGGAAAAGTATAAAGAACAAAATAATAGTGTGTATAAATAATATATGGTTCCAAAGAGAAGAGAGAAAGAGAGAGAGAAAAAGAGGGGAAGAGAGAGGGAGAGAGAGAGTGATCATACATACACACAGATACACAGATACACATATACACAGATACACAGACACACAGACACATAGACACACATACACAGATATACATACACACACGGACAGAGAGAGAGAGAGAGAGAGAGAGAGAGAGAGAGAGAGAGAAAGAGAGAGGAGAAAGAAAGGTAATGAGAGAGCGCGAAAGAAAGACTGAGAAAGCCCACAATACCTTGAAACTTCGAACAAAGTGGGAAATCGCGTCCCATAAGAGAAAGTAATTTTCCTATACTTGTATTATTTTCCCGTATGCTATGCCTTCGAGAAACTTTCCTCGCGTCCATTGCCCTTTTACGCCGCGCGCCTTGGAAATGGTTTCGAAACAGGCGGATGATGCGAGATCTGAGTAACAAAGGTGGGACCGCACATGACCAGTGCATCATTGTTTTAAAAGGGCATTCGTTTCAAAACACAGTTATTTTTAGATTTTGAGAAATGCACATTTGATGTCTAAACTTTATAAATGGATCTACTTTAGTTCGAACAAAGTAAAACAAGGGTATACGTCAGACTCACGTAGTTATTCTCCTGCGGCTGTGAAGAATGTCTGATTTGATCACGAATTCTTTCTAACTCTAGACATTCCTCCATTAACGAGGCTTCTAGTTCTTGTAACTAAAAGGGGCTTCAGTGAACAAACAGCTAAATTGAGTATACCTCATTGAGCTTTCCCTCAAAGTGCCGTTTCATGTCAAACACTTCTCTTTCAGCAACTTCAACGGAGTCAAACTTGTGCTGAAGATCAGAAGCTTCTTCTTTAAGTCGTCGAACGTCTAGGTTTCTTCTCCTGAGTATGAGTTAAGCTTCGATAAATATCTTACTTACACAAAGAATTCATTTCTTTCCTGTTCCAGAGAAGCCCGCTCTGTACTCACGCGAACGACCAAATCGTGTTGTTCTTTCATGAATGAACTCTGAATATACAAAATCATTAAATGGAAAAACTGGGCTTTACCTTTGACTTTTCAAGGGCTTCTTTTTGTCTTTCCAATGCGTCCATGATGTACTTCTGATCATCTTTGAAGACTTGTTTCTCAGCGTTCAGTCGGGCCCATTCGTCGCGAACTCGGTATTTATCCTAAATATAGAAACTTTAGAAACGGTTTTGCGTAAATTTCGCTTGTTTGTAGGCATTTCGTATGAATATTTGTCTAAAGAAATGTTTGCGCCACGGAATATGCATGCGCGATTTCTTTGTTGGTTATTGCAATCCGGGGGATCAGTTCATTATTTGGGGGTACACATTCCTTGACTAAACATTTCAAGAAGATATTTTGTTTCTTACTCCTACCCAGATTTGGCTTTGAAATATAATTTTTAACCCAGAACAAGATTTAACCGGTAGACACGCTTTCATCACTTTTCACATGTTCTTCACTTCTTTAAATGGGCTGTTGCCATAAGCGTAAGTATCTTTTCTGCAAAAGTGTCAAAAACCGGGTCAGTGCGCTGTTGGAGGCGAATCAAGAAAGTCTACGTCATGGGATTGAATTTGACAACTGTGATTAATGTAACGATTTACGGAACAACCATAGAGCATGGAAAATTTTGAAGGAAACCATAGAAAATTTTGAAGGAATTAAGTTCTAAAACATAGCACGCCTTCGATTACTTTGGAAAATCAGAAACTCGAAGAGTAGAGTATCCGACAGGAACGTTTAGCGCTTTTCTATTTAAATGGTCGATGTGGAATCACGTAATTGACCTTTTTGGTAGGGAAAACCAACTCCTTTGAAAATAAAACCAAAGTGGACCAATCTAAATTGTCTACCTGACTATACTCTTCGCCAAATCTACTTAGTCAGATTTAGCAGTGTACACGGCCTGAATGTCTCATATTGCTCGCTTTACTCCAGGAACAACATTGGCACGTTGCTCCAAAGTAGTTTTATATCTGTTTTTGTGAATAAGACAAACCAATGAATAAGACAAACCTGCTCCATGACAGTTTGATTCCCTTTGCAGAGCTCATCTAATTTAGCGTTCAACTCGTACACTTTCCGTTTCTCTTCATGCAACTGTTCTCTGTCTTCTTTTATCCTAAACGAAAAATTAACAAACTTTCGCAAAATCACCAACCGTTCTTCTCTCATTTCCACAGCTTGTTCTCTAATTTTGAGTGACATTTCCCGGTCAGCGAAGGATTTATCCGAGTTGGACATGATGTCACTGGTAAGTCTGCCTATTGTTGAAGACAGGTTGTCCATTCGATCGAGAACATTTGTTATATCACTGAAAATTCAAATTCAAAAAATAATGTCAAAATCTTTACGTGGCTTGTCCTGTTGTAGTATGAAACGCTTCAAGTTGCCTAGCTTGGGTTACTTTCAATCGCTCCAATTCTTCGGCATGTTCCTCTTTGATCTTGTTAGCCAGTCTCCTGAAAAAAGGTTAGAAACTGTAATTATCATGAATTCTTCTTACATCAAACTACTCCGTTCTTCATCAAACTCAGCGAGAAGATCTTTTTCCTTTTTTGCCAATTTCGATTTCCACAACTGCTCCAAATCCTCTTCATCGTTCTTTTTCTTTCGTTTGAGGTCATCGATCTCGCGATTTAGCCTTTCAATTTCTTCTTCAAGCCTGAAATTATTTAATGAAAATACTTTTGAAAAGAATCACGAACCGTCGAATTCTTAGTTGATCTTCTTGCCGAGGTTCAACCGATTGTGGGATAGCAACAGGAGTGGAAACCTGAGCAGCAGCAGGCGGAGTAGCCGAAGATGGTTCACTTTCCTTAAAAGTTCGTATTCAAAAACTATTAAAATTGAAGAATACCTTCGAGGAACTGCCCAAAAGACCTGCGAGGGTTCCTCCGCCAACTCGCGCCCTTCCAGGCCTATAAACGGAAATAGTGTTTTTTGTTTAATTATGATTTTACCTTGGGGCTGAGGTCGGTCTAGCTTCAGATTTTGGCTCACTGGTACTTGGTTCAGCGAAAAGGTCATCTAGACTGGTTTTTGACTGAAATCGTACTATAAAAAGAAGTTGTAAATCATACATACCGGTTTACTGTCGAGGAAGGAGACCGTTTGACGCTTTGGCTGAAAACAGTATTTTTAACACCGAAATGTTTTGTATCTTTGAAGCCCAAATTTTCAAGAAGCTTCATTGAAACATAGTTTCTTTTGTTTTTTATCGAGCGGATGTAGGTTTTGTTTTACAGTACCGGCCATAAAGATATCAACTTTAAGTTGTTTTTCTTTAACCACCAATTAAGTTTGTTGGTGTCCAGGATCTTGGGAAAAATGTGAAACGACAATATTTTTGAAACGACGATATTGGAACGGGCAAAAAACCTATCCGATAGTGTGGAACTTTTCAGAGGTTATTTTGCGTGTTCTTTTCCTCAAAATCAAGTTTATAGGGCTTTAGGAGAACATTTTTTGTGGTCTTGCAAGCGTGTGGAAAAATTGCGGTTTTTCGAAATGTGATACAAGCCGGCAACCATTATATGATTTGGTTAAGATTTCCATACAACGAACTTATTTTTTAGGCATTTTCAACATAAGTCTTAGTTAAACACAGCATAAAACAGACTTTTCGAAAGTTGTTACCAGATTTCATTTTCGTCTGACAAACATGGAAAATACGCAATTTTTCCACACGCTTGCACAACCACGAACAATTTTCTCTTGAAGCCTTCTAAAGATTGTTTTGCTAAAAAGAGCGTAAAAAAGAACCTCTTGAAAGAGTCAGTAGGTTTTTCGAAGAAATCAAAATTTATTGAAGGGGCAGCTAAATCATACGCAACCACTGCGAAATACTGTCGTTTCACAGCTTTTCCCAAGTTCCTAGACATACAGATACTTAATTGGTAGTAAAAGTTGCGAAAAACCTATATCTTTTTGGCCGATACTGTAAATTTTTTCTGTCAAATCGAAAAACTTAAAAAAAAAAAAGTTCGAAGAACTCACTTTTTCCGCGGCTGGCGCACTTCCAAACAAAGAATCGAATGTGGATCGACCACCTGCACTGCCACCTGCCTTTGGAGGATTCGGTTTTCCGAATAGGCCACTGTCGAGATCATCTAGATCCTAAAAGGGCAGTCAAGGATCTTTTTTCTTAAATTAACTAACCTCTAACAAATTCATGGACTGCTAAAAGTTGCTCTCCTCGATGTTGAACGCATCGGGATCTGAAAATGTATTTTCTTTGGTAAATTTTCCGTCGTGTCCCTGCTATCATGTACCTTTTGAAGATTGATTACCTGTGGTCAACGATGCCGATGTATTGGGACAGGAAATTAAAGGTTACTGCAACGATAATCAGCAGGGATTGTGCGTAGCCGGACGGCTTTCGCGCAGTCGCGTTGGCAAGGTAACGCTTCGATCGCAGCTGCAAAATTACCTTCCGCGCTTAGTCGCAGGCACATTGAGCCGACCGGAAAGGATTATCAAGGGCAGATGGGATGAGAGCGGATTGTAATTATGGCTAAACACCCACGGTTTCCAAGAAACAGTAGTGAAAATGTATACAAAATCTAAAAAAAAGTGAAAAACAGGGTTTGAACAACTTCCTTAAAGAAAATGTGAAAATTTATTGTTTATTAAAATTTTAAAAAATCGTTTTGTTTGGTGTTCATAAGCAACTTCAGAGCTGAAAGCCCCCTCAACCCCTTTGTTTAGAGAAGTGTAGCTTATTTTTTTTAAATTTAATTTCTCCATTCTTTAATAATCACCAATTTGTTTCTTTCCAAAACACTAAAGGAATTCAGAACCTTGATAATTTTCATTAGAGGCGTGGACCTGCAATTGAGCAGCTTTTTGTGTAGATCTTTGAAAAAAAAATCCGTATCAAGCTAACAAAATCGAAATCCTATTTCATAGCGTAATGATAAATGCATTTTCAACAATAAAAGAAATTCATAATTCATATGCAAGAAGTGTAGTGGTATAAAGTATTTGGGCTCCAGAATTCGAAACAGATCGTATATTTACGATTTATGCCATATACGTTAATGCTAACGTAAAACAAACGATGACGGTTTCGTTTTGATTTTTCTTGTAGAAAGCAGTTTGATTGAGTTGATTCACCTTACATTGACCGGCTAGTTTAGTTTTAGAAACTTTCTAGCTGTTCCCTTTATTCTATTTCGTGTCCTACTATCAAGTTGCATGCCAAACGGTAATGAAATGTGCAAAGTAGGAGTAGAAATTGCCGTTTTACAACTTCCATTTGATGTTTTTTGTGGGCAGGCAAGCACGAAAGGTTTTTCACCGGAAGGTAGTAGTGGGCTATACGTGATTACAAATAGGCCACAAAAAACTTTTGGAATAAATCTATTGTAATTGTAATACTGGCAAATGGCAATTTAAAGATTGTTGTGGGGTGGATAAAATACGGATCTAATCTATTTCGTAAATGTAGAAACCTGAGTGTTTCGGAATTTGATGCAGATCCATCAAAAGCCACTTTGACGCTGGTTTTCAGAAAGCGATTGTTGGAGGAAACACAATTTTTCTAAATTTTGTGGGAAAAAATAATGATTAACGCCCAAACGTCGCTGCAAAACTTTGGAAATTCGAATTCAAAGTTCAGTTACCCCTAGGGTATAGCGGCAGTTCGCTATCAAAGTCTTCTGTGAGCCAACGTAAAATTTAAATTGTTGCACAGACATCAATAAAACCGCATTTCTATGTCGCACGATTGACCTTATGCTGTAATTGCGCTTTTCACAGAAATTCTGTCTGCTAACTATAAGCCAAAACATTTGTCATTCTGTTATTCATTCAGTATTTTTCTTTTTATGCCTTTTCAAACAATACATTTTCTAAGTGTGACTGTAGGGAGAATAATATTTTATTAGGCATAATTCTACCAAAAAAAACAGGAACGCATTGTTATGATTTTTATTGTTTGTTATAATTGAACAAAGAGTGAGGCTTCCCTGAAGAATTATGTGTCTTCAAAATCACTTTCTGTTTTAAACCTGGCTGCTCATTATTCTTAGAAAAACAAATGTTTTTAAGGATATCCAATTCGCAAACTTTCAAAACACCTTTTGAAAAGAATTTTTTTAAAACCCGTTTCAGTAGGAGGTAGTTCCGCGAAGTCTACGGTATCCTAAATTATCGTAACCTGAAACCCAAAGTATCGTAATTAGCATTCAAAACTACCCCAATGCCCAAATACCAGCTCGAATTCGATCTCAATCTTCGATAGAGCTTTCGATCGAGCTTGATCTCAAAAGCTTTGATTTTTAAAACCAGATTGCAAAACTTAGGAAAATCTTTTGTTAAATATCATATATTACTTTATTATTCCATATTTTTTATCCATAAACTCAAAATTTAGCAAAAAGATTTTTAAAAAGTTGTAAACAATAACTTTTTTAAAAATTAAAACCGTTTATTATTCCAAATTCGCGTTTCCCAGAAACCTCGACCAAAACTTGTTTACGCTTAGTAGCTAAATTTACAAACGTGGTCAAGTGGTGTTTACGGTAAACAGAACATTTTCCTCGAGGATTTGTACTATATACAACTACAAAAGATACCGTGTGACTAATTACGATTCTGCTGAATGACATTTCCCTCATCTGAATGAAGGCTGGAAGTTTTTTTTCTGTGCTGCGTAGTCTCCATGATCGCAATGCGTCAGTCTCATTTCTGCTGCATCCGCTGTGCTCCGAGGGCGTCCGGCAGACCACCCGTAGAGTCCGGCAATCTCGCGGCGTCATCTGTACTAGGAAGAATAGGTGCTAACAAGCTTGGCAGGGCAGTTAAAAAACCACAGCGCAAATTGTTCAAGGATCTTGGAAAGAGAAGATATATAAATAGTCGGGTAATGAAGGGAGAAAGATTTACTGCCTAAATTTAGACAAATTCTACATCCCTCAGAAAATGACGTTAATCATTGCCATGTCTTCTGCTTGTAACTTTGTTTCAGCTTTTCGGTTTTCGCCAATTGTAAAAATTATGTTGAAAGTCAATAGAACCAAAATGATGCTTCCATCAACAGCAGTTTACCATAATTATTTTTAATAAAACTTTTAAAAACCAATCGATTTACAAATAAGCCTTCAACATATTTATACTGACATTATAAACGAACCTTTGTCAAGGCTTAGTTTCTAGTTTTCAGAGGATATATAAGACTTCTTGTTAAAGATTTCCTTTTTCTTTAATTGAACTGAAATTTGCTAAAATTTTGTGTAATAGGTGCTCCATTGTCAAAATTCAAGGGTCTATAATGAATATGTCAATATCGATTTTTTGGACTAAGGTGACATCATATATTTATTTTCTAGTAAAACATGCCAAAATAGCCTAACGGTTATAAACCAAAAAGGTCGATTTTGGCCCAATTTCGCCAAAGGTTTATTGTTTCTCTAAAACCCTTATTACAACGTGTGAAACAATTTGTATTTAGTTTGTGAAAAATATGGTAAAGAATAAGGTAAGAGAAAAGTTTTTTTTTTGAAAGCGAGGACCTTTATCCTTGAAAAAGTATTATAAACCTTTTTTATTCTAACAAAATTTCAGTGAATTATTATATAAAGAAAATATCTTTTTAGGTAATTAACAAGTTTTTATATTTTAATTTTTTATAATTAGAGGCTTTTCTATAAAAAAAAGTTCGACCTCTACTGCAAGGAATTTCGGGTCCTACTTCAAGGTTAAGTGAACGATAACAGATGTATGGTAATTAGTTTGAAAAAAACTGAAGTCTTTTTTCAAGTTTAAATAGAATTATTTATCTAACTTTACACATACTTAAGCCACATCAGATGGTGAAGCATAAATCACAGCAGTTTCCTGAGGAGACAAATATACAAAATATAACAACTGCTTTTTTGTTTGTAAATTTATAGTTTGATGAACTAAACTGTTTTCATGCTAATGAGACGTTTTACCTCTTGAAAACTCACCAAAACTACTTAAAACAAAATTAAAAGTCCTATAATTTCGCAAAAACCCGGCAATTTCGACAAAAACTGTTTAAATTTTTTTCTGATTGTCCACTTCCGCAATTTTTCGATTTCAACAATGCACTGGTCTCAATTATCTTTTTCAATTTTCTTTTTAAAATAAAACTTTTCTACATTAAATTTGTTGACACGCCCATTATTCCCTCCCATCGTGCTGGATTGTACAACTCCCGGGCGATCTTTTTACCTGGCTTCGCCCCGCCCTCCTCATTCATTCTACTCCAGAAGCATGGGCGCGTACCCATCCAAAGAGGTAAAGTTTTCCTAATTACCCAGTACCGTACTTTATCTTAAGTTTGACTGGGGTTACTACTGGGATCTGTTCATGCGAGGAGCGGCCATCAACGTAAGTTAACTGACGAAGAAGTTGAAAGATTATTTTTTTAGCCGGAAGATAAGGAAAAGAAGGAGGAGGAATCTACTGAGCCGGTTCCCAGGGTAAGCAAAAATGGTAAACTTTTATAATATGTTTTTGTTTTAGTCCCAATCTTGCCCGAACTCACCCCGAGTTCGATACCGCAGCAGATCTCAAAGTCTTGGAGAGTGGCCCAGTGTACGTTTTCCCAATCAACTTTGTATGAGTTCCATTTTCAGCGGGGAATCTCCAAGTTCTTCACTATCCTCACCCAGCCAAACTCTGGAAATCGCCCAACTAAGCCTCCGCAGCCGTACTCGCTGATGATCTGCAACTACGGTACTCGCTCGTAAGAACGCCTGGACCACATCCGACTTCTTGCTGACAAAGTTACAGCCGATCTCTTTTTCGATCTCTTGATGACCTTTCTTTAATAGCACTATGTACTGATGTTAATCTCACACTTACAACCCATATGACCAGTGTCACACTAACTTCATGTAACCAGTGTCGCACAACATTTTCAGTAAATCTGTGTCATCGCAAAACTGTCATGTTAACGGTCAATAAAATTCCCCCACCAAAAGACTTGTTTCGAATGGGGGGAGGGGCTGAAAAGAAAAACATAGAGAGCGAAGGGTGTGTGAATGCGTGTGTTTTGTGTTGTGTGTGTGTGTGTGTGTGTGTGTGTGTGTGTGTGTGTGTGTGTGTGCGTGCGTGTGTGTGCGAGTGTGTGTGTGTGTACATGTGGGAGAGAGAGAGAGAGTTTGTGTGTGTGTGCACGTGTGTGTGTGTGTGTGAGAGAGAGAGTGTGGGTATGTGAGATTGGGTGTGAGAGAAAGAGAGAGAGAGAGTTTGTGTGTGTGCGTGTGTGCGTGCGTGTGTGTGTGAGAGAGTGTGTGTGTGGGTATGTTAGATTGTGTGTGTGCGTGCGTGCGTGTGTGTGTGTGTGAGAGAGAGAGAGAGTTTGTGTTTGTGTGTACGAGCGTGTGTGTATATGTGTGAGAGTGTGTTGGTCTGTGGGTTTGTGTGTGCATGTGTAAGTGTGTGTACGTGAGTGTGTGTGTGTGATTTTGTGTATGTGTGTGCGAGCGTGTGTGTATGTGTGTGAGAATGTGTTGGTCTGTGGGTTTGTGTGTGCATGTGTGAGTGTGTGTACGTGAGTGTGTGTGTGTGGGTGTCTGTATGTAGGTACAGCTATGTACCATACCAACCAGTTCCGCAGTCAGGTGGCTCAATGTGATTGAACTCAGCGTTTCCATGCTTTTCTCATTCTTTGATTGCCATTGAAATTTCCTGCCCAAGAGAGATCCGGAAATTATTAGCTGTGTACGTTGTCTATGTTCTTCGGTAAAGGTGGATTGCAAGATATGATTGTATTTGATACAAAAAAGAACTGGGGTAAAGTAATCTACAATTTGCTAAGGTGTATTCAAGCATGTAGAGGAGTAAACTATGCTTTTTGCAGTCTAACCGCATTACAATAAAAAAAGACTAACTATTCCCTTCATCAGTCAATCTTCTATTGAACTTCAAAACCATGTGCATACGAGTTTAATAATTTTTTGAAATTTTCTTTCAAGGTGCTCGGGAACTTTACAAGGGGTTTTGCAAATCAGAGGTTCTTGGGCGGAGCAGGGCGCTACATTCAAACTTTGTTTTTGGGTTATAAAAATGTAACAAATAATGGTGTATAAAAACAAGGGCTGATAGAGTCTTGAGGTACTCGATTAATTTGACCTACCTCAAAGCCAATCTGTTCGTGGTAGGTAATGTAATCGAGTCCTTCTCAACAAACAGGCCCTTTAACAGTATGCGATGCCGCGTTAATTTAAAGAAATTTTGGAAAAAAAAAACACGTCAAAGAAAAGAAATCATAATTATTTTTTTAGACTCACATTTGTCTGGAAAAGACGCAAGAAGGAACAGAAGGCACCGGCTTTCAAACCCTATCAGCAAATGTTAGCGTCGTAAAAGTGTTATCACTTGCCAAATCGCTTCCCCAGCAGGTCATTCGGTGACGTAAATCTGCGTTTGAAAAATGATCGGAGACACTTTTAAAATTGTTTACAATTTTAAAAATGTGGTTTTTTTTTGCGGAAGTCTTAGTAAAGTTTAAAAATGCTTTGAACTTCGACTTTATTTACTGTCAACACCTACAAACTTATGAAAACAATGTACAAAAAGTCCAATTTTTCAAAATTTATAAGGTATAATTTTGTATTTTTTGTTCATTAAAATTCTTTGGGAAGAATGAGCTCAAATTGGAACTCGATGAAGAAGTCGAAAAGTGTGTGACGCACAGGATGTTCCATGAGATTTATGACATCATAAGGAATTTACCCTTAGTATGTCAAGGTTTACGCCCCCAAAGCAAAGAATTCTATGGTCAGATATGAGGGAAGTTAATTTAGAAAGGAATGCGAGAGAAAAAGTTGTTTAATTAGAAAGAAAATTTCAAATTACAAAAATAATAGAGGTGGGGAAAAAAGGAAAAAAATAGGCCGTCGAAAAAAATATTGACAAAACGATTGCTTGTAGCTTGTGTTTTTTTGTAACATATTCAAATTGCACAATGTAGTCATAAACATTAGAATTCGAGCATTAAAACAAAGTCTTTTAAAACCGCAAGAAAGGTTTTTTTACACGGTTACGCATGAAACTGTAACGTAATGAAACAAACTCAAAAAATTGCGTTTTCGGCCAGGGTATGTGCGAATCCATATCTCAACCTAGAATAAATGGAAAACTTATCAAAGTTAGGAAAATTAAACGTTTTGGTAGGATATATTGCTACAACATGGCAGAATGTCAATAACACAATGTAGTCATAAACATTACAATTCGAGCATTAAAATTTTCGCTGTTAATTAGCTGAAAAACCAATTGACAGCCAACAAAGAGTACTCCGCACAGAAATATCTGCCAAGCTGTTATTGTTACAACGAATCTAAGCTACAAGTCCCATGTTGATATGTTTTTGGAAATCTTTTTTGAGATTACACACAGGTTTTTTCATCAACAAGTATATAAGACAGAGCAATCTATAAATTTTTCGCCAAAAATGACAATTTGCGAAAAATTAGATCCAAATGTCAGTCTGCCTATGAATTTAAATAGTTCATAAGCATGAAAAGTGCCATTTCTTTTGTAAAAGTCTTAAATGAAAGCTAAAAGCGGTTTTTTCGGGGGAGGTTTTTTTTATGAAAATCATAAACTAAATTCGTGAAAGACAAATTTTCGAGGTGAGGTCATTTGGGTGAAACGCAGTGTATTGAAAACTTTTGAGTCAAATAGGACAATGTGTTTCGTTTGAAAACCCCTCATATCGGCTTTTTTTGGTTTACTTTGCTTTTTAAGAAAATTTTCTCGACTCCATTGGCAACTCTCAAATTCATTTTATGACATCACTTGGTATATAGACTTTTCAGGTCAAGGCTTTCGATGCTATCACAAGCCATCACAAGTTCTCTGCTGCTGACCATGAGCGAAGAAGGTTGGTACGGCCGGTCACGAATGACAGAAGTTGAGTATGAAGAATGTGAGATAAAAAATTGAACAAATCACACATATTTTAGTTAACAAAGAATCAAGAAAAATGAGAATGCAAAAAACAATTAGGAACATCGAGAAGGGCTTTTTTGTATGTGGTTGTAGCTGTATATTTTAATAATTTATTCAAACTGCATTCACGAAGGCTTTTAAAAAACCTAGTGGTTGTACACGGGCACACAAGAAAGTTAAATTCGCTTAGTTTGAAAGGATCTAGGCTTAGCTTTACTAAACAATTGCGTTTTTGGTGAAATGGTTGGTTTGCGATCTGGCGACCACGGGTCGCAAACCAACCATTTCACCAAAAACGTAAGGAAATTCGTACTTTATGGTTGAATGAAAATTTCTTCAATATAGCAAAAGTTCAATCGCTAACATTCTATCCAAGCCTTTGTCGAAAAGTCAAATGAAAGCCAGAAAATTTTTGGCAAACTTTTAAATCAAAATATTCTGCTGAACTTTTTGTCATAATGTTACAATACATCTAAGCAACAAGTTCTCTTTAAAAGGGACTTGTAGCTTTAAGTAATTGTGATGTTATAAATTGAAAAAAAAGGTTAGATGAGCTTGATACCAGATATTGTTTTTGGGAACATGTTCCTAACGCTGACGTGAAAGGGTCCCTGAACTGCGTGAGATTAATGGGTTTTTTCTACCTAAATTTAAAATGTTGTGCGTATTATTTGAGTTTAGTTTGTTGTTCATTCGATTTTTCTTGTTAATGCTTACATGGGACGTGTACAGCTTCTATTTTTGTTTTCGTAAACAGCCATTCAGTTTACAGCCAAATGTTTGCCTTCAAACAAAGCAATACCATGTGCCTAACAACCTCTTTAAAAGATGTTTTTTTCATTGCTTTGCTTTGTTCTGTTTTATACCACTGGCTTTGAAATTCGTTGTTGTTTATTATTAATTTACATAACGATTTATGTTGTTTGCTTTTTATTGTGCCCAACGTAGAGTTGTTCGTTAACAAAAAACTAAACGGTTTTTCAATTGGCAATTTGCGCAATGAAGGGGTCAAAAATTTTGGCAACTAAAGGCCACGAGATAGGGCACATTTTTAAGAGGGCACAGAGTTTACCGCCAAACGCACCGTTTGCATACAGCTTTTTCTCTAAACTGCTAGAAAGCCAAAACCCGTTGGAAATTATAAAATGAGCAATACTAAATGGCGTAAAAAATGGATGTATGCCCGATTCGTTGGATGTTAAGAAAGTGTCGGAAATTTTCCTTTTTTGTTCGTTCCCTTCACATTTTGTGGAATTCGCATGGAAATTGTTACATTATGATACGTTTAGAAAATGTTGTTAAAACCGTCATAAATGCGTGAAAATATAGAATTCAAGAAATTTCAAACTTAATTCTGCCCAAAAAAATGTCAAAGTGGCTCAGAACTAAATTTTTGAGTCAATTTTGACATTTTGTTTATATTTTTCATGGGTTTTGAAGAAAAATACTCAGCGAAATTAAAAGTCAACGAGATTTGAAAGAAAAAATAAAACACATTCATGTTGAACAAACAAGTAAATTATCGAAACTTTTAATTACAATACCGAAAAACCAACTGCAGGTAACGAGATAGTACTGTTAAATACAAGTTCGCAGATTGTCAAAAGCGACGTGTGAAAACGGCTTTTTTATTCGAAATTTTTTACAAAACCTAATTAGATTGCACATTTTGAGTTGCAGTTACCAATTCTCTTTAAAAACCCCCCTGGATTTTTTGATACGGGATTTATGATTATTTAGTTCTATTTGACTTTCGAGAATCACTACACTGTTCTATAGCGACGCTTGTTTCAAAGACTAGGATTAGTTCTTTTCATTGGTCAGCGGTCTTTCATCCACCCCCGCTGTGTCGTCTCTTCCTGAGAAGCACTCTCTCACCATGCATGTGCACACGTCTGCTCGCTAACGCATTCATGCTCTTCTCGATTGATTTTTTCAATCCACTTTTTAGCGTTGCCATCGATTCCTTTTTCGTCCGTCGCGCGCCTCTCCGCCGTGGGAGTGCTATCTAGCCTCCAGACGAGCTTCCTCGCACCCTCCGTTGTCTGCGCACTCTCTCATAAATCCTTGAGCTCTTCCCGAGCTTTCTTCGGATTTTTTTCTGAACTCATTTTTGGCTCACAGATTGCTATGTTCATCAGCAATTAGTCACCTGCTCAATCAAGATAGAAACATCCGACAAAGGTGATTCGGATCTGCGGAAATTTTCAATTTCCAAGCTGTTGAACATGTGTTATCGCGAATCAACGCAACATGCGGTTAATTAAACTCTCATTCATGGCAAAAACTCTGGAATTTTCTCATTAACGGCCGGGCCAAATAGACCCGACGTCAATTATTCCCGCCATTCTTGAATGCCTAGATCCCGAAGCCTCAATTTTCAAAAACATTGCTCTTATTTTTAAAGGATAACAAAACGAATTTGAAATTGTCCCTCAACTTTCGAGGTTTCGCAAAAGTCACATTGATCTCTCTTCTCCAAATCACACATTCTCATAATTGTTCTATTTTCCCCCATTTTTTTATAGTCAGTCACCCTGATCAAACCCCAAACTGAGTACATTTTCGTAATTGTAGCCTTTCATGTAAGCTAAAAAGATAAAACTGGTTATTTTCAGGATTGCCGATTTGTTTTCTAGCTTTAACTATAGCCTTAATTTGTTTTGCAGCACACCAACACGAATATCCATAGTAACAGCGTCAGATCCACAGCGAAGGCTGTTTTTTACTATCCTGTCTGAAAAAGATTACTATCTATACGAAAAAATCCGATTAGCTGAGATTTTCTGGGAAATACTTGTGACATCTTGAAAATAGTAACAATTTGCTCTGTGAATCCACTTGAAAGAAAACATGTAGAGTGACGTTTTATACACTTTCAAGCTTTGAAACCATTTTTCAAACTTCTACAAGTAACCAATCGAAATGCAACCGTTTTTGGAACATTTGTCACATTTCTAGCCATTGAAGCGTAATTAAACACTGTTTGTTGTTTTTGGGGTCAAAATAGATGCCCCACTAGTTTCCTAATTATAGAACCGGCAGAAGCTACGCTTTCAGACAAATTGAGTTTGTCCGTGACGGGGCATGACGCGGCAGGTGCAATCCGAGCCTCGCCGATTATTTTAGCCTGAACCGGCGTCGCCACCGGTGTCCTTTTCTTCCACCTACTGCAGATATTGGATTTGGATTCTTTTAATTTCTGAACCGTTGTTGACAGTAGCTTTGATTGGTTATGAATCTACAAAGCTACCTATTCTTGGGCATAACGCTGCTTTGCATAATGCATTTCGAAACAATTTGGCATCAAAAAGTTAAAAGAGTGCATTAGATTTCTAGAATTTTTCGTTTCATGTTCCCCAGGGTACCATTTCATCTGTTGTTCTCAGAGTCAACTTTACCGTGAGAAGTTTCCCATCTAGCTCATTTCAGCCTTGTGTAAGACTTAATTTCGATTTTTTTTCAATTCGGAAATTTCACTTTCAACACTTTCCCCGATGTTGCAGAACTTTGTTTCAAAACATTTACACATTTTTTTGAAATCATTTGTTTCCTATTGGTAATCGCAGTTCTAGGAAATCTTGAAATCATCATTTTCCTTTGTTTTGCGAAATTTCTTTCCACCATCAGTATGACGTGTGTTGATGTGTTTTGTCATGTTGGATTACGAGTTTTGAAACAAACCTCCGTTTTTAGACGAAAAGTTGAAATTTCTTTTTTGTTGTTTTATAACTAACAGCAAATAACGTGTTCTGCAAATTCTTCTTCTCGCTTTTGATCCGTTCATAAAAATAGCAGTTCTATTTGCAGCTCGTGTCATCCTTTTATGAGCAGATGGCAAATGAAAATCCAGCCGCCCGCCGGATATGATGTACTCTACGGGTGCCATTTTACGCCCAGCGAATTAGATATACGAAATGTCAAAAGCAATTTGTTCAAACCACGAGAACACGATGTTACCCAGCTTGATTCCAGTTTACGTGGCTGTTTTCTGGTCAGCACCTTGGATTTTTTTCTCAATCATTTGTTGAATTGGAACTTTGTCCTTACCGGGAAAACTTTGTTTTTTAGTGTTAAACTTAGGTTTTGCTAAAAGGCAAAATACTGATACTTTGAGAGATTGCTTTTAAAAAATGCAAATTTCCAACAACAAAAATGTGTTATGTTGTAAAACAAGAACTTTATGAAGCTCGCGAGCAGTTTTCAAACAACCCTTTTTTTTTTTGTCAATGTCCAAAACAAAACATCATTTTAGTATGACTCTGCTAAGAATAGCTCCAAATACCAAGTCCCATTTCAAAAATAACATGACAAAATAATGTTGTTCCCGGGCTATTTTTCACGTTTGTTTTGCAGTTGACAATTTAAGCTGGAATCGCCAATACCACGAGGCTCTGTTGATGGGTGTGGCTCTTTTTAGAATTCCCTCAGCTGTAAACAGTTTCGAAAAGTCCCCGCTTTGCTGGAACACAGTCAGTGCGCCAATTAGTGTTTTGGCTGTGTTTCCCGTTTTGCTACACCCCATTAATCCGTTTTTCGAAAAGCCGCAACCCCGCCTGGCGTCCATGCTATTGCAACCAGATGTGCTCGTTTTCTAGCTACGAGACACCCTCAAGTGCATATGAGGTGCTCGGATTTAAAGGGTCCGATGGAAAACAAGGCCTTCACAAAGCTATCTACTCTGTTTTCATTCTTTTACTAACTTTACAATTTGAAAACCGCACTCTAATTTTTAGCCATTGTCTACCTATGGTAAAATAAACCTTTCTTCAAATACATTTTTCCTTAGGCAGATACAAATTTAATAGCGAAAACTTTGCTTGACGTTTGAAACAGTTTATAAAAAAGCGAAACATCCGCTTTTTGCATTTCTGCATATTGACCTCAAATGAATCGAATTTCGTTTTTGAGGGCACAATTACCATTTGTTCGACGTGACTGTGACTAACCTTTACATTTCGTTGACTACCCTTTACATTTTGACTTATATTTCGTTTCTAAAAATTTATTGTTTTCCTGTTCTTAAGAGTCGATGACACAGCGGACATCACTTTTTTTAAAAGCACGCCTTTCAGATTGTTTTTAGTTGCAACTATCCTAAAGTTCATGAAAAAAGTAGATCTCAATTTTTTTTGTCTCAGCCCACTAAAAAATCGTCGACTGTTTGATAACTATAACAATTTTTTAACGCAACTTATAGTATTCAAACTTTCATCTTGAAAATCCACTTTTTTCAAAATTACAGAAAAGTTTTCAATTGATTGTTGAGATTCGCTGCATGACGCTTTTCTCATATAATTCCTCATCAATAAAATCTACCCCAGTTTCCGTCTATTTGAAACGTGGGCTGAATTTTCCAAGAAAAACTTTGAACACTAAGCGGCGTTAAGAATTTTGTTTTTAGTATTGTTTCAATGCAGGATTGTCTGTAGAATTTGAAAAATTTATCTTTTTCACCAGATCTCCAATTTACAAAACCCTGATAGATAACCTCACTTTTTAAAGGGTTTTTAATGTTAAATGTGAAAAATCGGCTGCTGAACATGAGAGTTCCTTAAAGCTATAATAACAAAACTCAGCGCACAAAATCCATTTGAGGAGCTTAGTTTCGCTTAGTTTCATTTGAGGAGCTTAGTTTCGCTTTTTTTGCAAGCTGACATATGAAAAATTCACAACTTTTCGATTTTGTAGATTTTGTAGTGGGCTGGGCCAAAAAAGAATTTGATATCCAATTTTTCATGAACTTTAGAATAAGTGCAACTAATAAATAGTTTAAAAGTGCTTTAAAAAATGGATTTCTGCTCTTCTCTAAATATTCTCGACTGTTTGGGACATCGCGTCTTAACATTTTCCAATCACAAAAACATAATTTTATACATGACTGTTGTTTTGACAACCGGCCATTTAATTAGCTGTCATTCCACAGGTGTTTTCGCGATTATTCCATTGGAGATTTCGCTATTCTCATTTTGCCAAATCGGGATAGCCGAGCACACAATCAGCCCCGGGGGTGACTACAAGCGCCGGATGCGAGCTTGCACTTTCCTTACCCTTTGACAGCCCAATTTCAATAAAAACTCCCGACTTGTCCTTAAGGCCTTGCCATTTTTGAAATGTCTTGAACTACAGACCACTCTTCTAAAAAGATTGATTCGGTTGAACTTGAGCGTACATTCCAGAAAGAAGCGCATTTTGCAATTGACATTTAGAAAACTCTTTGAGCTTAAGAAACTTTTTTCTGCAAATGAGATTCTTCCTAGGGTGAATCTCGTTTTCTTTTGCAACTGAGGATTTTGCAATCTCATTTTCAACGTTGAAATAGAATACCGCAACAAATTGAGCTTTGGCCCCGCTCAAACAAGATTTCGACGGCCAAAGTTCAAGCGACTGCTGTTTGTCTCCACAGAAGGTTGTCTTAGATTCGAAGGGACGTTGTGAATTTGTACCTTGGTCAAGAAAAATCTTTAAAAGTACAAAAAAGTTTTGAATTGATTACTTTTTTCCGGTTTTCCCTTTGATCCGGGGGTTTTATGTGCATTTCGAAGCCTAACGGTTCACGTTTCTTTTTTTGTTTATGTTTTTTTCTTTTCTTTTCTAGTTTTTTATTCAATCTTCTAACCTTAAAGAAAAAATAGGGCAGGTCCCAGAAAAAAACCCACTTTTTTAAATGTTACGTTTTTAAAGTCAATACTTTTTCGAACTACCCTGCAAAGTTTTTGTATAATTTTCCTGGTCGAGTGGCTAAGAGGTCGACTGGCAATCCGAAAGCTCCCCAGGCCAAAACAAAAACCCCGTTTCTTGCTTGTTTTAAGTAATTTTTATGCTAGAGACCCATTTACTTTGCATAGATAATGTTAAATTTTCTGGGCCGGTCCTGTTCGGGGCGTGCTGGGCCGAGAAAAATTGGGAATCGGGCCGGCCCGGGCCCGGGCCCTGAGTCCTGAGCCAACTTTGCACTGAATCTCTCTTTTGTATACCATGTGCTCCGTTTTTGTCCGTCCTTGTCCTTGCGTCCGTCCCCTCCTTGTCTTAAGCTTGAAGCTAACTTCTTTTGTTTAACTTCAAGTGATGACTGGTTTTACGTTACACTTTAGATATTTCTTTATCTCAGTGATTTTAATTTCATACACTGGAAAAATGCACACTTTGGTTAACGAAATGAAAAATGAAATTGTTCACATAAAAAAAACCTACCGTTATTCATTGAATTCTGTTTAGTTTTTCACTCTCTTTCGTTTGAGAACATTTTCTTTGCCTATGTTTGTCATGTGTCATAGCTGATCCTTTTTTAGCCCATTCTCTTTCTCGAGAAGGCGGGTGTTGTTCCATGCGTTGTATTTTGCCTCACTGCGTTCCTAAACATTCCGCCCACCCTCACTGCCGTTGCGTCCGCCGCCTCGTGCATTTCAAATTACTAGTTTACGACATTGCTTCATCTTCTCACTGCAAGAGCTCTGTTGCGTTAACAAACGACGAAATTAGCCCATTCAGACATCAAAGCTGTTTTTAGATGGGTTCTATTTATATACCTAATCATTTTTTCGCTTTATCATTCCGATTTGTAGGAAAAATTGGAAAAGCCAACCTTTCCTAAATGTCACAATAAAACAAACAATGCCAAAAATAGAAACAGCTGTTTTTCCTTGGGCTTCAAAACAAATTCCTTTTTTGAAGCGTGTGTTGTTTGTAGTGGTTTGTTTATTAGTTTGTATAAATAACATTTTCAAGACAAAGTTTATGGAAAACATTTCTTTCTCAGTTGCAATTACTCTCACTAAAACAAAAATTTCAATTACACAAAAAACATTTTGTTGTCCGACGTTTTTGTTGGCATTGGTAATTTTTGTGAGCTTTTTTTTGTACTCATAGTAAGCCATTTATTGAAAAAATACAAAATTCATTTTTTCCTAGCTTAATCATCTCTGAAAAACACAAAATGATGTTAACATACAATGCTAAACTATAAATCTTTGTGGAATGTATTCCATTTTGTTTTGTTTTTTTCTTCTTCAGATTTTTCTATTTTAACCTTGATTCTGCATCGAAAACACGGCTAGAAATTAAATGAGGCTTTCATTTCCTTTCATGAACCATTGCCCTTTCTCTATTGCTCCAGGAAATGACGAGAACCGAAGGGAAGCTTGATTGTCTTTTTTGCATGCCTTAGAAGTAGTTCCCTTTTCATAAGAGCACTTCTTCGTATAAGTATGAGAAAGTCTTTGTTTTAGATGATTCAAATACAAAGATAAAAGGTTTTTACAGATTTCCAGTGCTCTTATGCAGTTAATTAGAGTTTGAGTTGGAAGCCAGCATACCTAAATTTGTAAAATCATTTAAAAAATTCTGTTTGCAATTTCAGATGACCAGAAAACTTATCTTCCAAGAAATAGGAAATAGGATTGGAAATGCGAAAAATTTCCTATAAGCCTCGTTAATAAGTGCTAGCAAACACAACATAAGAAAGCGAAATACAAGGTAATTATTATACTACCCTAAAAACTTTTGTACAACAGAAAGTTAAGGTTTTGCAGTTAGGGTTTAAAATGGTAGCCTAGGTCGCTTAAAATTGTCGACCACGTTCTCAAAGTTCAAAAATACTTTGAAAATTTATTGGAAGACATTTTCTCAAAATCTGAGCAAGTAGCGGTCACAGAAAGTTGCATTTTTGAAATGAACTGTAACTGAAGCGCATAATTTATCTAAACCGTTTTGTACTTATATGACACTTTTTTGTAAAAATCTTTATTTCGTAAGACTTTAACGACCTTAAGGCACTTAAGACCTAAATCCGTTCGTAGAGAAGTTATCCGTTCGTAGAGAAGTTGTTTCTGCAATAAAACGATAGATTTACTGAGAACTCCATAATTTACACATATGCGTAGAGAAAAGTGAAATTACTGCCAAAATTCGACCCTTCCTTCCAAGGCAAAGCTGTTGTTACTGCTTTTTTAACGTTAGTTGAACATTAGTTAAGATAAAAACAGAAACGTTTAAAAAAGTTGGTTAAAAAAGTTTTTCCAACTCTAAATAAAACGTTTGGTTAGATTCAAGCGCTAAGACAGTCTTCCTATCGATATAATTTTTTTCATTAGTTCTAATAAGCTCGCTTTTAAATTATTTGGCAAAACAAATAGCCAAAACCAACTTTTTCATTCGCACGTTAATGAATGGTCGCAAATTGCTGGCGAGCAGTAGCACAAAATTTAGAAAATCTTTCTTTTTTGCTTTTCACGCACATGCTTTCATTGTCCCTATTTCTCCCTTCCTTCCCTCTTAAAAAGGAAAAGCGGCTTTCATTCTTCGTGCAAAGCACGTCACTGCCTGCCGTTCATCCAGCCACCCTCAATTCATTGCCCAACTTGTTTTGCCGTGTGCCAACCCGCATGTTTTGGGACCCAGTCTTCCTCTCTCACTTGCTATTTTTCCATCCAGCAATTTGCGGCACTCCACGTGGCTCATTGCTGCAATGTTTTACCTACATTCCTATGTTACGAGAGTTTATGAATTGTCGGCCGATGACTTCTTCAGAAGCACGCAAGGCACCACGTGTCCGGCAAGTAAATTCAATTGCCGCCGAGTGAATGCGTCGGCTGAAAACAGCTTTATGCAAAGATGGCCGCCGAATGTTTCTAAAGAACACGTTAACTTTTACGCACTTTTTTTAAAGTTTATTTTTATCTCGCTTTTTGCGCTTTATAGTTTATTTCGCTTTTTGCGTTTCAGAAACTTAGCAGCTTGTAAATTCAAGATCTCTCTTTTATTTAAGAAGCAACAGTGTTTCGCCTGTATAATTTAAAAGTCCTCCTAACCTCATCCAGTGGTTTAAAAAACAGATAGAAACTTTCGCTGGATGTTAGTTTGCCAAATATAGCGGAGGGTATCACATGAGGGCTCGGGCCGTGGGATATTTTTGGGACGGCCCGACCCGGGTAGAAAAAATTAAATTTTAAATTTTGAAAAATAGTAAGAAAGGGTAGAAAAACAAGTTACTCTATATAAAGATGGATAAGCACCTGCACTTACTCCATTGTTTCATTCTGAATTTCTTCTGAAGCCCATGCAAAAAGCGTCCCAACAAGTTTTTGATATAGGGTTTGAAATTCTTTTTATTGCTCGAAGCTACTACAGCTAGTTAGTTTAAACGTGACCAAGAAATGTTAATTTTTCCATGTGAAGCTGGAAGAAAAACTTTTTGAGTAGCATTATCTATGTCCAATTTATGTCTATACATGCTCAAATGTTAGGCCGGGCCGAGAGTTTTTTTTGGGCGGACCGGCCCTTTTATGAAAATTAAAATTTTATATTTTGTATAAATCGGTACAAAAAGTTTTTTAACTGTTTTATATATGCATAATAATGTTACTATCATCTAAGTCAATATTAGGTATACAAAATAGAATGGTACGGACCGGGATCGAACCCTGGTCGTGTGGTTGACAATCTGACTGGGTTGTCCATGGTAAACGGAACAAACTAATAACGTTCAGTAAATTTTTCATATTATAAAAACAAAATTTTTTAAGGGCACATTTCATCTACAATGGACAATGTTATACTCTAAGCAATTTCATTCTTACTTAAATACCCTGAAATTGAACTGTTGTTTTTTTAAAGTTCTCCGTGTTTTGTTAATTATTCATTTGCTGAAGATAGGTAAATCATCTTGTTTTTCATGATCTGAATCCCCCACACATTTCTGATTCTGCTCTCTTAAGGTCGTTTCTCCTCCGCAAACACACCCCCGATTTTACTGCTACTACTTCATTGCTGGGAAAGTACTTATCTTATTTACGCAGAGGCACAGGCTTCCAAACTATGTCAACAGCTTGTTTAAACTGGACAAAGGGTTTCTTAGATTGCAGATTGTTTATGGTATTGCAGTTGTTCAGAGCTTGTTTGGCATACCTTCCAATTAGGTTTTGCCTAGTTTTCTGTGTATATCGCTACCACGTAAAACGTCATTTTTACAGTTTTACAAAAGCTGAAAACACTGAAATGTTGTTAGTACCAACATGTATTTTTATGTTAAAACGCTACTCTTCTATCACATTTTCCTGAGACAACACTACCGATCTTTCGTTAGATGAACGTCTTCATTTCAATGAATCCGTTGTTTGTTGCGCATATTAAAACAAGCCCGAGAAAACTTTCACAGAAACAAAAGGGCAAACACGTGCCGAATAGTGAATTTGACAGCGAACGCTGATTCGAGCTTTTGGATATATTTTTACATCTGCGACGTTTACACCACTGATGTTTCTGGTTTTTATGGGTTTTTCTACTAGTATGTTTGACTTTCTCACGGGCCGGCCTTTTTGGAAATTTTTGGTAGGCCCGGCCCGGTCCGAGTCGGCCCGTTCGGCCCGTTTACCTTTGACCACCCAGTCAGATTGCCACCTACACGACCCGGGTTCGATTCCGGTCGGTGACATTGTTTTTGTACGACAAATAATAAGTATATGTTATTAACAACCAGTATTAAGTTATATAAAACAGCTTTAAAAAATATTGTACCGATATATACAAAATATAAAATTTTGATTTTCATAAACGGGCCGGTCCGTCCAAAAAAAAAACTCTCGTCCCGGCCTGACATTTGAGCATAAATAGACATAAATTGAACATGCTACTCAAAACAGTTTTTCATCCAGCTACACTTGGAAAAATAAACATTTCACGGTCACGTTCAACCTAACTAGCTTTAGTAACTTTGAGCAATAATAAGTATTTAAAATCCTATATCAAAAACTTGTTGGGACGGTTTTTGCCTGGGCTTAAGAAGAAATTCAGAAAGAAACAATGGAGTAAGTGCAGGTGCCTATCCATCTTTATATAGAGTAACTTGTTTTTCTACCCTTTCTTACTATTTTTCAATGCTTCGAGTACCCAACCATCTCTTCTTCGTTTGCCCACTTTTCCCGTTTTCCCACAAAACTCTAATATTTTTTTCGTTTCAGATTATGCTTGCTGTATGATGTCTACGCCAAAAGTAACGTTTCACTTTTTTTCTTCTTTTTTCCATTTTCTTTTCTTTAAGGAATTTTTTACGCCCAAAACAATAATTCACTGCAGGTTTTCTGTGATCTTTGTCATGTCTTGTGTAAAAAATTGACGTATATGATTTTTGTTCTGATTCCATTGGTCAAAATGTGCAGGATCATTTTTGTACAACGGTGACTGTTTTTTTTCCGTTTCTTCTTTTTTGATTCAGTCTTTTCTTTGTTGGCGCGATGAAGTTTACCACAGCTACTGTAAACAAACAAGCGGGGGTTTGTTTTACTTCCTTCTGCCGTTTCTGTAGTGTTTTTGGTTTCTACGTCTTCACACGGTGCTAATGTTTCGCTGTTGTTTACAAAGTAATCCGCGATATTTATGATGCTCACTCCGTACACGCAACCAAATCAGCCGAATTATGTTTGGCGAAGTTTTTTGTAAAATCTTGACCTTTTGAAAATTTCGGTCTTTTTTTGCATCTTCTCTTATCGCCTCCCTCGCCTCCCTCGCCCTCATTAATTTTATTGAAACTCCCCCAATCCTTTCCTCCCTGCTGCCCTTTGCAGCAGCAATCACCATCACGCGCCTGCCACTCAGAGGCCACACACGCGTCAGACACCACCCATTATTTGGCCAGCCGTGTGGGCGTTCATTTTGCGAGAGAGACACCTCAAAATTTGACACAAAAACGTGCGTGGCAGGCGGGTAATTGTGCCTTCCGGCGGCCATCTGCGCGGTGTACGTGTGGCATTTGTGAAAAAAGACGAATTAGGAAGCCAGAAAAAAGATTGCTCTTTGAGCACGACTATTTTAAGGAAATGGGCTTGGTAATCGCATCAATAGAGACCAATGCTCAACATCACTGGGAGGTTATATCATTAGCACTGCAAATTACGCAAATCGCAGGCGCCTACCCATTAGTGACAAAATGGCTGAAGATTATACAATGACGATGTTGAATATTACACTTTGTAAAAGAGATTGGTACATTCTATTTTCAAGACATCGAGAAAGCGATACCACTGTAGTTTTGAAGGGTTTGAAATCCATTTGTGAAAAACTTGTTGTAAAACTTTTTTAAAAGTCCGCCTTGTTTCGATATTGACAAGAAGTTGACAGTCTTTTCAATGAGACAATTAGTTGAAAAGTCTTGAAAACTTTTGAATTTTTCGGTATGAAATCTGTGGGTTCGAATGTTAACATTTCAGCTATTTTAAAACGATTTCGAAAGTTTCCACGTTTTTTGAAAGTTTCCACAACTGGAAAAAAATTTGGATAAAGGAGCTTACAATTTTCAAACGCAAATTGAGAAAACCTTGATTTTTCATGACATATTCAAGTATATTCAAACTTTCCAGCATCAAAATATAAACGTAGTAATTTGAAGTCGAAAGTGAGGCAAAATTGTAAACTCACAAAAGTTGAGTTTGGAGCGACGTATGAAAATTGGGTCCCTAAGGTCCTTAAGACAACAACATTTAAAAAGAGGTGTGTTTTGAAATTTTGTATCCGAAGTATTTGAAATTTTTAGTTTCAGACCGTTTTTGTTACACAAACATGTCGTTTTCTAAATTTCATTTGGCCAAATTCAAAGTTCTTGCCTGAGAACCAAATTTGCAATCAGAAATGTTGCAAACTCGGCAGCACTTCGTCCCTTTCATTTCACTTGCGCAAATAGCGTTCGCACCAGCTCATTATCCAAACTAACACTTTTCTAGAAAGATAGACAAACAGCAAAACTATTCTTTAAATTTAGTTGACGCATTCTTGAAATTACAGAGCACATTGTTTGCAGCGTTTCCGCAACCACACGTGATTGTTTTTGTCGCCTACAATTTTATTTTTAGTAGGTGATTTGTTGAATTAGTACAAACACATTGCTCTAGATACATCTTTTGACCTTGTTTTTTCAAGAATACTTGGGCCACAAAGAGTCGCCAATCGAGCAAGCGATATCGCATATATGGTGGTTTTCTGTTTGTGGACCTTTTTAAATTTACTGAAACAACAAGCAATACTGAAAATTGTGCCGTGATCCGCAATAACTAAACCCCTTTTCTATTTTAACGGAAAGATTTGCGTTTATAGTTCATGTCCCTTAATCTTAGGCGGTTTTTTAACTTACCTGCGCATCTAACGATCGAAAAAGCTCGCTTGCTTGATTGGCGGCACATATACATAATGTGAAGAAAGAAAAGGTTAAAGTTAATCTCATGCAGGTTTTCTGTTTGTGGACCTGTTTAAATTTACTGAAACAACAAAACAATATTGAAAATTATGCCAGTTTCTTTACATTCTTTCAGACGTTTTCAGCCCCAGGCGAGGGGTTTATAAAAGGCATGGCCCACAGAGCTTGTAATAGCTGTGTACCACGTGGCATAGAAAATTAACTGCGTCTCCATGTTTTCATTAGCTTATTAGATGCGCAGGTTAATAATAATAACTTCTTACAAGGACGATGGGTATAACCAATTTTTCAGGAAAGGTGCAAAAACGATGTTATAAAGGGGGAAATTCCTCGATAAGTAGAAGAATCGGGTTTAACCTGAGCTAAATCGCTTTTTTTGCCCCTAACTGTTTTTTAGCCTTAACCTTGCGCTTTTTTTGTCTCGCAATTAGGGCGCTGAACCAAACTTTAGTCCTTTACAATTTATGATCATTTGAGTTTTGAACTGTTGTTTTAGAAACCATTGTTTTGCATATTTCGATGTTTCACGTGGGGGCGACTGCCTCACAAATAGAAGTGATTGATATACGCTACAGCTGCGGCTCAACCTAAGTAATGAAATCCGGAAAACCTCCAGGTCAGGTGTCGCCGAGTCATGAATCAACTGCAGCTGTTTTTGCGTTTACGTGAAGGGGTGGGAGGTGTTGTGTAAGACCCAACTCGCGTCATCGTCTGCTGGAGACTAACTCCTGTAGCCCTGTCGAACCCCAAGCTAACTCCTTTCTTATGCATTGCAGCTCTAGTGGGAAACGCACTCGTCCCCCTCCTCTCTTCCGACATCCGACGCCATGAATTTCATTAATCCCAGACGCGAAAAAAAAGTTTCGCCGCGCGCGAAATTGCTCACTCCACATATTCGCATCGTCATCATCATATGCGCCTGGTCGTTGAACAGAATTGCGTAGGTGCACTCAGAAGTAGGGAAACAAGTACGACGCATCCAGCTGCATATCAAAACCCCAAAGGTACTTTTAGTTTCCACGTGACACCTTTGGAATGCATTTTTACATAACCAGATGCAAAGAAACCAAAATGTAACCACAAAATTGGTGTGCAAAGCATATCTATGACTAGCTGTTTTTGTTTTTGAACATACTTTTTTGTTACTGTATTTTTTCTCTACTCTAAGGCCTACTCCCCCTTCGTGTGTGTGTGTGTGTGTGTGTGTGTGTGTGTGCGTGTGCGTGTGCGTGTGCGTGTGCGTGTGCGTGTGCGTGTGCGTGTGCGTGTGCGTGTGCGTGTGCGTGTGTGTGTGTGTGTGCGTGTGCGTGTGCGTGTGCGTGTGCGTGTGCGTGTGCGTGTGCGTGTGCGTGTGCGTGTGCGTGTGCGTGTGCGTGTGCGTGTGCGTGTGCGTGTGCGTGTGCGTGTGCGTGTGCGTGTGCGTGTGCGTGTGCGTGTGCGTGTGCGTGTGCGTGTGCGTGTGCGTGTGCGTGTGCGTGTGCGTGTGCGTGTGCGTGTGCGTGTGCGTGTGCGTGTGCGTGTGCGTGTGCGTGTGCGTGTGCGTGTGCGTGTGCGTGTGCGTGTGCGTGTGCGTGTGCGTGTGCGTGTGCGTGTGCGTGTGCGTGTGCGTGTGCGTGTGCGTGTGCGTGTGCGTGTGCGTGTGCGTGTGCGTGTGCGTGTGCGTGTGCGTGTGCGTGTGCGTGTGCGTGTGCGTGTGCGTGTGCGTGTGCGTGTGCGTGTGCGTGTGCGTGTGCGTGTGCGTGTGCGTGTGCGTGTGCGTGTGCGTGTGCGTGTGCGTGTGCGTGTGCGTGTGCGTGTGCGTGTGCGTGTGCGTGTGCGTGTGCGTGTGCGTGTGCGTGTGCGTGTGCGTGTGCGTGTGCGTGTGCGTGTGCGTGTGCGTGTGCGTGTGCGTGTGCGTGTGTCTAATTTGTTTGAGAACACCATTCCTTATAAGTCAAAATAGACTTTGATGTTTATATTTGACTGTGCTTGGCTTTAGATGCTGATCATATTTCAATGAAGAATTCCCTTCGTTCATTCGAACTTCGAGTTTGAATCTATTTCCTCTTACCCTTTTTTACACCCTTTTGAGACACCATTTTGTTTCCAAAAGCTCACAGTTTTTTGCATTACTCTTTTTGCGTCAGACAAAATACACCTGTTTTCCGCGTGGTAATTTGTGACCGCGCGATGGGGAAGTGATTGATCTCATTAATTACCTTACACTGTGTCCCACACGGAAGTGTCAATAATCTCACAGTTTTTTGAGAGAGAAAAAGTTTCTCTTGGCTAAAATTATGGTAACAGATCCTGAATAAAACGAGTATATTTGGTATATCCGCTGGGAAATCTAGTAATTCCATCTCGTGATAGGAAGTTTTTGCATTTTCCCCAGAATCGGAAGTAGTTGTCGTAGGTTTTGAACATAACTGGAGATTTGCCCTGTGATTCAGAAGTCATTGCGTTAGCGTTGCCCGGCAACACTTGTGAAAGTTCCGCTAAGGTGATGAAAAAGGTGCACTTAGCATGACTACGTTTATGAAACGGGTGAAGCTTCTCACTCTTCTCTTACAGATGCACACACGTGCACACGGACGGACACACGCACACGCACACACACACAGCTTACATATGCACACACGTGCACACGGACGGACACACGCACACGCACACACACACACACACACACACAACCTTAACCCACTATTCATTGTTCATTACAACTGCTTCGCTCACAGACGTAAGCGTTATTAAACTTTAAGTGTGTGGAGAAGAGGGCTAAGAGCTCCGATTTCCTCCTACTGCCCTTTCTCGATATTCAGAAAACAATTTTCGAGACAGCCGCGGCAAAACAAGCCGATCAGAATGTGTTTGAACAAAGCTGTGCACCCATTAAATGAAAAACATCCCTATCCCACCCACACTCCAAGCAAATGTTGCAGTTGTCTTGTGCGCATTTTTTTCCTTAAATACTTGAAACAAGGCCCCTTAACCCCCCTTAATCTGTGAAATCTGCACAGCAATATGATAAATTTGTTCTCTGCCCTGAAAATGTGCAGATTATGGGGTGCAAAATTTGTCGTTGGGAGCAAATCAGTGATGTGGTAAATAGCGAACCAGCTGTCCAGACACGAGTCCAAAACGTCAGACGAAGGGCTCGAGTGACGCCGCCGGTCACACGGCTAATTCCTCAACTTCCTATCCCCTTCGCAAGCATACTTAAGCAACGTCACGTGCCTGCCCCTGTTTGCCATTTGCCTAGGTTCGCCCAAAAACAAGAAGATGTCTTTAGAAAGGCACTTTTGATGTTAACCTAAGTGTTTCCTAGAATAGAGTTCATTGCGTACTCGACCCAGGAATCAAATAACAAATTCCTAGAAAATCTGGATTTTTAAAAGTCTGACTCACGGAGCACATCTGTTTGCCCTATTTTCCGCACTTGTGCCCTAGGCGTACTCTCCTCCCTCACTTTATTGCCGTTCGCGTCTTAAAGTGAGGCTTCCGACTGAACCTAGAGTTGGGCTAGACTCTAATCGAAGTTCTTATGGTGTCTATACAGCATATAACCCGAATTTTAATACTTTCAAATATAGAAATCGGTATTCTGACGCTGCGTTTACCCAGTTCTGCGCCCTGTTCTTACTCCTAATGTCTTGCGATTTGCAGTCGGCGTTTTTCCTTTTTGTGAAGCGCGTTAACTTTTGAACTCTCGTCGAAATGTTGCGTGATGATTGTGTTAATGAAGGTTATAAACCACCCTCCCTCACACAATTAAAAGTGCAACCTCTAGAAATAGCTCCTGCTCCCCCTTGCCATGGCCTCGCTGCACGGCGTCCCCGATTTCTGGCCACCCGCCTCAATTATACCCATCCAGCGACATTTTTCTTATGCGCATGTGTGCTCATTTCCGGTGTCGATCACACGACAATTAGTTTTTGCAAAAAGAATTTCTATTGTGTCTGAATGCCCGAAGCGAACATGTCCTTGACTTTATGCTCAAAAAGAAGTTGAATCACGTATTAACCCCTTTTTCAAAGAACTCTTGACTTATTTTGACTTTAAAGGGCAAGTCTCACTACATCATTTGACAAGGGGCAGTGACGTCCGCAACAGACGTACAACGCTTGTTCCTCTTCATCATCCACTATTTCTTCATCAACTAAAACTGCTCTAGCCAGAGATAATATTTTTCAAAATGTTTTGCAGCCAATTTTTGCGAAAAGTATGTGTTGTGCAATCTTACTCACAGCCACAAATTGGCGCCAATAAGATATTGAGTCATTATTTGCCGGATATCGGGAATTCTGTGGGAGGTAGGTAAAGTATTCATGAGGAGGCTAGCCGGAAACCCACGAAAGATGAACTTTTCAGCTGTGATTTGTGCTTAAATGGGAGGACTTTTTTCTATTTTGTGTGCCAAAGCGAATGTTTTAAATGTCTCTCTTTTTCTCTTTCTTTCTCTCTCAGCATCTCCCCTATCGGACTATGTATATATTGTATTTATCTGTGTATCTGTGTGTCTGTGTGTCTGTGTGTCTGTGTGTCTGTATATCTGTGTGTCTGTGTGCCTGTGTGCCTGTGTGTTCATGTGTCCTTGTGTCCGTATGTCCGTGTATATGTGTCTGTGTGTCTGTGTTTCTGTCTGTCTGTGTCTCTGAATCTCTGCGTCTCTGTGTCACTCTGATTCTCTGCAGTATCTCTGCTCTCTCAGTTTTCAATGCTATCTCTGCCTGTAGACAAGAATGGCAAAGCGTTCCTTTGTTCTCACGTTGAAAAAACTCAAAACAACGAAGATCATGTGATGTCTACGGGCACTGTTTGCAAAAGACCATTTGCGACGGCATGCATAAAAAGATGATGTAACCTCACGAAATCCCCTTCCTTGTTTTCATTTCTTGTGCGACTCCACCTCTCAGCCATTCCCAGTCCGGAATTTCTCGTTGTTTCATGAGTGTTTCAAAGAGTGCAGTATATTTTGATTTTACGTCTTCAGACTACAAAACTCAGCCACTAACCAGCCCCCTAAATGGAATAATCTTCTGTCTCCTTCGTTTCCTCTATTCCCATTCATACATTTTCTAGATAGTTAACGTTTTGTGAATATATTTTTTAGCAAACTTTCTGTACCAACTGAACCCTCCACCCTCAAATTGTCAACTGCCTAATCCCCCATTATCCAGCTGTGTTCGAAAATGTTTCCATTCGGAACCGAACGACAACAAATCGGCGGACTAGAGCGTGTGTGTGTATCCTCGGCTAACACGGGCTTCATTTGGGCCAGTAAATTAGTTTCTGCGCGAAATATGCTACTAGAGGATCGCTTTAATCCCTTGAGGGGGGCGGCGCTGGGCGGGGCCTCTGTTTTTCTATGACATCACTGAAGCTAAGATTATGCCAATTGCGGTTGGCACGGCGGGTGAAACACCTATAGCCTGTGCGCGCCAATGCGACCTAACTACAGCACTTTTCCTGAAAATGGAGAAGGTATGAATTTTTGTCTTACCGTCTTACTGTATCTTATAATTTTAAAAATTATTTTTAAATATTCACTTTTCAGATATGGCAAATAATCGGAGAGATTCCGATCTCTTGAGTATACCTGGGACAAAGAGGGCAACTTTTAGTTCCGGAAGTGACGAAGAGATCCGACTAGGCTCCAGAGTTACCTTCACCGAAAATGTGAGTTTTTCATATTAAAATGGGGAAACAGGAGAATTGAGGTTGGAAAAAACCAATTTTTAAAGTCCCAAAATTGCGCTGTTGAAAGCCCGCGCGACTTTATCTCCCTAAAGATCATGTAATCCTACCCCGCTTGGAGTGCGCGTCAAAAATTCGTGACGTCCTTAGATGTCAAACGAACATCTTCTTTTTCTGTCTAGCAAAGGAGGAAATCAATTGTGAAGGAGGAAACAACAACAGGAGGAGATGTGTAGGCTGGGCTTTTGTTTTTGAGTAGCGAGGCCGTTCTTCATTACTACCGGGGACAAACATAGAGAGGGAAACTTCGTAACAGAATTTTTGATTGAAATTTCATCTGCAGGGGCTTCCGGTTTTCGCACATCGAAATGCAAAAAGACGATGAGATGAGAAAAAAGTTGAGAAGATCTAAAGATTAAGCAGTAAAGCACATAAAAGCACTAGGTGTCTACACCCTCTCAATTTGAAATGCTATCTCGGGGACTTATAGCTCGTTGCCCTACTTTTCTGGTCGAGATAATATTTCATTTTGAGAGGGTGCAGATACGATTGTGCCAAAAACTGGTAGAAAGAACCATTATAACGTCATTTCATACAATTTTTACAGCTTTAAGTAGAAAGCATCTAAATGCCAAACTATTTTGAAACGGCTTTCTCCATTGTTATAAAATTTTTGAATCTGTATTCACATTTCCCAATTTGTTTTCAAATTTCAAACAAACTGCCGAGCAAAAACACCGTTTCCGCACAATCTTCATAATTTTTCAACAACTGTTTTCACATTTTGTATTCGAAGAAATCAAGAATTTCCGTTTTTGCTCTTGTGACTTTCCCTAATTGCTCAGGTATGCGGAAGCTTCCCAGGTGGTCCCTAGCCTCTGATGAATGGCGTCTCGGAGTGGCTGACGTGACTGATTAATGAATAAGCTATAGACTAGACGTTTTTCGTTTCCGGTGCCAAGGGTAGTTCCTGTTAAAAAAACTTCCCAGAATATCACAATTCGTACTTTGCTCCCCTCTATAATAGCGATAAGGTAAAATTTTCTCTTTCTAAATGCTAGGTTGGTATCAAACACCATGACATTACTAAGAAATGACTTCGTGCTTCTTTTTCAAACACGAAAAGATTAAAGCCAAATGTGCAAATATCATGAGAACTTGGGATTTCAGGGTGGCGACCACACGACCATTACTTTCCACGTCGACGAAAGCGTTCAGGAAAAGAAAAGGGAACAGTGGGACAACAAGGTTTGTTGAAAGAGATGTTTTTCATAACGGGTCAGACACCAAACGTCATGAAAATGTTCACGGAATATTTGAAGAGACACACAACACTTTCCGGAAGTGAAGTCACTGTTCCTGAACATCAAAAGTGCGAAAAGCACTCTATAATAATGTTTAGACCCAATTCTACATGGGAGTTGTCAGTTACGCCGTCGGACTCGGAAATGTTTGGAGGTTCCCCTACCTTTGCCAGAAAAACGGAGGAGGTAACTTCTTTAATGCAAGTCTTGAACCAAAGTTAACTTTTCAGGCGCCTTCTTGATACCATACGTCATCATGATGGGTCTCCTGGGTATCCCGCTCTTTTTGATAGAACTGGGAATCGGACAACGGTTGCGAACTGGGCCCATCGGTGTCTGGAACGCGATCCATCCCTACCTTGGAGGTTCGAATTTCATTTAGTTGTGGGCTTTGGTCTAGAACACATGCACTTTTTGAGATTCAATGCAAAGCAAATGCCAGACGGGCAGGTGGCAAGGAACCTAATACTCAAGTCACGAGAAAAAAATGAGCTCTTCTCTCTCTCAAAAAAAAATGAATTCTTTTGAAAACAGAAGTGAAAATATGAATTCACGGAAAGGGAAAGAAATTGATTGCAGTCAGGGAGAGAGTGGCTGCTTGTACGAGTGAGTGACTGACTATGCGTGCAAATGAGTGACGGAGAGGATAAGTGAGTGAGTGAGTACGCGTGCGAGTGAGTAAGTGTGCGAGTGAGTGAGTGAGTACGTGTGCGGGTGAGTACGTGTGCAAGTGAGTGAGGGAGTACGTGTACGAGTGAGTGAGTGAATGAGTGAATTCGCGTGCGAGTGAGTGACTACGTGTGCGATTGAGTGATTGATTACGTGTGCGAGTGAGTGAGTGAGTGAGTGAGTGAGTGAGTGAGTGAGTGAGTGAGTGAGTGAGTGAGTGAGTGAGTGAGTGAGTGGGTAAGTGAGTGAATGAGTACGTGTGTGAGTGAGAACGTGTGCGAGTGAGTGAGTGAGTGAGTGAATGAGTACGTGTGCGGGTGAGTACGTGTGCGGGTGAGTACGTGTGCAAGTGTGCGAGTGAGTACGTGTGCGAGTGAGTGAATGAGTACGAGTGCGAGTGAGTGAGTGAGTGAGTGAGTACGAGTGCTAGTAAGTGAGTGAGTAGTAGTGCGTGTGAGTACGTGTGCGAGTGAGTACGTGTGCGAGTGACTACGTGCGCGAGAGAGTGCGTGAGTAAGTGATACAGTCAGTGAGTGAACGAGTGAGGGTGTGAGAAGGTGAATGAGTTGGAATGTGAGTGAACTCGTTTCAACTCATTTTATATGTTGTTCTAGGACTCGGAGTATCTGCCGCAATTGTATCCTACTTGGTAGCCCTGTACTACAATGTGATCATCACTTGGTGCCTCTACTACCTCAGCCGTTCCTTCACAACCGACCTTCCCTGGGAGGTAAGCCAAAGCCCAAAACAATCGACGAGCAATTCGCGAACCAATTCGCCGCGCGTTCGCGTTTTTGCGCCTCTCTCATCCCCGCTATAGGTAGAACTCATGTCGCTTGATTGTCACGCAGAGCTATTCGCGCTGAAGTGAATTCTCGCCCACCTATAAAAAAGATTGAAAGGGGAAATCATTCTTTGAAAGTCGATTGAAACTACGAATCTTATTCAGCACTGCCCCACTGAAAGCAACGGGTCTCTCAATGAGGAATGCGCCAAATCCACTTCTCCAACGCTGTTTTTCTGGAATCGCCAAGCTCTCGACACCACAGAGTAAATATTACATTTTTATGCCTTTACGAAGATTCACTTTAGGTCCATTGGAGAACTGGGCGGGTTTACTCTCCACATCACTGGTAGCTTGATCTTGGCTTGGGTTTTGATCTACCTCTGTGTAATGAAGGGAATCAAGTCTAGTGGAAAAGTAAGGTTTCTGAAGAGGCGAGAGAAAAATCCAAATTTTAGGTCATGTACATGACTGCTACTTTCCCCTACGTCGTAACCACCATCTTCTTCATCCGCTCAGTATCCCTGGAAGGAGCCACCGAGGGTCTCTTTTACATGATCAACCCAGATGTAAGTTTCCAGCCCCTAGAAGCTTTGAAAACCCAAGCTGCAATTCATTATTCTGCGCCGACGCATTGCGTGATGCCTTATGTGCAAAATAATGGAAGACACGGCTTTTCGGATGACAAACGTCCCGATGAGCAGGCAAAACATGAGCACTGCAAACAGGGCTAACGTTCTGTGGCCACGTGCGTGCGTAGGAAGTAATTGCGATGATTATGCAGATGGGGCGCTGAGTGAACTAGGAGACAGGGCGAAGCGGAAAAACAACAAGGGATAGGGGCGTTCAGGGAAAGAGTAAAGTTCTACTTCTGGGCAAAATTGGGAATAAGCGACCGTTGATTGGAATTTCTCTACGTTTGAATCTGTTACTTAAACGGAACATGTAGTATAGGAATAAAAACATATAAAGTTATATAGATGTTTAGCCGCCAAACGTGAATGTGATTGGTATTGCCGAAAAGCGATTTTTCCAAGATTTCGCTTTTTACAAGCTTTTCTGCCTTTGGCGGGATTCTAATTTGGTAACTGCCATGAAAAAATTAATGGTTTTCGGCTATTTCAGTTGGGAAATCATCCTGTTTTCCTTCTGTTGAAATTTTGGACTTGCAACGTCAAGAAAAGCGCTCGTTTGAAAACTTTATGATAAATTTTTCTTGTTAAGGCTGTAGTAGTTTCAAAAGCATTGTAGAAAATTTCACAAAATTTGAAATTACTGTTTTATCATTCTAAAAACAAACATTTGAACTTTTCGCTGCTTTCCTTTTCAGGATTTATCAATGTTTACCAGGATGAGAAAAAAGCTAACTTTAAAAAAATTCGAATTTTCAATTCAGCAGAAAAATTCATTCAATCAACTTTTTTTCATTCACAAACCGTCGTTTCCAAACGCAAAAATTGCACTCTTACGTCAACAGCGAATGTGTTCCTTGTTTTTACAGATTAAAGCTATTTAAATAATAATTAAATTATTAAACATCGTGCAAACAGAATTTACAAAAGTGTCATTAGAAATTGATTTACCATAAAATCTTTGTAATCCCATTATTGTTTTAGCTTCACAAACTCTACTCCCCTACCGTTTGGCTTGAATCGGCGACCCAAATCTTCTACTCCATGGGTCTTGGATTCGGAGGTAATTTACCAACTAACATTGTTAATGTTCAAAATTAACAGGACTGATCGCCTTTGGAAGCTACAACCCGTTGAAGAACAACTGCAAAAAGGACGTGTGCTATCTGGCCGCCGTAAATGTTGTGACTTCTCTCTACACGGCTGTGGTCATCTTCTGCGTGCTTGGCTACATGGGCAAGAATAACATGAATTCTTGCATTGACAAGTACACTTTTTCCTAATTTCTTATAGAATATGTAAATTTAGGGATATGCAAATTATGGCTGACCTGTTCCCAGATGTGTTCCACAGCTCGGTCGAGGAAGTCAAGGCCATGTTCACCCAGGACCAGTACATTCATGTTGGTTTATTTGAATTGAAGTTAAGAATTGTCGATTTTCAGATGATTGGAAATAATTTCGCAGGAAACTTCTCTCAAATGGCTGCTCATTCCCAGATGTGCAACTATGGCAAGATTATCTCAGAGGTTTGTTAAAAATAATAATAGTTTTATTGTAAAGTTTAGGCTGCTGAGGGTACTGGCTTGGCTTTCGTTGTCTTCACTGAAGCGATTTTGAAGTTCCCGTTTCCGCCAGTTTGGTCGATCCTTTTCTTCCTCATGTTGCTCAGCTTGGGACTGGGATCCATGTTTGGTAAGTTGGTCAAGCAATGTCCATTAACACGAATTTTTTTATCCGTTACTAAAAACTTTTCGCTCTTGTAAAGACAACATCCTCAGTTTTGCCTTTTTTGGCAACAACCTTTGGAAAAAATGTGGATGAACTCAATAAAAAATTTCTGTAAACTTGCTAATGATACCCTAGACTTTATGATACCCGTTTATGATACCCGGGGTTCTCAAGGGCCGAACCCCGCCGTAAGCCCGGTGCAACCCTTATTTTCATACCAGGGCCAAGCGGGCCGGGACGTCCTAAACAAATCTCTCGGCCCGGGCGGCCCGTTATTGAAGAACCCAGCCGTAAACCATTAAGTCCTTAACCGAAAGTTCATTGCTCAGATGAACACCCTATAACAGAAAGGTTCCAAGTTCCTTGTTTTGTTTTGTTTTGGATATCGCGTTCTTGGGGGGAGGTCTGAACCTAATATAATGGTATCGTTTGAGAAATATAGAAAATGTGTGCGTTAAACATTGGGAATTCTAAATAATCATGTAAATGAAGATTGGAAAAATCCTGTGAAAAAACCGTTTTTTTTTTTTGAAACGGTTCACTTACGGTTGACGGTGAAAAGTCGAATGTAACGATAAGTTGACCTTTTCGTGTTTCGAAAATTTGACGAAGTCAGTAAATTACTTCAATTTTAGGAACACTTGAAGGAGTCATCACTTCCTTGAACGACTCTCACCTCATTACTGTCAAAAAGCCAGTTCTCACCGCCGTGCTCTGCGCCTCAGCCTGTCTTGTAGGCCTCCTCTTCTCGACAAGAGCTGGACAGTACTGGGTTGCCCTCTTCGACTCCTTCGCTGGTTCCTATGCGCTCATGTGTGTTGCTTTCTTCGAAGTCATCGCTGTGGTCTACGTTTACGGATACAGACGGTAAGTCAGATTCGTATTTTGTCAAAATTAAGAAATTTTCAGCTTCTCCCGAGACATCGAGTTCATGACGGGAAGTACACCCAACCAATATTGGCTGATCACTTGGCGCTTCGTTGCGCCTATCATCATGGCTGTGCTTTTCACCACTTCAGTGGTTCAGTGCTTCTCTAAACCTACTCTCTACTTCGCTTACGACAGCGAGACGGTATTTTGACCATGATGACGTCATGGATCAAATTTTCAGACCAAGTCGATTGAAACTGAATACCCGATCTGGGCCATGTTCTTGGCATTGGGAATGGTCATGTTTGCCATTGGACCCACTTTCGCAGTTTGGTTCCTCCGTTACTTCAAGATATGGAAGATTGAAGGAGACATTCCCGCGGTATGTTATATTTATCTGAAAACCCAAAAATTTAACTTTGTTGAAAACCATCTTTTCTGATTTAGTCCAATGTGTTGAACGTATTTCAAATCCATGTCACTAGCGATCTTCGACCACAGAAAATCATGCAAGAATTTTTCTCAAATGTCGGAAAATCGGACTGCGGCGCTCATGTTGGCGCGTTTGAAAAATTGCTTCTCAAAAATTAGTTATCTGATTTTCAATTTTCATAAGCATTCAGAAGATTAAGCCAAAGGTTTTAGTGCATTTTAGTGAAATTCACATTTTTGGTAACCCGATGTAGCCTAGGACAACAAAAGATCGATTTCTGTTAAATTAGGTCCCAATTCTCTTTTTAGGTCCTACACACACTGATTTAGTGCTTTCAGCCAAATCGACACAAATTTGGGAATGCAACAAATGCAAGCGATTTTTTTCGATTTTATCAGACATTGCGTCTTAAATTATCCAAAACTTTTATAATCCGAATAAAATAACGTTACAAAGTTCTCGAAGTTAAACAAAATTAAAGAAACACAATTCAAACTGAACAGAACGTTACCATAACCTCAAAATACCAGGGCCGTAAACGATAAACTCCAAAAAAAAAATTTCCTTTAAGACACAACCTTTCAAATACATAAACAATTACCAAACATATTTTAATCTTTCTCGTGTTTTCAGGCTGTCAAGTGCTTGAACACTACTCCAAGCACCACTTACATGCTGAAATCGGAGCAGTCCTTCAATCGCATGACGGAGTCTTCAGTCTCCGTCGCCGACGCCCCTCTGCAACACCAACGGCGTAGTTGCCTCGACAGTACCCCCGAAGAATAGTATTTCCTTCCGACGACGTATGTGCGTCGTCCTTGTACATATGTCTAGTTCCCCCCGCATTGCTCCAATTCAAACGAGGTCTCCTCAAAGTACCCCCCACACATCATAACTGAGAGTTGTTCCCCCCAGTGCTAGGATCTCAACCCTATAATATTTGGTAGCCTCGAATTCCATTTGACATTCACTCAGTTTTCCCATCCCTAGACTGGTAATGCATGTTTGGGTAGTCGATAACGCAGCACTTGCAGCAATACGTCCCATACTTGCCCTAATCACGTTTCGCAGTGATTTCCAATCGATAAAATCGATAATGAAACATCTACGCGAAAGCTGGTTAAAACAAGTGTGTAGTAGCCCGACGGGCCTGGAACGACTAGTGTCATCTTACAGTAATAGGTCTTTTCATCAACTCCAAGGGTGTAATATAGCTTTGTTAATTTTATGTCCCAAAACTCCCAAATTGGGAGTTGGCTTCCCCCGGTGACCCCTCGGTGACAAATCCTCCGCCATCTTTCCCCGAGTGCATCGTTGATGTTTGTCAAATTCCAGATTTTTAAAAATAAAGTTTAAAATCAAAAGGTATGACATTGCTAGAAGAGTATCAGTGAGTAGGACCAAAGGGGGTTGTTCAGAGCCAACCGGTGAGCTTCACATTGAGGTTGATTTTGACATCCTTTGCGGCGTAGGAGGTCATGTCATCGAAGAAGGTCAAGATGCTCTGAGATTGGACTTTCACAAGATGGAATGAAGATACACACCTTGGGGAGGAAGGTGTCTTTTACCGAATTGGGAACAGCCATGAGGCGAATTTCTCCGTGAAGAATCGCAGTGATCTTGGAACCATCGCCACTGAAAATGAAGTAAGTTACTCAACAATACGGGTCACCCTGGATAGGACAACTGTTTTCTAAATGTATCATGCATTCAAACCTTTAAAGAAAGTTTATTGTGTAAAAAAAGGGTGTTACATATATGTAGCTATAAATTTACATTTGCTGTGTTTTTCTATATCTTAATTTCTATCTAATTTCGTGAACAAATTTCCAACTACATTTTAGCGCTTGACAAAGGCTGTTTTTGGTTAAAAACTCCCTCAAATTTCTATCTTTTGGGAATACAATCAGTTAAAACCTTGAGTTTTTAAAAACATTGGGGAAACATGTATTGTCCTTATATGGTCTATCTTCTAAATGTTAGCTTCGAAATCTGATTTAACGGTGTTTCCGCTTGGTGACTGAGCTTTGAACAATTATATGACTAAGTAAAGTACTTTTGTAACAGCTGTTTCAGTTCCTTTCTTTCTTGAGAAATTTTAAAAAATACAGTTTTTTGCCTTCTGCTTTTCCCAGGGTTCCCTACATCGAATTGCAACAAAAAAGCTTCTAATTAATATTACATGTAAACATATGTACAAATAGAGTCTTTTCTCCAGATGCAAAACAGAAGGTCCCGGGGAGATTTGAACTCCCGTCGCAGGATTCAGAGTCCTGAGTGCTAACCGCTACACCACGGGACCGCCGGGTGCAACCCTTAGAGATCGCATTATCTCTGCGGCAGTGCAATGCCATTATTATTTCACAATAATATTTTTCCTTCTAAAACCTCATTTTATCATTTGTCAATTTCACAGTTTTAAACGTTAAAAGTGACATTGTTACAGATTTTTCATACAAAATAGGCACTACAACCCGTAATATTGACCTTTTTCAGTTGTTTTTACTGGTTTGCATTTTTCTTAAATCATTGAACACTTTTGGGACACAAGTGTAACATTAGGTCACAATTTACGACCCTTCCATTTTCCGTTTTTGATGATAACATCCCGTTTTACTAGATGACGAAAAAAGTTTCATCGGTCATTGAGCGATTCCGTTTTAGACCTTAACGAATTTATATAAAAAAAGATAACTTTTTAATAAATTATAACGATGACAGGAGGTAAAAAATATCGTTACTTTAACTTCGTGAAAACCAATTTTTACCGTGAATTTTCCAAATTTTCTCGCTCCAAATTTTTTATTTTTACTTCGTTTAACTTTTAAAAAAAGAAAAAAGAAAATTTTAAAAATTCATCAAAAAAGATCCCAGTCTAACCATGGGCTATCATTCATTCTATTTCCCCCATATGTGCTGAAATTTAAAGGACTGGTTTTCGCTTTAACCGGCTGACTTTTTCAATCTGGCTTCATAGATTTTTCTATATCCTCAAATTTTGCAAAAAGGTGTGATAAATCAATTTAAGATTTTTAAATACAAATTTTGCCAACAAATTTATGTGTGGGGTCCAAAAAAGATTCATAACCAGTTGTCTATTACCAGGCGGGGGACGCCGGGTAAACGCGCTCCATCGCACACCACCGGGAGAAAGCCAGCCGAAAGAGAAAGCGAAAAGGCTTTGACATTCAAATGTATGGTAGTTTGACGTTGGTTTTATTGTCATTTAAGAAAACGTTTTTAAAATTAAGTATTATTTTTACCTGGGTTCGATCATTAAGAGGGTGGGGTGAGTGTGTGCTCTGACGACATTCGCTCTCGACGGTGCGGAAACGTGGTTCACGCTGACAAGAACGACCGTACGAGTTCCTAAACGATCTTTATTTTAACATTTATCAATTTTAAGTTTAGTTGAAGAATAAAAAACCAAGCCAATTTCTAAAGAAAGAAAAAATAATTCCTTGCCGACTATTACGTAGAAAAATGCACTTCAGTTGTTGGAACGACTCAAACGGGGTAAACTAAAAAAAATAGAAAACGAATACAAATTTTGTTTTTGTTATTTTCACGTAATTGTTTTTTTTTCGAAATATCCTAATAAATTCTAATTCGTACTCACCTGTTGCTTCATCAGTTTCAAATCTGCACATGTCCACAGTGTCTCTAGCTGAGATGAGCCCCATCAACTTGGGTTTCGTGTCGTGACGGATGATGGCGTTTTTCTTAAACAAATAACGTGTCTTAAACACAATAAATGTTTCTGACCTCCCCAAGGCGTGCAATGACGCTGGTACCTGCTGACTGAGAATCCCACTTGTTTCGGTAGAGACCTTCAGGATGGATCATAGCTGCCACCTCAATTGGATTCGAGTTTTTTGTATTTCTCTCTCTCTCACACTCACACACACACATACATACATACATACATACATACACACACACGCACAAACACAATACTCCTTCATTTGCTTTAGTATTTGGTCTTCTTAGCAACACAGCTCACCTCTGCTGGAGTCCTGGCTGCTACATATCCTTCATATCTAAAGATATGTTCATCTGTGATGTTACACTTCATGCGCCACAGACAACTGTTTTTCTGAAAAATAAAATTTATAAAACAACGTTTACAATGAAAATCCCACTCTCTCGGTGTATATCTGCCACTCGATGGAATGAAGTAAATGGAACACCCGACGTTCCGCGTTTTGCATCGTTATCTCGTACTCCGTCAGAGTGTCCATTTCCATCATCGTGATCTGAAGAAGAAACGTTTACATGTTCATAAAAAACTAGAACAGTTGCTGACGGAACAGCAAAATGTGCCAGGAATAACTTCCGAAAAACCGGGTAAGATACGAATCTGTTTTGCAAAGAATCGCGGAAAAAATCGAATCGACTCAAAAAGGAAACAGGGTTACGCAAAGAGGATCAGTGACGTAGTGAAACACCTTGATGCACATGGGAACTAAACTTAGATCTTTGGATATTATATTGAATGGAAACAAAGCTTCTTTAACAGAGCTTTCTTTAACAACTTATTTCTTCAAAGGATCCGTTAGTGGCCTTTGCTGAAGAAAAATGAACTGCATGCAATTTGTACCATTAAATTTAAAGAATTTTCTCCAACACCGATCCACTCAACGGTTGTGGGCAAAATGCTTGCCAAGTTTTCATTAGCATAATATATTAATGAAACCCCTGACGCTCTCTTTGACAGAGTTCCATCGGCCAACCGCCTTTTTCATAAATCTCAGCGTAGGATGCAAATAAAAGCTCTCAAAAAAGGATCTTTTTGTAGTGAGTCTTTTCCAACTTTATCTTCGAAATTTGGTTTACAATTGTGATAATGTGTGACTCTGTGATCTTTTATATGCTACAACTTAAATTATTCTGAGTTTGTTCAAGTGAAGCATTTAAAAGCTTTAAACTCTTTCCATTTTACAAATCCCTGAATTTCGATTTCTCAATGCTATCTGAAAACTTGATGTTGTATTTTGGACTTGTGGTTGTGGATCACTTGTGTGTTGCACTGAAAACAAGCGAGCTGTAGATGACTTAAAACTGATCTTTGGAATGTTATTTTAAAATTAGAGAAAAACGGACATTGCTAGATAGGAGCCAGGTTATTGACTTCTTACATTTTATCAAAACAAAAATTGTTTTAAAGGTAACACTTCTTTCACATATGTCTTGTCATTGAAAATGGGAATTATATTTTGGGTTGAACCAAAATTTCACTACATCCTGGCTTTTTGTTGATTTATGAAAGCCAAAATGCTGCCTTTGGAATTTGTTTGGGCGGTTGTATATTTCGGATTTGTGATTTGTTAAAGTACCCTCCAAGTACTGACCTTTTAAAATAAAATGAACCGTATGAAAATCTCCTCAGTTCAAAAAATATCATTTTTCCAAACTGCTGACACAACTACATTATTTGTATTCCATGCTGAAACTTACAAGCGCCAGAAATTTGCATATACGACGGCATGTATCAAACATTTGATTTGTTGTTTTCTGTTAATGTTATCAGATAATTCCGCAAGACGGAAGGAACTCTTTTTTCTTTGCGAATTTCCTTGTTTTTGTCTTGTTGTCGGCAGACATCGTGCCAATCCATGCCGAGAAAGCTGGTTTTCTTAGCGCGCCTAAAATTGACCGACCATTTTACAGCGGTCCGTAACTAGTTTCCGGACACTCGTATAAATTCAACCTCCGGGACGGACAAAACAGCGAGCTCATCCAAATGAACGCCTTGGTCGTCCTCACACTCCTTGCCGCCCTGCTAGCTGGCATCTGGGCAGCACCATATCCCGGCTACGGATACGGAGGTTAGTTACTGAAATTCTATTTTTTACGGTTTTTTTAAGGTGGTGGCGGTTTCCCCGGAGGAGGCTACGGTCCCGGAGGTGGATTCGGAAACGCTGGAGGTTTCCAACAAAGCTCAAGCTCCTTCCAACAATCGTCTGGATTCCAACAGGGAGGTGGAGGAATTGGCGGACCCGGAGGTTGGGGAAGGAGATAATGGTAAATTCGCAGTTTTTATCACTAATCCTATCTTTATAGGATAATCGACACTTTCACTGCCGGATCAACATCAAGCTCCTACTTCTTATACACCAATGCTCAAAACTGTCATTTTCTTTTATAATGAAACATTTTGATATTTGCTCGTTTTCTGAATGGGGAACTACCATGGCCAGTGAAAAAGAGGTTAATATGAAAACTTCTAGGTTGAAAAGTTAAATAAATAGAAGCTAAGGACCCTACAATTTGAGCTCTGACTTGACCGCTACTTTTGTAAGGAAGGTGATACTTTTTGCGGCTTAGGGATTTATGTTTTTTGAGAAAAGGGAAAAAAAAACAGTCGCAGCTATTGTTACATGTAGCAAAAAAGCGAAATTTTTTCCAATTTGTGAATTTTAGCTTTTATAAAACTGCATGCGCATTTTAGCTTTTCTAAAACTGGCGTTGAAGAATACTTTCCAAACAACTTGTCAAACGCCCAAAAATCGAAAACATGTGTTGTAAATCGAAAACACTTTCGAAATTTTGACAATTTTGACCGGAACTACAGACATCCAAGAGTTATACCTTTTTTTCAAACTTTTATTACAAAGGGAGGGTGCAATAAAGATCATTATAACGTCATTTGGGGCCCTTTTGACACCCCGGGTGGTACGAATTGTGGTAGATGACCCTCGTACCACGTTCAATACAAAAGGGGCGAGCATCCAGAATAAAGCGCAAACTTTCAGCCCATGCATACAGTAACCCGGGATCAAAAATGGTTAAAGACCCAAAAGTCGCAGAAAAGTGTTTTTAGGTCAAAAACATGTTTTAACAAAGTTTGGGCCAAATCCAGAATTGCTACTTTTGCCTTTGTAAACCACATGTAAAATTGTGTAGGAATTTGGTTGTGAGAAGATGAGCAAAGAAAACAGTTTCATGCAAAAATAAAATATGTAATACATAGAGGCAAATAGAGCTTGCCAACTATGTTTGGCAGCTTTTAAGCTAAAATAAAGTCGCGGAAATCATCGGCAAATGCGGAATTTTAAAATGAACATCAGGAAGATTTGAAGTTGAGAGAAAAAAATAATGCGTCATAATATTGAGCAATGATCTCGCTAACTAAACCTTTCAAGACGACAACTAGCATAGATCTATTGAACGGAGAAATGCCATTACATAGTCAAAAGATAAAATCTCGCTGAATGCTTTCAACACGCTTGATCGCTTTTTTCTCAAGAGTCAGTTGAAAATAAGAATTTGAGTGAATTAAATAAACAGTTAAAAAAAAGCATTAGTGGAATTAGAACGTTTTCTGAAATCAGTCGTTGGCATAAATGAGATCGAAGGCGGGGCGAAAGCGGCTAGACCTTGTTACCTGAGACATCCGGATTTGAGGACGTGGAGCTCAGATAGCATCGCTTCTTTCAAAGCGTGCACAAGCGATGCGCGCACCAGATAAGCGCAATTTCTTGTCCAAAAATGCTGCCACCGTGCAGTCGGATGAGAAAGGACACAAGTACCCGACGGCGCTCGAAAAAGGGCGCTCAGATCTCGACGGGATTAACAACTTTTTTATGGAATTCCTGGGATTGTTTGAAATTGATCTCGCCAAGTCGGGATATTTTGAAAGATTGATTCAGAACATTTATAGGAAACGAAATGTTAAGAAATGAACATTAGGTAAATGAGAAAAATATGCATAGATAGAAAAATCAAAGCTTAGAATTGCAAAGACTGAAGGATTCCGTACAGGATTAAAGTATCGCGATTTTACATGTATCCAAATTTTAACTTCGATGCGCGAACAGAACTCATCAATGTAAGACCATGCCTCACAAAATCAATGTAAGGCTGATTTTCATAATTTACAGAATTTCTAGCAAACAACAACGATTTAATGATTACCTAACATTTCCGGTGATTAAACTGTTTAGAACAGTCTTAAAAATATACAAGTTATTGAACAATTTCTCAAAAATTACATCCTTCAATGTTTTTGGTGATAGAACCTGTAATTTTTGTGGGGGAGCAACGGGAAAAGACACAAATCCGAATATGGTTTGATCGCGAGGTTTTGTTAACGGAAAAAGCTACTCTTGAACCCAATTACTTCAAATTTATGTCAAAGGTCAGCTGTGCGGCGGTGCTTATGGATTACTCCTAGCTAATTCATGAATTAGCTATCAAGCTTAAAACGTTTCTGCTTTGTAAATGTTGTATTCAGAATTAATGAGACTTGTAGTGGTTGCCCCAAGGCACGGTGTTATCTAAACTGGCGACTAATCATTTTCCGTTTTGCATTAGAATAATCATAGTTTTTGTTACACAACCAATTATTTCGTACTTTACGCAAAAAAAAAACAGTTTTCAGATCGTCGAAAACAAAGAAACTCATTCCTAATAATCATCGCAAAGTTCTGATTTATGGGACAAACTCTGACAATCGGATCAACGCTTGACCGTGTCCTTGATATCCTGTTTCTGAAACAAATAGAAGCTTAGGAATCTCGATATGAAAATTACTCAGGACTTGATAAAACAGATGTTTTTAGAACTTCACTAAAAAGCACTGGAAAGAAGCCAACTTTATTCAGTTGTTTATCACAGTTGTAAAAAAGCAAAAGTTATAGTAAACTTTTCGTCATCTTATAATCCAACGGTTTGAAAACCAGATCCCTGGAACCCAGCCGACTGTTGGAATCCTTGATTTCCAAAACTGCTCATGCCATTGAATCCATCTCCACCAACTGCTCCGGAATCTCCAAAGTTGCCTCCTCCGAAACCAGAGTTTCCATATCCGGAGGAACCGTATCCTCCAACAGATCCACCGCCGTATCCTCCACCGCCTGAAAAAGTCGTAATTTTAATTAATTAAAATACAAAAGTTACCGTATCCTTGACGTCCGTATCCGCAAAAGACTGATCCCACAAGGCAGGCAATGAAGAGAACAGCTGAGAAGAACTGCATGATGAGTGTGGGTGATAATGACTGACTCCAAGGGGTGCTTTTATACGATCGTTATCAATTGAAAATCACGTGTTTGAATTTGAAAAACGCTTCACTTTTAGCGGAAATGCGTGAAAAGGGGATATTTTTAGTTCGTTTAGCCAATCTTGACGAACACTTTTCGCAATGACGTCACAACGTGAACGGCGGTCGACAAGGGCGAATGACCATTGGAAAGACCGGTCAATATGCGTATTGATTATTTTTGGATGCCTCAGGCAGAATTTCATAAAATATTTGCCGGGATCACATTGGTTTACAGTCAGAAGCCGTCACCAATTGAAACTAAAGTTAGGTTAAATGACCAACAAAAACTGTTAAACTAACTGTGAAATTGTGACACAAAATGTGAATTTGTAAAACTTAAAGAAGGAAACGGATCTGTTCGCAATCTCATAAGGATGCTACTGAAAAAGGCTAATTTTTACAGCGCAAAGTGACATCCCAAGAGATTAAAACTAAAACATTACCAATGTCGTTGATGTTCAGAGCAATGCGCTGATTTGTATGCTCAAGAGATAACGTTGTTTTGTAATAAAAAAAGAGAGGGTTTTTACAAATAGAGTTTCATGAAATGAAAGGTTTACGGTTTGTCTGACCATGATGATTATAGGCCAAGTACTGTAATTTGGAATGATATATGATGTTTGTCCAAGTTTAACCTCTTTTTTGCCGCAAGTACAGTTCAGAAACGCAGTCTTAATGTGTATGTCTATAAAAAAAACTTTAGTTTTTTTGTCTGAAAAACACATCTCAAACTGATGACATGCTCAGTAAACTTTGAAAATGTTCCATATATTCATGACTGCATAGTGCTGCAAAAACCGCACATTGGTGAAGTTTCCCATTTTCACATTCGCCATTGAGGCTTCCTCTTCCCAACCTTTTCAAAATCGTTTGAAAACACGATTCAGAACTTTCACCCAATTTTCATTTATGAATAAAGTATAAAATTCCCAAACACCTGCCTAAAATTCTTTGAAAGGTGATTTCGTCCACGATCGCTGACTTCAACGTGCTGCCACTATCAAAACAATCGTCCCACACCTAGCGGTGATGTAACACCCGGCGGGCGTTCGTCGAAATTGTAAGTCATCCGGGTCACGATTCTCGTTTACGCCACTTCCGCTACAAAAATCAGGCTTTTTGTAAAGCTTCGGCGAATTTTCAAAACGAACTAGCTCTTTTACTGATTATAAAAGCCATGGGACTGATTCAGTCATACCAGCTGCCATGCACTGCAACACAATCTTCCTATTCTTCGCCTGCATCATCGGTGCGGCCTTGTGTGGCGGATACGGACGCTCTGGCTACGGTAAATTACAACTTTTCTGTTATTCATTTGTTTGTTTTTAGGAGGAAGTGGATACGGTAACAGCGGAGGCAACGGACCTAACGGAGGCATGGGTCTTGGCGGCGGCTTCGGTAATGGAGGAGGCTTCGGTCCTGGTGGTGGCTTCGGAGGAGCTGGTTTTGGAGGAAACGGTGTTGGCCCAGTTGGTGGAGGCTTCCAGCAGCAGCAGGGTTCCAGCTTCCAGCAAGGATCCTCATTCCAACAGACTTCCGGAGGAATGCCTGGATTCTAAATTCCTGTAATAATGACAATCGCACTTTGCGAAAATGAATAAACTTTCGAAAAACGACCAAGTCTTAATCTGTGTCTCTATGTCGTGCCAAAACTACTTCGGAACAACGTGCGAATGTTATGATGTCGTTCCTAGAGTAAAGCGTGGAATATAGGATACTCAGACCGTGTACGCAGCCAAATAGGCTGAAGTAGATTTGGCGAGAAGCATACAAGGAAGGAGTGGAATATTTCTGTGTTGGTTTGCAGCCGCCCGTCATTTCAATGGAACGGAGGGTGATGGGGTAAGAGGACGGGAGGATACCAAAGGGCGGCCCGGAATCGCTCCGGCGCGAAGCACCGGAGTGTTTGGCCGACATCTGACACGAGCATACACATTTGTTCGACGTGAGGCCGCAAAGACCGCTTAACTGAGCGGAAGAAGGGCGCCAGAACAATATCAGGCGACCCAAACTCTTCGAAAACAGAACGCAATGTTCCGCAAGGCGCGCTTTGACTTCTGGATAATGCACAAGGGGAAAGAAGTATCTCTTTGTTGGTTTTAACCACCCGGTTCTTAAAACAAACACCCGGTTAAAACATTTTTTTAAAACATATTATATAATAATTAGAACGGTTTAAAACACCCGGTTCTTCATTTCCGACGAATTCTATTGCTGTGAACCCGCGAATGAAGAGAGGATGTCAAAGTGCGCCCAGCAACGGCTATGGCACAACACACAAGAGTGGTGTGCTGTCTTTTGAAACCCAAACGAAGCGTTAGAAATACCAACAGAAGGCCAGTAAGTACTGGAAGGCTGCAGAATGCTGTCAAACTAAGATTGTCAAAGCTGGTGTAGCGTTTAAAGATATTTGGCTTTCTAGGTTCGGCGCGTTTTTTTTTTGAAAAGCGGCGTTCTATGCCCGCAGATCTGAACACTTACACAAACATAAACGCTTTGACGCCGTTGGCGCCGTTGAGTTGGCGCCGTTTATATTGAAGGTCCTTTTTTGCAATATTTTTGTATCCCTTTTTCTCTGTTGTTGCCAAATACGGCCGTCTGCTGGGCATCACTCTATCGGCTATCACCCGGATATTATTATTGGAAGCACAAAGACCATGGAAATTGCCGTGATCTACAATCAAATTCTAGTCTCTTAAATTTTTTTACTAAAAAGATTTATTCTAGGTTGACTTGTGTCGCTTTCAAAATGCTTGGTTTGCGACCAAAAACGGGTAAAAACTATGCGCACAATTTGTTCCCATTACACAACCGTCATGATATTCGGTTTTTTCGCGGTTGGCCACAAGATTTTTCCCTAATAACCACAATGGTGATGCAGTTGTATCGATTGCTTTGCTTCTGTCTTGAACCACATTTTGACTAAGTAAACAACATGCCAGCTACCTTATATGTGAATTCGTTGAAACTCTTGGCATTCTATTCGATATTTCGCACTTTTTCAAAGTTTTACGAAGAATGTGTCCCTTTATGTTTTTCAATTCATTTTCCTGTCGAAATTTGAGAAGTTTCTATGAAAAACCGTCCCGCACGATACAAGAAGATTGTTGGCCACCCAAAACTCGCAGACACCAACAAAACAAGTTGACTCCTAGTGTAAAGAACAAAGACTTTTGTAGACACAGTGTTCTGAATCAGAGACAAAAAGTTGCAAGATTGTAGAAAAGACATGCCGCTCGATTTGTACGTTGAACTAGAAAATCCAATTTTATAGCCAATTTTTTATAAAGGCGTGTTTTCATAAAATGTGAAGGAATGTCTAAATTATACATTCTTCACGGTAACGCTAGGTAGGTATCACTTGTTTTGTTCTCTTGCAATGACCCACCACGGAATCAGGCAACTTGTTGTTGCGGTTATTACAATGCAATGCGACCAAACTTGCACAACAAGAGAGTTTTCGCTCCCATTACAGTATCAGTTCTTTGTCAAAATATGAATTTGATCAATTATTCCTTTGTGAAACATAAATGTGGTTATAAAGTTGAATTATCCGTTTCAGTAAGGATGACCATTTCATATGACGAGGACTTTTCCACGTTAATGTTACGATGGCGGGGTTCGATTTGGAAAGCTGTGTTGAAGGACATGATTGCTTTTTACCTGGCCTATTATATGATTCTCGCGTTTCAGGTTGGTTTGCAAAAATACGTTTTTCATTCAATAGAGAGTAGCTACAATAGTGGAAAAAATACAAAATAGGTTCGGTTGCGATTCAATTTGGGCTCCAAATAATTGTTTCTGCGAGAACAGGAACAGCCCTTTAAAACCTTTCAATTTAGCACTCGAAAACAACTTATCTTTCGCAACGGAAACAAATTCTCTTTGTAATTCAACATTTTCATAAGCACGTCTGCATGTTTTTTTCTTGAGTTTAACAGTTAGAAGCAGTGAAAGCTCTGTTTTAGTGGTTAAAAAGAAAAAGGGGCGCCCACTATTTGTGACCTAAGGAGTTGTAAATGACCTAGCTTTTTTTGTAGCCGAGACAGCTTGTTGTCATCTTTTTTGTTTCTTGAATTACTTGTATAGGATTGATCGAGACAATTTGTAACCCGCATGCATTGAAATCTAGATCAGTTGTTGCCCAGAAGGCCAGGTGTTGTCATTTTGGCGCATCTAATTAGTTCTTTAGAAATAACGAAAGTTTTATTAAATGGAATTATCCAATTTTTATTGAGGTAGTGGTTACACCTTGGTTAGGTGACACCTCGTCAACCACGAAATAATATAGCCGACCCGATGAAAATTGGGGGTTTGTTAAGAAATATCGGACCGGGCCTGGTCTGGGCGATGTAATTTGAAATCGGGCCGGCCCTTGCAGGCCCCTCGCCATTATTGCACCTCGTTGGTATTATAAGAGAACTTTAGATTTTGTGAAATGGCTTCATCCCTACTAGTTTGTTTTAAGGATTTTTATAACTCATGTTCAGTGGTATATTCTAAACGAATATCAACGCGAGTACTTCACTGGATGGGTAAAGTGGTGTGAAATCGGCGCCGGATACATCCCACTATCCTTCTTGCTCGGTTTCTTCGTTTCGATCATCGTCGCTCGTTGGTAAGTATTACTTTGTAATGTGCTTGATTTAAAATGTGTTTTCGATTAACAACTTCAGGTGGGAGCAGTTCAACTGGATTTCATGGCCAGACAAAACTATGATGATGGTTTCGGCTTGCCTTCCGGGGGATGAGCATCTAGCCGTTCGTCAAGCCATTGCCCGTTGGTCCAGCTTACAGGTACCATCCAACCGTTTCAGATATGAATTTGTAATTTTCAGGCTGCCATTGCTTGGTCAGGGGTATCAATCAGGACCCTCAAACGATTCCCAACGGAAAGACATCTTGTTGACAGCAAACTGATGACAGAGGAGGAGTATGATATCTTCATGGGAACGGTGGCTCCGCACGGAAAATGGTTAAACAATGTAAAACGGAATTCGTATGTTTCATTCCAGGTTTTTGCCTATCATGTGGATTGTCAATTTGATTAAGCAACAACACGTTGAGAAGAAAATCGATTCTGTTCAATTGAACATGATGCTTCAACAAGTTTGTTTTACTTCAAAGAACTTCAATTCGAACAATCAAGCCCACAAAACAGATAGATCCAAAGCAAGCGGGACCTTAAGCCACACGGTCAAGACGGTTGCTTCAGAATACCAGTTTGTGTCACTTACCTAGCACACGCCAACCCTGGGGTATAGGGGAAAATTCATGAACGCAATCCCACTTTTGCATATACTGTCTTTAGATAAGCAGGTTGTCGATTTGGAATCGTTTGTTGGGCGAGGAAGGTCAAGATATTTTTCAACATGAAAGTTCGTTGGCTTTCATAATGCATTGGGCACCTCGGTCTTTCCACTTGATAACTGGGGGCACTTCAAAATCCCAAATGGAATTTTGCCAAACCCCGCCCGGTTTCCAGCATTTGGGCAAAGAGTTCCGCCACGAAAGCGCTGAAAACCGCGTATTTAATGTTACGATAGTTTTGGAACTTTGCCAATACTGTTCGTAGTGGGACTAGTCAACCTATAGCAAATTGTTCTGGGCGGCTGGCAAAGTTTTCCATGCCGTTTTCTTGAAAACCGGGGTTCCTTCAAACGTAAAGAAGGGAAAAGCCGTGGCACGATGTTTCCCTGTAAACTTAACGTATAATAGTTCTGGTTTAATGGATACGCATACATTATTTAGGTATACAGTTATCGTGACGGTTTCGCAATGCTATACGTGTACGACTGGGTGAAAATCCCTCTTGTCTACACCCAAGTGGTAGCAATCGCCACCTACGGATATTTCTTCATCTGTCTGATTGGCCGTCAACCCAAACTTGACCAAAAGTCAATGGAGAAGGTTAGGATTTTGAATATCCTATTTACGCTCGTTTTCAGGAAGTCACAATTCTGTTCCCAATTTTCACCACTTTCCAAATGATTTTCTACATGGGATGGTTAAAAGTCGGACAATACCTGATGAATCCGTTCGGTGAAGACGATGATGACTTTGGTTTGCTTAACTGAAGTTTAAATTTCCATTTTGTTTTCAGAATTGAACTACGTCTTGGACAGAAACACCTATATTGCTCACATGATGGCAACAGAACTTGCTGACCAGTGTCCCTCCGTTGGAACACCTAGTCTCAGCACGATTCCTCACACTCGGGCTTCCTTCAAAATCCAGGTCCTTACTTCCAAAAATTGTATTTCAAATGTTTTTCAGGATATCATTCCAAAGTCGCACTTGGCTTCCTTCAAGCTGGCTGATCATGACATGATGCTGATCAGCCATGATGACTGCGAAGATACAGTACCACTATTGGATTACAGAAAGGGACAAAAGCTTCATAGCATCATCCGCGCAGTGGAAGCTAAAAAGTGACTTATACTACTTATATAAACAGGGTTATTTGATTTACAGATCGATGCAACAGTTAACGGAGCTCGATTTGGATGGTCACCAATGAAGTACACTTCCAAATATTCATTAAAACTACGAGCCACACTCTGTAGACAAATAAAGTTTGCAAAATAAAACACTAAACAAGTCGTTAAATAACGCTGTTACTTATACAAACTCTGTGTTGGCACGGGACAAAATTATGTTATGTCTCAAGACATAAACAATAGTAGGCTATACATTTTCTGAATGAATAGGCGACGAAAACGTTACGTGCTCTTAAACTACGAACTAACCGAAATGCTTGCGAAGGTTTGATTTCCAGTGCATGTTAGCAACCTGGATCACTGTTCATTCAGCCCCAGAAGTAACATAAAAAATAGAACTCCAAACACTTCAGAATGACACTTATGTTCTCTTCACTACAAATGAAATCGTAAAAACAAGGCGAACGTGATCCTGAGTTATTCGATTCTACCCAATTTGGGGCACACTTTTCCCCGGACACCAAAAATCGGGTCACAGACAACTTTTAAAAGTATAAAAACCAAGTTAAAGACGAGTTTTGCGTTAATTATGTACCACCAATTGCGGCTCACCCTAAGTTCCCCACTCATAAAAAACCAATAAGTGTCTAAATGTTCCATTCATATGATCGATCAATCGATTTTTGAGAGACTGTTGTTCCATCTATTTTTGTTTTTGGTGGTACTTTTGAACTACGCCAAAAGACGATAGCGTGTAGTGGCTCGCGTTCTTTCTCGAGTTTTGCTAGGTAGTTTCTGCTGCTTCAACCAGATTTAGGAGCGTTTGGAAAACGGCGCTGTACTTGACGTTATCCTTGGGCTCGGAGACCCAGAGGCAGTCGTCTGTAACGTGACCGTTATTTGGCTTCTGTGTATCTAAGACAGCCTTCAGCTGTTTCCGTACCTATGCCAAGGCATCATTCCCCTTCTCACTCACCATTCATTTCTCGGAGTAGTTCGCTGATTTTTTTCGTCCTTCTCCTCCAGAAGCTTCCACAGCTCTGCGATCTTTTCCTTCTCCTGTGTACAGATCACACGAATGGGATGATTACCAGGAGGAAACTGTAGAACGGTAAAGGTCTGAATTAATTATTTTAACAACTTTAATGGTGATTTGATGTTCGCATTGTTTTAGTTTAAATTACACACCTTTAATTAGAAGATTTGCAGAGCCAACTGTGTTGTAGAACCAAGCAAGAAAGTTGTTAGTGTTTACGAAAGAGCAACGTTTAACATCCGGAGGTAATTTATGTACCTTAAAGTGAATACAATGAATTTTCACAAAAAAAAACTCCTATTAAAAGAACGGATGGCATAATGGAAACGAATAAAAAAGAGGAGACGACTGAATATAAAGAAACATTTGTTTTAACGTGAACAAAGCCAAAGCCCAACGAAAAAGCCAAGAGGGCTTTTTTGCTTCTGATTTGATTTGAAAGCGAATATGCGGTATGAGAACTGAAATTTGACCCATAAGCAAGCATGGCAAAATTTGGGGCCGGCCCGGGCCGGGGCGGGCCGGGCCAAGAAAATTTGAAAACCGGGCCGGCCCATTGAAAAAAGGCATACATTTTTGGTTGAGTCGGGTCGGCCCGGGCCGGCCCGAGCCGAGTCGGGCCGGGCCGTAAAAAATTTTGGAGCGGGCCGGCAACGGGCCGGCCCGTTGCCATGCTTGCCCATAAGCATTCGGTTCATTTCTGTGAAAACTTTTATGACAATAGAATAGAAGAGTAATAGAAGTGATGAAAATAGCTTGAAAGTAGCAGAAAAAGAGCCAAAAAGTGTTTTTTTTTTCCTGTTTTGAATAAGGTTTGAGTAAATGGAATTATGTTAAAGAACTTATTGTCATTTTCACATCCGCAAAAGTTTGAACTTTTCTAGTTTATTTTGATCAATAAAATGACCATCTACCGTTTGTTTACTTTTCCCATACTGTTAGCAGCATTTAAGCATAAAGAATTATGAAAGTAAAATCTTATCTATTGATTTATTGAAAGTCGGAAAAGTGACTGTGAAGTGAGATCCAAAAAACGGTACCTTTGGGGCCCTAGGGTATCAAAGTTGGAAAAGATGTGTTTCAGACTCCCCCCCCCCCAAAGCAACAAATTTTCACTCACTCTTTAGAGAGTGCCTCCGAAAACAAAATAACATTGGGAACTTTGAAACTTGGTTGTTTTCTTCTTTACTTTTATTGTGATACTGAACTTTATTGATGCAAATAAAATCAGAAACGTTTACGAAAACTGAATATTTCCGGCGCAGGCCACCTTGGAAAAGTAAACAGTCTTCACAGTGCTCTTTCCGGTGGTTTTGTCGGTAAATATAGCAGTTCCTCGATACCTTAACGTTAACTTTCAATAAGTACAAAAAAAAATAACTCACTCTCCATTTTTGTTGCACTTCACGACGCGTTGAGGATACAGTCCCGAGGTTAGCGATGCAATCCAGTTTTTGTGGGGCACAATCAAATGTTGGCTTGGGCGATTCAAGGGGCAGGTGATTAATGCTTTACGGCAACTCGTTTTGTCTTTGTAGTAACTACAAAAGTTTACAAAATTTGTTTATATGGCCTTACTTACGTAATCTCGGGAACCGTGACGTTCAGACCTCCTCCACCAAGTTCAATAAAAAGGGGATCGTTTTTGAACAGCGATAGCTTCTTACAACTGCGGCATTCTGAACTTCAAAGTACAATGAACGGTTTTAATTGTAGTTTTACTATTCATTTCCTAAATAGTAGAGTTTTGGCTGTTTAAATAGTGAGATTCGTGTTTTACGGGTGGTTCTTTCGTGCTTTTTTGTTGTATTTTTCGGAGTTTGTATGATTTCGAATACAATGCAACTAACCTTTTTCCTCGCGGGATCTGCTTCCAGAGTCCCTATTCGAGTGTGAACCACGATGACGAGGGAACGGATCTGGGTACCATCCGGGCCATTTAGAATTTGAGCCACCCGAGTATGCAGGAGGGTTGTAGAATGATGGATTCTGTGGAGGAACTTGTCCGTAGTCAGCAAAAGCTGCACCAACTAAGCAAACTAGAATAGCCAGCAACATGGTCATCGTGGCTCCGCAAAACTTCAAAAATTATGCCTTTAAGGGAAAATTTTGGTTTGTTTGGGTGACGTCTGTAACAACGGCTACGGACGCAAGAAAACGAATTGCAAATTGATCTTTTGAATTTTGGAAAAAAAATTTGATTATGGGCATAACTTAGTTTTATAAACAGATTTTTGAAGTTTTTTCTTGCGATTGTCTACCAAACCTAACTCAGAATTCATGTGATTCTCCAAGTCTTTTTGAAACAGTGGCTGTCTGTGATTATTATGTCTCAAAAAGGTTTACGACGTGATGATTCGGACAAATGCCGTCAAAGCAATTTCGATTCGTTCAAACTAGACACATTCCAGGCGTATAGTGTTATTTATTCAAAATCAGGAACGGGGTTTTAAAAAAAATTGAAACAACTCAAATGAACATTGTGCCGAAATTGTCCGTTTTCCATATAAACTACCTCAGAGTGTTGATATCCATTTTCCGTTTGTGTGTGATATCAAGTAAAACGATCCGCTTCGGAATTTACATTCCTAGGAAGATTCGGCACTGCCAATGAAATCTAATCTACTCAATGGAGCACACTATTTTTACAAAATTGTTTTTCAATTAAAATATTGTATCCTTTACTTGCAAACTTTTGCTTTTTCGAAAAAAAAAACCACAACTTTTTAGACAATTTCTCAGTACACTTGTATTTTTGGCCCCTCCGCCAGTTTTCTTTTTGTGTTCAGTGCATTTATTAACCAGTTTTTGTGCACGACTCACACAAACGTTTTTTTTTTTTAAATATATATATTCTCGATATAAAAAGGGTTTTAAAGAAAGCAATCGGTAGCTAAAAATATAACTAAAACAAAAAATTTTTATGTTAACACCTGATTTTCACAATAAAAGTCATTTTTTTGGCTGTTTTGTCAAAAGAAATTCCAAAAAAAAAACAGAGTTTTTCAAGTTTTTGAGGTAGCCACGTAGCTGGCCAGGCTGAGCTCTTTTTATTTTCGAAATCTCCATGTTTTTCTGCGTTGGAAAATTGTTTCAGACAATAAGATACTGCAAAGTACCATAATGATCCCTTGAAAAACTCATTTTAGCCTAAAATCCCTGATCGAGTTCAACATTTTTGCCTTCAATTGGTCTCACAACGCAGAAAAAAGTTGTTGTATGTCAAAATGTTCCATTAAAAACGTTTTCGTAGGTCAGTGTTCACTACGTGCCAAAATTCAGATGCTGTAATTTGTTTATCCTATCTTTCTTATGAAATAGGTAAAACAAGTTTTTAAAAACACAATCAGTAGCACATGTTGGGTAAACTTAAAAGAAAATGATACAAAATCAATAAGACTTTTAGAAAAAAAAACCTGTTTATATCAAATTTAAAGCGCGTTATAAGCCCCAAGTTGCAAAATTGAAATAATGGCATGTAGAGACGAACTTGCGAAAGAAACGTGATGACTCGATAAAATGAAGCCGGGACAACATATTTTCAGCATTACAGCCAATTCAAAGCAATTTTTTATTGTCTTGGGCCAAAGGGTGCTCGACCCATAGAGAAAACGCGTCTTGAGCTCATTAGGCTTTTAGTAGCCGCCAATCCTTCCTCGGCGATTCTTAAAAATGAATTAAAATTATTCCGATGCTGCTATTCAAATGTTCCATTACTACATCATAATTTTCGGCGACAAAAGGGGGCGTGGCCCATTGTGGCCCAAAATGAAGTAGGATTGGCGAAGAATACACTAAAAGTTATAAATTTACATACATTAGAAAAAATCCGCATGTGATCGGTTTGCCGGCTAGTCAACTTTTCCAAAAGTTCACTTTCACCCAACATCACATTAAAGATACTTCTCTTCATATAATTCATTATTCAACAATTGTGAAGTTGTCATTCAAAGTTATTTCTTGAAACGTGATTGACGGGTCAACATTCAATTTCCCTAGTCAGAGTGTTCAATACAGACCACCTCCGAAAATTGAACTGGTATGTCGTTGTAGGTTCCTTTAGCAGAGTCATAGACTTTAGCTACTGCTTGATACCTAAAAACACAAATAAAAACTTGATGTAACGTAGCTTACATTCCGTTGCTTTTGCACCGAGCCACGCGTATGACGTGAGTACTATACTTAAGGGTAACTACAGAGCCAGCGTATGGAATATACATGGCATACACTTTATGATCAAAGTAGCAGTTCATGATCGCCCGGCAACTATTCTTTTCAGTTTCATAGCTAAAAGTTATTTATAACAAAAAACGGGATATAGTTGTACCTAATGCTCGGAAGGGACGCTCGGGATCCAGGGTAAAGGGTCTCGTTTTTGTAAAGCTTCAGTTTATCACAACGACGGCATTCTGAAATTCAAAAGCAGTTAAGGAAAACTGAAGGACTAACTTTGGACTTCACGAGAATCACTCCTTGAATCACTTCTGGATCGACTGTCGGAGCGGGAGTCACGGTGCCTAGGATTCCAACCGGGATAGTGAATCTGAACTACGTAAGTTTTTCAAAAACATTATAACATTAACCAGAGGAGGAGAAATTGTACCCGGGTAAGCAGGAGGGTTGTACTGCACCGGGTCTTGTACTGAAACCTGGCCGTAGTTGGAGAAGGCCACGCCGGCAAGGCTTGTAAGAACGAAGAAGATAATCATTTGGGCTTGGTTTGATGCAGCCCGCATTGACATTTTAAAACTAGACATTGATGTTTTGACTGATTGCGTCACAGCTGACGAACAGACGAAACATCGAGCCCTTTTCCCGTTAGAAAGTTTGAAGGACCGGAAAATACCGATTAGAACGTAAACGCAAAGGGCTAAACGAAGTTTCTGCGCCCTCTTAATTTTTCATGCTATTACGGGAACCTAAATAGTGGGGACCCACTATTCTTGTTCACAGCCCTTGATTTCCACTCGTATTAACCTCTCATGGTTTGAAACATTGACGTAATGATAAATTAAACAAGCGAAAGAGCCCTGTAAAAGAAGAGTGCGCAGACAATTAAACAATTTGCGTTGGGACGCATTGACTGCCTTGCTTTAAGAATTGGCCAAAGCATGTTCTGTTTTTCGGAAACAAACCATATTGTTTTATTTACAATTGCAATAGTAATCGTGCTACAACTCAAGATGAACATGGTTTATTAAATCGTCACTCTTGAAGTTATTTCCTTCTCAGCACATGTCGGGTCAATGTGGTGTTACCTCGGTCAGAGTGGTCAATACAGACAACCTTCGAAAATTGAACTGATACATCGTTGTAGGTTCCTGTACCAGAGTCATAAACCTCAGCAATTGCTTGATACCTGGAAACACAAATAGAAACTCAAATTAACGTAACTTACATTCCGTTGTTGTTGCACTTAACCACGCGTTGGATAAGAGTTCCACGGTTTAGAGTTGCTACAGAGCCATCATATGGAATATACATTCCATATTGTTTATAATCGAAGGGACAGCTGATGATCGCCTCGCGGCAATTATTCTGTTTGGTTGAGTAGCTGAAAGTCATTCATAACAAACAGTAAAGAATTTACCTAATGTTCGGAAGTGAAATTGGGGATCCAGGGTAAAGGGTCTCATTCTTGTAAATCTTCAATTTATCACACCGGTGGCATTCTAAAACTTAAAAGTTGAATGAAAAGAAAAGAAGAACTGACTCTTGTCTTCACGGGAGTCACTCCTTGAATCACTTCTGGATCGACTGGAGCGTGAGTCACGGTGCCTAGGATTCCATCCGGGGTAGTGAACCTAAAATACGTAAGATTATGAAATAAGGTTTAAAACTAACCGCTGTAGGATAAATTGGACCTGGGTAAGCAGGAGGGTTATAGGGAGCCGGGGCTTGCACCGGAACCTGGCCGTAGTTGGAAAATGCCACACCAGCAAGGCTGGCGAGAACGAAGATAATGATCATTTGGTCTTGGTTTGATGCAGCCCGAATTGTCCTTTTAAAGCTATACGTTGGTGTTTTGACTGACTGCGTCACTTTTGAAGAAACATCGAGCCCTTTTTAGTTTGAAGGACCAGCGGAAAACCACTGATCATGTCACTAGAACGCATTGGGGAATACTTTGTTTCTGTACCCTCTCTAATTACAATGCTATTCCGGCAAATTAATGCGCGTTTACCTACTTTACTGTAGATAAAGCACTGTGATTCGAGAGGGTGCAGAAGCAACCTATGACACGGTGGGTTCTCGTGAAACACTGCCTTCAAGACCGATAACGAGTTTTTCACTTTATAATGACTTTATAATAATGGAAACGGTGGTTGGGATTCCATTAGGTAAAATTGAATCGAATAAACTTGAGTTGGTGTAAATCGTCAAATTTTTCGCTGTTTTACCCTACCGTAACCCGGACCAAAAATCGATAATTATAATTATCTAAAACACTCAAAATGTTGCCTAGAGACCATATAATGGTATTTACAAAGTTTGGACCAAATCTAATGTTCACATGTCGTCGGGTTTCCACATCAGGCCGGAATTTTCAAAAATCGCGTCTTGGTTTTCGTCTTGGCGTTCCAAAACTTCCCCCCAAATTTCTTTCTTAAACATTTCCTGGAAGATTGAAAAATGACTAAGTTTGTAAAATTCTCCATATTCTCTATAGCGAATACTACACTGGAATTACATTTATTTATTCTATTAAACCGGGATCTTCCGTGTGACACAGGCAACCGTCGAAAATTCCACGTTCACCAGCGTTTGCACACTGTCTGTGCCGTTGAGCAAGATCGCGTTGGCCTGATATCTCAAACAAAACAATTCTTAATGTTGAAAAAAATTCCTCACTTTCCATTCTTCTTGCATGTCGCAATGCGTTCGGCGAAAGGAGGAGTTCCAAGAAGCACAACGTCTTCTTTGTAGGGGGCTAAAAGCATGTATGGTTTCAGTGAGTCCAGTGGACAGTTGATGATAGCCTTGCGACATTTTCCTTTGTCACTGGTGTAGCTGAAACAGATTTTGCTATAATTTACAAAAGAGTTACCTAATGGTAGGTAATGAATCTACAAGGTCGTGAGCTTCAAGGAAGGTTTCATTCTTGTAGAGCTTCAGTTTATTGCAACTGCGGCAACCTGCAAAAAAACTAGCTGAAACAAGGTATCTTAAAACTCACTGTTAACTTCAGCGGACTCACTGCTTGAATCACGGCTCTCAGAACTTGAATCAGAGTCATAGTGGTCAGAATACCGTCTGGGTAAATGATTCTAAAGCAGGTGAAGTTTACGACAAAGGTATAATGCTACCATAGGGGGATACCCAGAAGGGTTGTAGGGTGCTGGGTAACGTGAAGGAACTCGGTCATAGTGGGCGATAGCCACGCCGGCAAGAAGCACAACGAGGCAAATGCTCATTGCAACTGTAGTCCAAGTTGGGAAAGCAGTATTTTATTTATCTTTTCGTAAATTGTTTTGGCTAGACAGAAATTACGAATTCTCCGCGGCGTGAAAACAAAAGTGTTCCGACATCTTCTATTAGTTTCAAATTTCTGAAATTCAAAAGAAGAAAAATAAGCGCTGCAGGCCTCACTTTTGTGTTCACAAGTACACTTCTGAATCAGCCTTCCAGTAAGAGTAATGGCTGTTTGGTTGCCAAAAAAAGAAAATAATATGAACATTGTAATTTAATTAAAGGCTTTAACAAAAACTACAGCACGAAAAAATAGACTTCGGTGTGAGGAAGGGTTGGAGGACACAGGGTTTTGTAAAGAAAGTTGTTCAAAGCAATATCAGCAGACCTTGCGACCTCGTGTCGAACTATTAAACTTCTTCGCCCAATTAACGGATGATAAGGCTAGGAATAATCAATAAATATCCGCAGATACTAAAAAGCTACCAGTTGCTAATTACGCCCAAGGTGGCTTTTTATTCCCACAGTCAAAAAGACATTTTACATTCTCATTTTGTCCTTTCACATTGTCCCCATTAATTTTGAGTTTAATTTCGATATTCTAGGTGTTCAATTTTCGAGGGTTTTTCGGAGATTCTATTTTCGAGGGTTTTTCGGAGATTCTCTTTTCGAGGGTTTTTCGGAGACTAGGACTGGTCCTGAACAATTACTCTTTACATATGGTTAGTCACTAAGGTACTTTTAATTGTTGTATTTCTTTTTTTTTTTGGCAAAGTTAACGCAGAATATGCAAAAATCTCATACTAATGAGTCCCGTCGGTTGCATAATAGGTTTTAAATGTTGTCATGTTTGCAATGGAGTTGAACTTTTTTTCGACCTTGGAGACTCTGAGCTGCCCAAGTACGTTTTGTACCTTACATATTAAACCCAGAAAATTTTCTTTCTTTTTTAAGTTTTTGAATAATTTTTCTATAGCCAAAGTAACAAAGAGGGATAAATTTTACTTTGACTATAGAAAAATTAAGGGCAGTTGTTTAACACCGGCTCCTTTATGGAATCCCGTCCTTAGACACAGGTGGGACTTCCGACAACAAATGCAAGGTTTAGTCATTCAAGGTTTGTAGAATTGTCATTTGTAAACATAATGTTGACCACATTGTCGTTTTAAAGCTACAAGCTTGTGCTTTCACTGATTGGGTCTCCAGAACTAATATTTTTCGTTGACCTGTTGAGTAATTCAGTTGTTTTGAACTTTTAAAAAGTTTTACGTTTTCAAAAAACGCTCCAATTACAAACAATATATGCAAAATGGAGCGCCTTAGCGACCGTTCGGGCATGACAATAACTTACATTGTGCAAGAAAAAATAAATTTAAAGAAAAACATTTCAAATGGCAAATGAGAATTTACCAAAAATTGTGAATAATTTGCAACAAAAAATAACATGAGAGATCAGGGTGTAAATGGCGAATTACTTGCCATGTTACCGAACCAAAAGCAGAATCGAAGTTCTGAGGCCCTACTTATGCTTCAAAACCAAATCGTTGATGCGACACCAACTTTGCTTGTCAATTTTGTTTAATTTTTTCACCATTTCAAAATGCTTTAGAACTTTATTGATTGTATTCAATGCACGGGGGTGGCCTTTGGCGTAAGGCAGGCGACCTTCGAAAACTCCACGTCAACAAGCCCTCCGTTGTCGAAGCCTGTGCCGTTTACTGGTATCCCCTTAGCCACGTATCTAAAAATATGAATGTTTTGATTAACCATGTTAATTCCTTACCTTCCATTCTTCTTGCATGTCGCGATGCGCTCGGTGAAGGGAGGAATCGCAAGGACAGCCGCGTTTCCTTTGTAGGGAACCACCAACATAGCGGGGTTCAGCAAGTTAAAAGGGCAGCTGATCAAAGCCTTGCGGCACTTTCCTTTCTCACTGGTGTAGCTGAAACATAGTTGATGAAACCTGCAATTTTACAGCAAAATTACCCAATATTCGGCATTGAAGCCACTTTGTTTCCGGTTTCAAACAAAGTAGGATTATTGAAGAGTTTCAACTTATTGCAACGATGGCATTCTAAAGCACTCTTGGCTAAACATTGCTTTAAGACTTACTCTTGTCTTCACGAGAATCACTCCTAGAATCACTTTCGGACCTGCTGTCAGATCGTGAGTCATAGTGTCCAGGGTACCATCCGGGAAATTGAATCTAAACTAGGTTAAGTAAACCACAAAAGTTTTGTGTTACCACAGGGGGGTTGTAGGGTCCGTACACAGGAGGATTGTAGGGAGCCGGATCGGGGACTGGAATTTGACCATAGTTGGCGAAAGCCACGCCGGCAAGAAGAACAACGTAGCCAAAACTCATTGAGAGTGTGTCTCATTGTTCGACAGCAGTATTTTATAGTTCACTTTTCGTAGATATGTTTTGGCTAGGCGGAAATCGTGACTACCAACGATGCGTCATGTCGAAGACAAACATTGTTCTCAATTTGATCTGTTTGAATACTAGTGAAGCTCAACGATCAAATTGGTATATAGTGTATTTCACAAGTTTTGACCAAAACCCTAAGGATTTTTACGATTAGGTCCTGCCGTAACTTGAATTTTCCAGTTCTGAAACTTAAGCAGGCATTTATAACCACCTTCAATCTTCCAAACCTTGAGGTAGCAAAAGAACCAATACATGTCCAACGTATCTAACGTTTCCACTTGGCAAATGGCGGAGTTTATGAACGCCGACAATTCACGAGATAGTGCTTAGGAGGTCGCAGGAATTTTTCTTCGGTCGCAGCAGTTATCGCCAAACACTGTGAATGAAAATCGCGTTTTTATTCGAAATTGTTTCAATGCCAAATCAGCAATGAGAAAATGCCAATAAAAAACCGAAGAAGCATTTAATTAGAGCCAAACCTTAGGTTTAGGAATACCACAAAAGCTAGCACTCTCTTTCTGACCGTTGTCCCACCCAATTGTTTTTTGGGTGTATTTTCTGGCTTCCACACTTTGAAACGTTGTTTAGCATTTTCAGTTTGATACTTTCTAGTCAAAAATGGAAAAAGACAAATGGTTAGGGTCCATTATGCCAAGGGCCCATTGTGTATCAGGTTATTTAACCAAAGATGCCTCTAGCATGTGACGCAGTTTTTACTTTCATTAATTGTTGGAAGAAAAACCAATTTGTTGTTCCAACACAAATTCTTCTAACAATACATTTAAATATGGTCTGCTTCATATTGAAAAGGGCTTTCGAACTTTATTAATAGCTTTTAATTCACAGGGGCATCCAGAGCGACGCAGGCAATCATTGTAAATTAAAAGTCCTGGAGTTTTTGCTCAGTGTCGGTGCCATTTAGTGAGACAGCCATGGCCTCATATCTCAAAGAACGCATTTTGTGATCCAAGAAAAATTACTCACTTTCCATTTTGGTTGCATGTCACAATGCGCTCGACAAAAGGATGAAATGCAAAGATTGCATATTCCCCATTTTTGGGGACAATCATGAAACTTGGTTTTTGAGAGTTTTGAGGGCAGCTGATCAAAGCCCAAAGCCTTGCGACACGAGCCTTCTTCACTGATGTAGCTAAAACAAGTATTTAAATTATTCTGAAAGGAAACGTTACCTTATTCTAGGTAATGGAACTGTTTGGTTTTTCTGTTCCAGAAACGTTTTGTTCTTGTAGAGCTCCAAGTTTCTACAATGTTGACAGTCTGAAACCGATGAAGCTGAAATTACTCAGAGTAATTCTTACTGTCGGTTGGACCGGGAAGCCCAGAAAACTTACTAGGTGTAGAATTCTCCGGAACAGAGCTGGAGAAAGCCAAGCCGGCAAAACAACCAAGAACAAGACAGCGAATACTCATTACGAGTGTGCCTCGCTGTTTGGAAAACCGTGCTTTATACCGGTTTGTTGCATTTGTTTTTGGCCAGTGATGACTGTAACTTTGCCTCAATACGAAAGACAAAAAGAGTTCTCAGTTGAGTCCAAAAAGACCTACTTCCTTCAACTCAATGATCAAACTACAACACAAATTATGTGGAACAAAACGAATTTCTGTATTGAAACAGTACATCCGCACATTTTGAGCTAGAAGTGTCACAAACTTTGGCGAGTGTTTAATTTTGTTACTCAGTTTGCCGAGAGTTGTTTGTTTTGTTGACTGTATTTCCTGTTTATGGCTGTAAAGAACACTCCAGTTAACAATATTTGGCAGAATCAGTTGTTTCGATAAGCCACTCCCCAAACATAGCATATTTCGTTTTGCAGTGGAACAAACTTTTTTTTGCAAGACTACAGTTTCTTAGTTATGGCGTCGTTTTTACTGCCTAACGACTACTTTTAATTTTCTTTTGATAAAAAGCAAACCACAACCGAAGGATACAAAATATTTGCCTGCTTTTGAAATTGAACTCTTGAAAATCGAATTCTGTGATTCAAGCTAAAGATTTCGAACATGAAGACTTCTGGTTTTAACACTTTCTATTTTGAACACGATAGCTTGACAAAAAAGTCAAACTTATAAAAACTTTATTTCATTTGATTTTCTGTCTGACAGCGCTGCTTGGTCAAATCGGGTAAATGTTTCATTTGACCTGAAAATATGGTGAATGTTTGTTAACACAAGAGAAACCAACCTATGATAAAAAGTTATATATGACGCACACAACTTTGGAAAACTGCACTGGCACGCATACGCTTCTTTTTTCAGCGTCGCGATATTCCCCTAACGCCTGGTACCTGAAAATTAGGGTTGTAATAGAAATCATTAAAAAAACCATTCTTACTTTCCGTTTCTGTTGCACTTAGCAAGGCGTTCAACAATAAAACCAGTCCCGAGGATTGCACGAGTGTCTTTGTGGGGGGCGAACAAGATGTATGCCTTTTTTTAACAGGGCAGGTTATCAAAACCTTACGACATTCTCCTTTTTCTTTGATGTAGCTGAAACAAGGATAAGTATAAGAAAAAGAAAACTTGTTACCTAATTTTAGGCATCATATATTTGTCGAAGCTTACTCCTGCTAGCGCCGTAGAATTATTAAAAAGCTTCAATTTGTTACACTTGCGGCCTGAATATAAAAACGTGTTATGAGAAGCAATTGAAAACTAACTCTTCTCTTCACTAGAGTCACTTCCGGAATTACTCCTGGATCGGCTGTGAGAGAGAGAGAGAGAGAGAGAGAGAGTCGTGGTGACCAGGGTACCCACCAGGGTAATGAATCTGAAAAGATAATATATTGACAAAATTGTAGACCTTTACCACAGGAGGATTGATGACAATTGATGCCATTGATGGGACCATGGTATGCCGGAGGATTGTAAGGGGCTGGGTAAACCACAGGAGATTGGCCGTAGTTGCCGAAAGTCACTCCAACAAGGCAAGCGAAGAAAATTAACATTTGCACTCTGTTCCACGTTTAGAATAAACGCTTTTATACTTGATTTGGGGATTTGTTTTGGCGGACCGTTAACATAGCGGCGACGTTTTAAACGGTCATTGTTCACATTCGGAATTTCAGAAACTACTTCCGCTTCTAAAAAATCGCAGCAGCAAAAGTTCAAGTGGTCATCCACATTTGTTATCTTATCGACAATGTATTTTTAAAGACACACCTTGCAATCAAAATCTTCTTATCTATCCGTTTGTCCATGGAGGGTAAAAAAAAGCGGTGTTCCCAGGTTACCCGAACTATGTTTACATCTACATGTTTCCCACGCTCATTAGTTCGTTAGATGCGCAGATTAATGAAAATTCATTCCGAAGTCGCCTGGGTATGATTTTATCTCTTAGGTGCATTCCCGAGTTGCTTAAAAAGAGTCCTTAGCTGTAGGTTCAATAACGCTACTCGAAAGATGGCTGGATATTCAAGATAAAAAATTTTGAGAATTGCCGAGTGTGTTGGGCATTTGGGTTTGATTTGTAAAACTGCGATAGCTTCACTATCGGATAAAAGCTATTACTCGCAGTTTGCCATACAAAAATGCCAGTAAATCTAACTGCACTTGACAGTGCGTTGTAATAGTTGAGTTTGGGAAAGACAAGCCATTCGTACTACTATTAAAATGACTTTAGCTAAGCGCAGTGTCAAGTGCAGCAAGAATGAAAAGTGGGAAACACACTTAGAGGAAATTTTAATTGTTTCATTGAGGTAGCAGGTCAAGAGAATGCCTGTTGTAAAAATTTTTGAAGGCGAGATTAAAGCAATGACAACCCAGTTTTTATAGATTCTGTGCATCAAAATGTAAGAATACATTATTCACCTCGATTAGCAATATATTCCTTAAACCTTTCTCTAAGAATGTGTTTCCTCTTTCTGGGGGCTTGCTAGAACAAAATGTGTGAAAAACAAAAAGTAGTAGTAGATTTATTTTATAAGCGACGCCAGCCGTGCATGATGTTGGAATTTAACTTCGAAGACGAAACAATAATATCGTTGAAGGGGTCGTCAGTAGTCGACATAGAGCAAAACATATAGAGAAAACACATGTGGCAATGAAACATTTATTTTATTCTTCATTTCGACTGAACTGTCGAGCGATTTTCCAAAACGGCAAGAAGATCTTCTTCTATCTAAAGCGATTGTGCTACCTAGATATGCGCAAAATCCTACCAGGATTGAAACTTTCTTGATTCCAAGAGTAGCACAGACAACCTTGGAGAAGTGAACCGTTACGTCCACATATTGGAACGTTTTAAGATTAATGTACTTTCCTTTGGAATGGTATCTGATCAAAAAGTTTAAAAAACAACGTGTTTCTTACATTCCATTCTTGTTGCAGTTCACAACATGCTCAATCAAAGGACCAGTTTTCAGAAATGCGACAGAATCTTTGTGCGGAACGGACATGTAGTATACTTTGTTGTCTTTTGGACAGCTAATGATAGCTTTGCGGCATTTTCCCTTTTCATTGGAATAGCTAAAGAGTTATAACAAGCGAGAAAAACAATGTTACCTGATAAAGGGAGCTTCTTTCTGGAAGCCAGAGAGAATTCCTTTTTTTATTTTTATAGAGCTTGATTTTCGGACATCTGCGGCACTCTGAAGCTTGGAAGTTTGACACACTGCATTACGCGATTTACTTTTGTCTTCATGGGAGTCACTTCTAGAGTCACTCCTGGAATCACTTCGCGAACTGCTACCAGAGCGTAAATTATTATAGTTAGGGTACCATCCTTGGAATTGAACCTGAGAAGGAAAGTTAAAGCTTTCAACATTTATAACACCTTACCAGTGGTGGGTTATTGGGGCCGGGGTAAGACTGAGGGTGTGTCCACGCTGGTTCTTGCACAGGAACTTGACCGTAATTGGCGAAAGTCACTCCCGCAAAGCAAGCAAGAACTATGCACTTTATTATCATGCTAATGATTCTTTGTGTTGTAAATGGGGTCTTTTATTGCTATTAGTCGACATGTTTTGACGGATCGGCAACGACGACTGCCGATGATGACTGACGTGGTTTGGAAGACATTTTTTAGTTTCTTGTTTCAAGCAATACGTACTGATGAATAGCTAACAAAGGTACAACGAAGCATCGTAGTTGAGTACTGTTTGAGTACTTTTCCAAAAATACAGATTCTTTCTTACGAACATGGTCAGATATGGCTTGTCCACGCCCGACTCTTCTATTCTGCCCATTCAAATTGGGTTTCTTTGTTCAACTCGATCATTGTATCCGAGGTAATTTTGAGGCTTCAAAAGTTATGGTACCTTAGCGTTTGCTAGTGTTCCCACTAAGCGAGGTTTTAGAAGAACGCCGATATGGATCTCCGCCAGCGGAAACGTCTCCAAGTCGAGAAGACGTCGCCTGAGCACATGACCTAACCTATCTATTCATCGGATGCCAACCGCACGCTACGTGATCATAACGACGAAAAACTGGTCGAATTTAACATTCTGATTTTTTTCGTCCGGTGGTCGAACCGCCGATGTGTGATCATCCCAGTAGGTGCCTGAGTCGGGCGGCTAAAAGGAAGCAGATGAAAAAGTTCCGCCTACTTAGAATCTACTTTTGTCTACTATAGTTACGTGTCTAAGGTAGCAGAACACTAATAGGTTAAACTTACATTTTGTCGTATTTTGTTGTATTGTAAAATTACATTGTGTTGCACTAAAAGTCAGTTGATTCTTTTTTCAACCCCTTTTGCGTTTCGAGCGAGAAAATGTGACGGAGTCAAAATAGTTAAGGTAAGGTAGTTACGTTCAAGACACCAAAACACCAGTGGACTGATAGAATAAAGACAGAATGATACGACACTGCGTTTATTAATAAAATACAAAGTGATCAAAGGTGAAGATCAGTGCAGTACCGCGGCGCCGCGGGTTCTTTTGCTTTTGTCGTCTTCGGGGATCTGATCTTTGATTGATGGGTTATTACAGAGAACGCGATCGCGACATTTTTGCGAGCATAGCATCTAGGGTTTCTAGAAGGCCAATAGAGGCCAATTCCTAGGGCGGGTGTGAGATTGTTAGTTCAGGACTGTCCTCGTTAGAGTTTGGTGATTTCAATCCAAATGAAATCTTCATAGACTAACTACATAAAGCCAGCGACATTCAAATCATGAGCAGTTTGTTGTGCAGTAACCAAGGGTGGCTGATGAGCGGGCCGGGCCGAGAAAATCGGAGGAACGGGCCGGCCCGGGCCGGCCTCACTTTTTTTTAAAATCTATTTTTAATAGTAACTCTTTTCAAAGTTATTATTTTTAAGTTCTGTTTGTTGCAAAAAATAGGGCTAAACGTGCAAAACATACTGTGTGAAGGAGGATTCGAACTACCCTATATAAAATTTTTTAAGTATGTTTTTCATGGCCGAGTGGCTAAGAGGTCGGACTGGTAATCCGAAGTTGCCCCAGTTCGATCCCCGGTAGACAAAACTTTTTTGCCATAGTGTTTTATACATTAGGTACAATAGAAACGCAGTTACTGCACATAAATCGTGAAAAACTTTTTTGTTCAACTTTTGGAATTTTTGATCTCGGGCCGCGGGCCGGGCGGGCCGGGCCGTGCTGGGCCGGGCCGGGCCGGGCCGGGCCGGGCCGGGCCGTGAATTTTTGGAGAGCGGGCCGGCCCGGGCCGGCCCGGCGCGGCCTGTAGCCACCCTTGGCAGTGGCCAAACTCATGGCAAGCTTACATATGTCGTTTCTTGCGATCTTTTTCCGCTTGTTTTGGCAGAAAGCACTGCTTCCACCGCGTACCACGTTCTGTCCCGCATTCAGAAGTCAGCGCGGTTTGTATCTTCTAGCTGCAAAATCATTTACAAAAATTCATTCTAACTTTTAAGTAGCCTACAACATATGTTGTGTGCCTTTCGCATACAAGGAAAAAATCAACTGCTAAACAAGATACGCCATTTATTCTTACATTTTGATGCAAACAACCTTCGAAAACTGGATTGTCATTTCTTTAATCTCGTTGCCGAAGACGTTCACAAGATGCATACCCTTGGCCTGGTACCTTAATGAATCAATTGAAACTTGCACTAAGGGCGTTTCTTACTTTCCATTCTTGTTGCATGTGACAACGCGCTGAGCCAATGTGCTATGGGTAAGGATGGCAACGGAGTTTTTGCTGGGAACGACCATCAGCCAGGCAGCAAAGTCGAAGGGGCAACTAAGGATGGCCTTGCGACAATCTCCTTTTTCAGTGTAGTAACTTAAACAATGATTATGTAGATTGTTAATTTTACTCTACCTGATGCTGGGGAACTTTTGTTCGAATTCGCCCAAAAGAGTATCGTTTCTATACTGCTTCAGCTTGTTGCATTTGCGACAACCTGCAACCAATCATATAAAACCGAATAGAGTGATATAGCTAGCGCTAAAGTGGAAGCCGGCCAAAACAGCCTTAATGCAGCATTCGCGCAACACGCAGGCGAAAATAGCATGCGAAAGCGAAGACGCAAAGAAAAGGCGGCTTTTTTGCCGATTTCGGTTTGGCGACGGCTATACCTACTCTTGTCTTCGCGAGAGTCGCTTCGAGAATCACTTCTAGATCGGCTGTTGGAGCGAGAATTATGGTAGCCGGGGTACCATCCAGGGTACTGAACCTAAACGAGACGATTGTTATATCAAGACAATATGCTTACCACTGGAGGTTGAGGCTGATAAGGACCGGGGTTGGCTGGAGGGTTGTAAGGAGCGGCAGGCACCTCCACGGGCACTTGGCCGTAGTTGGAGAGAGCCGCGCCGACAAAGCAAGCGAGGAAAATGAACCAGCTCATTTCGATACTATCTCATGGTCGGCGGAAGGCCTTTTATTCCAATTCGTAGAAATGTTTTGACGCGCCGACAACGACGACTGCCGACAATGCGTCAGTGTTAACATAAACAATGGGCACAATTTGAGAAATGCATATTGATTGTGCTGAATTTACTTCCATGACTTTTACTGAATAGATCTCTTTTCAAACTGACAGTTCTGCTCTACAAAAGGCAATTTTGCAAAATTGACTGTATCTTTGCTAAAGTACGGCTGCTAGAATTGAAAACAGAGAAAAGCTCAGGACAGAGAAAAGGACAGAGAAAAGCTCAGACTTTTTAAAACCCACCACATAGTCTATATTGCAAGCGGAAAATAATTTGGGTGTTTTGGTCATTCACATTCACATGAAAACCGGGTGAAACATATTCAAAACAGAACTTTAGGAATGAAGCTTGGTTATTTTGCTGACCCCCATTAACTATGAGCGGAATAGCGGCCAATCTTTTATCATCCAAGAGAGTTGATGTACCGTGACGCATGACATGATAAACTATATAACACAATAATTCCCGCGTAGTTCTGGTTCTGCTATCTTGAGCGGCGTTTATAAGAATAAGAGATCCGATCGTTTTGAAACTGGTCGAAACGTATATTTGCTGTGGGAATTTCCCGTACATAATGAATCACCGCCACTTACAGCAGCTATGTGATGTTATAGACCGTATGAAAATACATAATCTATGAAGCTCATTTTTTCCTACGAATTCATAAGACAAACCTATAAATATACAATTTTGAAAGAAATTGTGTTAGAACAACAACCCGTGTTAACAAAACTGGCAATTAACAGCGCATTAACATATGGGTATTTATGAATTGTGCAGGTTGCACATAAGCTGTTGAATTTACTGGCTGGGTTAATGGCTGGGTCAAAAGGTAAGCAAAAATAAAAACAGTTTGCAAGACGTAGGAAAGAAAAGCTCATTTGAAAATCGCTTTAATTTTGAAGTGCGCCTGGCCAAAACTTTACTCGATCGGCAGCAATTGCGCGGTGGTTTGGTTTCCCTATTTGCATTTGTTAACTTTGATGAGATCAGCCTACGCAATTCTACTGTGTTTAAGGTTTTTGGAGAGTAGGAACATTGCGTATTCAATTTGATTTACAAGAAAACGGAATTTTGAAGCGTAATATTATATTTCAACTTTTCAGCAAATACACGTGTTAAAAGAATAAATTTGTAGATTAACCTTAATCTACACAAAGGCCATTACTTTAATTATTGTTTTTAGATGGCACTTATCTCTAAATAAGCTACTTTGGTTAGCTGGTTTCCCTCCTCATTTCTGATCACAATGCGACCAATTTTTATTTTGACGGGGAAATTTTCACGAAATCGTTCTACGTAGGGTCTGCCGTCACAATAAAACTGTTCGACGACTAGTTCATGATATAAAATACGCGTTGGACGTTACGAAGGTTACCATGAATCTATTCTTGATCACTCTACTTGTCTGCCTCATAGGAGTTGCCTATGCCGGTTACGGCGACGTAGCACCGCCGGACCCCGTTCCATACCAGCCTGTGTCTTACATTCCTACTTTGGTAAGCTGTTTCCGTCATTATTTGCATCAGAAGTTTAGTTTGCGTACCCTTCCTGGTCTGGAAGACATCACAACCACAGGGGTCGGCACTCTAGATGGAGTTCCAGAAGTTTGAGCCATTCACATGAAAGTAAAGAATATCCTCGTAAAAGTGGGTTTACCTTTAAAGAATTAAAAAAATCTAGAACAGACAGATATTTCAAAGTTGTAAGAAAAGGAGGAAAACAAATGAGTAGACTAGCTAAAGGTAGATGATGGGAAATTGGTTTCGCTTTTCGAGTTAAGTTTGGCATGACCTTTAGCCTTCTCATACTTAGATCGTAATTGCGACGTTTCCAGGCGACACAGAAAGTGTCTGCATGTTTCGCTCATCAACACATAAGATGCGCAGGTTATTTATAACTCCATTCAAGGTAAAGGATTATACTGTTGTAAATTTGACCTCTGCAAACCTTCTTACGTGATCAATCGAAAGTTACTGAACCAATCAAGCGGAAGCGGTGTAAATTATAACTGATTATGTGTGTTTTTTCAATTTTAAATGAAAATTAGCTTTACTGATATACATTTAAACATTAAAACGCATAAATGTATGAAAATTACTGCAATTCTGAAAATATGTTGTGCTGGCCCTTCTTTTAATTACCCACGTTCGTTTTGCAAGTGCCATTCTTTCGATGTTGCCACTATTTTTTCATAACTTGCTTCTAAGTACAGATAATTAAGTTTTTTAATTAATAAAAACAATCGATAGCTCAAAGTTTAACCAAAAACTTGTTCTTACTTCAAAACACCACTTTCAAAATATCAGTTTAGTTCTGACAAACAAATTTAGAAAAATGCTTTCTTAAAAAGCTTGTCAGGTGCATTTTCAGAATCGTAGGCTAATGAAGACTTGGCAAGCAATTTGCGCACAACCGTTGCCTGGAGCGGTGTTCGGGGAAATTTATATTGAAATAGCTCCATTAGCATGCACCCCATTTCTAATCTTAAAAGGCCCCTGGCGACCCCTTTAAGGAAAGATTTGTTTTCAGAATGCAACAAGTGCAAGAGACTGGGAGAATTTAAACTGGATGGCCCAAATACCGTGAAGCCCCGCATCGAGTAAGTGGCATAGTGTACAAAATTAATGGTTTTCAGATACATCAATCCTAGCGACAACTGCCTCAGGGCCATCATCAGATGCCCGTTCAATACCAAAAACTGGATTATGGTCGTTGACAGTGGAGATGATGACATCGCGGAAATTCTTGGGGAGGGCAATCGTTTCGAGAGGGTTGCAAGGTGCAACAAGAGGGGAAAGTCAGTAACTTTAACTATTTGTTCAAATATTCTTTATTCAGATACGAGGCCTCTCCTATCCACGGCGAACCTATGGAGTTTTCCAAGGTCGTCTGTGTCGAAGCATTTTGAGTGGTACTATGTTCAAATGAATTTAACAACACTTTGGTTTAACTTGGGTTTTTGTTTTGTTTTTCGTTTCTTAGGCAATGCTTAATCCGAATTCCGTTGGTATCGAGTTACATGATTTAACAGTTCAGCGAGGATTATGGCACTTATGAGATGTTTTGATCTTCCAAGCTTACTTTTTGGCATACTTTACATGAATTTCAAGAAAAAACGTGAACGGGAAAGAAAAATGTTACCTATGGATATTTTTTAAGCTTCGTTTTCTGACCACTTCCTAGATCTGGATGTGCCCTGGTGACATGTTATAGTTTCTCAGCTTTTACCAAATTCAAAAATTTTTTTAACCCACTCTATCCCAGAATCCAAAAATACGTTCATGGCAAAATGGCATAGACACGATAACAGTACATAAACCGTTTCAAAATTTTAGTTTTTGACAGCCTGGAATTCTTGGACATCTCGCAAATAAATTGAAATGATAATGTGAACGGAGAAAGTGTGAAGAACGGTTTCAAACTTTTTGCTCGATACCAGTTGTATTTTTTAGAAACAGTTTTTTTTTGCTGAAGCTAGCGGGTTTTTATTCAATTTTTGCTCACTAAAAGCGTAAGCAGGTGAAAAAAATTGGTGTCAAAGTCCGCGGCAAATTAGGCATAATTGCATTTAGAGTATTCAATTTAGTAGCAATTCTCCCCGCGAATCGCTGCAAAAATGAATGAAAGGGCGAAAATTGGAAATCAGATACCATTCTAAAATTAAGTCACAATTAATGCTGCTGTGCTAAGTAAAGCTCTGGGGGGTTTGATTTTAAGACACTGAAAGATAAAAGATTTCTCAATTTTACGACAACAGAAGCCAATTCAAAATAAAAAAAAAACGAAGTTGCTCTTTAGTGTTCTGTCATGATGTATCAATTTCCTTGGAATTTCATAATTAAAGAGGTTAATTGGGTGCCATCGATGGTTTATTCTATTCGATATGTAATTCAATCTATATGTTCATTTGCCTCGTCTGATTTATATAAGTTTTCGGACTATCTGCACGAATCGAAGCAATCGATACTCGATTTGTCCTTGTCCGGAACCCAAACGATGCGAGCAGACACCTCCTTAATGAATCCGAAAATAACAGCAACAGAAAAGGAGGAGACATCGTAGCAGCATCAGTACCATATATCGTAAAAGCCCTCGATGGTGTAAAGACAGGTCCATCTACAGCCATTTCTCCCTTCCAAATCTAAGCAAATGTACAAAAGAAACCAGATTTTAGTTACCATTACTGCAACACCTAAAACTTCTAGAATATGTTCGAACCAACTATTCAAAAACAGTTTGAATTCGACTTTTCGTTGTCTGCTGTTGATTTTAAGGCGACCTTTTGCAAGACTTATAGAAACTATTGTATTCAAAATAACGGAGATCGAAGTTGTGAAAAGTATTAACAATGTGCAACTCATGTTTAAAAGATCAACATCCTGAAATTATATGTTAAAAAAAAGTTTTACAAAAACGTAAGTAAGGACAAAACTACTTACAGCTGTCGTAATGATACCATAACTGTCATTTTCAATACTGTATATGAAAGTTGACACGCCTCCCAAAATAAACTGCGAAACAAAAATGGGGCAGATGAGTGCGAAGACTACAACTATCCAATAGTATTTTTGCCACAACTGAAAAGATTATGTTCGACCAAATTATATGAGCAAGAGTACTGGAAGTCTAACTTTTGGGCACGTTAAAAGCATAACAACCTTATGTATTTCCAAGTTTTAACTTAAATCGGCATTAAAACAATGCATAAACGTCGTTTTGATATAAAACGGTTACGAAAATCGCTAAAACCGCTTTCAAATTGTTGAGAATTGTTTTTTTGATACAGATGAGTTCCAACATTGCAAATGCTTTCCAATTGAACTATAGTACAATGTGTTCATTTGTTTACCCATTAACCAAAAAAAAATTTTTTTTTTTTGAAATTTTTAAAATATTGAACATTCTCAATTTTTTTCAGAAATCGTGACCCTAATGCAACTTTCAAACAATTTCGCATAAAGAAAGCGACATTCGACGCAGAGTGTGTCTATAAACTCGCGCAACCGTAATTTAAAACTCAACTCTTAATTTTTCAGTTTTCGGACCCAAGTCGCTAAAACTGAACATAATGTAGAGATCTACACTTTGCGCCATTTATTACCCACGCCCTTTGTTGCAGTACCCTCTAACTAAAAATCAAGTTTCGCCATGTTGACCGGTAATTCAGAATATAGCAAATGTCCTTTAGGGACAATTGTCAACCCTTCTCTGTTGGAACTCTCTTGACTGAAATAACTCAGTTTCTAACACTTACATTTCCAAAACGACGTGCGACGAATATCAACACGATAAATCTATCAAACGCAATAACTGAAGCTAGAATATACTGGGAACATGAGAAATGCCACCGAAAGGAATGTGATAAAGTAATCCAATAACTTGTAGTTGTGTTTAGAAAGTCGGAAAAGAAACATTCACTACAAGTAAATAACGGAATCCGCGAAGTAGGAAATTTGTTAAGGTAGACGAAAATGTTCTAAATTTTCAATAATTTTAATGTCAAAAGACGATCAAACCAACCAAACTTCCAAAACCAATGTATATTTTAAAAAAGGTGCTGTTGAAAATCTTACGGTTTTTCATTATTATGACAAATGTTACAATGTACATTAAAATGCAAATTACTCCGTAAACAATCATGCAGATGAATCCAGCAGAGTCGAGAGACATTGGAAAAGGGCAAAAGGAGTTTTCCAAGATTTATATGAGGTTTTCGCGTGCAAGTCACTTATCAATTAACCGTGGTGTTTGATTTCGCCTTAAATTGTATTCTCAAAAAGGTTGTAATGAGACAGGTGCACGTTTATCAGAAGTTCTAGTATTCCCGGAGGTCACAAGGCGTGACACAGTGGAAAAAGCGAAAACGTTTGAAACAATTGCATAAATGTCAGAATTACATGTATTTTTTAGATAAAGATTTTTTGATAGTTTTACGTTTTTCTGGAAAATAGCAAGAGATTTCAAAAAACAGCTATTTAGTTTATTCAATGAAACTACTGAATAAACTCATAAGACGTAATTTCTGAGAGTATCGAGTTATCTTATATCTTATAAATAACTTATGAGTTATCTTATGGAGTTATCTTTCCAAGGGACGGTCTTCGAATTTCGCGCAATCTTGAAAAATGACACGTATTTAACCAAAAAGGATTTGAAACATGGACGTGAACGGAGATAAAAGAGGCGAAAGAACACTGTAAAAGCGGAGTGCGCAGACAAATAACTAATATCGTTGCAGGACCAAAGGTACCTAGTCCTTTAAAATTTGTGAAAATCCTTGCCCATTCGTTGGAAATGGAGTATATTAAAGCTTTAAAAAGCTTTGGATTGAAAGCCAGCTTCAAACAAAACCGAAACATCCAAAATTTTAAGCTTTGCTGGAAAAGGCTTTCGGCGTTTCGCAGCTCTTTCGTGTTGTGAACTAAGGACAACTCGTAGGCGGTGTTCACAGTGATTTTGTGGATTTTAACGCAATAGTCGACGAAAAGCTCGACCCAGACCGCCAAGCTGGTTATTGTCCGATTCTGGTGTATCCTCCATCGGGGCCCTCACTCAAAGCAGGATAGCTTCAAATAATCCCACCGATTGCAGTCGACGATCATGGCCGCTGCAGAGGGGAGCGAGTGGAAATGCGTCTTTCGTCGTTTCACCAAGTAGACAGGTACCGTTAAACAGACTCCTTGGGCCAGCTGTCCGTACTTCAGATTTCTCGTGTGAATCTCCAAAACGCCATCGCGGTGAACTTCGTTCTGGGCAGTTTTCCTTCGCAGTTCTCCCCCCAGTAAATTGACGCTTGCCGAGGAGCAAATCGCTAAGAAGACGGGAGTTTGTATCATTTGTATAGAACTTTCATAGTTTTTATTGGGCGTCGACCACGTCCAATATTTCCGTGATATCTTTGCCTAATAGATTTGACTGAGGCCAGATGATTGACCTGTTGAACTGTTCTAGCAAGCGAAGCGAAGAGATCCGGGCCCCAGATAAATGTTTCGGAACCTTACATGAAGTGGTAGATACGGTGTTTCCGGGAACTACAAGTTTTTCGGCGAGGCCGGGCACTCAAAGTCAGGGAAGATCCTATTGGCTGGTACAAGCGGAGAGGCAGAAATTTCTGCCATCTTGAGTTAATACGTAATAACCTTAACGGGTTTCTGTAATTTTATTTGATACGGGGACTGCAGGACCTTCGTAGGAGCCACTTTTCATGATGCCCAATGGCCGAGGTTTCCAGTTTTCAAAGGGGGCACTCATACTCATGTACGGTGGCAGCGGGCAGCATATAAAAACTAATATAACAACAGATTTATCCTCTCAAGTTTTGTTAGTGCAAGAGGCTACCCTACTAACCACCCGTTAAAGCCGCGACCAAAATGAAACAAATTTTATCCCAAACAAATACTCTAAGAATATACCCACGCGTTCATTCAGATCAAAAACTGTTAGTGATCCATAAATTTATGATTTTCCGGTGTTTGATAAAATGGAGGGTTAAACACTGCGAATTAGGACCAAAAACGATTGGGAAACCCACAATTTTAATAGGTTTAATTGAATTTTTATATATTTTTTTAAATCAAAATTTAAATTTTTCAAAATTAACAATTAAAAGTGAAAAATAAAAGCCTTATTAATTTTGCATTATTTTATCGGTTCTGTGAAAATTGTGTTTTGATCTCGTCAATGTGCACAAAGTCCGGGAACACGCCGGATACGCAGCGTCCCGCGCGTCCCGCAACGACCCCGGCTCCTTCGCCGTTTATCTCTTCCGCTGGTTTTATCTGCAGTGCTTTCTTCATTTATTTTCATTTTTGTTGTTTCTTTTCAATTTTAGTTATAAAATTAATTAATTTAATTGCGAAACCTTTGAAACCCGCTTTTTTTGCTAATGCCAATTTTTTTAAACTCCTGTTCGCTTTTAATGTAATAGTGTTTTAATTATTATTATTTATAGAGTTAGTTTTTAGTTTCATGCTAGAATTCCATTACAATTTAAAGAAATTGTACAAAATGAAAGAATTTACCAGTTTTTCTGAATTCGAGCAGTCGATTTTCTCATTTTCCGGTCCCCTCAACTTATTGACCGATTTATTGCTGAAACTTGGCGTATTTTCAATCTGTTTGCCTATTTAAAGCAGTTTTGGCTATTGTTTTGCGAAAAATTCCATTTCTCGCGAGATTCCTGCTTTTTTGCGTATCGTGTTCGTTGCGCTTATCTCTTGTAACCCCTTTTTTGAGAATTCAACTCTAAGAACGGTCTTTTTCACAGCGTTTCCCCATAAATTGAGTAAAAAATATCCCAAAAGCTCTTTCGTCGTTTAGTTTACCGATATTCGATATTGAATGCCACATTTTCGCCTTAAAATAGCAAATTGTGAGATTGTGTGGCATTTTTACAAGTTTTTACTCGGTTTATACGAATAATTGATCTATTTTGCGATTATATTGATTTTGAACCTGTGTTGTCGTTTTTGAACCTCGTTTTTATTCCCGTTTCTTGAGTTTTACAATTTCCTCGATTCAATAGGTATTTTCAGGTGGCTTAGCCATGTTGGGCGGGTCCCCGCCGAACGTATCTCCGCCGATGGTCAACCGAAACGAGCAGCAGGCCCTACAGCTAGAACGAGACGATCATGGACATAGGAATTCGCATCTGTCTGGAACCAATGCAGGTACGAACCAGTCGCGTCATCGCGATGTCGGAGCGCCGGAGCTACCGGTGTTGAACCCACCTGGAATGCAACCACCGAACCCGAAACGCAAGAAGCCGAGCAATTCGACTTCACAGCAGTTCGTGCCCAAGCAGACATTGTACATTCTGAACCCCGAGACGCCGAAATTCGCTGTCGTAATCGAAGAAGTACATGAGCCCCCTTATGACCCTCTTGTTATGCTGGAAAAATTTCGAAGTTCCATGAAAGTACTTGGTGCGGAAATCGACAAAACTGGGCAATATCCGGAGAAGATTGGATCCGTCAAACTGTTCCCGCTGTGCAGCTCTCTAACGCCCATAGCTAACTTCAACAAAAGTCATAGCAACAGGAACGTTCCAGTTCCAAAACCTGCACCGCAAATGGTTCTGAACAGACGGGACACTCCGTTGCCACCCTACATGTGGCACCCGGCGGAATCGATCGATCCCAATGAAGAGCGGCCAGAGGAGCTCCCCGGATGGAAGGAGTACAGACTTCGGTACGTGCGTGGAACGATGCTGTCAGACTACTTGGGCCAGTTCAGTAGATGGAGTGAGGAAGGTGAAAAAATTTATAAGGATCCTACCCATGTTCGTCGACCTTATTATGGATCTGATGACAATTCCATGGGTCAATACTCACCATGGGAAAGCAGTGAAGAAGAGCAACAACAAGCTGAAGGCCCTGGTGACGAGGAAGATGGTGGACAACAATCTGACGAATCGGATAACGAGCAGCCTGCACAGAATGCGCTGAACGCGGATGACATGCAACCAGCCGATCCTCCACAGAATCTCCCAGAGCAGCCTGTGATGAATCGTGTCGCTGAGCCTCAAGAAAACCTTCCTGGACAGGAGCAGTTGGTTCCGAATGGAGCACCCCCGCAGGACCGCCGCGAACAGCCACCAATGGATCGTCCGAACCTTCAACTGGCACCTGAACCCCGACTCCAGCAGAATGCTCTTCAGCCTAACCAAATGGGACCGAATCAACAGCATGGTGCACAGCCTCAACCGAACGTTGTTCAAATACCTCAGCAAAATGTCCTTGGAGCTCCGCTGCAGATTTCTCCCGGAGTCCCTGTCCCTAACCCACTTGGAGCGCCTCTTCGGAATCCCTTGGGAGCACCCATGCCTGGACCTCGGCCACATCCTCTCGGAGCACCAGTTCCTAACCCGTATGGAATGGCTCAGCAAAACTCTCCTGGAATCCGTGTCCTCCAAGGCGCGCCGCGACAGAATGTCCTTGGAGTACCACTGCCGATGCCACCTAGAAGAATGCCGTATCCTGCAGCACCCCAACAGCAGTATGCCGGTATGCAACAGCAGAACGTCTTCGGAGTACCCAACCCCAATCCTTTGGGAGCACCTGGAGCACCGCCCGCGAATCCTCCGGCACTACCTATGCAGCGAAATCCGGGAATGTACCAGCACCAGCAAAATTTTGTGGGAGTACCCAACCCGAACCCTCTGGGGCCGCCTTATCAAGACTATCCTGGAGCACCGGCCGCAATTTTTCCGGCACCACCTGTGCAGCAGAATCAGGGAATTTACCAGCAAAATTTCCTTGGAGCACCGAATCCGAACATGTTGGGAGGACAGCAAGGGTACCCTCCGCCGAATCTTCACGGAATGCCATATGCCAACCCACTTGGAGCTCCTCAACCCATGAATCCTGGTGTGCCACACGGATATGCTCCAAACCCCAACGCTCATCTTGTCGACCATGTTGTGGTGCAGGGTAATAGACCTCCTCGTGAAAGGCCTGTTGTAGCCTTCGATTACATGGTTCCCCATGGAATGTACCCTGCACCGCCAGCGCGTCCTCCATCACCGAACGAACCTGATCTACTAGCCAACAATTGGCGGTACGCATACTGCGAAAAGTGCAGGTGGGGTCAGCTAATGGTCCCTCTTCATGTTGGTACCTGTCCAAGATGTTTGAACCCGAAGCTCATGGCACACCCCAAAAAAGGAGAGCGGTAAGATTAGTATGTGTTGTCAAATTAAAATTATATTTTCAGCTTTGTGCAGCTTACTTGCTGCAAACAGGGAAATATTACTAATTGTTTGGAGGACGCTAAAGTGGTACTTTGCCGCAAATGCAATAAACACGGCCGTATAAGTGAGTTTTGCTTTGTTTTCATTTTAATGACGGTTTTATTTCAGCCGAATTTCACCAGTCTTACAACGGCATAAAAATTCACATGACGGAAGTAGTTACTCCTGAGCAGGCCAAAGAAATACGTGATGGAACGATAGCTAACTTGAACGAGTCTCAGCATCAGGAGCTTGCCTTGGAACTCGCAAAGTGGTACGTCTTGAAAATTTTGATTTGTCCCCTGCTTTGGTTTCTAGTATACCTAATCTTTTGCAGGAAAGACATCGCTCAACAGAAGAGGGATGAAACTGACCAAGATTTTCACAAGACTCACGGATGGCACTAAACGCTTACGGAATCACACTACTGACCTCGATGATTGCTTTACTTTGTCGATTTACATAGTTTCTGTTGTTTGCATGAATTACATGAACGTTATTGAACCAAGCTTTTGTTTGATTTCAAAACTGCTTGAATTCAAGCCTTTGTGTGGTTTCCTCGCTGCCGTGATCCATCTGATATTCTAGAGATTAGCGTGTCAACACTGTTCGTTGGTTATACAAGCGAGTTTTGGGATATAGAGGTTGTACAGTGCGTGGTTTGTATCACATTACCGAAAACCGATAAGATTCCGATGTAACCACGGACTAATAAACGGCGCTGTCTACATTTGTGTCAAAGTAGTCGAATCTACACATACAAATATGACCGATGTAGAAGAAATTTGGAAAAATTATTGAGTCATTTCAATGGTTTCACGCGGCATGTTAGCTAACCAATAGTGAAACTGCATTTTAAACAGAAAAATATTGAGATTTGCTATAATTTGGCCAATTTCGGGCGGATCCACTGACAATATGTATAAGCAGTTCTTAGATACTTTGCTCTAACTGAAGAAACATCAAAGAATTACCATTCCACCTTGGAGCAGCAAAGAAAAAACGCTTTTGAAAATCGATAGGCCACCTGGAAAAAGAGTGAACGTCTGATTTCGGTCATAAAAGATTCCAATTCGGCCATTTTTGCCACGAAGCTCGTAACACGTACTTGACATTTGAAATAGTTTTCTTGAAGAATCATAAAAAAGCGTTTTAAACCCGACAATTCTCAAAAGGAGAACACGATTGACCATGAATATGCGCTTTTAGAAAGTCGGGATGTGACCATCTGAGGTGCATAACAGGTGTAATTAGGACATATTCTTAATCACATGAATTAAATTTGAAAGTGGTAGTTTCCCATGCGTTCAGATAAACAAAACTTGGTGTGATTGATTGGTAATTCATTTAACTGCAGACCGAAAATACAATTGTGAACAACTAATAAATTTATTAAGTGTATTTCAATTGTATTAATTACAAACAAATTAAATAAAATAACCAACTTTTACATTTGTGTGTTGGGGCAGAATGTAGTTTTATCTCAATTACCGCCAAATGCGCACAACGTCCGCAAACACGCATGGTACGCAACGTCCCGTTTGTCTCGCTTCGCTGCGTACATTTTCGCCGCTGGCATGTTCAATTTCTCGGCTGGGTTTTGTTTACGGCGCTGTTTTATTTACTTTAAATTAATAATTTTGTTTGTATTTACTTTGTAATTTTATTCCAAAAATAATTTTTATTTACCTGACCTCGGAAAAACCCGCGTAGTTGTGGGACACGGTTCATCACGCCTGCCACATAAGTTTTTAATTTTTCAAGTGGAAGGTGTTTATTTATTTATTTTTGCTTCTAATCCTTTGCTTTGCAAAAATGAAAAATCCTAAATTGCTAACTCAAGATAACCTAGTCAGTTTTGTTTAATGCGCTATCTTCTTACTTTGGAATAGTTCATGTTTATTTAAATTCATTTTCACCATCTTGGCTCTTAAATTTGTTTATTTTAAAGTCTATAACATCTGATTTTGTTTGGGCGAATTTGCGACCAATGCTTGCTTAGGTTATTATACTGTATAGTAATTTATATTTTCTCGTTTCTTGCATGTATCTTGAATTTTACAAATTCCTTGGTTAAATGGTTATTTTCAGGTGGCTTAGCCATGTTGGGCGGAATTCCGCCGAACGCCTCTCCCCCGATGGTGAATGGGACCGAGCAGCAGACCCCACAGCCAGAACGAGACGATCAGGGACATAGGAATTCGCCCCAACTGGCTCGAACGAGTGCAGGTACGAGCCAGTTTTTATTCTGTTTGCCTATTTAAAGCAGTTTTGGCTATTGTTTTGCGAAAAATTCTATTTCTCGCGAGATCCCTGCTTTTTTGCCTCTCGTGTTCGTTGCGCTTATCTCTTGTAACCCCTTTTTTGAGAATTCAACTCTAAGAACGGTCTTTTTCACAGCGTTTCCCCATAAATTGAGTAAAAAATATCCCAAAAGCTCTTTCGTCGTTTAGTTTACCGATATTCGATATTGAATGCCACATTTTCGCCTTAAAATGGCAAATTGTGAGATTGTGTGGCATTTTAACTTGTTTTTACTCGGTTTATACGAATAATTGATCTATTTTGCGATTATATTGATTTTGAACCTGTGTTGTCGTTCTTTGAACCTCGTTTTTATTCCCGTTTCTTGAGTTTTACAATTTCCTCGATTGAATAGTTATTTTCAGGTGGCTTAGCCATGTTGGGCGGGTCCCCGCCGAACGCATCTCCGCCGATGGTCAACCGAAACGAGCAGCAGGCCCTACAGCTAGAACGAGACGATCAGGGACATAGGAATTTGCCCCAACTTGCTGGAACGAGTGCAGGTACGAACCAGCCGCGTTTTTTCGGATAGTTTCATGCATTTTTGTTGAATCCCACAAATTCTACCGTTAATAATCTGTTTTCAGCTGGCTCTGCCATGTCGCGCCAGCCGCCTCATCGGGATGTCGGAGCGCCGGAGCTACCGGTGTTGAACTCACCTGGAATGCAACGACCGAACCCGAAACGCAAGAAGCCTAGCAATTTGACCTCACAGCAGTTCGTGCCCAAGCAGACACTGTACATTCTGAACCCTGAGACGCCGAAATTCGCTGTCGTAATCGAAGAAGCACATGAGCCCCCTTATGACCCTCTGGTTATGCTGGAGAAAATTCGGAGTTCTATGAAGGAACTTGGTGCGGAAATGGACAAAACTGGGCAATATCCGGAGAAGACTGGATCCGTCAAACTGTTCCCGCTGTGCAGCTCTCTACCGCCCCTAGCTAAGGATCCTACCCATGTTCTTCGACCTTATTATGGATCTGATGACAATTCCATGGGTCAATACTCACCATGGGAAAGCAGTGAAGAAGTGCAACAACAAGCTGAAGGCCCTGGTGACGAGGAAGATGGTGAACAACAATCTGACGAATCGGATAACGAGCAGCCTGCACAGAATGCGCTGAACGCGGATGACATGCAACCAGCCGATCCTCCACAGAATCTGCCAGAGCAGCCTGAGATGAATCGTGTCACCTCCAGTGCCCGAGATAAAGTGCCTCAGATGCCAGAATTTAATGCTGAACACATTGCCCCACTGGGGATTGTAAGTTTGTGTGTGTTGGAATATAATCTTTTTTTATTTTCAGGATTGCTCAACTGTCCTGTTGCAGACAAGAATTACACCATGTGAGGTGTGTGAACAACCGTAACAACAACAGCAAAGTAGTTTGGTTGTGTAAATACTGCAGTGAGTTCTGCCTAGTTAGTGAGTTTTGCTGTATTGTCATTTTAACGACGATTATATTTTAGCTGAAGATTATCAGTTATTCAACGGTGGGAAGGTCTTTTGGTCAAAGCGGATTACGGCGAAGGAGAAGAGAGAACTTCAGACCAAGGAACAGAAGGAGGAGATGGCAAAATGCGCAAGAGAGTGGTGGGTTTTACATGTTTTGATTTGTCTTCTGTTTTGTTTTCTGATATAAGTAATCTATTGCAGGGAAGAGCGTCGACAGAATAAGAAATGAACTGGCCAAGATTTTACCAGACTCATGGATTCCTTTCAATGCTCAGAAAATCACCTGGTCTCACGATTTTACATTGTTCTTTTCTTTTTTGTTACGTTGTTAGTTAACCTTAGTAATTCCCTTTCACCTTTTTGTTGTTATTAACGGAATGAACTTGGTCATGCAAGCTGCAATTGTTTGAGAGCGAATCAGGCACTTTTCTGGGCACAAAAGTTCTGGCTTTCTTGTTTTGACAGATTTCAAGTTGAATGGCGGTTGGGTGACGACTCTAACTACGGCCTGAATTTGAAGTTCCAACCTATTTATGACATCCTAACGTCTGAAATGGTGTGATATCAAAGAGCCGAGTGTACCAGGTTTGCTCAACGACTGTAAGTTATATATAGGACCAAGATATGGACTAGAGCAAACCTAATCATATTCGTGTTTTATCTTTCTTCTTTCGGGATAGCTTACCTTTTCGATGGCAGTTCATCTCTATTATCTCCCTCATTACAGCTACTTTTCTCTTTGGAGCTATCTTCACCTTCATGTTACTGTGTTGAATGCAAGTGTTCGTTACAGATTTTCAAATTAAAATTTGAAAATGTGAAAAACATGCTATAGAAGAACGGTTACATCTACATCTAAGTGGAGGAAACCGAACATACTCTGTGATAAGGGACCAATTCGGGCAATATCATCAAATCTTCACAAGTTTCAGGGTTTCTCGCCGTTTGATGGGGAATAAGAAAGTCTGCGTCTTCATTTTACAACCGGTATCAATGAATAAGATCTGAACCACACCAATACTCAGCTCCGGAGAAATGTGGCAAATTTGGGGCTTTTCCGACCAAACAAATTTTTTGAAGAAAAACAAAAACACTGTCTACAGGGGTGTCCATTTATGTCAACAGTTCGGGACAAAATTGACAAATGCTTTTTAGAAGCTTTTCAGGCCAATTTGAGAAACGGCGTTTATGATTTAGGCAGTAAAAGCCACCAATGTTTCCCCCCAGTTTCAAAACAGGTACCTTCCAAACTTCAGACGTTGTTTAAGCACTGTCTAGATGACTCCCTCCAATAGTTCAGTTCGACATCACGAAAACTTCCGAGTTGAAAGAAACTTCGACACCATTCGCGAATAGGTGTTTTGAAAAAAAGGGTGTCTATAATGAGCTGAGTTTACTGAAAATATTGCGAAACGCCACTTAATTTCTGCATTTTCTTGGTTTCAAACGCCCTTAAACTGGAGTAACCTGACTATACACTCTCGAGGTATCCACCCTTAATGACGGTAAGAACACTCTGGCCTACACTGACAACGACATCATCATGCAGTTTATCGTGGGAATACGGTCAAACGAGATGACAAGAAGACATCTAGAGAAGACCAGTTTACATCCAAGAATCGTGGGCAAATATGGCGCTGGACAGCGCCTGCATCAACTAGACAAAGTTGGACCTACGAAGAACACCATCACCATGTCGTCGTTGAGGTGCTTTTAGTGGGGAAATAAACTACGAAAACTGGGAAATGTAGAAAAAAGCACGATCTCTCTTCCTATCTCTATCTCCCCCTGGAACCGCCCAAAAATGGATCATGCTGACCAGTTTTTCCTTTCCCGAATGCATCTCTCAATCAGAACCAGTTGAATATTAGCTTATTGGTTTGTAAATAAACTTTTTTGCTTTAACTAGGCCGACATTAGCGTAAGGTTGCATGTCGCTATTTAGCAACATTTCACTTCTGAGAGTGGCGGGAGGATGTGCCCCGAATTCTGGCATACGCATCAGAAATGCGGACAGAGTCCCGCGAGACCACCAAACGCGAATCTTTTTGGGTCAAACTTAACTAAGCTTTCATGCTTATTTTTCAAGTTTGTTTTATGTTCTAGATGAAATCTGGATTACATTTCTTTACAAAAAAAGGGTGAATCATCACATCACAAACTTTATTGCTAACTTAGCACATGACACATAAAATCACACATCATAAAATATCTAAATGAACACAACTGGGACAAAAAAATATATGCTTTTCACTGAGAAGAAGCATTCTGATTTCACTGAGAAGCAATAAGAAGAGATTGATCCTAATTTGCAGCAACTTTTTACGATTCCGGTTCCTCCTCCTTAATTGGGGCAAACCTAAACTCATTAATGTTTACTTTCTGCGGAGATAATTTGCCTTTTCGGGGGCAGTCCGTATTCGCCGTCGTCTTCTGCCAACTCCCTCTTTACTCCTCCTGTTTTCTTTGCATCTCTTATTCTCGCCTGTATGTTATTGAGTCTCATGCGACTTTGTCTTTGTTTTTTCCTAATTCCCTCTTTTTGCAAATCTATCTTTGAAATCAGCATGCGTAGTGAGGCACTCCTAGCACCGAATGCCTTCATTAAAACCAAGCTCTCTGCTTTCATATGACATTGTTGAGACTCTTCTAGCAACTGAAAACTAGTTTTAGAAGTAGATTCACCTCGTTTTTACCTTTTTCACTGTTTCTTGGATCCACTTGGTAGACGAGGAATTCGAAGTGGTGTTTGGCTCAGGAATCGCAAGGTTGACCTCGGTTTGGGTTGAGGCGCAGTTTCCCAAATTGGAAGGAACGGCATTCGACTGAAAAGATGGGTTTATTTTATAGATGAAAATTGAAAACATTTCTGACGCATACTTCACTATTTGAATTTGGCCCAAATTTTGTCAAATTTTGACCTTAAAATACAATTCTCAGACTTTTGGGACGTTATCGATTTTTCGTTCGGTTTCGGTTACGTTTGGGTATCCCAGGTTACTGTATCTCATCTTAAAACGGTCCAAAATTGGAAAATTCAGGTTTTCAGCGTCTTAAACTTCAATGGATCGCACTGAAAAACATCCGGATTTCGAAAAGTTTCAACAAAAACACTAAGAGTAACTTGATGTTTTCGCAGTTCTGCGCGTTTTAGACATGTAATGGCATTTCAGAATCAGTCACCTATTGCGGAAAATTCAGCACACTTTTTCAACCGAAACTTGTTATAAATAGAATTGTTTTCTAATGTTCATTTGTTGTTAAGAGACAGTAACCAGGGTTGTCATACATTAAAAGGAACAAAAAGATGGCAGGGCCCCCCAGAAGTCTCGGAAATGTGTTTTAGGCCACATTTTAGCGTGTTGGGCCAAATCTAAGATTTCTTTTGACTTTATGTGAGTCTTGGATTGATTTTACCGAATGCATGAAAACGAACCATTCTGTTTGCTCTGGCCCACGGGAAAGACCTGGTTTTGTTGGCTTCGCTCTCAGTTTTCTTCTTTACCAAAGAAGTTTGTGTTTCAGCAGTAGAAAACTGAAAGAAGAAATTGCATCATATAATTCGCTGTGAATTACCGTTTTTCCAGGTGGAACTGGCTTAGACGACGGAACGTTGACGTTGGAGTGTTTCTGAAACGGAGAATTTTGCTTTAGGAAAGCAAACAGTACCTCTGCCGTTTGTGAATCAAACTGAGCTGTTTCCTCCAAAATTGGAAAATCTTTTACATCAGAAGCATCGTCGAAATTCATAGTGACGGTCGTCCGTGCCTAAAAGTTCAGAAATTTAGTCCATTCAGTGAAAAAAAAAAAGACTGCGAAAAAAAAGCGTGTTACCACAACATCTTTGGTGATCTGCACTTCAGAAATTGATACTTGTGCGTTTCTGTGTTTCTGAAACCAACTGTTTCTTAATCAACGCTTGTTTTCTACCTCAAGCGCAGCTCGCACAAAATTTGTGGTGTCTTCCAAAACAGGAAAGTCTTTAACATCCGCATCATCGTTGCTCGGCTGGATTACGATCGTACGTGTCTAAATAGCCAAAAGTTGACACATTTAAAACACAAATGTATCTACCTCAACATCCTGCTGTGCATGAGAGGAGGTGCTGCGAGGAGGCGTTGGTTCAGAAGGCGGAACGTTAACATTGAAATTTACCTAAAATTTAGAAAGTTCTTTTATGAATCCAAAAAATGATTTACCTCATCATCACAATCGGTCTGAACATCCAGATCCGGTTGGCTCACATTTTCAAGAGTCGAACTGGCTACTTGTGCCTCTGCCGTTGGTGGATCGAACTGGGCGGATTCCTCCAACATGGGAAAATCTTTTACATCAGAAGCAGCTTCGAAATGCATTTTGGTCGTTCGTATCTGAATTTAAAGAATCTAGACCGTTTAGTGAAAAAGGACTGTTAAAATAGAATGGAATTTACCTCATTATTTTCGGGGATCTGCTCATTGGAAATTGGTAGTTGGGCCGTTTCTTGTACCTGAAATCAACTTTTCGTTATTGAACTTTTGTTTTATTTACCTCCAGTGGTGTTCTTTCAGAAGTTGGGGTTTCATCTAACATAGGAAAGTCTTTCACATCAGCAACTATGCTGTTAGGCTGGATTACGGCCGTACGTGTCTAAATAATCAAAAGTTAAAATATGAGAGAAATGTATCCACCTCAACATCCGGCTGTGCCTCAGATTGTGTGTGCTTTATCTTAATTGGCCCCTGAGTCTTAGCGTTCAAAATCGGAAGATTCCTCCGTTCCTGAAACAAGAGTTACTTTTGGTTTTCTCGATTAATTTGCCTCCGTTGCAGGAAGAACTTGGGTGACATCCTTTCTCACAGTAGACTCTTTGGGCAGGGGAACCATGTTCCCTTGCTGGGTTCTACTGGTACTCGCCTAAAAGTCAAATGTTTATGTTTTTTTGTAAAATCAAAAAAAGGAAAAATTTCCAGCAACGTACCGCAATAACGCGAGGATTTTGGGTTTCATTTCGCACTGCTACAGTTTCATTCAATCGAACTTGGGAATTGGTGTTGGTGCTCTGAAAACTGGTTTAAAATTGTCCACATTTAGAACTACCTTGAAGTTAGGAACTACAGGACGAACTGCTGCGTTGGGGCCTACTACTTTGTACCTCAGCTGAAAAGTGTTTCGGTTAAAAATAGTTGTAAAATATAGAAAGAGTGTTCAAGAGGTTAAGGTAAATTGGTGATACTTCTTTTGTTTAAAAACACACCGATTGGGTTGGACGAGTGAAGATTTGTGCACAAGAACCAACATTCTGCTTCACAGGAACAGTAGAATTATTGTTGTTGAGCGTTGTTTTCTGAAACTGTTGAAAATTTCGAAAAATGTGATCTTACCTGAGCTGTAATATGACGTCGCAAGATGTTCGGCAAAGCCACTTTACGATGCATCTGAAAAGAATCGTTTTTTTCTGTAAAAATTATAAACACACCGTAGTTCCAGAAATCGTACGCAACAGTTGATTGTTGTTTTGAGCTGGGGGTTTGTGTGTTACCTGCGATGCAGTCAATTGGCGGATAGGGTATAAGATTTTCTGAATTCTTGTTTAACATTCTGATGAAATAAGGATCACCTTGGTAAGAGTCGGTTGAAGGATCGCATTTGGAACATTTATGGTCTTTCGAATCTGAAAATTATCGAATCATTTATGGTCTTTTGAATCTGAAAAGCGGAAGGTTTCAGAAACTATTTTCAGTTTTTCAACTTCATCTATAGTTGTCGCCAAACGATTGTTTGGCAAAAACACGTCTGTTTTCTGCGTCTCCACGAGTCGCACAATATTTCCGCCTGCGCATCGCGCAACTGCTGCATTTAGGCCTTTTTATGGCAGGGTTCCGGATTTTCGACAGCAATATCACTAAACAAACCGTTGTTCTTGAAATTTGGAAGGACGGTTTTGGTTGAGCTTGAAGAGGAACATTTCCCTTCGAATGAACCGTCGCCGTATTCTGGATTGGGTTCGGAGTAGCCTGAAAGGTGGTAGTTGTTTTTATCAATCCACTTATAAATTACCTTTGATGAAGATGGCTTCAAGATAGTGGGAATGTGAATGGTACTTGGCTTCTAAAATTTTGAGTTTTGTAGAATCCACTTTTTGCCTATTTCACTAAATTTTTCTTAACATACCGCTGCGGTAGCTTTGAAGATCGGTTTTTGCTGTGAAGAATGATGAGCGTTCAATGGAATCGAGGGCTGAATAATCGGATGCTGAATAAACACTTTTTTAAATCTTTCTTTTCAGCGTACCTTTGTTTCAGATGGCTTCACAATGGCAGTGGGGACGTGAACACTTCGTTGATTTAAAGCTGCTGGAATATTATCGGTGAACTTGGTCCCCGCCTGTAATCGAAAAATTATGAATGTTTAACAAAGTTTGCGGTTTTCCTCTTTCGATTTTCAAACTTTCTGGATGGAGGCAAAACGTTTTATTCTTAACACAACCTTCTGAATGAAAGCTATATATATCTTTTTGTTTGATTGCCACTCAACGAGAAAATGGGTTTGTTTGAAATCGCAAAAGGCTCGTTTTTCAATCGCTACCTTTTTGTAAAATCGAAACGTTACGATAAACGAAAGAAAAGTAAGTTATACCTTTTTGTTTGATTGGTCACTCAACGGAAGGACCACAAAACAAAAAATCTATCAGTTTTTAAATCGCACAAGGTTCGTTTTCAAATCGCTAACTCGGAACGATGTGTAAAATAGTTTCAGAACTTACCGTAGCTTGAGTGCTTTGGAAAGTCTGTTTTGGTTGTATTTGAGATTGAAGATGTCCTTGCAAAGGAAGTTGGGCCATTTGCCGGATCGGATTCTGAATGACCTAAAAACGTTGGTTTTTATAGATCCTGGAAAACTACCTTTGATGTTGAAGGCTTCGGGATGACTGCGGGAGCTTGAGATTTCTTTTCATTCTGAAATTAGCATGTTTAATTGACTATCTTTTCATTTCGTTTGAAGCAATCAAACCAAATCGCCTCACCTTTCCCCGTTCGGCCAAGGCAGCTCGCATTTGATCGATGATTTTGTTTCCTGACTGAAAAACAACAATTATTTTTGTTTTTAAAATTAGTTTACAGATTTTATGACAGGAGGCGGCCGGACTTCCACAGGAGCTTTCTGAACAAGATCTTTCGGAGGTCTGTATCCCCTAACCCCAGCCACGATAGCCGGCCACTCGTCTGAAAATGCTTTGTTACTCCATTAATTGATTTTTGTTTTGTAAAATATAGCAAAACTCACTTGGTTCCCTAATTCCAAGAAGGTTCGGGTCCTTGTGTTTCCAATACTGAATGCAGTTCTTGTAAATGTCGTTGTTGGCATTTAGGTAGTATAGGAGACAAGGTCTTCCTCTTCTTTGCCTCTGCGCCTCGTTGGTTTTCTAAAAACGTTTCACTCAATAACTTTGTATTTAAATTCAAACAACCTTCAGTAACACGTTTTCGTTGGAGCTAAGAGCAACTCTCACTCCGTTCTCCCAATTCGCACGCAGTACATCCTTGACGTGTGGGAAATTGATTCTAAAACACAAGGTATGTGATTTTTGAAAGAAATTGCCTACTCAATGAATGCTAAAATATCGTGAACCGTTGTTGGCTCATTGATGTTCTTAATGGCCAAAACCGCCAGTACAAAGAAGCTATCATAGGTCTTGGTGCCTACGGATTTCGAAGTTGGCGACTGCTGGCCATGCTGAGCCTTCCCGGAAATCGCCTAAAAGTGTTTCGGATTGAAAGGTAAACAACAGAAACGAGCCAGGGAGGCTGATGCGGGGCCACCAAGGGTATCAGAGATATGCGAGGTTTGTCTCGGTTACATTGTTGATTCGTACCTGTGTGGTAGCAGTTCTAGAAGCAGAAGAAGCTTGTTTGTTGCTGGTGAGTGATGTTTTCTGGATTGGCAGCATGGATCCAAGAAAAACAGGAGTCTTAAAAACACAGATTAGTGAAATGGGCCAGATTGAGACCAACGATAAATGTGTGTTTTGACGGTTTTATCATGTTTGCATTTTTCAGTTTAGGAAGCATTATCATAATTTTCTTTTAATTACAAACTTTTATTGGAAAATGTGAAGTTTTGCTACTATGGTTTTCAATTGCAACAGAAAACATTTCATCTTTTACAGTTGTTCCACAGCAATTTCTAGGACGTTGTCTACATATACTACAAACTCTTTTACCCAATCTTGATTGAAAGTTTCAGAAAGTACATCGCTGGGTTAAGAGTTACCAGCGCTAAATTTAGTTTTTTTTTTTAATTTCAAACAGTAAAACTTGCGAAACGATGAGAAAAATTTCAAAAAATATAATCAGAATGGGGGGGGGGGCTTGAGCATGATAAGAGATTTGAAAATTATAATGAGAACTCACTCGGTGGGATGCTGAAATTGTATTGTTCGAAGGCTTATTACTCAGTGAGTTTGCTTCCATTTGCGAGGTCTTCGAAAACTGACGATGCCGCAGACCTCCGTTACTCATGTTGATATTGTGAATGGCAAATTGGTTGCGTTCTGCGCGCAATAATCGATAATCGCAAGGGACCGCTTTTCCGCAAGGGACCGCTTTTTACGCAACGCAATGAGCGCTTTTTACGTAACACATATAATTTGAAATTTAATCAATGGAATAAAGTTTCGCTTGGTGTTACAAGAAACAGTGGTACTCGGAAAAGAAAACGGCCCATCAACTAAATCAATAAGTTGTATAATTCTCATGTATTGCAGAAAACCAATCTCGTTTTGGGTTTGACAATTCGATGACAATTTGAAAGATAATAAAAATTTGTTACAAGGTGTATATTCCGGTTGAAGGGATATTTTTCTTACCCAAATCCCTAAAATTGAGTAGACCAAAGTCTGTTTTACAAACTTTCCCTTTCTTTAGAGTTAACTTTTTAAAGTGTTAACGACCTTGCGCTAATATCCGTTCACTTCTGTGCAATAATTATTGATTCGTGACCTTAGACACCCTCCGACTGCTGTTACGGCTGTTTCCTAGGTACTCCAAGAACAGAAGGCGCTTTGGTTGGCAACGTACCGTCTGTGGGGGTCACCTGCTGAGTCCTTCAAATAAAAATACGTTGCATGTTTCCAAGTGGTTAAAAATTTCCCCCGTATCAAGGTTTGTAGTACCTGCGGGAAACCACCGACTACGCCCGGTGGCGGGATTGAGGCTCTCTTCCTGGCGTGCCAACATTTCTCCAGGCGTATTACTTTCGTAAATCGTCTACTACATATTGTACCATCGCCGGAGGTTAGTATGGTGGGTTGACCCGGGGCGGGATCGAACTTGTGACCCTTCGAGTGGTAGCTGCGCCTTAGACCGCTGGACCACGTGGTTAATATGAGGTAGAAAAACTTGGTCAACTTGGTCACATTGCCGGTCACACTAATTTCTAATATTTTCACAAGTTTGGATTTTTGATAAGGAGGTTTGCCCCGTTTTCAGCGTTTGGACAAAGAATCCCGCAAGAGCTATTAAAAGTCGCTTTTGCTCTACGTCTAGGATTCTCGCGCACTATTTCAAGCCCCAAATGACTTACTAGTAATGACGTAAGTCATTTGAAGGGAGTGAGTCTAGGCAAAACCCCCCCCCCCCCCGAGTATCGCACGGCTGAAGGCCGTTTATGGCAGGATGCCCCTTTTAGCGACAGCTATACACGATTTAGCCAACATGATTGAAGTAATAGTATATGCCGAAAGTTGTATCCTAGGACTTTGAGGTCGCGGGAATATTGAATATATTCTGATTTTGAAACGATAATCAACAACACTCAAAACGAATGAATTTCATTTTAATGGCCTATCAATTACGTACGGTAATACATTGGCTGAGGAGAGAAAAGTTCGCAGATCATGAAAATGTACACGTCGTAAATTTACCGTTTGCGAGAAAATCCGCTCCAAAGTCGCCAAAAACGACCAACCATCCACGGATTGTGCGGATGGCCACAACGCCTTCGTGTCCGGCTTTTACAAGGCATGGTAATGAGCCAAATTTTTTTCTAATTGGATGAGATAGCTCTGGAAAGAGGCAATTTAGCATAAAAAATTAGCAAATTTCTGACTGTATCAAATCGAAAATGAAATAGAACCCCCCTTACTGTCCCTTTAATAAACGTTTACTTCTGTGCCCCAATTATTGTTTAGTGACCTTAGAACTGCTGTTGCGACTGTCTCCCAGGTACTTCAAGAACAGAAGGCGCCTCGGTCGGCGATATGCCGTCTGCCGGTTCCCTGCTGAGTCGGTCAAATCAAATCACGTTGTATTTTTCCAATGTGTGGATGGGAGTTAGAGAAACTTGGTCACACTAGTCAGCAATATTTTAAAAGGTTGTCATGTTGAACAGTAAAAAAAGGTTTTTTTGAACCACTTTTTCTCAGGTTACCATTCCAATTTGGGAAACTGATTTAAACAATGCACTACTATAACCACAAAAGTCGTGAAACTCTTGGCGAAACTGTAAACACGATTGAAGTTAATTTATATGCAAAAGTCATATCCTCTGCAACTTGGAAAACCACATTGAAGGTCGTTTTCATATTTGCGATACTAAGGGTTTCAAAGTAAAACTTGTTATGGAAAGCGATCCTAGTTACGGTATCAAACAATGCAGCGATTTAAAAACTCGCTTTGTCTTCATATCGCTTTTTTCTTTGTGTTCAAACACTGAACAAATCAATCATTGCTTTTACTTCGCTTTGAGCAATTGATTTATTAAACAAACACTTCAAGATCACTTTGGAGCCAAAAATGAGTGGATGGATTTCCATCGAGGACGTACTTACAAATATAAGCAAGGTTTGTTTTTTCAAACTGGGTAATCAAGAGAACATTCTTATTTTCAGCTTACTGCTCGGGCTCAAATGGATCTGAAAAATGTTTCTTCTGGAGAAGAACCCATTGACTACCAAAATCGAATACATCGGTTGGCTTTATTGACAAATAAAATTAAAGAAGATGACCACAAACGAGCAGTTGAATATTTAAAGGAACTGAATTCTGTACTTAGATACTGTGAATCCCACAAAGGTGTTGATTTTCCTTTATTAATCGCAGCTTCTTTTTTTAGAGCGATTCTGTTGGGAGCACCTTGGAAAATCTTGAAGTAAAAGCCAAGAAGGGAAAATGTCAGCAATCCATAGTACTTGAAACTCTTCCAAGTGTTTTACAGAACAGTATTTTCGAGAAAGTATACTATTTTATTTTATTAATTAATAACCAAATTTCAGTTTTGTTACCGCAAATTTACATTCTTCGATCAATGCTCTCATTTTTCCCATGACATGTGCCAAAAAACAAAAAGGCAGTTCGTTTTAAAGGTAAAACATGTAGCTTTTAAGGTGAGAAAATATCATGTAACCTGGCCAATTAGACCCATTCAGGGAAAAAATTTTTATTTCGGACCAAGGCCTTTTTCTCCATTTGATGTTTTATCGATAACCGACATCAAGAATGTATATCTCAGTGCGAATTTTTTTGCTTTTCAGGTAGTAACAGATATAACAAATCAATACAGCCCTTATAAATGTTGTCAATCCGACAATATGTCAAAAATGCCAATTAATGCACCATTTGTGCGATACTCATGAGGCGTTTTGTCAGAGTGGAGAAATCAGATTCGTGTTTTGGTTTTAATAACTGCTGGGTACATCTATTTCCCACTTTTAACGCACTTCCACACAAACACACACACATACACACACACACACACGCGCGCGCGCACACGCACACACACACACGCGCGCGCGCACACACGCACACACACACACGCACACACACACGCACACACACACACACACACACACACACAGATTAAGCACCATTTGTGAATCCCTACATAGATTTGGGGAACACTTTGTCATAATTCAGGATTGTTTAACTGACGATCTTTGCGTTTTTCTGATGTCGAAAGTGCAGACTGTGGATCTTGACTGTGAGGAAAAATACAGCTGCTCACCAGATAATTTCAGTAAACTAATTAAGGTGACGACAAAATTTTTTGTCATGAAGTATTTTCAGACATTGGGTGTGCAAATTCTGCATATTGATCTGAATGACACAGTGTCAAACTTTCCTTACGATACAAGCGATGTCGATGTGGTGAGTCCAATTTTTACTTTTACCCGTAGAAATTCCTTGTTCAGGTTGATTTTTATCGAGACGCTTGGCTTTCAACAGAGGCGTTTCTCAGACTGAAAGCCAAAAAAGAAATACAGCTCTCAGGACATAGCGTTTTGAACATCAAATTAAAGATAGAGGTAAACCTTTTTAAAATTCACTAACGTTTCATCATATCTTTCAGACAATGTTTAATACCAATCCTTATGTAGCAATTTTCGGCTTTCCATGGGGTGTCAAAGTAAATCAAGTGTTGAAGGATCTTCTTGAAAATTTTGGCGACCGTGCAAAGTTAACTGATGGAACAATTAACTGCTGGAGAATCACTGACGGAAAATCTCTTTATCCTAGTTTGGTGGTGGTTCAAAAGGGCCTAAAAATTCATGTTGTCCCTCCAGATGTGTTTCGTAACTCATTTGGAGAATATGCGATGTTTCCAGAATAGTTTTGTACATGTACTATGTGGAAACATTGTAGATGTCTCAGTCTACTTTTCTTAACGTGTTCCTTTTATTTCTTCTGGTACAATGTGCATGTCGAACGTTTTCAAGTGTTTCTGTTGTCTATAAATCTTTACTTAGAACCTTCAATGATAACAAAATAAAGCATTCTGAGACTAATTTGTTATGCTGACCCAACAAGAACACAAGACTGAAATCAGAGTTAAAAGATTACCCTCTTGAAGTGACGTCATCTGAGAAATCAATTGATGGAATAGTCATCAGGCAAAATAGGCTTGTTGAAGGAAGGTTGAACGGTTTTTTAGGATCATCAGAATACATAAACAGATAAAACTCGCCCCAAGTCTAGGCATTCGTTACCGGCTTTCAAAATATTTTCGGTTAGGTTTTGGACGATTAGACTAGTTTTTATCGTTTCAACTGCATCAGCAATTGTAAATCTATCTCTGTTTTTGTTTATTTACGTGATCGTCTAATTTGATTCCTGAAAATATTTTTTTTCTGTTTTTTAGGTGATCAGAAAACACTTCTCGGTCGAAAGCGGCGCTTAGATGTGAAATTTAGTGGTCTTGATGCGATCGATTGCGCAAGCTTTAGGTAATCGTGCGGCATATGACACTGACCTTGATGCAAAATCTGCGGCTCGGGTTTTCCTCCATTGATTTTTCGGCAGTATTTCCCGCCCGAATTTTCCCGCGTTTGAAAAACAAGACATTGTATTTTTTTTTAACAAAAGGAAAACTTCTATGATGTTTGGTTTCACTTATTTTGATAAATTTACTAATTGCATATATTGTCTAAGCAAAAATGTGTTATCTACTATTTTGAGCCCGTCATTTGTTTGTTTGATTCCAGATTCAAATTTGTTGTTTTAATTTGTTATTAGAATTGTTTTTTTTTGGGATTAAGAACGGTCAGCTTAAAACTTTTTTTTTTTTTTAAATTTTTTTGCTTTCTGAAGTAAATTGTGCTGAAATGAGTTTTTGTTTAGTCGTGCGCAAGTGGTTTTTTTGAAACACCTGCCCCATTTTTGGCCAAAACCTTATTGCCGTGGATTGTAATTACTTGATCTGGCAATTAGCCAGGTGTTTCTCGCCAATCGCTTAGCCGCAGGCCGGCGGGATCGGTCTACGCTTCATTAGACTTTTACTGTCTTCCAAAGTTTAGCTGTTGCTACGAGACTGATCTCTAGAAAACAATTTTGTGAAATTAAAAAAAAAACCATACAAACTTAGAATAACAAGCGAAAATTGGAAATATAAACGAAAGACTGTTCGTTACAGTCACAAACAAAAAAAATTATTAAAATATTCATTTTTGTATTGCTTTGCTTTCGTATATAGTGATCATTTTGTTTCAAATACTGTTTTCTTTCCCAATTGTTGTAAAAATGTTTGTAAAATGAGTAATTTTAGGGTTTGATACTCGAGTTTTCGTCAACAATGATGTCAACATCGGACGTTATTGCAAACATAAACAAGGTGTGTAACAGAAAAAAAATTGATTCACGATAAAAAGTTTTCAGTGTTTTGCGTCAGCTGAACTTGATATTAAAAAGGCTTCATCTAAAGATGACAACATCAGATGCAGAAATCGAATCCAGTGGTTGGCGGAATTCAAAAAGAAAGTTCTAGAAGAAGATCACAAACGCGCAGTTGAAAACCAAAAAGAACTCAATTCTTGGTTTCTGGAGGATGTAACTGTAACAAAGGTATTTTCCTTATAAACTTCTAATACCAACTTTTTAAGGGCGATTCTGATGATGGTGTTGTCGAATGTGTCACAGCAGATCCAGCATGCAAAGGAAAGGACGTGGTTTTTAAAATTGGTTTTCCCTAAAACGTTTCAAATTTCAGAATACTGTACCGTTCATGGCCCTTCCATTCGGTGTACGGAACAGCCTTTTCGAAAAGGTGTTTTTTCACTGTTTTACAAATCTCACGCATGTTTTCAGTTCAACTACCCACAATTTACCCTATTCGATGAATGCTGTCAATTTTCGCACGACCTTTGCCAGAAAACTAAGCACAAGTTTGTTTTGGAGCACATAACATCTGGCGAATTTACGGTAAACAGAATATTTCCTGCTTCAAATGTCTACCTTTTCAGAACTACCGCTGGAAATTCGGACCCCGGCCATTTGTGCGTCTTGATGTTTTGAAGGCCGAAGATCTGAAGAAAGTCTACTTCAAATTTAAAGATTGTCTTGCAATTCAGGTATGCAATGTGTGAAATATTTTGTCGAGAATGGTTTGCTTGAATTTGTTTCCAAAACGCGACAAAGACATAACTTACTTTTCGATTGAAATATGAAAATTCAGCCTTTTTTCAACTTCTGAAAATGGTAGGACATTCTGATTCTATATGATGCCCTGAGTAATTAGATCACCCGGAAGTCACCTATTAATATTATTTATCAAAAACACAGAAATAGTGAAAAGTTTGAATAATTAGTGTACGCACTAACATGTCAATATGACCTGTTTCCTACGGAAGGATATTTGAACAACACAAAAGTAATGGATCACCTGGGAACCGTACGAGCCCGTTTCTCGTTATTCTGAGATAGATATGGTTTGTCAGCCAAACGATTGTCATACTCTTTCGAGACAGGATCCAATGACGGCAATTCTTCAGGAAAAAAACACAACTGCGTTCAGTTGTCTTGAAGCAAACCGTTGTTTTGACTCACAAGGGAACCCATTTTGGCGAGTTTGAAAACATGAGGTCATTGGGGCATTACTGAAAAGTCTTAAGCTATTTTGCATTTCGAATCTGCTTCCAACATCTGCTAAGCGCATCTAATTATCAAGTAATATGGCCATTTTTGCCAAAACACCCTTGAAAATCCTATAGAACTTCTTAACGAATCCAACATCAGAATCTCCTAGCATTATAATATCATAAACAAATCCAGTATTTGCATTTTTTGATAGAAAAACAAAAAAAACTAGTATACTTTTGCAAAATATTGTAGAGATTTGGCACGTTTGCTGAAAACAGTGTGAGTATAAACTACAATCAAAAACCGCTCATGTTGTTTTTGCAGTATAATAGTCCGAGGGGGGTCCTGTATACCCCTGGCCCTTTGAGCTGTGCGCATTTCACCCAGAAAAGTCTCTGCGTCTCCATGTCTCATTAGATCGTTAGATGCGCAGGTTACTTATAACTTTTTGCAAGCTCGATGGCCGAGGAGTACATAGTCTTCGCCAATTTTACTTCTCGGCCGGTTCGTAAATGTAACCCTGACGCAGTATTGCGTACGTATTGTAAAGCACAGGATTTTCGTACGCAAAATCGGGTCTGGTGTCATTTGCACAGAGCTAAGAGCGAAATTGGGCGAAGTAGCATTGGCGAAGATTATATGTACCTTCCTTTAAAGGGCTCGTCAATAGTCTTCTCAAAATCACATGTTAATCAGGACTAAGCAAGAACTTTCTGCATAACTGTTGCTTAGAAAACATGATTTCAATTGAAATAACTTGATTTGCATCCCGTCCATTTCTAATCCGAGGGACATAGTTTAAGACAAAAAGTTCACAATTTCCAACATAGTGAAGCATTTAGGAAAGATTGACTGACAATCTTTGCCTCTTATTCATGTCCCAAGTAAAGACAGAAACTATCTCATTGGAGAGTAGTTTCGAATGTTCACAAGAAAATTGGAGTCAGTTAATACAGGTAAAATTAAAGACTCAATCAATTTTATTTGAATTGTTGCAGACACTGGGTGTGAATGTCTTACACGTTGATTTGAACAACAGCCTGGAAGAATTTCCATACGATACAAGCAAAATTAGCAAGGTGAGCCATATGTTTCCTCGTGTAATGCGTTTTTCAGGTGTCTATTGTTAACGCCCGTAAACTTTCATTGGAATGTATCCTCAAGCTCAAAGCTAAAACCGAAATATACTTTGAACGCATGCTGGTTGAGAACATTCAGTTGAAGATAGAGGTAAAATTGTATTATTTCTTCGCCTTGAATCCAATATTTCAGGCAATGATGAACTACGATCGTTACGAAACCAGTTTTTGGGCTCCGACATTGGATGCGGAGGTGGTTACCGAAATTATTGAGAGTTTCGGCGACCGTGCACAGCTAACTGCGGGAACAAAGAACTGCTGGAGCATCACCGATGGAATATCTGACAAGCACAGATTGATTTTGGTCTTTAAGAACAAGTTTCATATCTTGCCTCCTGATCTGTTTCTTAAATCGTTTGGCAACTATGCCGAATTTCGATAGAAGCTACCCTCTAAGCCCAGTATTCCTTCTCCTTTTTGTGTTTGCGCTATAGTTATTCTTCATGCACTAGTTTGATTTAATAAAGTTTAAAGTTAATCTAAAGTTTTATGAAATCGTGAAGTAGTGGTGGTAATAATGACATATGCTTAAAGGCAGAGGCCCAAGAAAATGAAAATGGACCTGTCCATAGCGTAGCGTAAGCGAGAGAATGTAATTTTTTATTGTGAACTGCAGAGAGTTTTATGATTAGCATGGACAGGTCCCCCTCTTCATTTTAAGTGGGCCTCTGCCTTTAAAATAAATTTTTTAAATACGCGGAAGGTATTTTTTTCTTTTCTTTCTACACCCGGTATGTTCGCAATATTGCCTTCAAGCAAGGCTAAGGGCCTTTCCGGCCCGGGCTGGCCCGCAAAATTTTTTTTTTCCGTTCGGCCCGGCCTTGCCCGGGCCGACATGGGCCGAAACAAAATTTTTCTCTAAAAGGAGAAAAAATAGTTTTTTTCCTTGCAATAAAGAGAAATTGTGTTTCTCGCTAATAGGGGTAAAAATTGTAATTTTAAAATGAGTTATATAAAAAAATATATCATTGTCAAAAATCACGGGCCGGCCTTTGATTTTGCCATGTTTGATCAACTCTAAAGTGGATAAAAGTGTTGTTGCGTTTTTAAGGCCGGTTTCGATTGTATTGTGGTAATGTTAAGTTGAAACGTTGACAAGCAGCCATACTTAAGGCGTTACTTTGCGTGAACATAAGTTCAAAGCAAAGTCTCATTCTGCACTTCTATAGCACTTCTAAATGTTAATTTCCCGGTCGTTATTTTCCGATTTTTAGTCTGATTGGGGATCCTGCGTTTGTAAAAGATTACGCACCCAGATGTGTGTTTGGTGCCAAGAAACAAAGGGAGTGTTCGGTTTTATAACCATATCGCGGTAGCTGTAAACGTCAATTTGGCGCATCATGCAGTCATTAGCATATTTTTTGTTCTTGGTCTGCATTGTGACTTCTCTGAGAGTCCTATATTTTTATTAATTGAAAAATCTCGTTAAAAATGAAGAAGAAAAAAATTCAAATATTGTTACTTTTGTTTTTCTGTGCAAAATTTATGTGTCTGTAAAAGTTTGCATATTTTTATCTTTTACAAAACACCAAAACAAGTATTATCAAAAATGATGAAATTTTTAAAACCTGAAAATGGAAACACCCATTTGAAGATCAGGTCTCGCGGCGATTTCGGTTAGCTGCGATCAAAACAACACAAAACCATGCGCACGCCGCGCAGAAGGATTTTAATTCTCCGCACTTGTCATTTTTCAGTATTTTCAATTGATTTCTAATTTTCAGAAAAGTTATGTCACAGAATATTTTGCTTTCTGGGGTAATCACTTGTTTACACGGAGTAAAGTCACGTTAAATATTAATTGTCATTTTTTTTATAGTGTTTTCATACTTTGTCATATTCAAATTTTTTTAAAGCAATTTTCCTTTTTCAGAAAATATCATGTCGGAAAAACTTTCGTTATCTTCAGTAATTGCAGGTTTTAATCGAGTGGGGTCACGTTAAAACCTGAATATGGAACCCATTTTCAGAAATTAGCTTCTTTGCAATATGATCTAGAGAATTCAACATCAGAAGAGGACAAGAAGAACTATGAAGCTCTTGTGGAAGAATTGACCGAGTTAAAAGAAAAGCTCGGACAAGACCAGCAAAAACTGGCACAAATATATCAGAAGGAGATGGATCAGTTTTTGAAGAAAAGTGATGCTGCAGATAAGGTAAAACTATTGATTTTTCGCCTTAACTTGGTTTTCCAATTTGATTCTGTTATAAATCAAATGAATTCGATTCGCTTTCAGGCTGCGCAATCTATCCAGAGTTCAGGCAGAAAAAGAGGCGAATCTTGTTCTGAAGACTCGAACCAGCCCAAGACTAAACGCACCAAGACTGCTTCTGAAGACAACGAGAAAAAGGTTTTTTAAGTTTAAAAGTTTATAATTTTGTTTCCAGATCCCGACTAGTTTTGTTGAACTCCCCCCTCACTTGCGACTAGCGATTGTCAAAAAGGTGAGTCAGTGGGTTCTCCATATACTCATAAAAAATTTTCAGTGCAGTTTCTTAGATTACACTCAGTTAATCAAGAGTTCCCGTTCTGCATATGAACTATGTAGAAATGTGAAGAGGGTCACTTTAAGAGTGAACCAAGTGGAGCTTGAGGTGCTGAGATGTGTAACCCAAACAAAAATCTATTTTAGACTGATAGATGGCAATTAATCAGACAGGGAATTCTTAGAAATTTGGTGGCGACGACGGAAAATCTTAGGAATATCGTGTTGGTTACTGAGAAGCTCACTGTAAATGTAGGTTGATTCAAAATTGAAAAATATGGTTTTGAATAGATTTTTCTTTTTCCAACACTTTTGCCATTTTGTTCGCAACACTTTTGCCATTTTTCGTTTCCACTTCTTTTGCATTAAGATGGGTGCTGTGATTTGCATTCGTTGCTTAGTTCCATTTTGTTATTTTCAGGTTTTATAAGATTCCAGCTGTACTATCGTAATTTTGACATGGGCGATTTTTTTAAAGTGTCCCATAGCACCTAGATCATTCGAATCCACATATGTTTTATTACATTTTGTCTAATTACATCAAAATTAGGGGAAGGGCATACATCATGTTCAAAAAACGCATTGATGGGCGTTTCATCAGAAAGAGCTTCTGAAAATACCTCTGGAACCAAAACTACAAAACAGTTTCTCCAAAGAATATTCTGCAAAATTTCTATGGAAACGAAATAGCAAATTTCTTAACAAAAATGACACTTTACCATATATTTCGCACGAAAAATCGGCATTTTTGCGTCGACGTACCATTTAAGCTGAAAAATAAGCTCTAGAGATTTTGTTCAAAATCTCTTTTTGATGAAATAGAGAATATTTGAAAATGTCGACTTTTTGACCATGTTTCGGATAGAGGAAACATTTGGAAGTTCAAACTAACACTTTTCAAATGGAAATTTCACAACTATGGGTCAACCGAAACTCAGGTCTGACACATACCTTTTGTAGCGAATGTGAAGTAGAATTTGCAATATAGACAAGCGTGTACGACATTGCTAGCATGGGCCACAATAACCCAACATAGCCGAAAAAACCAGGTTTCGGCATATTTTGGAGTATGCTCAGTTTTCGCGACCTTCGTCCGAATACTGAACAATTTAGGCTCGGCCTGTGACAGACATGTATTTAGTATAGTAAAAGGTTATGTAGTATAAGGTTGAACCGAAGCAAGCAAATTTCTCAGGTCACATTGTTTCGAGTCTTATTAAAGTTACGTCTCAAATCAACGAAATTGTATTCCACATAAATTTTAAATAACTGTTCAGAGCCCCCTTACTGAAGATATCTGCCTTTTCTTGATGTCACAAGCAAATGTAAAGGAACTGGAAGTCAAAGATGGTTTCGAATGCTCCCAAGAACTCTTACAGGACTTGATTCAGGTCCGTACGCTTGTTCAGACACTTCGGTTGGAAACAATTCAACTAAATTTGAACGGTGCTTCCCTAGATCTAAATCTCGACGTCAGCGAAGTTGAAACTGTAATTTAAAGAAATGTAAGCACACACCCAAAGTATTTAGGTCAGAATCATTAACGTCAAGATTCTGTCTACCCAGAGTGTTTTCAATCTGAATCCAACAAAATTCCTTGTGTTCATGCATTTCGTCGCTTCAAATGAAGTTATGCATGACATAATAGAGGTAAGCAACAAAAATACAGAAATTTAAACTACTTTTCAGAGTAAATCTCAAAGATCTGGGTGTGTAATGTCGTTCTGGTCCCCTAATTTGAGTCGCTCAAGGTTGTATGATATCTTGGCAAAATTTGGAAACAGGGCGAAGATTGCCCAAACGGAGGATAACTGCTAGACCATTTGTGATGGGAAGTCTAGCAAGCCGTCTCTTTGTGTTCAGCACAGGGGGGAAATGATTATTGAGCTTTTTAACAAAGAATATTTTTATCTTTGCTTTGATTCTTAAGCCATTCTGGGTTAAGGAAACAAGGAAATGTATGTGACTAATGTATCAACAAGTTTGTGAACAGTTCGGTAAAGTAACCTGTCATAATTTGTTGTAAGCTTGCTGTAGACTTCCATTCATGCCTGTATTATTTGTTATATTTACCTCCTTTGTTTACCGTTTTTAGTAATTCAGACAATAAATGGTGTTGTTTTTCTTCGGTTTTCTAACAATTGTGATAAAGCAAATGTAAAGTTGTACCCACCGGACATGTTGAGTTTCTAGTACTTACATCCCATTTTACAAAAAAGTCCAATTAAACAAGAATAAAAGTTTCTAACTAATTAGGTGTTGAAAAAGTCGGTTTACATCAAGGCAAACCGCCACATAGTAGAAACAGGCATAATCTTTAGTATTTCATGCTACAGTAATCCAAAAGCCCACAAATATTTTGTTTGTCTTATTTGTGTCTTGTATAGTTTCTATTGAAATCCAGAATAAAGACTTGGGCTATTTTTTCTTTTGCAACAAGTTTTTTTTAGAGTTTTGAAAACCTGTTATACAAAGTGTTGAGAAGTTCAAACATGGTACAAATTAGGAAGTCAATGTCTGGTAGGAACGAGTACACGTTGTTCAGCGGAGAATTTTGACGGATGTGATGTCTTGTGCTCTTATTTGTGTGTTTTAGAGCCACAAACGTTTTTTTACAACATTGTTGGGTTTTTTTACACCGACTTGTGAAATATTTAAAACAAAAATTTATAGCTATACAGTTGTAAACCAATTTTTTTTTGCTTTTCAGCGTAGTTACTGATTTGTGTGCGGTTTTTTCGGTTTCTTAGTGCAGCAACAGCTACACGTATTTAATTTGTTGATAATCTGGTTTGCAACAGCATAATCTCTATTAGTGGTCCTTAAATAAAATCTTTTTTTTTATTTGCCCTAAATAATAAGGACGTGCAAATAGATAAGCAAGTTAGTAAAGTGTTTGGGGGTATGAAATCAAGTTCTCATTTTCGCCTCGCTTATAAATTTTAGTTTGTAGATTGATGTTTTCATATGTCAAAAAAGTACAAAAAAAGAAGTTTTGAAAAGAGGTTTGAAATCCCTTATAATAAAACCCTACCGTGTGTGTGTGTGTGTGTGTGTGTGTGTGTGTGTGTGTTTGTGTGTGTGTGTGTGTGTGTGTGTGTGTGTGTGTGTGTGTGTGTGTGTGTGTGTGTGTGTAGTGTGTGTGTAGTGTGTCAGCGTAGGTTCACGCGTTCATTTCCCCAGCGAGGGAGGGTGAGTTCGGCCGTAGGCCGAGTTTCACGTGCTTCACGGCAGTTTCACGGCCGCAGGCCGCACACCAGGAGGGTGGGCGCCGTAGGCGCGCGTACCATCGTGGTTAGATAAAAAACAGATATTTAAAAGATTTAAGTAGACACACGACCATAGTTTGTTTTGCGCCTGTAAATATCTTTTTTCCAGCTTTAATTGGGTTTTAATAATGATAACATGAGTAGATTAAAACAGAAAGACAAAATGGTTTTAGTTTTATCAATGTTATTTTGCCAATCGTGATTATCCATACTTTAGTTTGATTGGAGATCTCTCTATTGTAAAAGATTTTGTACCCTGATGTGTATTCGGTGCCAAGATTCAAAGGAAGTTTTTGGTTTTACAACCACATCGCGGTAAGCTGTAAACGCCAATTTGGCGCAACTGCCAACATGTGTTCATTAGCATATTCTTTGTTCTTTGTCTGCACTGTGCTTACTCTCAACGTTCTTTTTTCTATTCATTGGCCAGATGTATTTTTCAAACAAAAATTACCCAATAATGTTACAAAAGATATTTTTGTTTTTCTGTGCAAAATATCTGTATCTGCAAAAGTCTGAATTTTATTACCCTTTACAAAACAACAATTCACACAGTGATAATTATGATAAACTTTTATAAAGTTGAAAATAAAACACCCATTTGAAGATCAGGTCTCGCGGCGATTTCGGTTAGCTGCGATCAAAACAAAACAAAACCATGCGCACGCCGCGCATAGTTCTTCTCATTCTCCACCAGTGTCATTTTTTCGTTGTTTTCATTGTTTTTTTTAAAAGAAAATTTATGTCACAGAAACTTTCGCTTGTTGTGTTAATGGCTTGTTTAAATTGAGTTAGGTAGTGAAAACACTAATAATGCTCACTTCGAATGGTATACTTTTCATACTTTATTGCTCTTAACTTTTTTTAGCACAGAATTTGCTTTTTTCAGAATTACTAATGTCACAAAAACCTTCGTTGTCTGCAGTAATTTCAAGTTTGAATGGAGTAAGGTCGCGTTAAAACCAAATTTATAATCCAATTTCAGAAATTAGCTTCTTCGCGAAGTGCATTGAAGAATGCAACATCTGAAGAGGAAAAGAAGAATTTCGAATTCCGAGTCGAAGGATTGACCAAATTAACAGCTAAACTCGAACAAGACGAGCAGAAACTCGCTGATCGACACCAGAAGACCATTGATCGCTTTCTAAAGAAATGTGATGCTGCAAATGAGGTAAAACTTTATTTTTCCCCATAACCTTTCCTAATTCATTCTGTGACAATTCAAAGTGAGTCTCTTCGCTTTCAGAAAATCTCAACAAGGAGGACTGGCCAAAAGAGAGGCGCATCTTGCTCTAAAGACTCGAACCAACCCAAGACAAAACACACAAAGACTGCTCCGGAAGACACCGAGAAAAAGGTTTTTTTTAAAGCTTCTAAAAGAAAATAATGCTGTTTTCTAGGTGGCTGGTTGTTTCTCAGCCCTTCCACCTCACTTGCGCCATGAAATCGTGAAAAAAGTGAGTCACCAGGTTCTCCATGCACTCAAATGTTTAAATTTTCAGTGCGATTTCTTGGATGCGGTTCATTTTGCCAAGTGTTCCCGCTCTGCATATGAAATGTCTAAAAATATTAAAAAGATGACTTTGGAAGTTATTCATGTCGAGTTTGAGGTACTGAGAATTGAAAGCTAAAAAAAGTCAATTGCAGGCTGATATGTGGAAGTTGACTAAGAGGAGGCTGGAAAATGCCATTCTGGCAACGACGCAAGAAATAAGAAGTTTGATAATTGTGACGAAAAAACTCGTTATCAAAGTGAGTTGTCCTTAAGTTCAAAATGAAGAAATTCGCTTGGGGATTAACCAAATTGAAATGGTTGAATTTTAAGCCGCGTTTTATGAATCCAAGAAACTCGTAAAAAGCAATATGGACAATGCCGTGGGAGGATCGGTATATCCTTTTCTAAACAAATTGGACTGTTTTTGAAAAAGAAATGCATTTTTGTCATTTTTTGGTGTTGAAGTTAAACGAACAAGCTTGGAACTATTTGTAAAAAACAATTTTTGCGAAACTGAGTTATGATTGCCTTTTTTACAAGTGGAAAAAGTTTAATTTGAAGCGACATATGACAATTAGAGCTAAACAAAATTTAAACGCGATATGAGAGTTAGCCCCTCGATAATATTTGGTTTCACAAATGAAAAAATCTTTGTTTCGCACCTTTTCCGCTACTAACAAACTATATTACATAGTCGGACCATACATATAACGCCTTTTTCCGTTATAAGTTTTATAAAACTAACTGTTCAGAGTCCTATTACTGAAGATATCTGTCTTTTCTTAATGTCTCAAGTAAAGACTATGAAACTTGAGTGCGAAAATGGTTTCGATTGTCCGCCAGAACATTTCGGTAATTTGATTCGGGTAAGTTAGTTCAGCAAAACATACAATTAAAAATTTGCAGACCCTTCAGTTGGAAAGCCTGTTCCTAAACCTAACCAATTATCAAAGAGACCTTCCACTAGACGTTGGCCGCATTGATAACGTAATATTTACAATTACCTTAATTGTCAAAACATAACTCTATAGGTTTATATCTGTGACACTAGATGGCTATCTAGTAATGCAATGGGCAACTTGCGTCCACGGAAATTCCTCAATATTGTACATCCTACAAATGGACAAATTAGTGAACTAATAGAGGTATGTCGGAAAAAATCCGGATAAACCGAACTTTTCAGGGAAATTGTCAAAGCCATGGTTGCACAACTTGGATTGTCCAGCGTCGGCTGTCCCTTTCGGAGTTTTCTGATGTCATGCAGATATTCGGGGACCGCGCCAAATTCATCGAATCTGCGAAATGCTGGTCCCTCACCGATGGAAAGTCTAACAACCCTGTGCGTTGGATTCAGTTTTCGCCGTTAATGATTAAACTCCTTGACCGAGAAGACTTTGATCGTTTCTGCAATTCAGATGAAGTTGAATAATGTAACGTATTTGTCCCGTTTACCTTTTCATTTACCCCATTGCTCTTCCTGTGTACACGTTTATAAGGACGGATTTGTTTTTACCAAATTCAAATGTGAACTGCTTTTAAAATGTCTTTTAAAGGTTTTTACTCACCCTTGCCATGTTTTTGTTCGAAAGTAGAAAATATGATGAACTTGCTTTGTTCAAAGCTATCTTTGTTTTATGTGTTATTGAATAAATTTAGCATTTTAACCACCGCACGTGTTTTATCATTTTCCGTATAAGGTTTGAACCCTCTTTTTTGATGTCACTGGTTTTTAGAATTTTTTGTTCTTTGCTGTCGCTATTTTCAAATTCAATGTAGCAATGTTGAAAAAAACGAAACACCACTATAAGGACATGCAAAAAGATCAGCAAATTATTGAAGTAATTGGGGGTCAGGAGTTTCAAATACTCATTTTCGCGTTGTTTACAAATTTTAGTTTGTTCATTTGTGTTTTCATATGTCAATAAGCACAAACTAACCAAGTTTTGAAAGACCGCGTTCATTGTAAGAGGTTCGAAATTAGAAAAACAACATATATTTATAATATTTAAGTAGAGACCCGAAAGAGTTTATTTCGCGCCTGTAAAACGTATTTTTCTAGCTTTTAATTGTGACGATTGCCAAGCGTCACACTCACTTCCCCTTACTCCTCACTCACTCTCTCACTCTCTCTAACACACACTCTCTCACCTCTCACACCTTAGGAACAACGTTAACAGGGGATTTACTCAACTGCACTCCAAACGAACAAGGTACGACACTCGGTCACATCTCTGGACCGTCGACTGAAAAAGAGGCGCCCGAAGGGGCGGGGTCAGAGGAAAGGAGCGCGCTCGCCGCGACACTCCCGGGGGCCAGGGGGCCAGTAGTGTGATTACAACTACAATGAGATTACGAACTTGTGGATTCAACTGAGTGGCTGATGAAGACTACGTAGATGACCGACGAATATGAATGTGAACGATGGACTAACTGGGCCGAGGCTTCTCCCGGCGGCGACGGGGAAGAGGGGGAAACGGCGGACTCACAAAGGTATATGTGTGAAAAGACTAACGTAGAAAAAGTGAACGATTTGCGGCCGTGGTTCACAGGTACTGTAGTGGTACGGTTGTGGATCGAAGTTGAACGTTGTTGGGCGACAGACAGACGGTAGACGAAGGAGACAGCAGGGGACGGCAGAGAAGAGGACGGCGAACACGATGCTTGAATGTGCATTTGAATTATGCAAACCAGGGCGGTTCTTGAAGCAACCGTAATCGTTGCGGTTCAGATAAAGACCGATTTCTTCTAGAGTTGGCTCATCTCTCTGGCAGCATGATTGCTTCATTTTGACTTTTCGCTGTATGTCGAATGGTTTCTCCTTCGGGTTGTGTGGATCTACCAAAGTTTTCCAGTTTGACCTTTCTGGCGGTTCCAATTGTTCACCGAAATGCTGGTTGGGCTTGCTACCCCTCGCCTTGCTCTCTCGTTCGGGCTGTGTACGAGGTTCTCCGCCGACCAGGTGCTCTGACTCGACCTTGTTTGTCTCGTTCTGAGTCACTCGTTTTTGCGTTCCTCCGCCAGATGCGCACTTTGTTTGTGAGAACGGAGGCGCCTGCGAGTGGATGACGAAATTGCGCGGCGTCTGCGAGCCGGCAACGGTAACATGTTCGGCATCGCTTTGTTTCTTAGATGGCTGCGAAGTATCATATTGAGATCTGGGTGGAAGATTCGCAATTGGAAGCAACGCATTTGCTTGGGTTTCCGTGGGAATTGCAATTTTTGTCCCGATTTTTTCAACTCTAACTGTACAACCGGAACCATCAGAACCATTGACCTCTTTTTCAGACAAACACTTTTTTTCCCGCTGTATTTCGTTCAACATGGGAATCCTTTTCACTTTTGAATTTTTCGTTTGGTTTATCAACATTGTTAAATCCGACAGTTTAATCTGGTCCCTTCTAATTTGGGTGTTCCGGCTACTTTTGGTAATCGTTATTTCCTGTAGGTCAAAAAGAACATTGGTGTTTATGGCCTCATTTTCCCTTACTCGGATTTTCAATCCTCGCATTAGATTTTTTGCTTCACAAACAATGTCATAGTAGCATAAGTCAACAAAATACTCATCGGTTGTGGCTGTTTTTTCAGCTTTTGTTTGGTTCTGGAAGAACGTACTGAGTTGTTCCAGATGGTTCGATAGGTCAGCAGTTACCTCCTGTAGGCCTTCGATCGATCCCAGCAATCGCTCGCGGATCACATTGCACTGTTTAAGACACATTTTGAGCTCCGAAGCGTATTCGGGCTCCCGAACAAGTGGACGAGCTGCCTCCAGCAGCTTGTCCAAACTGGTAGCGTCAGTTTTGACGCATTTGGCCAAGAATGACCACGACATTGTCAATTTGACTTGTCTGCCTGGGGTTATCCTTCCAGGATCGGGAAACTCTGTCCCGTAGGCGGTGTCTAGCGCCTTGGCGGAAACTTCGCCACAAAGTAACAAGAAATTGAGAGACAAGAACAAGAGGGGCCCGGGGATCACCAAAGCCGATGCACCAAAATGTGACGGTTGCCAAGCGTCACACTCACTTCCCCTTACTCCTCACTCACTCTCTCACTCTCTCTAACACACACTCTCTCACCTCTCACACCTTAGGAACAACGTTAACAGGGGATTTACTCAACTGCACTCCAAACGAACAAGGTACGACACTCGGTCACATCTCTGGACCGTCGACTGAAAAAGAGGCGCCCGAAGGGGCGGGGTCAGAGGAAAGGAGCGCGCTCGCCGCGACACTCCCGGGGGCCAGGGGGCCAGTAGTGTGATTACAACTACAATGAGATTACGAACTTGTGGATTCAACTGAGTGGCTGATGAAGACTACGTAGATGACCGACGAATATGAATGTGAACGATGGACTAACTGGGCCGAGGCTTCTCCCGGCGGCGACGGGGAAGAGGGGGAAACGGCGGACTCACAAAGGTATATGTGTGAAAAGACTAACGTAGAAAAAGTGAACGATTTGCGGCCGTGGTTCACAGGTACTGTAGTGGTACGGTTGTGGATCGAAGTTGAACGTTGTTGGGCGACAGACAGACGGTAGACGAAGGAGACAGCAGGGGACGGCAGAGAAGAGGACGGCGAACACGATGCTTGAATGTGCATTTGAATTATGCAAACCAGGGCGGTTCTTGAAGCAACCGTAATCGTTGCGGTTCAGATAAAGACCGATTTCTTCTAGAGTTGGCTCATCTCTCTGGCAGCATGATTGCTTCATTTTGACTTTTCGCTGTATGTCGAATGGTTTCTCCTTCGGGTTGTGTGGATCTACCAAAGTTTTCCAGTTTGACCTTTCTGGCGGTTCCAATTGTTCACCGAAATGCTGGTTGGGCTTGCTACCCCTCGCCTTGCTCTCTCGTTCGGGCTGTGTACGAGGTTCTCCGCCGACCAGGTGCTCTGACTCGACCTTGTTTGTCTCGTTCTGAGTCACTCGTTTTTGCGTTCCTCCGCCAGATGCGCACTTTGTTTGTGAGAACGGAGGCGCCTGCGAGTGGATGACGAAATTGCGCGGCGTCTGCGAGCCGGCAACGGTAACATGTTCGGCATCGCTTTGTTTCTTAGATGGCTGCGAAGTATCATATTGAGATCTGGGTGGAAGATTCGCAATTGGAAGCAACGCATTTGCTTGGGTTTCCGTGGGAATTGCAATTTTTGTCCCGATTTTTTCAACTCTAACTGTACAACCGGAACCATCAGAACCATTGACCTCTTTTTCAGACAAACACTTTTTTTCCCGCTGTATTTCGTTCAACATGGGAATCCTTTTCACTTTTGAATTTTTCGTTTGGTTTATCAACATTGTTAAATCCGACAGTTTAATCTGGTCCCTTCTAATTTGGGTGTTCCGGCTACTTTTGGTAATCGTTATTTCCTGTAGGTCAAAAAGAACATTGGTGTTTATGGCCTCATTTTCCCTTACTCGGATTTTCAATCCTCGCATTAGATTTTTTGCTTCACAAACAATGTCATAGTAGCATAAGTCAACAAAATACTCATCGGTTGTGGCTGTTTTTTCAGCTTTTGTTTGGTTCTGGAAGAACGTACTGAGTTGTTCCAGATGGTTCGATAGGTCAGCAGTTACCTCCTGTAGGCCTTCGATCGATCCCAGCAATCGCTCGCGGATCACATTGCACTGTTTAAGACACATTTTGAGCTCCGAAGCGTATTCGGGCTCCCGAACAAGTGGACGAGCTGCCTCCAGCAGCTTGTCCAAACTGGTAGCGTCAGTTTTGACGCATTTGGCCAAGAATGACCACGACATTGTCAATTTGACTTGTCTGCCTGGGGTTATCCTTCCAGGATCGGGAAACTCTGTCCCGTAGGCGGTGTCTAGCGCCTTGGCGGAAACTTCGCCACAAAGTAACAAGAAATTGAGAGACAAGAACAAGAGGGGCCCGGGGATCACCAAAGCCGATGCACCAAAATGTGACGGTTGCCAAGCGTCACACTCACTTCCCCTTACTCCTCACTCACTCTCTCACTCTCTCTAACACACACTCTCTCACCTCTCACACCTTAGGAACAACGTTAACAGGGGATTTACTCAACTGCACTCCAAACGAACAAGATACGACACTCGGTCACATCTCTGGACCGTCGACTGACAAAGAGGCGCCCGAAGGGGCGGGGCAGAGGAAAGGAGCGCGCTCGCCGCGACATTAATAGTGAAAACTTGAGTAGATTAAAATACAGTGACAAAATGGTTTCAGTTTTATAAATGTTATTTTGTTGGCCATTAGCATAGTCTTTGTTCTTGGTCTGCACTGTCTGAAATTGTTTTCGTTGAAAATATAATCTCTGAGACGAAAATTTCAAATAGTATTACAAAAAGCTATATTTGCTTTTCAGTGCGGAAAATTTCTGAATATTTAAAAGCTTGTATTTTATTATCCTTGACAAAACGCCAATCAACGCATTGCAACTTTGGTAAACTTTTATAAAGTGGAAAATGGAAACAGCCATTTGAAGATCAGGTCTCGCGGCGATTTCGGTTAGCTGCGATCAAAACAACACAAAACCATGCGCACACTTTTCTTCTTTTTTTTTTCTTGAAAAATTTATGTCACAGAAACTGTCGTTTTTTTGTGTTAATAGTTTAAATTGAGTTAGAGAATCTAATTGTGGGTAGTTCCCCTTAAAATAATGAGCATATTCACTTCGAATGGTAGTTTTTGCATATTTAATTGTTGTAGACTTGTTTCGTTGAACACGATTTTTTTCAGATACACTAATGTCGCAAAACTCACTCCTAGATGACGCCGATCGATATGAAAAGGAGATTGATCAACTGTTGAAGAAATGTGACTCTGCAAGCAAGGTAAAACCACTGTTATTTTTCCCCATTACCTGGTTTTTCTAATTTATTATGTTACAGTCCAATGTAATTCGGTTCGCTTTCTTTTTTTGCTTTTCTTCTTATAATTTTTTAAATTAATAATGTTTGTTTCTAGTTCGCTAGTCGTTTCCCTGCACTTCCACCTCACTTGAGGCAATCGATTGTGAAAAAGGTGAGTCAACACATTTTACGAAAACTTAGAACTTTTCATTTTCAGTGTGATTTCTTCGATTTTTATCAGCTATGCCAGTGTTCTCGCTCTTCACACGAAATTTGTAAAACTACAAAGAAGATTACTTTAAAGGTGAACCAAGTGGAGCTTGAGGTGCTGAGATATATAACCCAAACAAAATTCTATTTTAGACTGATAGATGGCAATTAATCAGACCGGGAATTCTCAGAAATTTGGTAGCGACGACAGAAAATCTCAAGAATGTCATATTAGTGACCGAGAAGCTCACCGTTAAAGTAAGTTGTTTCAAATTTTAAAAAATGATTTTCAAAAGGTTTTAATTGTTCACAAAACTTTTGGTATTTTTTGTTTCCACTTCTTAATAGCTGTCGCCAAAACAAAATCAATAAGCGACCGCAGAAAAAATGCGATTTTTTTCTCTGTGTCTTGGCTAATTGCACGCTCTCTCGCCTGAGTAGCGCATGCATGCTGTAATATGGCTGTTTATTGAAAGATTCCATTTTGGCGATTGTTATTGCGGGGGAGATTCAGCTCAACCCCCCTCCCAATTCAGTTGAACCGCAAAAGAAACGCTCGGTTTGGCCTCCAAAAAATTAATTTAAGCCCCTCATAGCTGAGTATCCAATGCCCACCGCTTTATTTTACACAGCTAATTTTGTGTTTTCAGATTTCTGAATTTTATTTTTTCTTTTACCTTTTTAACCTGAGTTATTTTTTGTTTAAATCAGTGAACGTTGTTACTGTCAACCTATTTTAGTTATTTACATATATTTTATTGTTTATCACGTTTTCCTCATTTGAGTTACAGCCACCAAATTCCTAAATTTGGTGGCTGAATAACTAAGATATTGACCGATATAAAGTCTGCTTAGGACTTACTTTCGGTGTACCTTACCTTACCTTTCGGTGTACCTTTCGAGTACCTTTCGGTGTGAATTTGTAATTTACTGAATTGTTCGTATGGGGGGCATAACTCAATTAGATGGGGGGTTTAACTGAAAAATACAGGGGTTTATCTAAAGAAGTTCCGGGTAGTCTAGTTAAGTTCCCCATTTCAATTGCGGGGGGTTAAACTGAATTCATATAAACACGGAAGTTCACAAATTTGCATTGATTGGGGGCTGAACCGGTCGTGGGGGCCATACTAGGATTGGGGGGGGGGCTTAACTGAATTTTTCCCGTTATAGCTTTAAGATGAGTTCTCCGGTTGCATTCGTTGCTTTGTTCAATTTTGTCCTTTTCGGGGTTATCCGTTTAATTCAAAGAGATTTCCAGAAACCAAAGTCTAAGAAAGCATTTTTCCTTTCTGCATAAACTTTAAATTATTGTTCAGAGCCCACTCACTGAAGACATGTGTCTTTTCCTGATGTCTCAAATGAATGCAAAAGAACTAAGTGTCAATGATGGCTTAGAATGCTCCCAAGATCTCTTGCAGGATTTGATTCAGGTCGGTACGCACACGTTGATATGTTTAAGAAACTGTTCAGACACTCCGGTTGAAAACAATTCAACTAAATTTAAAAAGTGCTTCCCTTGATATGAACCTCGACGTTAGCCAAGTTGACACTGTAATTTAGAGAAATGTAATAGCAAAATAAAAATTTAGGTCAGAATCGAAAACGTCAATATTCTGTCTACCCAGAATGTTTTTAATCTGAATCCAAAGAAAACCCTGTCATTCCTGCATTTCGTCACTTCAGACGAAGTAATGCAAGAAATAATAGAGGTAAGCAACAAAAATACAGAAATTTGAACTTTTCAGAGTAAATCTACAAGACTTGGCTGTGAAACTTCGTTCTGGTCCCGTAATATGAGTCGCTCAAGGTTTTATAAAGTCATGGCCACTTTTGGTAACCGGGCGAAACTTGTGGAAACTAAGAAAAACTGCTGGACAATTTCTGATGAAAAGTCTAACAAGCCTACTCTTTGGGTTTTCTACTCCGAAATTGTTGTTAGGCTTATGAACCAAGAACACTTTAAAATTCGCTTTGGTAAGTAAGTTAAGCAAGCAATCTTATGAATGTGACTATTGTATCAACAGTTAAAGTACAATTGTACTATTAAGTAATACAAGTGTTTTTGTTTTACTACTCTATAAGCGTTGCCCAATTGTTGAAACTCATTCATTCTTGTATTCATTGTTACATGTGTAATCATCCTTTGTTTACTTTTTTTAGTTTTGCAAACAATAAACTTATCCCAACTTTCAACAATCCTATCAAAGCAAATGTAAAGTTCTATATTCATCGAAATGTTGCGTTTCTACTTACATGTCATTTTGCAAATAATTTCCCAATTAAAAATAATTTATAATTTCTCACTAATTGTTTTTTTTAAAAGTTGTTTTACATCAGGTCGAACCACCACATAGTAAAAAAGGGAAAATCTACAGTACCTCATGCTACAGTAATCCAGAAGTCCGCAAACATTTTGTTTGATTTAATTTTATCTTCTATAGTTTCTATTGAAAGCCAGAATAAAGTCTTGTCAAACTACGTCTTATATAATTAGCGTCTTTTGCAACGTAGACTTTTTAAGAACCAGATATAGGTTTTGAGAAGTTCAAATAGGTCAACATGGTACAAATATTCAAAAAGTATACCGACGATGTTCGATGTAAAGACTTATTGTGGGTACAAAACCTTGGGCAGTCAGCTAAGCATAGTCACACAAAACCCATTTCAGTTTGCGAGCCGCTAAAGGTGCGTCTGTGTGTAAAAGAGCATGAAAATGGATAAAAATTTATCCCGGACAAGGAAATCGTGGTTGTGTTGTGTTACAAAACGGTTTGTTTTAACGTCAGGATTCAGAGAAATACTACTTTCATAGGATTGGATGGTGTTGAACCAAGTTATGAATTGAGGGTAATGGGTAAGTGGGGTTGGGTAACGGTACACATGGGATCCAATATGGTTATTTTTCATCTTTCCCGGTCAAAGCAACTCTGCTTTCAAGTTTTGCTCCGAGTCGGAAAGACCTTTCTGGAATGTCGCAAAGCGATCGAATAATGTCGATATTCTCATAAAGCTCGTCTGAAGAAGTCAATGTCTAGTAGGAACAATCACACGTTATTCAACGGATGATTTTGACTGATCTGTTGTGTTTGCTCTTATTTGCGTAGTTAAATCCACAGACATTGCTTACAACATTAATGTACACCGACTTGTGATACGTTTGTGAAAAAAATTCAAAGCCATACAGCTGTGAAACACTGTTTTGTTTCTGAGCGTAGCTACTGATTTGCGTGCGATTTTTTCTTGGCTTCTTCGTTATGTGCACTTTTCTCCGCTTGTTTCGTGTTTTTGTAAACTTTCAATATATTTGATAAATTTAAATAATGTTTGACTAGGAGATATACCTAATTTTCACCCAATGCGTTTTTTTTAGATAAACACATTTCAAAAGCACAGTCTTTTAAAATTTTCTATACGGCCTTAGGCCACCATGATAACAAAATCTGAGCAAACACGGAGTCAAAATACAGTCCTATGTTTTCATCGATCGAAAATGACGGGCAACGCGCCTGAAAGCGAAGTTTGAACGTATCAAAAAGCAAGTCGTTACAGTAAGAAATAAAGCCACATTTCACAAAAAAAACATCCGCTTTTCTTTTACATCGCTTTTTTAAAACATTTGCGTTCACTCTGTGCCAATTTTTTTTATAAACTTAAATAAACTGAAATTTTAAGAATCTAATTCAAGGTTTTGCCAACAATGAGGGATTTTATTTCTACTTCGGACGTAATTGCGAACATTAATAAGGTTGGTTTTTTGTTTCGAAAATGTTTGAAAAGCCCTTTGTTTAGTTCGTTGCTGGCGCTCACGTGGATTTGAAATTGGCCTCATCTGAAGAAGAAACGATTATCTGCAAAAATCGCATCGATCGATTGAGTGCGATGAAGGAACAAATTTTAGAAGAAGATCACAAAAGAGCAGTAAAATACCAAACAAATCTCAATTTTGTGCTTTTGGAGACAGAGGTTCCAATTTTTCCCATCACAGCTCACTCTAACTTTTCAGAGCAGTTCGAATAACGATTTGCCAAGAAGTTTTCCAGAAGAATCAAGTCCCACAGAAAACCACAAGGTTTTTCAATTTAATTTATATATATTTAAGTTTTAATTTTAGGATACCGTTGTATTTATGGCCCTTCCTTTTGGTTTACGGGACAGCATTTTTGAAAAGGCAAACTTTTTCTTTGATTGTAGCAAATTCCTCCTTGTTTTCAGTTTGACTATCCTACTTTAACATTATTTGATGAATGTTGTCAATTTTCGCACGAACTTTGCGAAAATACAAAAAAGAAGTTTGTTTCGGATAAGATAGCTTCTGGCGGATTTAAGGTAAAAATAACTTTTAAACTTTAATTGTACCTATTTTCAGAACAACCACTGGAATTTGGGACCCAGGCCTTTTGTTCCTTGTGATGTTTTAAAGATTGAAGACCTGAAGAATGTATATTTCAAGTTTAAAACTATTATGGTTATTATGGTAGGTTTTTTTTATTAAAATTATTAAGGTACTCCATGGCGGCAAAAATGTTTTTGAAAACAAACTCTTTAACCTTTTTTGTGAAACAATTTTTGCCGTGTCTGTAGACTGTTTGTTGTTTTTCGGTCTGACAAAATGTTATTGTTCAAAATTTTAAAAATATGCGCTTTCCCAAAAGTTTTCCTGTATTCAACGCATCACAATCTAGCTAGAATCATAGTTCTCACCGGAAAGGCCGGCTGAAGCAGGCCGGGCCGGCCCGGGACAGGCCAAGAAAATGTTCCCCCGGTCCAGCCCAATTCGTAAACGATTCAAATTAGGTTTTGTTTGAATCATTATTTTTTGAAACTTCTTAAGTTTATTTATAATACTCCTATTACATATTTGAACAGACTCTAAGTTAGACAAAATTAAGTCCCCCGACCGGAATCGAACCTTGGTCGCGTAGGTGACAGTTTGACTAGTGGTCCGAGTAAACGGGCCAAAGCGGGTCGGGCCTGGCTGAGAAATTTTTTTTAAGCTGGCTCGGCTCGTGAGAACTATAGCTAGGGCCCTAGATATTATTTAGGCGTAGAGAAATTTTTGCCTTTTTCCTAAGACTTTATTTTAGGACACCTTGACTGATGATCTTTGCTTCCTACTTATGTCACAAGTAAAGACTGATATTATGCAATGCGATGGAGATTTTACCTGTTCACCACAAATGTTCAGTCAGCTAATACAGGTGAGAACAAAAGTATTATCTTACAAAATCTTTTCAGACTGTCGGTGTAAAAACTCTTCATATTAGAAAGAGGCTGAGAGGATTTCAATACGACACAAGCAAACTCAACAAAGTGAGGCATATTTTAAGCTTCTATAATCTTTTTTTAGGTATATTTTTGTTTAGCCCGTTATTTTTCAACGGAAAATATTCTGAGGCTCAAAGCCAAAAGCGAAATAGTTTTTGAAAACTTAGAGATTGAGAGCATTAAATTTAAGATTGAGGTAAGACGCAGTCTCTGTAATTCTCGAGCATGGCAGTGCAATAGAAATTGGATAGATGTCTTGGATTTTGCCCAGAATTGTCAAAAATCAATCATTAGACTTAATACGGCAAGCTGAAGCTTTTGGGTCGATATTGATTTTTGGCCTCGGGTTACTGTATGTGGTCTCGGGTTACTGTAACTCGGGTCAACGAAGACCAAACTTTGAAGTGAGTATACTCATTAGATTTTGACGCTGACTAAGAATGTCCAAAAAATGACATCTAGTAAAAATATTTATGAAGCCTAAAAACAGTTTTTCGTTTTGAATCGTAGTTTTTGGGTTCTACTGAAAACTTTTCAACTGACTTACAGAACTGCATAATTTTATTGAACAAGATCAGAAATTTTGACTTCGAACAAAGAAAATTTCGAAAGATTTGACTGCACGCAGAATAGTGAAAAACGGCCTTGAAAAGAAAATTCCATTTGGTAAGGAAATTATTCAAATTTGGTAGGAAGTTTTTTTTTTCACAATTTTGTCAAGTTATGTACAAAGAATCTCTTAATCATGACGTTTGTTTCGACACATTTGAATCGAAGAAAAATTTTGCACACAAATTTTGAAATTTTTCTTGATCAAGCCGATGAAAAATTCTCTCGTTTCAAAGTTTTTCATACTATTTTGATGTTTTGTGTTTTCGACGCCAAATTTTATGATTTTTTTTGAACAAAATGTTGCCGTTCCGCCCGCCAGTTAACCATTTTCGTAAAAGCCAAAATCTGTTATTCACAATGTTGAAAAACCGTTTTTTTACATTTGTTGAAATATTTTTCAACGTATGTCAATTTTTGGCTCCTTTTCTTTGTCAGTGTAAAAATGCTATCTAACGAGTACACTAACGTAAAAATTTCGTCTTCGCTGACCCATTTTACAGTAAGCCATGACCAAATACAGTAACCAGAGGCCAAAAATCGATATCGAATCAAAAGTTCCGTTTTAAGTCCAAATAATGACTTTGTTGGGCAAATTCCAACACATCGACCAAATTCATATTGCAATGCTCTATTGAGCAATAATTGAAAGAACCGCCTAGTTATTTGTATCTTTCATTTTAATTCAAATTTTTCAGTCAATGATAAATGACGGAAGTTACCAAGCGAATTTTTGGTGTTTCAATATGAATCCGCAAGTGTTTGAAAATATTCTTAAAAGTTTTGGCGATCGTGCACAATTAACTGCTGGAACCACCAACTGCTGGAGTATTACTGATGGAAGATCTGAAAAGCCTCGTTTGGTGGTCGTTCTTAAAGGTTATATTCAAATTTTACCCCCTGATGTTTTTCGCAACGCGTTTGGCAGATATGCGGAGTTTCAGGTGTAGAAATCTCCAACTCCCTTTTCTCATGTTGTTTGCGATACTTGTAGTTCTACATTTTTTACCACTGAATAAATGTTCAAGTAATAAGTTGTATTCTGTTTTTAAACACCAGGAGAGTACGTGCCCCCCTTCTAGAATTTACGGCCTTCAGTTTGGCTGCCTTCAGTTTTTCCACCTTCGGCTGAGGAATTCGCTGCGCAGCGCGAACTCGGCCTAAACGGATGAATAAGCCTATGAAGTGTACAAAATAAAAAAAATTAAGTAGTTTCAACTCGTTTTGAACAAAATTAGAGCAAAAGATATTTTTGACCCACCAAAAGTCAAAATTTTCCTGATCAAATCGATGGGAAATTTCAAAAGGCGCAGAAAAATGTGGTGCATCTCTGCATTGCTTTTTGCTGTGCGAAATACCCAGGCCAGAAAATGCGAAATACCCAGGCCAGAAAATCGAAGTCCTAAAATTGCAGTTTTGAAAATATGGCGCCCGATCACTTCGAGACCCAAGCGTGGTTTTTTTTGGCCTTAACAACTATTGCTTAAACTATAAACTAAGATAACAAAAACAAAGATGGGCCTGTTTGGTTGCCATTCTATTGAGACACGCGCAAACGTTCAATTTTCTGGGGCGCGTTCGCTTTTAGAGTTTAAGGTGAGATTATACCTCTGACCAACCCTTGCGCAGGGCGCACACATTGCAAAATATCAAATATTGGTCCGTCATGTTCAGGGAGAGCTGAGATATTAAGGTCCTAATTTGGATATACACACATAAACTCAAAACACACCCACCAACACACATTCACACACACACACACACACACACACACACACACACACACACACACACACACACACACACACACACACACAGACACACACACACACACACACGCACACACACACACACACACACATGCACACACAACGAAGCCAAATCCGAACCAATTATCTTTACAATGGATTACATTGTCTTTATTTGCATGATTGATAAAAACCATTTCAGTTTCAGTTTCAAAAATGACATTTTTCCTGTTCGAATGCATCGTTTTTATGGCATGAAAAAAGATCCCTTTATAGTAAACAATCGCGCATCCAGATGTGCGTTAGGTGCCAAGAAACAAAGGAAGTTTACGGTTTTTAAGGGTTTCTGATATATGATCTCCTTTTGGCGTCACTGGCAACATGTGGTCATTGGCATAAACGATCAGAGCATACGAGTGCTTATCTTCTTTGTTCTTTTTAGCCGTGTTTCTTCAAATTGTTTCCTTTTCGTCAAGATAATCATTTTATTAACAAAATTGATTGTATGCGTTTTCCACGTACTTGGCAGAATGTTTATGAACTGAAATAACAATTTACACAATAAAAACTTTGATGGATTTTTGTCGAATTGGAAATTGGAACTCTCATTTGAACACCCGACACCAAAACAAGCATTATCAAAAATGATGAATTTTTAAAACCTGAAACTGGAAACACCCATTTGAAAATCAGGTCTCGCGGCGATTTCGGATAGCTGCGATCAAAACAGCACAAAACCATGCGCACTCCGCGCAGAAGAATTTTCGTACTCCGTCTTGTCATTGTTTTAATTGTTTTTTTTCTCTTGCAAAATTTACGTCACAGAAACTTTCGCTTTTTTTGTTAATTGCTAGTTTAAATTGAATATGGTCATGTTAAGAATTCGTTTTACAATCTAATTCTGGGTAGCTCGGTTTAAAACAATAATCAAACAAACTTTTTCGCTCGGTAATGCTTTATACGTAGTTCATTTAGTCTTTTTTATAATAATTTACCTTTTTCAGAAACCATGTCACAAAAAACTTCGTTGTCTGCAGTAATTGCACGTTTGAATCGAGTAAGGTCAAGTTAAAACCCACATATAAAACCCATTTTCAGCAATTAGCTTCTTCGAAAAACGATCTGAAGAATGCAACATCAGAAGAGGAAAAGAAGAACTATAAAACTCGTGTCGAGGGATTGGCCAAATGTAAAGCTAAGCTAGAACAAGACGAGCAGAAACTCGCTGATCGACATCAGAAGACCATTGATCGCATTCTAAAGAAATGTGATGCTGCAAACAAGGTAAAACTATATTTTCCCCACACTTTCTTCTAATTCATTCTGTGACAATTCAAAGTAATTCTGTTCGCTTTCAGAAAATGTCAACAAGGAGGTCTGGCCGAAAGAGAGGCGCATCTTGCTCTAACGACTCTAATCGGCCCAAGACAAAACGCACCAAGACTGCTCCGGAAGACACCGAGAAAAAGGTTTTTTAAAAGTTTAAAACAATTAAATGTTGTTTCCAGGTACCTACTCGTTTTGGTGGACTTCCCCCTCACTTGCGACTAGCAATCGTTAAAAAGGTGAGTCAGTATGTTCTCCATGTACTCATAACTTTAATTTTCAGTGTGGTTTTTTTGGATATGGTTCAGTTAACCACGTGTTCCCGTTCTGCATATGAAATATGTAAAAATGTGAAGAAGTTAACTTTGAACGTGAAGCTTGTGAAGTTTGAGGTGCTGAGAATAGAAAGCATTAAATACAATTCAATTTCAGGCTAACATGTGGAAATTGACTAGAACAAGACTACAGAAGACCATCCTGACTACACTGAGAACCTGAAAAGTTTGAGTATTGTAACGGAGAAACTCGTTATTGACGTGAGTTGGAGATCAAGAAACTTGCTTGTTGATTAATCAAATTCAGATATTTAAAGGTTCAAATTTGAATTAAATTACATTATTTGACCGTTCACGACTCTGTGGCCGATAAACGTTCTAAAAGTATTTTAGTTTTAACCAAATCTTTTACTTAGCTGTCAAGAATAATCCCGTTTTAAGAGCTCGAATCAAATGAACACACGACTACTCAAAGTCGTAAAATATTTTTCTGGCGCGAAATATGCTCCTGAATTCAATAAAAGAAAGTAGTAAGAAATGACAACTGAGTAAAAAGTCAAATTTTTCAAATTTGAATTTGGCCTGAAAATAATAAACACTTATTTTATCGCTTTTTTTACAAATGCCACGAAAAACCGAACAACCTAAAAAATCAAGTAGTTTTTTGAGTAAGCAAAGTAAATTCTTGAAACCTGTTTCTCATCTATTGGTGTAAAAACGAAGTTGTTGGGTTGTATTGAATATGAAAATGGTGCAAGTTTCAATTTTGGGCCATTTTTAGCGAAAGTACAGTACCTAGGGGGTGACCTATCGTAACTATATGAAAGTTTTCCCTCTTAGAAAAACACATGTTGCAGTGTTTTGCAACTTTTTCGCTCATAACGAACTATATTTCACAGTCGGCCCATACATATATCGCGTTTTTTTTTTTTAAAATTCAATAAAAAACTGTTTAGAGTCCTATTACTGAAGACATCGGTCTTTTCTTGATGGCTCAAGTGCAAACTGAACAACTTGAGTGCCGTGAGAGTTTCGAAAGCTCGCCAGTACTTTTGAGTGAGTTGATTCGGGTATGTTTGTGCAATCTTACAAATAATTGAAAAATTTCAGACATTCCAGTTGAAAAAGCTGTGGCTAAACCTGAGGAATTATCAAAGCGACCTTTCGCTAGATGTTAGCGACATTGATAATGTAAAAGTTAAATTTTTGAATTAAAAAACACTTTTTTAGGTTACTATATTTCACAGCGGATCGTTATCTAACCAAACACTGCTTAATTTACATCCACGGAAATTTCTCTTTTTTACTGACCTTTCAAACGGACAAGTTCGTGAAATAATCGAGGTGCAATAATATGTCGGAAAAACCAGAAGTATTGAACTGTTCAGGGTTGTTTTCAAAATCGTGGTTGCGAAACTGCGGTGTTGAACCACGAGCTGAGTCTTTTGGAATTCTCCGATATCATGCTGACATTTGGAGACCGTGCGAAATGCATCGAGAATTGCAACTGTTGGTCCCTCACCGATGGAATCTCTGACAACTCAAAGCTTTGGCTTGCTTATTCGACTACGACAATTAAATTCCTTGACCGAAAAAGCTTTAATGATTTCTGCAATGCAGTTTAGCGCCTTTTTAAAATAATGTGATCTGTACCTCCCTGTTCGCCTTTATACTTTGGTTAATGATATGCCCGATTGATTTCTGTTGGCCAAATGTAACGAAACTTGAAACTATTACAATATCTGTCTTCGATATTTTCTCTATTGTAGTTTTTATAATAAACAATCTTTACGGTTTTTAACCAATATTGTTTTTAGTGGTCTATCTCTAGTTCATTTTTCAAAGTAAATGTAGGGTTATATGAACTGTACGTACAAGTGAGCTTAAAACAACTCATAAAAAAGCACAAAAGCCTATAACTTTGCGAAGGTTGTGTGCAATGCATTTTTTAGCGAATATGGTCCATACCAGCGCGCATTGAGTGGCGTAACAAAGGCAAAAGATGGTTTGATGACCTTAGGCCAAGGGTGGCTACGGGCCGGGCCGGGCCAGCCCACTCTCTAAACATTTACGGCCCGGCCAGCGGCCCGAAGTCAAAATTCCAAAATTAAAAAAAAAAGTTTTCCATGAATTATGTGCAGGAATTGCGTTTCTGTTGTGCCTAATGTATAAAACAACTATGGCAAAAAAGTTTTGTCGGCGGGGGATCGAACTGGGGCAACTCTGGATTACCAGTAAGACCACTTAGCCACTCGGCCATGAAAAACATACAAAATGTCGAATCCTCCTTCACACAGTATGTTTTACACATGTTTTGTAACAAAAAGAACTTAAAAACAATGACTTTGTAAAGAGTTGCATTCAAAATTATATTTTCAAAAAAGTGGGGCCGGCCCGGGCCTTAGGTCGCTATTCCGGCCTGTGTCTGCTCAGTTAGGCGACCTTGTGACGAAAGATTCTCCAATGATAACAAATTATTCTGAAAGAGAATTTGCTTTGACAATCATCTACAAGCTGCTCTAAATTTAGGCTCTGAGAATCTTAGTGAATTTTTTGTCGGGAGCCTGATAAATAAAGTTTTCAGCGACGATTTCAAGCGACTTACAATCATTTAAATTTTTTGAATATTGCGTTTGCAGTAAAAGCCACAAAAAAGCTCTAGGTGCTTTTTTTCAAAATAAGAAATTCGTTTCATTAGTAAACACGTTTTTCATTATTATATTTTGACTTTTGCAAAAATACTTCCCTTTATTTAGCTATATTATTCTGTTCTAGAATGCCTTATCTTCTTGTCTACACCAAGAATAAGAGGGATCTTCCGCCCCTTATCGAACAATTGGTATGTGCATTGTTTATATAAACAGAAATGTTGTTTTTTTAGGACAGGGACAAGTTTTCCTGCATGAAGGCTAAGTATTTTAAGACACTGCGACCATTGTCTGGAAGAAGAAAATGTATGAAAAATCTGGTGGATCCGATTGTGAACTTGAAAGACCAACGACGTTTGGCTCTTGAGGAGATTTCAAAACGAGCTCGTCTTTTGGAGTCTGCAAAGGTGAGAAAATACAAAGTTTGTAAACAATTGATCTTTTCTTTAATGCTATTTATTTTCATTAGGCATCTATTGTTTTCTGTTGTTTTCGGTCTAGATTTCCGCAATTTGGTATGATTTGATAATCGTATTTTATATACACCGCAAACATTTATCTGTGAATCATTTCTGTTTCCTCGTTGTTTAAATCGTAGGCATGTATATGACGTAAGTCCACCAAGCGGACAGAGGCGGCCGAAGGCAGTCGAGGACTGATCTATTACAGTTTGCTTTGCAATTTTCTGCCTGTGAAGCTGCCAAATGCCGCGATAGCTCTGCAGTGCGGCTGAATGTTGCCAAACTCGGCAAATGGCGAATTCTAGGCATTTTTTATGTAACGGGCTTTTGATATTTGGTCATTATTGACTTAGATTTTATCTTGAAACCGGGAAAATTTCCATTAAAGCCTTCCACCCTAGAATACACTCGGTTTGGCCCCAATCAAGGCGGTCTTGCAAATTTTCGTAGGTGTGGGTGTAACTGAAATATGTACCCTGGGGTGTCTATCTGAATTCAGTCTAACCCCCCCCCCTCGCAATTACAATGGGTAGCTTAACTAGTGTAGTACCCGAATTTAGGACTTTAGCTTCTTACAATATAGCGTCGAGCAGGGGATACTCAGTTACGGGGTGCTTAAATTAATTTTGATACGGTAATTATCAGAATTTCATAATCGGCACTTGAAGTTGGGGTGCTTAACTGAATTACTGAATTCTCTGGGGGGGGGGGGGCAAAGTGAGCGGCTATTGGGGGGGGGGGGCAACTGAATTGAGCTTTAATTCAATTTCCCCCCTGAAAACTGCAGTGTTTTTTTGTAATGGATTTTCATGGATTTTTAAAGTATCAAAAATTAATAAACCACAATAGTTTAAATATTACTAACTTTTCGAAGCCATAGTTGACCAACAAATTTCAGAACGCCGCAGCCGCGGAAACCGACAAAGAAACCCTTTCAAAAAATGTGCCGGCGTCTGTAAACTCTCAATCTCTTCCAATTTCTCTGCCCAAAAAGGTAAGTATAAGTCCCGTTTAATTTTTTATATACAAACGTTTTGCTAAATCAAATAATGTATTTCTAGGTTGTAGAGACGATTGAGTTGGACAGCGATTCAGACGAGGAAGACGTCGAAGCTCATGAAAAGGTGATAATTATCTTGTTTGTTTATTGCTTAAGTCTGAAATTCAGATTGCTGATGCCGTCAATCTAGAAAATGATGAAGATGTGGTCATTATCGAGAGAGAAGATGGCGATTCGAAAGAGGTGAGAAATGTTTTTCTTTAGTTTTCATGGGGAAAATAGTACAGCATTTCTGTAATATGCACACGTCGGGTTAAGATAAACAGTTCCCGCTAAAAACGCTATTGCGGCACCCAGAATTTTCAGGATTTTGAATTATCGGTTGAAATGGGGGTTTGGGGTTTACACCACTAGATTCCTTCTGATTAAAAATCCCGAGAGCTATTTCGTTATTCAAATATGTGCAAATGAAATCTAATTTGGAAAAGGTGTCATACGGCGTTTAATAGGATTTCACGTTTAGTTTTCACTTTCGTAGCTGCCACACACTGTTTCAATGGCTTCCAGCTGGTTTGTTAGTCTGTATTTGGGTTGCCCCAATGTTTTTCAACATTTTGTTTTTGAATATACTGTTTCTATTAGCAGGTCCAAATTAATTTGAAAGACAAAATGGATCAATGAGCTTTCAACTACGAGGAATCGAATTTTTTTGGTACAACATACTGAAGATTCCCGGAGCCCCTAAACTTTTCGCGAATTAATGTACAACGAGTGTTGTATAAGTTTAATTTATACGTGCTGTCACTAATATGGTTCGAACCCAAATTTGATCAGTTTCTCAACAACCACCATAATTTCTTTTAAACGTCAATTTTTAAAACATCAGTTTAAAAAATGTAAAATTCAGGTTGCTGACAGCGTCGATCAAGAAAGCGATGACGACATTGTCATTATCGAGACAGAAGAGGACATTTCGGAAGAGGTGAGAATTTTTTTAATATTTTTTCAGAAAAATACTAAAAACAAGATATGTGTGAGTGTCTAGTTAAATGTAGACATTCCCGAGACTTTTTATCCGATTTGCCTGATATCAGAAACGCTTTTGAAAGTGGAACTAAACACATCAAAGCCCACACATGTTTATTCTAATTTCCAAAACTAACTCTCTTGTCTTGAAGAGAAAATTCTGTGTGGATAAATTTAAAGGGCTCAGTGGTTTAAAGTTGCACAGATTCTTTGTTCCGCTTCGGTGTCAAAGGCTGCAAAAAACATTAAAATGTAGCTAATTTTGTTTAAAACTCAAATAATTAAAAAAATAGTATTAGGTTGTCGTAATGTTGGCTGATAAAAACAAAAGCTCCATTCGTTGTTTGATTCCGAATAAGGTACAGGTAAATAAGGGTACAATTATTTTTAAAACAACTTTAAAAAACCAAATTTTCTTGTTTAGAATAAAGCTAATGAAGCATCTACTAGCTGTCCTACAACGTTGATCAACAAGGACGGAATTCCCGACGATCCGGTTGTAGATTTGAGATTGTTGGAGCGTAAACGTCCGGCTCTAAAACAGAAAAACGACACTCTCAAGATCACAAAGACAATTGTCAAGAGAAAGAATCAGCCAAAGAAAACTATTTCTGGCGACACTCCTAAGCACTCATGCCCCACTTGCCAGAAATAGTTTTGTTTTGCTTCGGTTCGTCAAAACCACGTGAGAGCGAATCAGCTCTATGTTTAGTGTGTTTCTGTTGCCCTTCTGTTGCTTAAATGATCGTAATGAGGTTAACGAAAACTGTTGAGTACAATTTGTTTCGTTGTTTTTATATTGAGGTTGATCTTCACCTATTGTCGACCGTCGCTTTTTTATTGTTAACGTAGATCAGCATTGACAGCGATTTGAGTTGAACCGTTAGCATGAAACATAGTTGACCTACCATGTTAGCTATTTTTGCCTACGGCTAACATTTCCTTGTTTTACCAATTTCCTATAGACTTATGTTTTTTAAATTGAAAATGCATTACTTTGACGACAGCTCTAAAATGATAGTTACAACACGTTATTAATGGCACGTTGAACCATTTTGGGCAAACAAAGTATATGTTTCGATCGATTGGTTTCAGATAATCTGGTTTTAACAATACAGCGGAATCGGCGACAAAATTTAAAGTCCGACTCCGTCCGAGTGCGAATCCGCCCCAAAAATACAGAAATTGCGTCTTAAGACACGATACCTGAGAAATTCGAGCACCCGAGTGACATACTCACAAAACAACTACGGTCTAACCATCATCTGAGTCTTTTGGAATTTTAGAATGCAACGCTGGCACTTTTTTGTTTTGACTACGAGTGTCGCCAATGAAATGCACCCTCCTGGTACCCACGCGCTCAATCAAGTGTCATTCGTTGGCTCATTTGGGTGGTCTACTCCCGAAACAACACGCGGTATTTGGCCCCAAAAATTTGTAAGCTACGGCCTCTCATTACTCGGTTTGCGGCCGTGACAATGGCAATCGTTACCGTAAATCTTGCCGTAACTCCCGCTGCAATGTACGCTTAATTTGTTGCTACTTAGCAACAATTCACTTCGACACCTCTACTTCGGGGAGTCGCGAGATGTTGTGTCCCGAATTCCGGCGGCGCCTCTTATATGCGCCGAAAATGCGGACAGAGCTCCGCGAGACCCCCAAATCATTCAAACTTGGTATACATATCCCTGCAAATCGAATGCCCATTATGAAACCCCATCCTCTGCAGACGAATCATGTGATTTGGTGATCAATCAACATCACAACATGGGAACCTCGCAACAAGATGATCGAATGGGAACGGATGCGAAGGAAGAAAAAGTCTAGCATAATGAATATCTTGTCTGCGCTGGAGACGTGAACGATGAAGAGGTACTTCAACATTAACTAAGCTTTTATGTTTATTTTTTTTGTTTGTTTTATGTTTTAGATGAAATCTGGATTACATTTCTTTCCAAAAGAAGGGCGAACCTTCAGATCGCAAACTTTTTTGCTAACTTGGTACATAACACATAAAATGACACATCATAAAATGGCGAAACGAACATAACTGGTACTAAAATTGTTGTCTTTTCACGGAGAGCAAACGTAAATATGTAACAAAAAAGTTGATCTTATTCTGAAGCAACTTTTATGATTCCGGTTCCTCCTCCTTAAAAGGAGCAAACCTAAAATCATTCGTTTTTTCTTTGCTTGGATATGATTTACCTTTTAGGGGGAAGTCCACATTCGCCGTCGTCGTCTGCCAACTCCCTCTTTACTACCATAGACGACTTCAAGATAGTTGGAACGTGAATGGTACTTGGCTTCTAAAATTGAAATTTTACTGTTCCACTTTTTGAACCCCGTTTAAAAGAAGACTTTTCAACATACCGCCGCAACTTGGAAAATCGGTTTTGGTGGGAGTTGCGAAGCATGATGTACTTTCAAAGGTAGCGCGCGCATCTGTTTTATCGGATTCTGAATAAACACATTTTTTAAATATATATTTCCCCATACCTTTGTTTCATATTGTTTCTGAATAATCCTGGGGACTTGGACAATTCTTTGATACAAAGTCGTTGGCAAGTGAAGACTTCTAAACTCGAATGTGCAATGAATGACGGTAGCTCGCAAGAACATTTGCGGGATTTGGTTCGGGTAAGTAAGTTTAGCAAAACATATAATAAAAAATTTGCAGACACTTCAGTTGGAAAACTTGTCGCTAGACCTAAGCAATTATCAAAGAGATCTTCCACTAGACGTTAGCCGCATTGATAGCGTAATATTTACATTTATCTTAATTTTCAAAACCAAGTTTACAGGTTTCTATCAATGGGACTAGATGGTTATCTAGCGATACACTGCTCAACTTGCATCCACAGAAAATCCTCTTTATTAGTAATCGAAATGACCTTCACACTACAAACGGACAAATTTTTGAAATAATAGAGGTATGTCGAAAAAATCCAGATTTACGGAACTTTTCAGGGAAATTCTAAAAGTCATGGTTGCACAACTTGGATTTTCCAGCATCAGCTGTCTCTTTCAGAGTTTTCTGATTTCATGCAGATTTTTGGGGACCGTGCAAAGTTCATCGAATCTACGAAATGCTGGTCATTAACCGATGGAAAGTCTAACAACCCTACTAGCTGGATTTCTTATTCGGCATCGGTAATTCAACTGCTTGACCGAAAAGAATTTGAAGATCTCTGCAATTCTGTTTAGTCCCTAATTGAATAATGTGATGTATATGTCCCGTTTTCCTTTACATTTACCCTATTTCTCTTCTAGTGTACAATTTTATAACGGATGAACCAATTTCAATTCAGTCTTTTGAAGATGTTCACTCATCCTTGCCATGCGTTTGTTAGAAAGTATGATGAACTAATCATGTTTTTAGCTTTCTTTGTTTAATGTGCTTCTAAATATATTTTGCATTGCAACAACCGCACGTGTTTTGTCATTTTCCGTATAAGTTTGAAAAGCAGTTGGGCGAAAAAGGTTTGAAACCTCTTTTATGATGTTACTGGTTCTCAGAATTTTTTGTTCCCCCGCTCTGTTCGCTATTTTCACATTCAATGTGACAATGTTGAACATAGGTAATATAGCTGCAAATGTATATTATGGTATTTGGGGTCAGGAGTTTAAGTACTCATTTTCGTCTCGTTTACAAATTTTCGTTTGTCGATTGTTGTTTTCATATGTCAAAAAGTACAAAAAACAACTCAAGTTTTGAAAAGATCGAGTCACAGACCGCCTTATTGAGCGGTGGAAAACTGTGAAACATTGCGCTGTAAAGGCGAAAACCGAACGGTCGTAGAATCGGATTTGAGCTACCGAAGGCTGCGAATTTGTGCTGCTGAAGGCCTCTAATCTGTACGACCAAAGATGAAGGTCTGCCTACTGTATAGCAGAAGGCCTTAAATATGTATTTACTGCCGGAACTATACGGTCGAAAGCGGCATATCTGTACTGTCGCAGGTTTTCTGAGCGACTATTCCTTCAAATATCTCCTACGGGTTTTTGACACTTCCATACATTTCTATGCTTTGACTATTATATTAGCCCCTCACTTAGACTATTACACCACGCAGCTAACCAACAAACAGAAAATACCGAATGTTTTTTGGATTACGCATCAAGCTGTGTGTTCCGTGCGAAGAAACAAAGGAAGTTTTTGGTTTTACAACCAAATCGCGGTAAGCTGTAAATATCAATTTGGCGCAACTGCTAACATGTGGTCATTAGCATATTCTTTGTACTCTCAAAGAACTTTTTTTTATTCATTGACCACATGTCGTTGAAAATATGATCGCAGACACAAAAATTTCAAATAATGTTTGTTTAAAAATGGTACAAATAAAGACGTCATACAACTGCAGACCACGAATGTACTTTTATCAAGCGACTTTTTCGCTATTGGAACAATTCGAATATCAAGCGACTTTTTTGATTTTCGAATAACCGCTTTCCGCAGATGCCATAAAAAAGCGAAAAACGCTTTTTTTGTTATCAGAATTACCCCATTCGGATGTAATAATACGTCGCCGGCGTATTTTTGACAATTTATTTTTTTTGTAATTTTTTCTTAAATTTACATTTTATTTTGTTTGAAGTATCGTTTGTTTTAGAATGCCGTTTTTTCTATTTCACATATCGTCGCAAAACAAAATGACCCCACTCATCCACAAACTACTGGTAATTTCTTGTTTAATTTGTTTATACATTCATTTTGCAGTCAGTAAATGGACTATCGTTTACCTCAGCCACGGATTTCGAACAAATGTCTACTTGGGCTGCTGACGCTAAAGCGAAATCAATGGAGAATTGTATTCCTCTTGTGGACCTAACAATGGATGAAATCGATTGTGACCAGGTAAATAGTTTTAATTTGTTATTCTCAGTTTGCAAATAGTTTGAAAATTTACAAAATACCGTAATAATTGCAACCCCCCCCCCCTCCCCCAAAATATCCGTTTGGTTTGACCCTCAGACAAAATTCAGTTAAGCACCCCACTTCAGGTGCTGATTAGGTCATTCAGATAAACACTCCCATCAGATATATTTAAGCCCCCATCAACCCGTTTTTATTGATAGTATCTGACAATTCATTGAGACATTTTCAGAATGAAGCAGTTGAAGTTCATGAAGAAATGCCGATCCAAACCACCCAGGCGCCCACTGACCTCGCCCAGCCTTCAGTACCTTCAGTGGATCAGGTAATAAATGATGTTATTTTTGTCAGCTAAATTTATGGAACTTGAATTCTCTGAATTTGATTATATTTTCATTTTCAGGTAGTTGAGATGGAAGATGTAGAAAATAAATCAGAAATTATCCCTGACGCCGGAGATACCAATGTTCCTGAAAAGGAGGCAGGTTTTATTTGTTTTACCTTTTTAATATTTTATGTTTTCTATTTTCTAGTTCTCCACAGACTTTCATTTACTGATTGATTTTTTTAAAATTACTTGCTCAAAACTTTGAATTAGAATTATTCCTTCAGCAACTATTTATACCAAACAACATCTATTAACAAAACAATTTCAGAACGACGAAATTGTAATGGAAGAAGAAATCCCTTCTGAAACCATGCAAGGGTACATGACCCTGATTCAGTCGTTATTTCCTCCTGTAGAAAAAGTAAGTATTCATGCAATAACTTAATTCAAATTAAAATATAATCGTCTTGCAAATCATGTAATTTTAATTTACAGATTGTTGAAACGACCGACGTAGAGGATCGTTTACAAGTCCCCTTTCAGACTGGAGAACTTGAAGAATCTGCGAATGAGGTTGGTTAAAATATTGGATTCTGTCTTGTGGGGCCGAATGCACATGGTTTATCGCAGGATTTTGGATGTCTTGTGTTTTTTCTCATATTTTTGGACAGGTTCAATTTAACCTTCATAGGTCCATTTTCGATTCGAAATTCAGTTAAACCCCCCAAAACAGGTGCTCGGTTTGGCCCACATACATTTAGTAAAGTACCGCCGATTCGATAATTCAAATAATCACCCCATCAAATTCATTTAAGCTACAGTCACTGAGTATCCAACGCTTAATGATTTCTTGAAGTGCACCTCGAATTTTTTGCATTTTGATTTACTTTTTTTGTTATCGTTTTCATAGCGTTACTTTTAGTTAAAATCAATTGATGTTATCAATATTCACATGTTTTAGTTAATTACACATATTTTATCATCTTGGTTCGTAATCCTCATTTGAGTTACATAACATAACAAACAAAAAATCACAGCAATTCATCAAAAACGAAAAATTTTTTTAAGAGAATACAAGTATTTAATGTTTAGATTAATAATAAAAAATGTGTTCAGTTTTGATATTTCAACCATTTTAACATTTCAGAACCCACCCGCTGAGAACATTGTGGAAACAATTGTACAACCTGTTGCTATTCCTGCTGCCATTCGGACGGCTACTCCACTTGCTGGGCAGCAATTTCAGTTTATCTGTACAACCTGCAACATGGAGTTCCGTTTCGCAGCTACCTTTCACTGGCACATGGAGCAACATAAGAAGCAGAAGACTAAAAAAGAGACGAAACCACTGGCAGGTCCGATTAAAAAACCGAAGCAACAAAGGAAAAGCTATTTGGAAAACCAGCACCCCTGCCCTATTTGCGATAAAAAGTTTGCCCAGACCTCCAGCCGTAACAGGCATGTGAAAACTATCCATAATCGAGGAATTGTTGCCTAGATAATATAAATAAAGATGTAAAACATTCGATTTCATTTTTCATATGACTTTGGGGATACGACAACAAGATGTATCTAGAGAAACGTTTCTATTCGTCGTGGAATGAATATTTTTCAGCCTTTCTAGCAATTCTTTTACGAGACGCAGCCGGGCCGACTCGAAAAAATCCTCGGCCCGATCCGTTCCGCTTCAGCCCGCCTACTCAAACCACTAGTCAAACTGCCACCCATGCGACCAAGGTTCGATCCCGGACGGGTTTCTTTTTTTGTTAATTTATAATTAGTTTACTAGCGTATTTTACTTTTACTTTACTTTTAGAAATATTAGAATAATATAAATTATCAAGGTACACCATTTTTCCAGTAGAGGACCTAACCTTCAGAAGCCACCATTGCAAATTTCTTCTTGTGTACTTTTTTAATTGCGAAAGTAAGCTATTTAGAAAAACGAACCTGTTGGAACCGGAGATCCTGCCAGTTACGCGTTAGTTTGTTATCTTCTCAAATGTGTTCGAAGGCACACATCTTATCACTTCAAGTGTGCAAAGATGATTTGTGGTGGGAGTTTACGCACATGCAGTCTTGCGTTTTTAATGGTTTTGTCATCCGAGTTGACGCAGGGCATGGCTCACTATGTGCCTCGATAAAAAAGAAAGATATGCGACTCACTGTAAAATATAGAGACATGTAATCGTACTTTTGTTTTCAACGGGGTGTAAGACGTCTTCTTAACGTTAGAAGTATGGAAAGTAAATCCTAAGGATCCTTAGGAGATTTGGAGAAGAGTCATGTACCGTTTGATCCTACTACAGTTTTAACTCACGATAAATTATCGAAACACGGATTATCTGTTTTATTTAGAACGGGTTGGGGGTATTTACTCAATGTTAGAAGCAGGGGGAACCTAACGCTGATGTAAAGCTCCTCGGGATTTTTCAGGTAAGGTTTGCTGGGTAAAACTGCTGAATCACCGAGAAATCGGCATTTTAGGCAGGCTGCGACCTGCAGAAAAGAGAAAAGGACAATGTGCTGCAACTGTTTGGAGTGACAACTTGTAGCAGATGGAAGAAGAGCGCAGTCTTAAGCAAAGGAAACAGGTTCGCACCCCTCACCCTCCGTTTTTTTGCCAACCACTAGGTTTTCTCACCGGCAACACGCTGAATTCAAATATTACAGTTTGGAGCAGGCTATTGTGGATCCTCATTCTTAGAGTGGGCGTGGGAAATCCGCTCTGATATGCGTTCGATGCTGACAAAATGAATAACCAGGGTGTGGTCAAGGCCGCAATGCGTCAGAGGTATTCGTGGAATGTTTTGATGACATGGAGAGAACGGGATTTCCGGAATACATAAACTTAGAGCTACAAATAATTTTGCAAAATAAGAAACAAATGAAGGTTTCCGAATGAATCTGTAGCGAACATGTTTTCTTTCTGGTGTCTTTCTACTTCTTCTCAACTGGCGTTGTTTCAATATAAAAAAACGACTCCAGAACTCTTGAATTCAAGGAACTATTGGCCATATGCAGCCTAAAAAAGCGTACTATTTTTGTAAAAGGAGCTATTAGAATCGAACCATACTACATATATGTTAAAGTCCAGTCATCGTCACAATACAGGCCCTTTCGGGCTCGACCTGATAAGAGTGTCACCTCGGCAGTATAAAGGCGCTGTCTTTTCGAAACCACACATTTTGTTATGATCTTCCTTCTTTTCACATTTGTGGGACTCAGTGTCGCCTGCGCAGCCCCAGCTGCAGCTCCAGCACAGACCAACACACCTCAACGTAGTTTTGGCCTATTAACAATTTTATGTACCTTTTTTTAGCATGCACAACTCAGACTATCAAGGTTGATAGTCAGTGGACCATGGCCCCTACATCCATTTCTCCCAATCAGTACTGTGATCTTACGGTTTGATTCATTACACCGTTTAATAGTATAAGTTTCAGTTTGACATTCCTTACGACTACTATGCCATTGTTGAAGTGAACGCTAACAATGTTGGATACTTAGATGGAATATACATTGGTGACAAACTTGGAGATAACATTGGGTTTGAAATATATGTTGTTCCACATTATCAATTTGTTCAGAAAGATGACAAAAGAGAACAGCTGGTCTTCTTCCTTGGCTTGGCCTGGAACAGTTACTGTGAACATTCAGACCCAGACAACAACCACTCTTCAGATTGGAATCACCGTTACGGCTAAGAAAGGTAAATAGTTTCCATTTACAGAGAAAAATTGGTTCCAGCTACCCCTCAGGCCAATGTTGCCGCACGTGTAACTACCAGTACCAATTCACAGTCCACGGTTCTTTACCTTAGTGACTGGGCTGAGGGAACTTCTTATGTCTTCACTTCTCAGTCTTCTATGGTAAGTGGATAAAACAAACCGACATTTTGCTTAAAAACAATTTAAGACCCAATATTCGATCTCGTTAAGACATTCTCGAAGTTTTGTCTTTATTTTGCTTAAAAACATTAAACAAATGTTTATATGGCCCAAAATTAAGATTTTAGGCACTTAGGTCCTTAAAGGCACCGTCAGGGGCCTTTTCGGATTGGAAATGAATGGTATGCTAATCGAGTCATTTCAATTGAAATCATTTTCCCCAACACCGCTCCAGCCAACGGCCGTGCGCAAAATGCTTGCCAAGTCTTCATTAGCATACGATTCTGAAAAGGCCCCTTACGAGCCCTTTAACGCAAACTCCTAACCTTAACCCTTCGTTCATTTCTCGGATATAGGTGATCTAAAAACCTTTGAAGGGGTACTTTTATGACTCCTCCTATTATGACAACCATGTTTTTTATACAGTGAAACGACGATTTCGGCACACAGAAAAAAGTTACAGCATATTCTTTGTTCTGAAACATAAAAAACTTGTTTTTCAGTTTTTTACGCGAAAAAGTTTTTGATAGGATCAATTTCAGTCGATGAGTTTTACGCATATAAGTCTTAGCATCCAAAAAATCGGCGATCAATTTTTGAAAACCATTAATGTTTGCAAGCACAAACAGTGGTAGTTGAGCATTCCCCTATCTGTTGGAGGCCCTTAAAAAGACCAATAATTTCTTTTTTTTTTTGCTCAAAAACTGTTCTCTGTGTTTAAAAATAGTTATTGTGTGATAGTATTACACTTTTGTGTATTTATTCCGCTTTCTGTTAGGAAGCCACAGAGATTTTTTTCACTGTATTTTTATCATGAAATTTTCAAATGTTTGAAAAGCAGGTTAGGCCACAGAAATTCTTGTAAAATTCAGGTCCCAGTTTGTGTTTTAAGTTTTTAACGCCTTTGTTGAACCCATGCTATGGCAAATTATAGCCAATTGTGTTTCGACATCCGCGTGCTGGCGTGAAGACGGCCGCCCATAACTCCAAATTTGTCCCGAAATTCAGAAATCGCAAAAAAAAAGAGAGCCTATGGCCCCAATATTCAGAAAACGCATCTTAAACATACGTGTACATATTTTTTTCAAAACATTAGCCTGACGGTTTTTGACCCCCGAACGCTATAGCTGGTTTTTGACCCCCGAACGACATAACTTCCTTAACTGCTAGAATATGTGTGTTGCAGTATAGTGAAACTAGGAATTGTGTTTTTCAGATCAACCTCAAAACAGCCGACACCTCCCAATCTGGTGATGAAGAAACCCTCTACACCAATGTGTTTGTGTACGATGGTGATGTGATCGTTGGAACGTAAGTACTACTTAAATACGACCGTATTTGTCGTTTTAGCCTGTACCAAGTGTATCAAAAACAAAACTTTGTTTCAAAGTCCAACAAAATCACTTTGTACCTGGCAAAGAAGACCAACTTCAGAGCTGCAGTTCTTGTTACCGACCAATCAAGTAAGTTTTCATTTAAGTTAACATTTCTAATGGTTTTTAGACGTTAACGCCGTTAATGCTCACTATGTCACCTACGCGCCGGTCGAACAGTCCGACAAGACACAGACCTATTTGGTCTCTGGAGACACGGCCAAGGAGGGCGCTGTGACCATCATTGGTGACAAGGACGGATCCACTCCTATTGATATCCTTGCTGTGAACAACCTGGTATCAGAAATTGGCTTCTTAAAAGTGTTTTATTTGCAGGATGACCTGAATGGATCCTTCTCCGTGGTCAGTGGAGGACCGCTGGCTTCTCACAATCAGGCCGCTGTTCTGTCAAACGGTGGTCTCCCAAAACACCTGACCAGCAATGTGAACACGGTCTACATTTCCCGCGGTAGTGGAACCGTGAAGTTCTCCACGACCGGAAAGTAAACATATTTGCAATAAAACATCGTTCGAACAATTAACTATGATGAAATCATTGCCAGTTGTTCACCTCCAAGCCTCTGCTCTGTCTAAACGCAACCGTATCATCTTGTTAATCTTGTTAGCCTAGATTGTATAGAAAAATCTAGAAAAATACTAAAAACAAATCAAAACTCTTTGATTAAAGCAAAAGTGATTTGAATCGAAAACACAAGACGCATTATACCAGCCCCTACTGACTTTGCCTAAAATGGAAATATACAAAACAATAGAAACTAAAACGATAAACATTGAAAAGTTTCAAACGTAGAGTCTAATAATGAAAGTCAAGAAGACAAATCGATTGTTGCAAAAATGACAAATAATTGGGTAAGCAACTAACTGAATACTATGCACACAAAGTGACAGAAAAACAAAATGTAAAAACAAAATTATTGAAAATCGACCAAACTTTATTGAAATTACGGAGTGATAGAGATTTAAAACAAACTTGTTTGAAAATTTAACCTGAAGGGGTTAGCGGAAGACCAAAATGTTTTACCCTAAATTTTCACAATTGCTGAAATTGCATAGTTTTATAGATCAAAACAAAGCAAATTCAAATTCCTAAAGACCTTCTCCTTTCCTTTCATTGGAAAGTTAATCTCAAAACATTCCCCAAAAAGAAGGCTGATATGATAGTACAAAAATGTGCAATCCTCTAACTTTTTTGCTGATTTTTATGTGTTTCCTTTTTTCACTACTGTAGACCATTAGTGATTACATCTGGCAATATTCCGATTTCTAAAAATTGTCACCACACAGCCATTTGCGATAGAGCGTGGCGTGAAAACATACGCAATGCTTGCATATGAAAACAGATTACGTTTTCTCTTCCAGATAAGATGATATCATGGAGAAACCTACATAGAAACACAGAGATGCACACGGGTGTTTCGATGAAACGCGATAAAACAAAAAAAAAACGTTAAATGAAAATTGCCTTCTTAGGCTTTTTCGTCATTGGGTAAACAAAAATTACATAAGGTCACAAGAAATAACTTTACAGAAAAGACACAAAAGCGGATGTTCATAATGACACAGCAATAAACAAATGCATTGGAAAAGGTGTACTAATAATGGGTTCATTGTTTTACATTAAAAAAAATGTTTTTTCCGCTTTTAATTACATGTGTTACTTTCTTTTCTTAATTTCTTTTAGCCTTTTAGCCCGCAATTCTATTAATTTCAATGCTTTCCTGTGACTTGCGCGGCGCGTCCCTTCAGCGAACGCTTATTTGCAAATTTATATTTCTACAGAACGCATTTTGTTAAACGTCATAATGAGTCACAGAACGAGACTACAAGTGGGAAGCAGGATCGCTTTCAGAATCAGTGACACCAATAAGGTCTACAGGAAGAAAAAGCGGTAAAGTTCAGATCTGTTTTGAATCTGTAGCTTTCGCTTTCTGATTATCAGATACGTCGGATATCGTCAAACATCTTGCCAAGGAAGGTTGTCAACCTAATCTCCCTCATGTCCCATCATTTGTTCAAATTTTACATCCAGGGTAACGATCTTTAAAAAAAATAACATCAGTTTATTGTTTCTAGATTTGGCAATGTCTGCTAACCCGTCGAGGACTTTCCTCCTTCCCGCGCGGCCGTAGGAGTGTTCCCAGCCCCGCTCTTCGAACCGGGCCTGGATAGTCCTCAAGCCGGAGTTGAGTTCCTGAAGACGTAGCTCCAACCATTGAATCGCAGAAAGCGTAAACAGTCCCCCAATGATCTCAGAAACTTGAGAAGAAGCTGCCCCTTCAAGCAGAGCTGTATCAGCAACTTGGCCAGAGGATTTACTATGTCAACTCGCTACATTCGAAAAGTGTGATTCATTATGGCGGTTCAGGAAAGAGTCCTAGACAAAAAAAACCGCAGGTGAAGTTTGTAATCCTCTGTAGTACTGTGCATAGAACTTCGTCTTGGGGATACTTCCGAAGCACACTGGGTTTGGTTGGTTTCACAACGAAGTTGTGGTGCATTCTGATTTCCAGCATGAGCGTTATCGTATGAGCTTTACCTTTCAAACTTATATTACTTTTGCCCAATGTGTGTTTACACCACTACATTTAGTTCATTCTTCTATTTTTCATCCGGAATGGTAGCGGATAGGATCATTGCCGCAAAGTAACAGGTACTAAACAAATAAATACAAATATGATACACTACTGAAAGAACTAAGAACTTTTGCTCATGAACATTTCCTTTGTGTGGGTGCATTCCTCAAACATACCGTTTTTGCACCCCAGAATGCTTCAGCCTTTATCACCAATAAAACCAAACTCCACAGAATCTGCCAAGATAACAAAATGATCTAGTGGGAGTTTCCCGGATAGTATCTGATAACAACGTCACTTTTACCGTATAAAAGAGCCTGTTTAGCTGGTGCTCCACCAAGCGATGCATCTCCTTCTTTGCGCTTCATTGGCAATTGGCGTGGCACTTGCCGCCCCCGGTCCTCTGAGTTTGTTTCGTTTTCTACTTGTTGTCATTTGCAATTTCAGCTTGTTCAACTCAAACCATCAAGGTTGACACTCAATGGAGTTTGCCATCTACAGCCATGGCCGGTGGTCAGAGCTGCTATTTCAATGTTAGTTTGGATGAGTTTCGAAACCAATTCATCTTTAGTTCCAAATCCCCTCCGACTCCTACGTGGTTGTTGAAGTGAATACTAAGAATGCTGGATACTCGGACAGCGTTTACATCAACGATGACTTTGGAGAGACCATTGGGTTTGAAATTAGTTCAGATTGTTTACAGAGCAACTTCAGAAAAATGACAAGGACTGGTGTCTGGTCTTCTTCTCTTGCTTGGCCAGGAAATGTTCAAGTCTACATTATGACACCCGGTTCCACCACTCTTCAGCTGGAAATCAACCTCACCGTAAAGAAAGGTGGGTTTCTTCAATTGATGCTTTTAAATAATTCTATCTTTTTCAGCTACTCCTCTGGCCAACGCCAACCATGTTTCTACCAGCACCAACTCTCCATCTACTGTTCTCTACTTTAACGACTGGACTGAGGGAACTTCATACGTTTTCACTTCTCAGGCTTCTCAGGTACGTTACGCGAATGAACTTGGTTTGCGTAACATTTTTATTGCATTTTATTTGTTGAAACATTTCTTTACATACTTAAAATTCATCTTTCAGGTTCACATCCAAGCCGCTGACACTTCTGTCGATGCTGATGTTCAAACCCAATACGCCAATGTCCATGTATACGATGGAGACAACCTCGTCGGAACGTAAGAATCACTCTTGAACCCCTAAAAAAACTACAAGTTTAGGCTTCTGTCGATTTATAACACCAACCTTTTCGTCTCCAAGACCAACAAAGTTACCCTCTACCTCGCCAAGAAGATTAACCTCAGAGGCGCTGTTCTCATCACCGACAACTCCAGTAAGAAAACATTGTGGTAATTCCTAACGATTATTCAGATGTGAACCTCCTTGGAGATCACTATGTCGTCTATGCTCCTGTACAGATGAAGGATAAGACCCGCGGATTCCTGATTGACGGAGGAAATACTAACACTAGGGAGGGAACTCTCACGATCATTGGGGATAAGGATGGCTCCAATCCTATTACCGTATCGGACTTGAACAACTTGGTATAGTAACGTTGAAACTGATTATAATTGTCTAATTTTAGGACAACCTGGGTGGAACCTTCTCCGTTGTTAGTGGAGGACCTGTGGCTTCTCACCCTCAGGCTACTCCTTTGAGCAATGCTGCCCCGAAGCGCTTTACTGGAAACGTAAACACTATCTACATTTCTCGTGGTGCTGGAACTGTTCAGATCACCACCACTGGAAACTAGAATGTTAATTAGAATAAACTTTGAGCTTGCAACGTTCATAATTGAGATCGAAAAGTAGACATGATGCCACAAATCTCCCAAAAAAGTTCGTATTTGGTTATATATCCAGAAGATAAAAGACAGTGGACTTTGGTTTTTGCCACACAATACCAAAACGTATTTGATTTTGAGCCATTCTAAGGCATACAAACTGCCCGACCAGATCGTAGGAACTCGATAAAATGAGAAACACTGATTGGTTGGAGTGTTTCTCAAAGTCTGTGTATTGATGTTTTTCATTGCACAATGTACAATTCCACACAAGCTTACTCCGAGCTCTTACGGTTCTGTAAGATAACATCACGAAAATAGGCAGTAAAAGACCAACCGCAAAGAGCTTATACATTGTAATATCCTGAATTTTCTATCGGTCGATGGTAAAAAAAAACTGTTATGCGGCGGGTCCAACTTGAGGTCGGTGTACGATCGATCGATCAGCGTGAGATCGACGCCCTTTTGAACAGACAACTTGAGGTAAGCCGCTAAGTGTGAGGTCACAACACGATCGATCGGTGACATTTTGTGCTTAGTCGGCGTTTCCAGGAGCTGACGACGTTTCTGCCGGCGCAGATAACGTCCTTCGCTTGTCTGGGAGCTTCGAATCAGAGAACATATAACATTTTTGAGCAATGGTTTTTTCACAGCCTTGCTTTATATTTTATAATCTTTTTTCAACATATTCATATTCATTCGCTGTTTGGTCATATATCTTAGCCATGCAGCGCCATGGTTCTTCTCTGCCAGGCCTTCTTGTCGGCTGCTTCTCGGAAGAAATGGGGGCCGATCTCCTTGATGAAAACGTCTCTCCAGCGCACACCCGGCTTTCCTCTTCCTCGCTTCGGTCCACGTGGGTGCCACTCGGTCAGCACTCTGGCCCATCTCTGATCACGCATTTGTGCAAGCCGACCACAACACAAATACTTTTTCCGGAGGCATTCGGCAATTATGTCCCAGCTCATAATTGGAAATGAAAATCTTCCCTAGAAGCGTTCCTGTCACCATCTTAATACCCACAATTTAAAAAAAAAACAAATGCTGACTTAGATTTATTAGAAACAACATATCATCTTTCTAGTAGTGGAGTACTTCACAGTTAAATTTACACGAGAAAGATAGATGTTTTTCACTTTAATAGACAAGTACAAGTGCTGCTGAAAATTGTGGCTTGGCTTTGAGAAGCCACGGATCCGCTAGATACAGAGGATGATTAATTCAAGTAGTCTAAAATTGAAAAGGCCTTCAATATGAAATTTGTTTTTAAGATGAAGAATATCAGTTCGAGTGGAATAGTCTTTGTCACCATGACTTACTATATGTTCACAAGCATGTATTCAGGTTTCTAGTAAACAATCTTCAATTTCATACAAGCTTATTTCACTCTTTTACGGTTCAGTAGAATAATAGAACTCAAATCGGCAGTATCAGAAGACCAACGGCCAAGGACTTAAACCTTGCAATGTCCCTGAATTTTCGTTCGTCGATGATAAAAATTAGGGTATCTGTTATGCCAAGTGTATTTTATTATCACAAATGGTGAGGTTTTTGTTCGCAGTTAATGCCTACATGGGATCATTACAGTTTTTTGGTCACGACAAAGTAAAAACATAGGGTTCACCGTCCAGCGTGAGATCGACTTCCTTCTGAACAGGCAACGTGAGGTCAGTCGCAGAAAGCAAAATTCTTTCTCAACGAATATTATAGCAAAAATATAAAGCCAGTTTCGTACATTTCATCAATTTTGCAAAAATCAGGGTGCCGTGGTTGTTTCCTTTGTTAATTTTGGCATGACCACAATTTATGTTAAAAGTGTAGAACTGATCGGTATACGTGTTTTCAAAAACTTCGGCTACATGTATTTTATAGTGAATGTAGTTTTGTTTTGTTTATCCAACCGCTCTTCTGTACCTCGGCGCTACGTTGTGGCCCAAGTGACGTCAATTAGCCGTTTGATTTTGAGACAAAACGAATTTTAAAGGTTTTAATTAGTGGATTGGAGATTACTTTGTTCACAACATTAACCACTATTACTACTTTCTTCAAAACCTTGCTTAGAGAAGAGTAATACATGCAATATATGCAGAACGCGATCGAAAATCGTACTGCATCATTTCCGTATTCTCTTGATAAGAGCGTTTCCCGGCAGTATAAAAGTACCACCACTTCTGAAGATTCATTCGGCAATGAGGTCCCTTCTTCTTTGTGTTCTTGGAGTCGGTTTTGCTTTGGCAGCTCCGGCTGCTGCTCCGGCCCAAGAAAATATTCCTTTGCGTATGTTTTTCCTGTTTTTAAGCAAAGTTGTTTTTTTAGAATGCCCCCCTCAGACCTTAAAGGTTGATAGTCAATGGACCATGGCCCCTACCACTTTCGCTGCAAATCAGAACTGCATGTTTACTGTAAGATTTTGAGTATTTTCCAAATTTGTGAAAGTTTCAGTTCGAAATTCCATCTGATTCTTACGCAATTGTTGAAGTCAACGCGAATGACATTGGGTACCTGGACGATGTCTACATCAGTGACCAATATGGGGATACCATAGGGTTTAGGGATTAGGTTGAACTTAACTTATTAAAGGTTTAAGTAAAATGACAAAGGACAACAACTGGTCTACCTCTCTAGCTTGGCCAGGAACAGTAAAAGTTGTTATGTACATCCATGCCGAAAGCACTCCTCAAATTGGAATCAACATTATTGTGAAGAAAGGTTCAATCCTAGTGTTTGTGACAAACTTTTAAAATTTATTTTAGCAGCTTCTTTGGAAAATGTTGTCGCACGTGTCCCTACAAGCAGCAACTCGCAGTCGACGGTTCTGTACCTAAGCGATTGGGTTGAGGGTACCTCTTACGTCTTTACGTCCCAGTCATCAAAGGTGGGTAATACATGAAAACTTCTTAGACAAATGAATTTTTTTCAAAAAGCCATAATTTTAAAAGTGCCATTCTTTTGATGTTGCCATTGTGCCTATTTTTGCTTAACAAACAAAACATCATGAACTTTCAGCCTCAGTGTTTCGGAGACTTACCAATTTTTAAAGAACTAACTGGTTCACCATCAAGCACAAAGAATGTATATGTCATTTTTAAAACCACAATTTACGTCGCAATAAATGACAATGAGGGGAACCGAAAACGGTGAAAATTAGTTGCACAACGTTTAGTTAACTAAATTTGTTGTGCTGGTAACAATGCTTTTACAAAATTACTCGCAAAAATGAAAATAACAATGTCAAACTTTCGTAAATTTCGTAAAACGGTAAGAACCCTAATTGTTTTGACTTTTCGGATATTTTTTCGACTTTTCGGGGGGGGGGGGGGGGCTCGAACTTCAACCTAACATTATGGCTTCAACTGCGAACGTTTATGTTGTACAACTGTCTATCGAAAGCTTTTTTTCGTTAGATAAGTCAGAAAAAATTGATTTTGGAACGACATACAACATTTAATCCTTATCGCTCCCTTAAGGACCTTAAGGTTGTGTCCACATTCGAAAAGAGGTGGGTTTTGCGACTTTTAAGGTCCCAACCAACTAATTTTCACAATTTCAGCCAAATGTATTTTTTCAAACTGCTCCTATTCCAAAAACTCGAAAAGTAGGGACAATGCATTATTGGGAGTATTGGCAAGCAAAAAAAAATAACAAATAAAATATTCCAATTCTTGTTGGCAAATTTCGTGTTTCAGATCAACATCAAAGTGGCTGACAACTCGCTTTCGGGCGATGAAGAGTCCCTCTACACAAATGTGTTTGTATACGATGGTGACCAAGTCGTGGGAACGTGAGAATAACCTAAAATTCAAGATTATTGCTATCTTTTTAGGCTCTACCAGATGTACCAAAGCCAAGACTTCATTTCTAAAACAAACAAGGTTACTTTGTACATGGCGAAGAAAACCATCTTTAGGGCTGCTGTCATCGTCACCGACCAGTCAAGTAAGTGTTCTTTAAAACAGGAATTCAATGTTATTTAGATATTCAAAACCTCGAGGCTCATTATGTCACGTACGCTCCATACGAGCAGCCCGGTGGAGTACAGACTCACCTGATCTCTGGAGACACTGTCAAGGAGGGAGCACTGACGATCATTGGTGACAAGGACGGATCTACCCCAATTGATATTTTGCTTCTGAACAACCTGGTAAAACAAATTTCCATATGGAAGGCCTTTTCGTTTTAGGACGACTTGAATGGGTCTTTCTCTGTCGCTAGCGGAGGACCCCTTGCTTCTCACAGCCAAGCCACTCAGCTAACCAACGCCGCCCTCCCCGTACACCTGTCCAGCAACGTTAACACTATTTACCTTTCTCGTGGCAGTGGAACTGTGAAATACTCCACTACTGGAAAGTAGTTGTGATCTTGTCATAAATGCAAACCTGCATTTGTTATTTGATTGCTGGGCGTAGGCTTTAACACCGGTTGTATAGAAGGTTAGCGTTTCTAAGGTTCAATAGCTACATGGTTTTAATGTGTGGGAACGAACCAACTGTTGCCACAATCGAGGAAGATCCTGAATTAGAAAGCAAGGATGTGAAAAACACCACAACTTTAAAGTTCTACCCTGCATTGAAGTCCCCAGGCAAACGCCGAGAAGGCTATCTGCCCTGGTGGAAACGTCGTCAGCCCCAGGAGACGCAGACTGAGCAAACGATCCCGCCGATCGAACGATCTGGCTTCACACTTAGCGGCTGACCTAATGTTCTCAAATACAAAACAGACAAAAGCTGACCACACGCTTTCTGGGGCTGACCTCACGTTGCATGTTCAGAATTGCGCCGATCTCATCCTGATCGATCGATCGTTCGTATACCGACCTCACGTTGGACGCAGAACCCCTGATTTTCACCCTTAAGTGTTCGAAATGTTGTGATGTGATCCCATGTCTCCGTTAACTACCGAAAACCCCGCCATTTTGATAATAAAATAACCGTAGCATAGCAGATTCAGAGACATTACAATATATATGCCCCTGGCTGTTGGTCTTCTTATGTTGCCGATTTGAGTGCTATAATCCTACAGAACTGTAAGAGACTGGAGTAAGCTTGTGTGGAATTGTACATTGCACACGGGAAAACATGAATTCCAATGAATCAGAGCACCCCATTTTTTTACTACCCACGATCCCTACAGGCAGCTTATCTGCAATTAGTACAGCTCAAAACCAAATATGTTCTGGTAATGTTTGGCACAAGACAAAAAAAAACACAGTTCTCTCTTATCTTGTGAATATAAAACCTGATATAAACATTTTTGGGAGATTTGTGGCATCATGTCTACTTTTCGATCTCAATTATGAACGTTGCAAGCTCAAAGTTTATTCTAATTAACATTCTAGTTTCCAGTGGTGGTGATCTGAACAGTTCCAGCACCACGAGAAATGTAGATAGTGTTGACGTTTCCAGTAAAACGTTTCGGGGCAGCATTGCTCAAAGGAGTAGCCTGAGGGTGGGAAGCCACAGGTCCTCCACTGACAACGGAGAAGGTTCCACCCAGGTTGTCCTAAAATGAGACAATTGTAACCAGTTTCAACGTTACTATACCAAGTTGTTCAAATCCGATACGGTAATAGGATTGGAGCCATCCTTATCCCCAATGATCGTGAGAGTTCCCTCCCTAGTGTTAGTCTTTCCTCCGTCGATCAGGAATCCCCGGGTCTTATCCTTCATCTGTACAGGAGCATAAACGACATAGTGATCTCCAAGGAGGTTCACATCTGAATAATCGTTAGGAATTACCACAATGTTTTCTTACTGGAGTTGTCGGTGATGAGAACAGCGCCTCTGAGGTTAATCTTCTTGGCGAGGTAGAGGGTAACTTTGTTGGTCTTGGAGACGAAAAGGTTGGTGTTATAAATCGAAAGAAGCCTAAACTTGTAGTTTTTTAGGGGTTCAAGAGTGATTCTTACGTTCCCACGAGGATATCTCCATCGTATACATGGACATTGGCGTATTGGGTTTGAACATCAGCATCGACGGAGGTGTCAGCGGCTTGGATGTGAACCTGAAAGATGAATTTTAAGTATGTAAAGATATGTTTCAACAAATAAAATCCGATGAAAATGTTACGCAAACCAAGTTCATTGGCGTAACGTACCTGAGAAGCCTGAGAAGTGAAAACGTAGGAAGTTCCCTCAGCCCAGTCGTTAAAGTAGAGAACAGTAGATGGAGAATTGGTGCTGGTAGAAACACGGTTGGCGTTGGCCAGAGGAGTAGCTAAAAAAGAATGAATTATTTAAAAGCATCAATTGAAGAAACAAACCTTTCTTCACGGTGAGGTTGATTTCCAACTGAAGAGTGGGGGATCCGGGTGTCATGATGTAGACCTGAACATTTCCAGGCCAAGCAAGAGAAGAAGACCAGACACCAGTCCTTGTCATCTTTCTGAAGTTTCTCTTTAAATAACCTGAACTATTTTCAAACCCAATGGTCTCTCCAAAGTCATCGTTGATGTAAACGCTGTCCGAATATCCAGCGTTTTTAGTGTTAATGTCAACAATCACGTAGGAGTCGGAGGGGATTTGGAACTGAAATGAAAAATAATTGAATACTCATCTAAACTAACATTGAAGTAGCAGCTCTGTCCACCGGCCATGGCTGTAGATGGCAAACTCCATTGCGTGTCAACCTTGATGGTTTGAGTTGAGCAAGCTTAAATTGCAAATAACATCAAGTAGAAAATATGACAAACTCAGAGGACCAGGAGCGGCGAGGGCCACGCCAACAGCCAATGAAGCGCAAAGAAGGAGGTGCATCGCTTGGTGGAGCACCAGCTGAACAGGCTCTTTTATACTGTAAAAGTGACGTTGTTATCAGATACTATCCGGGAAACTCCCACTAGATTTTTTTGTTATCTTGGCAGATTCTGTGGAGTTTGGTTTTGTTGGTGATAAAGGTTGAAGCATTCTGGCGTGCAAAAACGGTAAGTTTGAGGAATACCCCCCCCCCCCACAAAGGAAAGTTCAGGATCAACAGTTCTTAGTTAATTCTGTAGTGCGTTATCTTTGTTTTGACTTAGAACCGTTTGGTACTGAAACCTTTGCTGCAATAATCCTGTCCGCTGCCAAACCGCGTGAAACACAGAAAAAGAAATTAAATGTAGTTGTGTAAACATGAATTGGAAAAAAAGTAATGTGAGCACTAGTTTGAAAGTTAATGCGATATGCGATATCGTATGCGATAAATCTCATGCTGGAAAGTAGAATGCCAGCAACTTCTAAGCGTTTGTGAAACCCAATCATGTGCTTCTGAAACATGACCAAGATGAAGTTCTATGGGCATTACTAAATAATTACAAATATACTTACGGTTTATTGTCTAGGGTTGTTCCCTGAACCTCCAAAATGATTCACAGTTGTCGAATCATTTTGTTGGGACGACATTCTCACGGGGCTCCACTCCAGCTCGTTCTTTTAAGATCCTTACTCTGGACCTAAAATTTGAACAAATGATGGAACACCTTCAGTCATGGGGTAGGTTAGGCTGACAACCTTCTTTGGCAAGATATTTGACGATATATGACGTATCAGATAACCAGAAAGCGAAGGTTACAAATGCAAAACAGATCTGAACTTGACCGCTTTTTCCTCCTTTAGGTCGCTGATCCCACCGCCACAGCGATCTTGCCTCCCACTTGTAGTCGTGACTCTGTGACATTATGACGTTTAACAAAGTTGCGCGTTCTGTAGAAATAAAAATTTTCAAATAGGCGTTTTCCGAAGAGACGTCCCGCAAGTCACCGGAAAGCTTTTTGTCGATTCAGTTATCTGATTCTGTCTTTATGAGATTTTCGTTTACCCAATGATAAACAAGCCTAAGAAGCAAAGTTCCATTTTAGTTTTTTGTTTTGTTTTATTGCATTGCATTAAAACACCTGTGTGCATATGTGTGATTCTATGTAGCTTACCCAATGATTTCATCTTATCTGGAAGAGCCTAATCTGCTTTGCTATCCCACATATCAAGAATTGCGTATGTTTTCATGCTACGCTCTATCGAAAACGAGTGCAAGTGATGACAATTTTCGGCAATCGGAATAGAGCCAAATGTAATCAGAAATTGTCTGCAGTTTTGAAAATAGCATACAAAGAAACACATCGAAAAATTTATTGATGGTTGAATAGTTACGATGCATAAAAAATTCGCAGTTCTTCCGTTCTAATGTTTCTTTAATGTTGATAAAGCGGATAATCAGGGTTAGGTCGAGGTGGCAATACGTCATAGTCGTTCGTGAAAACGGGTGCAAATGTTGGTTTTATGCTGAGTTTGCGTGGTGGATGGGGTTTTGTTGACGAAAACCGTACAAGACAACAGGTTGTGGATTTTCTTACATGGCTGACGAATGACCCAGATATAAACTAATGGGCAGATATTCTCCTTTTCAGACACATTTTCTGTTTCTTCTTTTATGCTGTTTGAGTTTCAATTTGTTCAAATCAAGTCAACAAAACGATTTTTTTTTGTTTTTAAATTTGAAAATAAAGAAGTTGTATAGTTTCGCCTTCTTTGATAGCTTTGTTTTGCGAATATTTCACCGGATTTTTTTTAAAACCCCCAAGGCTAATATATATATATATATATATATATATATATATATATATATATATATATATATATATATATATATATATATATATATATATATATATATATATATATATATATCACGTCACGAACGGCTGGAAACCGGAACGTACGGTTACTTTTATCTTTGTTTGTTTTTAGAATGTAGAGCGAAACACTCACAACAGCCTAGAATTCAATAAAAAACTTTCCAGAATGTGGAAAGTGTTATTTTGTTTTCAAAGAAACGTTTCCAGAGATAGTTTCCATAGCCAGGTTATGAAAACGTTTCTTTGAAAAAAAAACTTTCCAAATTCGGGAAAGTTTTTTTAATGAATTCTAGTCTGTTGAGAGTGTTTCGCTCTATATTCTAAAAACAAACAAAGATAGAAGTAACCGTACGTTCCGGTTTCCAGATGTTCATGATCTACAAAACGTTAGTCTTCTGCGGGTTTCGCACGGTCATTAACTCATAAGGTGTGCAGATTAATTATAATTCCTGCTTGGGTCAATGGGCGGGAGAATGTGATTTCAGACAGTGCCCCAAAGCTAACTAATTCGGCTTTTTAGCAATTTCAAAATCGGAAAGCAATATGCAACGTTGTTTTAAGCGATAAACGAAAAACATGCCCTCCTATTGTCTCGCGACCTGCAGTTAGCGGCATTTTTGACCTACGCCCTTCGTTTCGGAAACTTGAAATCTTTCACGCTGCCCACTATTCAATGAAGCGACGATTATCCGTTAGATACAGATTATTGTGGAGACTTCTGCATTTTTTATTAAGTAATGTCAGCTTGCGGCCATCACTTCGGACCGCTTATGACCGTAATATATAGTGTAAAACTTGAGTAAATCAAAATATGTCGTTTATATGGTTCGTGCTTCACAGGTGAGTGAAATTCCAGAGAGGTGCAAAAACTGGTTTAGGTTCAATGAGTATCCTTGGCGGAGTCCAAACACAGGCCTCGGCGGTTAATTCTTCAAAACCACTGGTCACCCGTAGTTTTCACTTTTTGCCCCTTGCCGAGGTATATAAAAGTTTAGGCCTTACAAAATTACAAGAACCCTATCAACTATGTGCATATTTAAACTTTTTAAGACTGGGAATTTTACATTTACAATCGTAACTCCGGAAGTAATAGACCCATAACAATCGAGGCGGCGTAAACATCAATACCTTATCGACAGACCTTACACTCGCTATCTTACCTGTAAAACTGATCAAAAAATAATTTCACTGAAAAATCCGGAATCCCATTAAACATTGATCTGTTATCGCTGATAACAGATCGGCTGGTCGATATTTAGTGCTTCACCTGACTGTTTTCGCTGTTGAATATTGTTCGAACTGTTTTGAAATTACGCGAAAACCCCCTGGCAAGGTATTTTATCTCCAGAATCTGCTTTCGAAAGTTTGCATCGTTGCAAGCAATTTCTCATCAAAAAAATTTCCCAATAAAAAGCGACTCATGCAAACGTTTTATCAGTTTCCCTTTTGTTTTCCTTTGAGTATAGGTTTTCCCTCTGAACGAATATGGAATGTGTTCAAACTAAAATTACCCTTTGATATTATTAAAACTTTTAAACTTTTCTACAAATTGGATATCCCGTTAACAGAAGGAATGTTCATTTATTCACTGAAATTTGATGAAAGTTTGCTTTCGTTATAATCATCGCAAAGACCAATTCTGCGATTTTGGCTGCGTACATGGCCTGAGTATCCAATATTGCATGCGGTACTCTAGGAACAACATCAAAACATTGACACGTTTTTTTCGAAGTAGTTTTGGCACGGACTAAACACCTTTTATTTCAGTTTTCGATTGGAAACTTTTTGCGTAGGGACTGGTAACCCTGCAGTTTTTAATCTGTTTGCAAATTGCGGAATTCTCAAAAAGATATACATGTTCCTTAGGTTGATTTTTCTAAAAGTCAAACGAAATTTCTTGCTGGAAAATTGTTTGGATTGAAACAGCTGTGTTTTTTTAAACATCGCTTTCAAAAAAAACAGTTTGTATTTTAGGAGCCCAGCAATGTTCCTGACGTATTCCTCCGTTTCAGTCTACTTGTCGCCAGAATTGCTTGTTTTTGGAACGATTAGCATAATCCTTGTAAAATTTGTCTGGTCTTTTGTTTTGCAGGTAAGCGTTCTTTTATATTCCAAATTGTTTTTTGCTTTAGAATAAGCCTAATGTCGAAGTCAAGGATGTAAAAGTCGATGATGTTCAGCAGCAGAATTTGCTAAGGTAATTTTGGAAATTTTTGAATTTTACAAACTAAAGAGAAAGTATATTTTTTGTGTTTGCCATACAATCACTGAAGTTGGGAGAACTGTGAAAATCAAAAATATTTGAAAATGTGTTAGGAACAATGAAAGTCAGTGTCTGATCATTTTTAACATTTCCGCTAAAAAAGTAAAGAATTTATGAGCACAAGTTACCCGCCCTTGAAAGATGCGATACTTTTTTATATTTGAAGAAACTTGACGTAAAAATACCTAGGCTAAGGGTTTAGGGCATAGGTTTGTGCTTAAGAAAGACGTCAACGACGCGAATAAAGCACAAAAAACGTTTTTATTTTCTGTTTTCCAGAACAGATGTCGAGGACGAAATACCGCTCTTAAAATATGCATCTTTCCAACACAAGGTAAGATTAAGTTGCAATTTTGAAAACTGTTACCTTCAAAATTGGTTTTACCTTCCACAAATTGGTTTTTGTTTTAGGCATCTGGTCGTAGTGTCATTTTCTCGTTAGGAAATGGTCACATTGTTAAACAATGTATTCGAGACGAGGAAATTCTTTTCTATAAAAATGTTCCATCTGAACTTGTTCCCATAATCCCTCGTTGTTGTGCTATGATTCAGGTTTGACGTTTGTTTACTTTATATTTTTTACAATATTTAGAATCAAACTACAACAAGGTTGACTACCACATGTACATTGTGCAGTGAAAATTCACTAACCGTCCTTACAGGCCTGACTGGTTCATGGCTGGCACTAGAAGATCTCACTTTGGGCTTTAATGCGCCTTGTTTACTTGACCTTAAATTGGGCACCCGAACGCATCCCGATTCAGCCGATCAAGAGACCGCCGTAAGGAAGAGAGCAAAGTGTCTGAAGACAACGTCATCAAAACTTGGCTTCAGATTTGAAGGTCAGAATTAGAAGATTTTCCAGTTTTAACCAATGTTGGTTGAATACATCGCAGTAGAACAGCCTTCAACATTTTCTGTTTAAAAAAGCTCACTTTCAAAGATGGAACAATGGACTTCCATTCAAATCTGAGGCAAATCGTTTTGTCTGCTAAAAAACCAAAATGAAATAATGAAACGAATGCTCAAAGTTTCGTAACTCCTGTCACGATTGTGCTGTTGAGGTTATACAAGTTTCATTTTGTGGCAGCTGTTTCTGATTTTAATAAGAAACACTATGCTGTTAAAACTCTACTTTTAAACTTAACACTCACCTTTTAGTTGAACACTCAAATTTATTAAAAATCTCTCAAGCAGGAGGCTTTCTTATTTCCTTGTTTTCACCTACACGAATCGAGAAGCCCGGCTATCTTCAGTCGATTCTACATAAAATTTTGTACTGACTTACGAGAGCACAAAATTGGTAACTGCAGAGCACGTAAAATCAAATTTAACGTTGTAAATGTTCCAAAAGTACCAACTTTTGAGAATATTTCAATTTTGGAACTTTGCCAACACAATGTTTTTATGAATTTTCGAACAAACACTTTTAAACTCGTTGAGCGCAGATTAAAATTGGAAAATTTCACAAAAGTTGGTATTTTTGGTCATTTTCAACGTTAAATTTGATTTTAAACGTGAAAAACCGAAGAAAAAACATTTAATGTGACCGGAGGGTCGAGATACCAGTTCAACATCTGAGGAAAAATTGTCTTTAACTAATGTTAAAAGTGCTATCGGATTAGGGAAATCAGAGAAGTTTGAAAATGTGGATTCTCATGTTCCGAATAAGCGTTTCTCCTATTTTTTCTTTTTTCTCCCGTGAAAAATCGGTCCACCAAGTGGAAATTTTGCAACCTACATATATTAAACACATTTTTTGTTTTCAAAACCATCGAGTGTTTCAGGAATGCGGATACCAACATCTAAGGGTGATCTTTTACATGTTCACAAAAAGCAAGATCCAAGTCTCACTTTTACCATCGAAGAGCCACTCAAAATGTGTAAAATATTCTTTACTCATGTGCAACAGTGGAACAACATTTTGCAACAAATTCGTTGTATTAAAGAGGTAGGTATCTACTATTAGAGATTTTAAGAAGAATTTTCAGGTAGTTGGTAAACTAAACGGGTATCGATTCTACGCGTCGTCACTTCTTATCATCGCCGAGACTGGTGGGAAGAAAGCGAAAATCAGACTTGTTGATTTTGCCAAGACGACAATACCAGGAGTTATTGGAGACCACCATGATGGGCCGGATAGAGGGTGTTTGAAAGGGCTGGAGACATTGGAAAATTTGATTGTTGCTCTGTCAAATTAAATTCAAAATTGATTTCATTTAACTGGGAAAAACGCAATAAAATAGTATCACTTTGGTGTAGCTGAAAAATATGGAGTTGAAGTAAAAGAAATTGTCAGATTGGTTTATTCTTCGGAGAATGAAACTGTCTTTTACAGTTTATCAAAGCAGTGCGTCATTGTTAAAGACCGCAGACCAACTTTTACAAATACATTTTTATGTTTTTAATACCAACATAACTGAAGAAAGGTCCATTAATTAAACTTTTAATTTTACGGTTTGAAATTTCATTCAAAACGAAGCGAAATATTTCGCTTTGAATTCCCGAATTTGAACCCCGCTTTTTGCATTGTAGCCGCGGTTGGACGGGATGTGTCTTACCCGGGCACAGCCTCTGCTAAACAACGGACGTACATTTTGCTTGAATGCGGACATGCTACACATCTCAACTTGAAAATTCCTCTGAACTTGAAAATTGAGTACTATGAACAACATAATCGATTGTAATTTCTTCTGCACGGACAAACTTTTGTTTAAATATTTTTTTTTATTAAAATGTCTGTACTTCAAATAAAATAGCTCTTAGAATTCATGTATACTGCTGTGGTTTGTGAACAGCGTTTTTAGGCAAAATGCAATCAACATTTCGTCAAATGAACATTCCAATGGGTTTTATCGTGCAGTTTTGCAATCGAGTTTCTCATGCAAAAAGAAACACGTGTACGCGAACATTGCGAACATTGAAAAAAATTATTTGTTACCATTTCAGACTGCTTCGCCGCGGTCACTTCTGCGGTGCCTCGTCGTATTGGTGCGAATGATAAGGGATGCCCGCTGCTAGTTCTAATGTGTCATTCTGGCCGAGTGGTCTAAGGCGCTGCGTTCAGGTCGCAGTCCTCTTCGGAGGGCGCAGGTTCGAATCCTGCGGATGACAAAAGTTTTTTGCTTGCTGGTATAGAGTAGATTGCAAGTTTTTTGCATTCTGTGGCTAAATGTAAAGTTTTGTGCGGTCAGTGTCTTAATTTTGCAACTCTTAAACCTTCAGTAATTATTTAGTGGAACACTTTTTACATGATAATGGCCAAAATGCCATTTTTAAGGCTGTTTGGCGCATTTCAGACGGCTGTTTACACTCACTCTGACTTCTCTGCTCTCTCTCAACGAGTGTTTCGTTGGGCTCTTCCGGCGAATATCGGCATTCCACCGCCAAGGGGTTATATAAGCCCGACGCACACTAGAACACTCGCCCCGCGGGGCCCCGCGGGGCCTGCAAGTTTCTTGAATTGAACTGCTGTCATTGAAATGAAAAGAAGTGGAAATCACTCAAATTGAAATTGAATTGAAATTACTGAAATTGAAAAGAAGTGGAAATCACTCAATGTTGAAATGCAAAATGAAAAGCCCCCTCACTGGTCCGACCTTGACCGTGAGCGGTGGTTTTTTTCAATTCCTTTTTTGCAACTTTGGTTGTAAGCTTTAAATAGTTATTTTTTCTTGTATTTTTTGATTATCTGACTTTAAAGTCGTTTTTTCTATTGAAAAGAATGTTTTCATTTCATACGAAATGTTTTTTTCAATTTACAAAAGCACTGTTCTCTTTTTCTGTTTACTAAAATGGTTTTGCCTCAAAAAACTGGCAAAAAACGCCTCCAGCACCTCGAAATTCCAATTGAAAGCTTGTTTGAGTCCTAAAAACCAAATATATAGCATTTTTATAGTTTTCGCTTAATTAGTGATTTGTATGTCCAAGAATTTTCACATTTAAATAAAACATCAAACTTTGAATTCCGGTTTTCACCAGCAAGGGAGGCTGATAATCGGGATGGGACGGGCCGGGCCGTGAAAAATTAATAAAAGGGCGGACCCGAGTTTTGTTAAAAATATTTTTGAAAATGTTAATCTTTTCAAAGTCATTATCTTCTTTGTTGTAAAACAAAGTCTATATCATATTGTGCTAAGGAGGATTCGAACTACCCTATATAAATTTGTATTTTTTCATGGCCGAGTGGCTAAGAGGTAGGTCGGGCTGGCAATCCAAAGATGCCGCAGTTCGATCCCCCATTGGCAAAACTTTTTTGCCTTACTTGTTTTCTACATAAGGTATGATAGAGACGTCAGTCCTCCACAACTATTTTTCTCATCTGTCAGAAGTTTTGGCCTCTTCTTTCATAAACAAAAAAAACTGTTACACAGGTTCAAACCTGATGGGGGTTCCTTTTTCCTATACGGAATAACAGTTTTTCCTTTCATTTCAGCGCTGTTCTCAGGGGTCATTCTCCCTATCAACTTCGGAACCATTTCCCTAGTTTGTGGCATAATATTTACCCATATTCTTACTTCTCTGCGCTCTCTAGACGAGTAGTGTGTGGCGTTCATGTGGACAACATCAGAATTCTCACGACACAGGGTTAGATAAGCCCGGCGTGCACTACCAGATTCGCCCCCCGGGGGCGCCACAAAAAAATTAAGAAAGCCCTCGCTGGTCCGACCTTGACTGTGAGCGCTGATTAATTTTTAAAACAATATTTTCTTCTTTATTGGGACGGAAATTCTTTGCACAAGTTATGTCACAAGGTATTTTATTTAGCTGATCCTTTAATGTTCTTGAAAAATTAACAGTATATGTTTGTTCAAATGTTTTCGGTTCAAAAGAGTTGAAGAGTTACTTGATGACAAACCTCACTTGAAACAAAAATATATGTCTCTCTAAACACGGAATTTGGCCTTACTCGTTCAGAGCACGCATGGCTAAGGGCCTGGCCGGCCCGCAATTTTCTCTCCCCAAAAATGTTTTGACAACGGGGGATCGAACTGGGGTCACTTTGGTTTGCCAGTCCAACCTCTTAGCCACTAGGCCATGGAGAACATTGACTTTTTATAGTCGGCGCCATATTGAAATTATGCCAAAAACCGTTGCAGCAGTCTGCGTCTCGTGCGAGCGAGAGAGTGTGCAAAAAGCGAGACGCAGAGAAAGAAAAGCCGCTTGCCCTGCCGTTGCCGGCTGAATTCCATCTGGCTACAGCTATATATAGAGTAGTTCAAATCGTTCTTTAATGATTATCTCTTGCACATTGGGAACGATGTTTTCCAGCAAAAAGAACGGAAAAGTACTAACCTTGAAAGGAGTTAAAAAAAAACATCATGAAAAAAGAATTTCTCGGGCCCTCGACGGGACAACTCGTACTAAACGGGAATTCTTTGTTAGACGGGGTCACAATTTGTTACCTCTTTGAACAATTCTGGCGCTCTTGTAAAATTTACACGAAATGTTTGTTATTTCTTTGCTCAGAACAGTTACATGATGGCCAACTTGAAACCGAAAAGGAAAACTACTTGAAAACCCCTAAATTTAGACGCAGTTCCGTTGTTTAGAGTAACTTGGAATAAATAAATTTGTCTACAGTTTCTGATTTTTTAATAGATAAAGCGAGTTTTTTTTTTAAATCTTAAAAGGCACTTGCCCATTCGGGGACAAAAACAAAGACTTGATATGATTTGATGGGTACAATTTCTTGAAAGCGGTGGAATTGTTTATGACAATTAATGTTTTTTTTGTGAAAATTGGAAAAATAGCATTCAGAGAACACTATGTGAACCTTTTCTTATGCAGTTACCCGCGCTTACATGCACAACTCGGAATCTTAATGAAAATAACGTTTTCGAATGCGAATCATACTGCAGCGAAAGAGGAAACCTCGCGTGTCTCAATTGTTTGGGCGGCATTCTTGTTTTCGCGGCGCCGCGATCGCCGCGTATCGAATAGGCCGCGGCCAAACAAGTCCACAACGGGGGTATAGCTCAGTGGCAGAGCATTCGACTGCAGATCGAGAGGTCCCCGGTTCAACTCCGGGTGCCCCCTACTCTTTTGCTTTTTGGATTTAGGCTGCGTTTTGAACAATGGTTATATTTTACTGCTGCATTTAAATCAAACATTTATTTTCACACAGAATAATTGCAAAAGACAAAAAGATGGTTTTCTTCATAGAGACGCGTTAATTACTTCAAATAAATAGTAATAAATAAAACCAAATAAAGATATGACATTCAACAACTAAATTGAATCCTAGAAATGAATAACATCAACAATGACAAGCAATAGGGGAACACTTATTACCATTGAACATCTAAAAACCAACTTTTTTTTGAAAATAAGTGAATATGTACCTTTAAATTCATTTTTTCTAAAACCCTTTTTCGACAATCAGTAATAACATGCATAATCAGTAGTGGTTCAATTACCAATCCGACACAACTAACAGTTCCTTTAAAATGGTTCGTATCGAAGAATTTTAAGTGAGTGTGCAGTTGAATTTGCACAATGATAAAAGGGATAGTAAAGAATACAAATGGCACCACTGTCTGTAAATTAAAATTGAAAAAACAGGACAATTGAAATTCACCTGAGATATTAACAACAGAAATAGGTTTTTCTGTTGAGGCAACTGTTGAGAATCTTTATTGAGTTTTTTGATTACTCGAATTATTAGAAAACAACACGTTGAAGCAACGGAAATTGAAACAATTCCCAAAATTGCAAAGCTAATAACTGACAGGTAATACCGTTTCTCGGACTCGAACGGTTGCTGAAAGTGAGGTGAAAGGTTAAATTTTACAATAATACTTTTTGTTTTCTTCCAATATAGGCGACTTTAGATATATTATAACCAACCACCGACGAGGCTTCTGGATAAATCATCCCGTCGAATTTTGAGGAGGGCGTTAGAAAAAATAGTGAAACTGTTATCCAGACTAGAACAGCGGTAGACATTGATAAAGTTATATAAGAATATGGTCGCTTGTACATTTTTAGGATTACCGTTCTGAAATTTTTTTCCAATTTTCTAACTTAATGCAAATTCATTTAAGTCATGATTCCTATAGCAAAGGATTTTAAAGAAAAAGGATGATAAACAAACATTAATTTAATTATTTGATCTATTTTACATAAAGCCAGATACTTTTCCCCGCAAAAAATGCGGGGAAAAGTCGGTAATTCAGTGATTTTCTGACACAGTGGGGTTTTATATTACGCTGAATGTAGTGATTGTGCCATTTGATGAAAAAGCAACATACGGGAAGATATTTTGGTCGAGGTCCAAAAAGTTTCTTAATTTATTTTAAGACTGGTGCCTAAAGCATAATCCCGTTTTATTCAAAAAGCTCTTTTATTCGTATTAATGGAGACCAAACGATACCAAGATTGGCTCATCAGCTGGCAGGGCCGAGAAAATTTGATTATTTTAATTTTTATGGCCGAGTGGCTAAGAGGCCGGACTGGTAATCCGAAGTTACTCCAGTTCGATCCCCCGCCGACAACACTTTTTGCCTTACTTGCTTTATGCATTAGGTAAGATAAAAAAGCAATTCCTGCTCATAGGTCGTGAAAATCTTTTTTGATCAACTTTTAGAAATTTTAACTTCGGGCCGCGGGCCGGTCCTGGGCCGGTCTGGCCCGTACCCGGACCTTGGACGAAACGACCAGGACGTGGATAAAAAAGATTACTAGAGCTTTTACTTGGTTCACAGTGGGTTTACAAGATTGTTTCAAAGATTCACAGCAATAGTTGAAATAACACTCGCTTTAATTGGAATCGGGTAAATTCCATCTACGGTTATTGTTTTTTTTTGTATTAAGCACAAATAGTAAAACAAATGGGGCAAAGTGTAACGACAATATGAAACACTGTTAATGGTTGGATTGGATCTCATTGCAATCAACATTTTTCTTGACTAACGAAACGTGAGAGTCAGTTTTGATGTTTCATGAGAACTTGCGTCACCTGTTGACGACAACACCATAACGGTAGACGAAAGATAGACAAATGATCAATGTGAGGATTCCGTAACACAAACAGTACAACACTAGCAGAGCAGAATCCACACTTCTGTTGACCAATTGCTTTGAAGCGTAGAATAACATCACATTTTCTGACACATAGTAGCACTGAAAGTGAGGTTTTTTGCTTTTCCATCCATTTAAGTGGTTCATGCTATTGAAGGAACCTATTTTGGTAATGTGGTCAAAAGAATCGAATTGACGCACTATCACAGGCTTTCTCTTTTTTAATATGTTTACAAAAACTGCTGAAAAGTAATATATAAGTTACTAAAATGCAGTAAAACTTCTTTGATACGGAATTAAAAAGCGCATAATAGCGCAAGGCAGGCTGACAATATTTTGAAAGCTGATTATGAACTTTAATTTCAAAGGCTATATTAAAATCCCATTGAAGCTTCGCATAATGTAAAATTTCCGTCCTCCCGTTCCTCGAAAGCTCACGTCATTATTTTAAAAGCAAACACTTTCTATGCACTGTTCTTTTAAGACGTCGTCTTTGGGAAACTCGAACAGGCCACTGTTTTATGAAAAAAAAACCTATTAAAAGTGAATTTTTTCTGATCAAATCGATGAAAAAATCTAACTTCAAAGAGTAATTTCGTTATAAAGATAACGGAATTTTTTGACTTTAGGTTTTCAAACTCTACGCAACAACACGTAGAATTCAATGCTGCCAATCCCATTTTGCGCAACGTTGATGTCAAAGATCGACAAATTCGAAAAAGTGCTTTTTTAAAATTTTGCTTTTAAATTTTTTTTCACGCGACTTTCAAAAAGTAAGCTTTTAAATTTTTTTACGCGACTTTCACTATTTGAGTTAAAGAGTTAAAAAATTCACGGCAGAAGCTTTCAAACGTCATTTTGACCGATTTTGAATAAAAGCTTCAGTACCCTACCGTAACTCGGGTGAAAATTCGATATCCTAAAAGTTTCAAAATGGCCTATATGGGTCTTAGTAATATACACAACTTGTGGGTCAATTTTAAGACTGTCGACTACTTTCTAAGACAGTTGCCTAAACTCGAATTTTACAGAGACGCTGTATAACAAACATAGAATTAACGTTAGTCTTATAGTTAAGACACGATTTCTGTAATAGTCGAGCAGTATGGGAGGCCGTGCGACATGACATCTTGGATTTTGCTCAAACTTTGTCACAAACGTTTATTTGATATAAAAACACTATTTTGAAGCGTTTGTATCGTTATTGATTTTCGGTCCCGGGTTACGGTAGGCCGCCCTGGGTTACTGTAGTTTGCCCCAAAATGGTCTAAACAAGGCAACATGCATACCAAACGATGTATTAAGGTACGTAGACAAATTTTGATGACTACTGTATCCAAAATTCACACGTTGAAAATTGTCAGAATTTTTTAAATGACGAAAACCTTTATTTTTCGAGGTTTTTTGACTTTTTGACTATTAAGGACCAATTAGTGGGCATTTTCACAAATTTGGTCAAATTCTACGCAAAAGTTGCTACAACATAAAAAATTAATACTTAAAAATTCTGGGCTACAATATACTCAAATAACACGTTTAAACAGATGAAAAACAATATTTTTTCCAAATTGCATTACAAATCAAACATAATTTCAGTTTTTTGAGCTCTTGAAATAAAAGCATCAATGTGTGGCACCATAAAAGCAAAAAAGAAACATAACGAAAGTTGGAAATAGCCTCATTTGGTGAAAATCATTGTTTCTCATCTTTTTAAACGTGTTATTTGAGTACATTGTAGCCCAGAATGTTTAAGTATTAATTTTTTATTTTGTAGCAAATTTTGCGTAGAATTTGACCAATAGTGAAAATGCTCACTGATTGGTCCTTAATAGTGAAAAACTCAAAAAAACCTCGAAAAATTAAGGTTTTCGTCATTTAAAAAATTCTAACAATTTTCAAAGTGTGAATTTTGGGGACAGTAGTCATCAAAATTTTTCTACGTACCTTAATACATCGTTTGGTATGCAGGTTGCCTTGTTTAGACCATATTGGGGCAAACTACAGTAACCCAGGGCGGCCTACAGTAACCCGAGACCGAAAATCAATAACGATCCAAACGCTTCAAAATAGTGTTTTTAAATCAAATAAACGTTTTTGACAAAGTTTGAGCAAAATCCAAGATGTCATGTCGCACCACTATTCAAACACTAGAGAAATCGCGTCTTAATTAATAAAAAAAAACAAACATACTTATATATGGTATTTTTGATTTTCAGAAACAAAAAACAAAAATGTGTTCCAAGATTATAAAAAAGGTCGGTTTTTTCATTGAACAATCTTTAACCAGGACAGCAAATCAAAAAAAAAATTTTAGGTTAACTTACAGGTAGTAGAAAAAGCTGAAGAAAAGCGAACAAAGCCGATGTAGAAGTGTAAGAAAATAGCAGATAACTGTCTGCACCAGTACGAACATTTGAAGAGGAATTTGTGGTGGAGCACTTAATAATAGGAAGCAACACAAGATTAAGAACAAAAGCCAGTACAGCCGAAGACAATGACACGATTTCTATGAAAGACATACTGAACCCCTGAAACACAGAACTGGAATCTTTTTCGGGAATTGTGGCTCGAACTTGAAATTGTATTATTCTCACGTGCCACCAACAGATTTTCAAAGAGAAATCACTGCGGTCATTTTCTCTCTCAAAGAATCAAAATATGGGAAATGAACTGCGTCTACGAACATGTTCAGTGAGCAAACCTTGATGTTTGTTTCTTTGCATCTGATGACTACTGATTTGGAGGGCTTAGAATTGAATGAAGCATGTGCCAAAAAGACGTCAGCATCTTTTTATTTGGTTGGTTGAAGTGGATCTTTGAAACTTTTTAAGAGGGGAAGTGATCTTCTATCTAGCTACGGACACAAGAGATGTTCATGGGACGGATTAGTCCATTGAAAGAGTCCAAATTCGGCTTCCAAGCGAAGGATCATTAAGTTCAAAAATTTCCATGCTTCGCTACCACTGCCTATTAAAAAAACTGCTTATATTACCGGAGTGATTTGGGTCGAGATCGCTTGGTTTACGCATTGTTTTCGCAAAAATACAATGAGTAAGAATAATCTAGGAACGGAAATTGTACAACGATAGTTGTGAGGTAAATAAAATAAAACAAGTATAGAGTGTTTGCAAAAACATACGCATAATTTATAAAACAACACACACACACACACTGAGTAGAAAGGTTTCGTGGAAATTCGAGTTTATCAAAGATGCCTTATGACGAAATAATGGCCACAGAAGGGAAGTGCCCACTTTAATAATTGGCGTACTTTTGAGATAGGAAATAGGGTTTTTTATTCTAACACTCCAAAAAACAGCAGTTGGCAGAAGCATGAAGGGGCTCAATGTGGGCGTGCAAATCAAACCATCTTCCATCCGTCACTACCTATTTCCTCTACACACTACACAGATTGTCAATTTCCTCTACGAAGGGGAGCAGAAGGAAATGAAACTGTTCGTTCAGTGTGGTTAAACGTGCAATTCACCAAGTAAACGTTTTATCGAGAGGTGTTACAACGATTCTAAACAGTACAAGAACAGATTTTCAAAAACCAATTTAACAAAAAACATTGGTACGCCAGGAATCTGACTGCCAAACAAGAATGATTAAATGATTAAAATGATATGGAGGATTAGAATAACGATCTTACCTGCTATTGGTTTAGTGATCGAATTGGGAACTGAACCGCTTTATAGAATAAAAAAGCGAGGTTGCAGAAAGGAAAAAAAGCTATCTGTATATTCATGTGAACGGTGATAAAGACGTAAAAGTACCAAGTGTCGTTCCATCGTAAGCACCTGGAAATTCCACGGTAAGGGAAATAGCCATTTTTCGTTTATTCGTGTGACTGTTAAAGTGTGTGGAATTGTATGTTATGAGTGTATACGTAAATGTTTCATTTTTAAAGTTGGTCTTCTTCTGTTATTGAGGCAGCGAACCCTTCAGGCAAAGTTGGAACAAAATGTTTGACACGAGGAACTTGACGACTTTGCCGAAAATCTAAGAATGGAAAAAAAACTATACTAGTCATTAAACCTCCTTCGGCCGATTTCGCTGCGTACATGCCCTGAGTTTCCTAGATTGCACGCTTTACTCTGGGAACAACATCAAAACAGTGGAACGTTGTTCCGAAGTAATTTTGGCACGGACTATACCATGACGCCTAATGGTGAGTACTCGTTATCACAGTTGGACTTATATTTTCCGGGGTTGTCACGGGCCATGACACCCCGGCCCAGCCCTGAACGGCCCATTCGGCTGTTTACCCTGGACTACTCAGTCAAATTGCCACCCACAATATCAGGGTTCGATCCCTGTCGGTGACATTCTCTTTGATTCAGCTAACATTAGCATGTATGTTAGTAACAAACTTTATTTAGTTATTCAAGTCAAATTCAAAAATTGATTGTTCCAATTCGTCCCAAAGCATCCCATCGGCCCGCCCCGGCCCGCGGGCCGCAGGGGGCCGCTCTACCCGAAAAATCTCCGTTTTCCATTCACTGTGTTCGCTGGATATCTCTCCCGTAATTCCGTCTCGGTTCGGGGAAAGAACAAGCAGAAAACACGAAGACAATGCCTATTTTGCGGCACCCCTATCTTCAAAATTTCGTCTTTTTGAATGAAAGCAATATCACCCTTCCATAGGAATTGACGGAAAAGTGATAAAAAAAGCTAAAACCAACTGAACGCTTTGTTAAACTCAGCACTTTTTGAATATATTGCCCAGTACTACAGCTTTCTAGCTTCTTTTCAATAAATTTCAGCTAAGAAACGTGGAATCATTATGCAATCTGATCACGAAAACTTTTCGCACTCTTAATTTGTAATCTATTAGTGCTCGCCGTGTGTTTCACTCCGTCGTACTGTCGCCTCACCCAGATTATTCTCCCAATGTGTCGTGTTTCTATTTTTTCATATGATTCTTCACACCACGGAGGATTTTCTTGCCGTCTTGCACCCCTGCTTAGTGGTAAACTCGCGCCGCCTCATTGTGCCCTTTGAAAGAATATCGATCTGCCTTGGCTTTGTCCCTGATCAGGCGAGGGCAGACAGCTGGCGACGAGAGCGACGCCGCCGGTACTGTTCGTGCGTCCCAACGATGCCATTTCTGCCGCGCCGCATCGGCACGGCGAGCGGTCGGGAAACACGAGGAATGGTTTTCGAGTTAGGGCGCCGCCCAATCAATTATATTGGAGAAACACGCGTCTCAGACACCTAAACACGGAGAGAGAGACAGAGAGAGACATAGATAGAGAAAGAGAGAGAGAGATAGACAGAGAGAGAGACAGAGAGACAGAGCGAAAAAAAGAGAGAAAATAGGCAGAGAGAGACAGAGAGAGACGTATAGTGACAGAGAGATACAGAGAGAGAGACGGAGAGATAGATTGAGAGAAATAGAGGAAGGCAGAGAGAAACATAGAGAGACAGAGATATATGTATATATAAAGTGATACCGAGAGAGAGAGAGAGAGAGAGAGAGAAATAGAAAGAGATTTATACAGAGAGAGACCAACTTATAAATAACATAAACTAAAGCGTAATGTTTTGTCTTTGTTTATAACCTTTTCTCTCAGTTTTAGTTTTATTAAATCCTCGTTTTAAATCGAATTTTCATAGAATTTCTTTCCAGAGGGCGTTTTCTTGCCAATACCAAATGCCTCCACGTTCAGAGGACTTTCACCAGGTGAATTTGGGGAACGTGTGGATAATTTGTGCTGTTTTAGTTTCCTCTGCCAATCGGGCATAGAGATCGGACCGTTCCTGAGGGTGTCCTTCCTCCCCACTTCGCTTTCGTAGATGATCCCAACGTCATCGCTCGTGCACGGGTAGCCCTTCAGAATCTAGCCATTAGAGAAGTTCTTTATCCTGCTCCATCTCAACCGGCTGTTCCTGGCGCCTCTGCTCAGCGACCTCTACGCGTTTTGCAAAGCCGTATCCAGGTAAAATCGGTTTTAAATTTTTAACGAAGACTGATTTAGAACTGGCTTCTGCCCCACTCGGAACTTGCTATCTATCGCTTTATTCAGCTCTTCAGAGCTATGGACCTGGTTGTCGAAGTACCTATGATACAAGGTACTATGATTTCCTGTTCTTCCAACTTATGTATGTTTTGCAGCCCGCCCTCGAGGAGGATGAGCAATTCTGACACGGAGGACGAGACCTTGTTTTGCTGTTCTTTCGCCGGCACTATTCTTTGCGGGTTGCTCACCGATGAGTTTCAACGTGTCGATCTTCACCTCCTTATTGCCGCAATAAATTTGACATTGAACAGGCGAAAGTCTTCAGAACCGAAAATGACTACTTTCAAGACAGGTAGTAAGACAGGCATGATCCGTCTTAGGCGGATACGCAACAACAAGGGTTGTTGCGCAACACTTGCATGCTGCGCAAAGGTTTTGCCCAGCGGCACCTTTATAATCGTTGTGTTGCTATTCTTTGTGGGCTTTTCATGCACCCATTGAGGCGGCCGAAGGCCGCCGAACCCAGAAGCGGGCCGAAACTTCTGGTCTTATACAAAATTGGAGTACCTCTATCTGTCTGTTCGCACCCTTGCCCTGCGTTTTCAAGGGAAAGAGGGGGTGGTGCAATAGGTAGCGATGTGAGCGCGGCAATGTACAGGAGGGTGGCCCGGCACCGCTGGGTCTCGAAGCACCCAAGTGAAAATTATCAATTACTTATGCTGTCGCAAAACGTGAGTCATTCAAAAACGGCTATTTTTCAGCCCAAGGCGGCCGAAGATAGTGGAACCGGAAGCGGGGGAGCGTCTATAACTGTCGCCAAAGCGGCATCCCACCAAAAGCGGTCTTAATGCCGGATTCGCGATGCGCAGGCGGAAATAGTGTGCAACTAGCCGAGACGCAGAGACCAAGCGGCTTTTTTCCAAAAATGCTCGTTCGAATTGTAGATGTCAAATATCAGGCGGTAAGTTTTCACAACGAGAAGATTAGAATGGCGCAAGACAGCCTTAGGCGGATCCTCCAAAGCGACGACGGCTGCGCAACACTGCCATGCCTCGCAATGTTTTTGCCTAGCGGCGCCTTTGTAATCACTATGTCGCTTTTCTTTTGTGCAACAAAGCCATAAAAACGGCAAAGGCTCCATGAGATCAGTTGACATGCCTTCAAAATTTTTTAAACAATTGCAAATGGACTACCTCTGCCTGTCTGTTCGCACGCTGCCCTTTATCTCCAAGTGCGAGAGGGATGGTGCGGTGGGATAGTGGGGAAGAGTACATGCGTGAACGGACAGCGAAGGCCGCAAAGCGGCTCTAGGCAGCCGAAGGCCGTTATTATGGGCCTTGTGGACCGCCCGTAAGAACGCATTGGGGCGGCGGATTGTCTGGGTTTCCAGAGGTCTCAACCTTCAGAATACGGCTCAGCCTTTAAAGATTAGGTTGTCCGTGGCTGCTCTTCCTGTCTGTAAACGATGACACAGGCAATAACACGGGGCCTATTAGTCACCCCCCAAAGTGTTGATCTCATTCGATCGAACTCCCATTGAATGAACTTAAAGGACAATGATTGTGTCATCCGTTGCGCGTCTCGCCTCCGCGAGCGTCTCATCATACCGCTTAGTCAAAATTAAAGTATTTTTAAACCCAAATTATCATTTTTACAGAGCTACACAAAAACAGCGAAAATTGTCAAAGGTCGGCAACATCACAACAACAAAAAAGCGTCTAATGTGTTGCTGAACAACTCGGCTTTCTAAACATTTCGAATATGAAACTCAGTATTTAGAGGCTGTTTTGGCGATGATTTTCTGCGCCCTCCAAATTCTGCGCACTTTCCCGTGACCCCCAATTGGCGCCATTTGTGACCTACACCCTTCGTTCCCTGAAATTGCAACTTAAACACTTTAAGGCGCCAAGCGAGTTATTTTGGGACCTTTGGGCACAAATTCAACTTAAGTTTTCTGTTCTATGCATGTCATCCTATGTGCATTTGGAAATCTATTTACATGTTATCTATGTGCATTTGGAAATCTCCATTATTTAACATATGGAAATAAATAAATGCTGCCGTTCGATTCCAAGTCAGCGCGCGCAGGAAATTCTCACGCCCCCGAGTACAGATAGGTGAAAAAAAATTTTTGTGCTGACAGACTATGACATTCGCACGTTCGCTTGCCTCCAGCAACCTTCTGTACGTTAAGCAATTTTCTGCGACTTTGACTGGTGGCTGACCGCCCAATATATAGTGTAAAGAAATTGGAATTTCACAACGTTAAATTGTACATTTTGTTTTATTCCGCAAAGTCAGATAGTAGACAAATGAAATTGATGAATTCCTGTTTTTCAAGCTTTGAATGAGTTCAGCTATCTTTTAAACAACGTATTTTATGGTCGTTGTACGACTTAAATAGTTTCTGCAAGCATTTTGCCAATGAAGAGTACGAAAAACATGAAAAACACATAAAATGACACTTTCTTTCGCGGTATTCCAATTTCCATTTTGCGGCAAAGATAACAATCGCGCTTCATTATGCAAAAATCTTTCTATTGCCCATTACTATCTTCTCTAAAGTTCAGAATTGGCAAACAGTGACGATTTTGTATACATCCGCACTTTTCAGTCGCCGCATTTCCCCATCCAATGAGTTGAAAACACAGACACGCACCCAGCTGCCTGCACTTTTTGGGGTGTTTTTTTTCTGACGCCGTCACCCACCTCTTTGTGTCCAAATGTGGCGAAATCATTGACCACATAAGGCACAATGTCGGAAAATTTTACCTATTTGCCCTAGGTGATCAAATTTTGCATTTCCTTTTGTAACATCGGTTGTTTTCCGGTCTAAATGATGTCATAATCCCTTTCACAGTTCATATTTTCTTGTTTTTGAGTTCTTTTTTTTGTAATTTCTTCTTCAAACAATATTGATTGTTTTAGAATCAAACATTATGGCTCCCATTCGTCGCTCCGCTCGTATCGCCGCCCGAACCAGTCATGTCACAGCTCCTACGGGAACCGCTAGGAATGAAGATCGAGTCAACCCTCCTGTTGACGCACAAGCTCGACATGATCATACCTACGCTGCTCAACCACTTCTGCCGCAAGCAGCGATTGCTGTCGTCGCTCCTCTGGCCGCTGCCCCTGTTCACCAGCCTCCTGTCGGCGCTCCCGTTCCCAACATTCGTCCTCAAGCCGCTCCTCAGGCTGCTGCTCCTCCCCCTCAGGCTGCTGCTGTTGCCGGAAACAACGTCAATCCTCTTCCTCCCGGTGCCCCTTTTCTCAACAACGTGCCTCCAGCGGCTCGTCGTCCTCCACTCCAGATACGGTATCAGGCTGCTGGAAACTTCGCTGCGAACGCTGCCCCACCGACTGCCGTCGTTCACGGCATTGCGCAGCACTGGGGGTGAGCCATGGGTCAAATCAGTTTTACAGCCGATTTTCAGGATTCCCAATATGTTTAACCAGCCCTGGGGTCATGCCGACACTATCATCTTTACCTACGGACACCCCCAATGGCCGATTTATGTGAATAAGCATGTAGGTTTTGTTCGCTATATTGGTTTGGAAAAAATCAAAACTTTTTTTACAATTTAAAACAATTTTCTTTTAAAGATTGCGTCGCAAAAAAAACGCATAATCGTCAAAATTTTCGCCATTTTTATACATTTTTAATTTTTACAGCGAAACAATTTTACATTAATTTGAAAACTCATACCTCCCTTGAAACTTTTATAACTATAAGGGTGTTTCGTGGCTTTTAGTATGCCTTCGGTTTCATGTGTTGATTGCCAGAAAAACATTTCGGTCGTATTTCGATCAAATTCCAAGTATAAAAATAGTTGAAAATTGAAGATCTTGCATTCCAAAGTTTTCATATTTTCGATTGAAACAGCGAAAACCGCGTGTTTGAACGGGATTTGCGCGCAATTGGCCCTTTTTCTTGTTCCAACGATATTTTTCATAAGGGGACACCCCTTTGTAACAGATAATCAGTTCTAGCACGGGAAGGGTTTTGTAAAGAACCGCTGAATTGTCGGCTTCATCGCCTGAGAATTTTCAAACCCTATATAAATTCCTAAGTTCTTTTTCAGTTCATGGCCACTTTCTCCTCTTTCTTCGCGATGGTATTCTTCAACGACCCAGCCACGGTAATAAAATTAAAAAAGGAAAAGTTGTGCAAATTTTCAGAGAAATAATGGAGTTTACTACTTAGATGTCGACTACTACATGTTTGTCAACTTTCTGCAAATTCACCACAACATTGGTGAGGTTGAAAGAAAAGAGTGATAAAGTGAAATTCAGGTGATTTAACGGTTACAAACTCGGCCGGAATTGAGCAACAGTGGAACCTCGCAGAAACGTTGGGTTTTCCTGTGGTTCTGACGGCGATCAGGCACCGAATAGTTGAACGAGGACACTTGGACCTGGCTGTTCGCTTTCATTTGCAACAGGAACAGGTACTTTTTTAAAAGTTTAAGACGCAGTTTCTGTACGGGCCAACATGCGGCGATCTTGAGGGAATTGAATTTGCCTGTAACAGTGAAAATTAATGGGTTAGTAGCCATATCGCCGCAAAACATTTCTCTTTTCGCACCTTGATACCTTAACGTCGTTAAGGAGTCGTTAAGGGCTTATTTTTATATTTCGCTTCAAACGTCAAACAAAAAAAAATCTTTTTTGACTTTCGAAAAAAATCTTTTGTAAATTGTACAAAAAAATATTATTTTGATTAAATCGTAGGAAATATTAAGCAAACATAGACGATAAACGAAAAACACGTGTCATTTATAGTACTAATTTCCAAACAATTGATCTTACCGGGGTTAAATAATCACTCCTCTTTGAACATTTGCAAACTTCTCCTGGTGTATATCGTTCATTGCTCAAAGAGGAATCAAAATCAAACGATCAATAATCCAAAATTTCGCAGAATATTATGTATTATTGGTTGAAGTCTCGAATTTATATAACGAATTTTGTTCTTTGTGGGGATAGGGGATGGGGTTGTAAACGCGCTCCATTTCGAAAGTTCTGTCCCACAACCAACGGTGTTTTTACACTGACAGGATTGATTTGCACATGTCTTGTGATTCATTTCTCCAATTAATAGGAAATTTTTTACTCTAAAACTAAGCGAACACCTAGAAAGATTATATATTTTGTTTGTCTGCTATGTCGACTGCGACTTTCGACTTTGTTAATTGTTTAAAAAATTTTCAATGTAGCTCATGGCTTCTCGTCCCCTCAATTTCGCTTTGAGCTAAGCGACCCATGGCCGTATCGGTTCCGCATTCCCGCTTCTCTTTTTCCCATGCTGTTTAGGGCCGCTCACTGGTACCATTTACTTGCCCTTTTTTGAAAAGGGATAGTCCACTCTCTCAATTAAAACGTGTTTTCCAGCTTCAACTAGTTCGCGAACTGAATGTCCCCACCATCAACCAGTGCTTGGAGTTCTTGGCAAGATACTACCCTCACCTGCAACTTCCGATCGCAACGTTAGCGGCATTGGGACGCCGCTTTAACTTTGAAATGGAAGCCAGGCGGGCTGCTCGGCAATAAGCTTGGCCGAGACATCCGCCAGATCCTCAACACCCAGCGCCTCCCGCTTATGGCCCTCCTCCTGCCGTTCAGTGATGCCGTTTTCTTAGTTTCCTTTGCCCACCTGATTGATCTTCGTATTGCTCATTATTCTTGTTCTTCATTCAAAAGATTTGAGTCCTCGTTTTTCATTCTCTCCGTTTGCTAAAAATAGTATTTTTGTCATGTGTTTTTGTGTGGTGTTGATGTTCTTGGTGCTAAATGAAAACCTGTAGAATGTCAAACAGAAAGTTCAAGCAAATTAAAGGGACTGTCGGGGGCTTTTTTTAATTGGAGTGAACCATATGCTAATTTCCCCAATTCAATTAAAATAATTGTTCCAACGACACTTCAAGGAACGACTTTTCGCAAAGAGCCTGATTAGCGTAAGCCTGAGATTTGAAAAAGACCTTGATGGTCCCTTTAAGGAACAGGTGCTCAGGGTTAGCTATTCATCTAATTTGACAATTACTTATTTTCTCGCAACAGTTAAATTTTCCAATTTGCAGCGAGAGAGCATAAAAGAAAAGAGAAAAAAAAAGATTCCCATCGTGTTTTTCTAAATTGGCATGACAAACTATAACTGAGTCTGAAAGCTTCTTGAAAGGATTGTTTTTTGTCATTTCTTCAAGAAGTATGAACGGCAAAAAATAAAAGTGAACGAGAAATTGTAAAAGAAGAAATCAACCGGAACGAGCTCCCGTGCGAACGAGCTTACTCTGTCTAAAACATTGTAACTCTGAACATGTGCTGCTTAGAAGTCATTAAATGTGCTTGATTAGTCTTGAATAAAGAAAAAAATATAATTGTTTGGTTAACTAACTGCAAAACTTGCCGAAACAAACTACTTTTAAGATGTTCAATTTAATTTTATTACCGTGGCTTGGTCGTTGAAGAATACCATCGCGAAGAAAGAGGAGAAAGTGGCCATGAACTGAAAAAGAACTTAGGAATTTATATAGGGTTTGAAAATTCTCAGGCGATGAAGCCGACAATTCAGCGGTTCTTTACAAAACCCTTCCCGTGCTAGAACTGATTATCTGTTACAAAGGGGTGTCCCCTTATGAAAAATATCGTTGGAACAAGAAAAGGGGCCAATTGCGCGCAAATCCCGTTCAAACACGCGGTTTTCGCTGTTTCAATCGAAAATATGAAAACTTTGGAATGCAAGATCTTCAATTTTCAACTATTTTTATACTTGGAATTTGATCGAAATACGACCGAAATGTTTTTCTGGCAATCAACACATGAAACCGAAGGCATACTAAAAGCCACGAAACACCCTTATAGTTATAAAAGTTTCAAGGGAGGTATGAGTTTTCAAATTAATGTGAAATTGTTTCGCTGTAAAAATTAAAAATGTATAAAAATGGCGAAAATTTTGACGATTATGCGTTTTTTTTGCGACGCAATCTTTAAAAGAAAATTGTTTTAAATTGTAAAAAAAGTTTTGATTTTTTCCAAACCAATATAGCGAACAAAACCTACATGCTTATTCACATAAATCGGCCATTGGGGGTGTCCGTAGGTAAAGATGATAGTGTCGGCATGACCCCAGGGCTGGTTAAACATATTGGGAATCCTGAAAATCGGCTGTAAAACTGATTTGACCCATGGCTCACCCCCAATGCTGCGCAATGCCGTGAACGACGGCAGTCGGTGGGGCAGCGTTCGCAGCGAAGTTTCCAGCAGCCTGATACCGTATCTGGAGTGGAGGACGACGAGCCGCTGGAGGCACGTTGTTGAGAAAAGGGGCACCGGGAGGAAGAGGATTGACGTTGTTTCCGGCAACAGCAGCAGCCTGAGGGGGAGGAGCAGCAGCCTGAGGAGCGGCTTGAGGACGAATGTTGGGAACGGGAGCGCCGACAGGAGGCTGGTGAACAGGGGCAGCGGCCAGAGGAGCGACGACAGCAATCGCTGCTTGCGGCAGAAGTGGTTGAGCAGCGTAGGTATGATCATGTCGAGCTTGTGCGTCAACAGGAGGGTTGACTCGATCTTCATTCCTAGCAGTTCCCGTAGGAGCTGTGACATGACTGGTTCGGGCGGCGATACGAGCGGAGCGACGAATGGGAGCCATAATGTTTGATTCTAAAACAATCAATATTGTTTGAAGAAGAAATTACAAAAAAAAGAACTCAAAAACAAGAAAATATGAACTGTGAAAGGGATTATGACATCATTTAGACCGGAAAACAACCGATGTTACAAAAGGAAATGCAAAATTTGATCACCTAGGGCAAATAGGTGAAATTTTCCGACATTGTGCCTTATGTGGTCAATGATTTCGCCACATTTGGACACAAAGAGGTGGGTGACGGCGTCAGAAAAAAAACACCCCAAAAAGTGCAGGCAGCTGGGTGCGTGTCTGTGTTTTCAACTCATTGGATGGGGAAATGCGGCGACGGCGACAAAAACAAATACTTCAAGTCTACCCACGAAAAAGGCATTGGGAACAGTAGTAGTCCTCGGAACAGCTGAAGATCTGTGTGTGTGTGTGTGTGTGTGTGTGTGTGTGTGTGTGTGTGTGTGTATGTGTGTGTGTGTATGGGTGTGTATGGGTGTGTGTGTGTGTTGTTCCCTAATTGCGTTACTCTGAGTACGCCACGTGTGTCATCCGTAACGCACTGTTTTCTACGGCCTTGGTCCCGCAACATACACTTGTCCGCTGTCGGGAGCTAGCGGCCGAAGGCCCCGAGAAGTCAAAGGCTGGCGGAATATTCTGGTCATAAAACAATTGGTCATTTTACTTTTCTTTATATACATTCGCTTCTACCCCTCCGTTCATTTCCCAGGAAGAGGGAAAATAAGGTTGGCAGCCAAGAAAGGGTACCAAAGGGCGGTGGAAAACCGCCCGCCGCGATGGGAAGCTCTTGTTGTGTATAGTTTTCTCTGAGAGGTCCGGTGTGGAGAGACTCTGAAAAACTCCAGCGCGTATTGTGCCGGCACCCTTTTCGATACCCGTCGGACCGAAAATCGCGCGTTCTCGGCCCGACCCGGTCCGTTTTGCCTCACGGGCCGCCCTTTTCCTGTGAACTTTGGGGCGGTTGGCATTGTCCCGTTGTGGGCATCCTGGTGCACTTTCCCAATCGATACCCATCCCATCACTGGCCCTGGGAACCTTTTTGAATCCGATGCACTATTAAGAGAGCCCGACGTGCACGTTTTTCTCCGTCTGCTAAAGAACGGTCCGCCGAGCGAGATAAAAAAGTGATTAGTAATGAAGGGAAATGTCGCGTTCCCCTCGGTGCGGCGCCGTTTACACCAGAGCTCCTTAAGGAAAATCATTGATCGACCATCCCCCCATCGCCTGCCTGCCGTGATCGGTGTCCGCTCTCATTTACATGCGTTTTCTGCCCTAAGCTTTTTCATCAGCGTGCGTTCACTCAAATCAGAAACAAACTACTTCCAACGAGGTTAATTGACTATTGGTACATAGCTTTTTTACATTAGTTAAGGTAACTTGCGCGTAGATTAATCAAAATTACCCACCTTTTTTCGGTCTGAGAGTTTGTTACGATTTTTCGCGCATTTGCATCCCAACTCCGTTGCGTTTGCGGCCAGATGTCGTTTACGGTCCCCTTCTTTCAAGGTTGCTGCCATTGTTTAGAATATCAGCTGACCGACAGGGATCGGAACTCCGCACCAACTCCGCGGCTTATTAGTTCTCCCCCATCAACACGCCATTCCTTCACAAAACCCACTGTCATGCGTGTCAATCTTTCTCACTTGCACTTTGAGCAAAAAGCCATCAGACCACACGGAAAGCTGTATTTCTCCATCCGCGGGCACTTTCCCCCCACCAGTACTCATTTCCCTTCTCATTTCCTAAGCAAAGTGTGGTATGTTGAGAGTACCGCGATTTTTTCATGTCTGTCACTAATTTTTGAATGTTTTCCATTTCAAAAACGATCATATCCTCTCAAAAATTTGAATGAAAATCAAAAGGCAGAAATTTGATCATCTCCCTAATCCGAAAATGACCGAGCCGGATAATTGCTGTTGATCTTGACTGTTTTTGGCGTCTGGACCCCGCAAATCGGTAAACCGCACCTGTTGCAAAGCGCGACAGGCTATAATTGTAGAAATCCCATACCCTTCCTTTTTTGAGATAATGATCTAGAGGTCTAAGGCGCATAACCGCTGGAAAACTCAAAAGTTCGATTGTACTGGTGCCATCTTTGGAAGCAGACGTTCCATAAATTTCGCCTTTACTTCGAACATTTCCTACTTTTAAAACTTATATTTTTATTTATCTCTTTATATCTTACGTAGTCTTTCACTTTCCTCCATATTTTTAAGGTTCTTATTATTATTCCACTCTCTGCATGATCCCAATCATCCACGTCAATTTTCTTCCGCCTTCTCTGTCGCTGAGTAACTCAACTTGTTTTTATTATGCAAAAAGTAGCGAGAAAGAGATTTGAACCTACACTTCCGCAGTGACGCAGTTTCGCACCAACGCATCCCGGCAAATGTCAGCCTCACATGCATATCTTATCGCTCTAAATCAGTAATCGCTCGATTCATGTCCCTCTCTCTCTCTCTCTCTCTCTCTCTCTCTCTTTCTCTCTCTCTCTTCCTAGCTCACTATGTCTCTGAGTTCTGTGTCTCTGTGTCTATGTGTCTCTGTGTCTCTGTGTCTCTGTGTATGTGTGTCTGTGTGTCTGTGTGTCTGTGTGTCTCTGTGTCTCTGTGTCTCTGTGTCTCTGTGTCTCTGTGTCTCTGTGTCTCTGTGTCTCTGTGTCTCTGTGTCTCTGTGTATCTGTGTCGCTGTGTCGCTGTGTCGCTGTGTCTCTGTGTCTCTGTGTCTCTGTGTCTCTGTGTCTCTGTGTCTCTGTGTCTCTGTGTCTAGGTGTCTCTGTGTCTCTGTGTCTCTGTGTCGCTGTGTCGCTGTGTCGCTGTGTCGCTGTGTCTCTGTGTCTCTGTGTCTCTGTGTCTCTGTGTCTGTGTGTCTGTGTGTCTCTGTGTCTCTGCGTCTCTGCGTCTCTGTATCTCTGAGTTCTGTGTCTCTGTGTTTTTGTGTCTGTGTCTCTGTGTCTCTGTGTCTCTGTGTCTCTGTGTCTCTGTGTCTCTGTGTCTCTGTGTCTCTGTGTCTCTGTGTCTCTGTGTCTCTGTGTCTCTGTGTCTCTGTGTCTCTGCGTCTCTGTATCTCTGAGTTCTGTGTCTCTGTGTTTTTGTGTCTGTGTCTCTGTGTCTCTGTGTCTCTGTGTCTCTGTGTCTCTGTGTCTCTGTGTCTCTGTGTCTCTGTGTCTCTGTGTCTCTGTGTCTCTGTGTCTCTGTGTCTCTGTGTCTCTGTGTCTGTGTGTCTCTGTGTCTCTGTGTCTCTGTGTCTCTGTGTCTCTGTATCTCTGAGTTCTGTGTCTCTGTGTTTTTGTGTCTGTGTCTCTGTGTCTCTGTGTCTCTGTGTCTCTGTGTCTCTGTGTCTCTGTGTCTCTGTGTCTCTGTGTCTCTGTGTCTCTGTGTCTCTGTGTCTCTGTGTCTCTGTGTCTCTGCGTCTCTGTATCTCTGAGTTCTGTGTCTCTGTGTTTTTGTGTCTGTGTCTCTGTGTCTCTGTGTCTCTGTGTCTCTGTGTCTCTGTGTCTCTGTGTCTCTGTGTCTCTGTGTCTCTGTGTCTCTGTGTCTGTGTGTCTGTGTGTCTGTGTGTCTCTGTGTCTCTGTGTCTCTGTGTCTCTGTGTCTCTGTGTCTCTGTGTCTCTGTGTCTGTGTGTCTGTGTGTCTCTGTGTCTCTGTGTCTCTGTGTCTCTGTGTCTCTGTGTCTCTGTGTCTCTGTGTCTCTGTGTCTCTGTGTCTCTGTGTCTCTGTGTCTCTGTGTCTCTGTGTCTCTGTGTCTCTGTGTCTCTGTGTCTCTGCGTCTCTGTATCTCTGGGCATCTCGCTCTTTCTCTGTCTGTTTTTCTTTCTCTCTCTCTCTCTCTCTCTCTCTCTCTCTCTCTTTCTCTCTCTCTCTCTCTCTCTCTCTCTCTCTCTCTTTGTCTCTCCATCCCTTCCTGTTAACTAATTATGCTAAATGTTTCCAAGCTTCTTGTAGTTGTTCGCTTTTGATTTTAATTACCGTTGATAACCCTGAACTATCGCTTTTTCAGTTTCAAATGTCAGACGAAATTCGTGGAAAGCGGAAGCACCGTCATTTGGACAACCTGAATCACCCTGAGTACTCGGATTCCAGTACCCGTAGCAGGAAACGTCATCGTGCTGATTCGTCCTCTTCCCATTATCCGGATGTTTGCACTCCTGAGGTGTGTTTAGTTACGTTTAGAATTTTAACTGATTTCGATGTGGCTAAATGTGTTGTTTCAGTTCTTTAAGAAGAAGTTTCCCTTCATCAGTATGATTTTCATTGAGAAAAGGGTAAATCTTCACCAAAATAAATGTCATATTCCAATTGCAGGTAGATTACACCCCGTTTGTCGACGACAATGTTAAGACTGAATTCGAGGATTTCACATCGTGGAGATGTACGTAGAATGAGACTGAATGTCGAATGAACCGTATTTCAGATGCCGGAATGTCTTTTGGATCAGAGGTTCTGGAGAAGCTGTGGCTGGCTTCGGAAATGCCTGAGTTTTCCCATGTAAGAAAAGCCATCGAAGCGAAAATTTTGAGCGAAGGACATATGAAACTGGCTATGAAGCACAACTTTGCCCCGAAGAAGGTTAGTTGGTGATATTGCTGGTAAAAGGATATGGTGGATGTTTCAAACTAGCGATAACCCATGAAAAAGCAGAGTTAAGTTCTTTTTCACAGCACATGTGATTTTGTTATAGATAAGAGTCACAACCAACATTGGTCAAATTTAGGAGTCGGCCCGGGCCGGCCCGCTCCCCAAATTTTCGCGTATTTTTTCTAAAAGTTAGAAAACAATGTTTTACTCTAATTACGCACAGGAAATGTGTTTCTAGCATAACAATTACATAAAACAAGCTAGACAAAAAAAATATTGTCGGCGGGGAATCGAACTGGGATAACTTCGAATTACCAGTCAAGCCTCTTAGCCACTCGGCCATGAAAATTAAACAAAAATTATGTAGGGATGTTCGAATCTTCTCTAAAATAGTATGTTTTGCACAATTAGAACTATGCTGTGCAACAAAAAAAAACTTTAAAATAATGACTTTAAAAAAGCAATTTTTAAACCCTGGGCTTCCGAATTTTCTCCACCCGGTCTTCGTTTTTTCCACCCTTGGGCTGCACCAGTTAGAGAAAGAGAATATTTTGAGACCGCCACGAAATCGCCGTGATTTGTGCATTGAAGTCAACGATCTGGCCGGAACGGGGTGGTCCGTGGCTATGTTTGGTCCTAACGATTCAAAATGCAATGTTCATATATTTTATTGTACTTCACCTTTTTTCAATTCCTTTTAAAGTTGTTGAAATTGCAATTCGAGATCATCGTCTTAGTTGGTCAGGTGTTATAGTGGAAAATTAACATTACGAAGTCTTAGAAGAACCCGATGCAAAGATTCTTACCAAATTTTAGTTTGTTTTCGAACGAAAAAAATCTTAGGAGTTAAATTTTATGAAAGTGCATGTATAGTACTGGCCATTAGGTTCTTTTGCAGTTTTCAGAGCCAATTCACTTTGTATATGCCTAGGAACTTGGGAAAAGCTGTAAAACGGCAATAATGTTGCAGTTGTCGCGTATGACTATGAGGCCCCTTCAAGAAATTTCGCTTTCTACGAAAAACCTTTGATGTGCGTCAAAATTTTAACGACAATCTGCTATTTCAATACACAGTTTTTACAATTGGCTATTTCAATACACAGTTTTATCTGGAAACGTCGAAAACCGCAATTTTTCAACTCGCTTTCAAGACCACAGAAAATTTTGTCCTGAAGCCCTCTAACGTTAAGTTTGCTGATCAGCATGAAAAATTACATCTGGAACGTTCCAGACAGCTTTTCGGCTCGTTCCAAGTGAAAATGTGGGTGTATAGCCCATGTTTGCTCTATTTTGACGCACAACAAAGGTTGGTTTTTGAAGACATAAAAAAGAGATTACAACGTTTTATTGGTTTAATTTCATCTATTGATCAGTCTTCATTTCAGTGCAGGAAGGGTCCCCAGACACCGCCCGGTTCGCCTCCCCCGTCCCCGGACGCAGATCCTCCTTCCTTGGACGAACTTACACGTCGTGTGCTTAAAGTTACCATGATGTCTTTGAACGGGCATATCTCCAAACGACGCATGCCTCCTTTTAACTTCCAGGTATATCCTTAAGTTCCAGGTATATCCTAACGTGATTCTTTTTTTACTAAAATCGAGAGTTGTCAATACATTTTTCCTAATAAACGATTGATCGTGTTTTACACTCTGATTTCCACTTGAAAAAAGGGGTTTTGTATTGTGCCTTGGGTGTTCAGCAGTCGGGCAAAGTCTTTAGTTGAGCAAGTTGTTGCCTGATAAAAGCGGAAGTTGAGATTATCCACGGCACAGGGGTATGTGCGTCTCATCATTAGCTTCATCTCAAAAAGGGGAAATGTGTGGTCTAGTGGTCTAAGGCGCGTGCTACCATTTGAAGGGCTAAAAGTTCAATACTACCCCAGATCAAGCAAGTCTACCAGATTCCGGAACTCAATGGGTATTTCAGAATCTAAACAAAACTACTAGGCCATGAGAAACATTGTCACATCAGTGAGAAAGTCTCAATACCGCCAAAGGGCTTAGTCACTGGTGTTTCCCGCAAATTCTTCAAACCGGTAAGGTGTGAACTTTACAATACTTTGAGAAAGTTTCTTCTTGTGTTACCATATCTATCCAGGTGTCGATTCAAACGTAATATTCAATCGGGCCATATAGTGTCGCATATAGTGTCGCAGATACGGGCCGGGCCGGCTCTCTCCCAAAAAATCTCTTCCCGGCCCAGGGCCGGTTGCGGCCCGAGATAAAATAAATAAGTTATGAAAACAAGTTTTCTACGAACTATGTGCAGGAATTGCGTCTCTATCTTACTTAAACAAAAGCGTGATAAATTCCCCAGGATCGAAATAGTGGGCTACAGTACTCCTGCAGAAAGTTTCATCAATCGCTGCGCTGCACAGAGCTAATTTCATGATTTTTCCTTCTTATACGTCCAAGATAATTTTTGATCTACTTTTCATTAAACATGACAAAATTAACTTTTAATCGTTTTAACGGCTTTTTATCTAAAAAACATGCCGTGAGTGCGAAAATAAATACGTGATTGACACCGCCAGCGTGGATTTTCGCTCGCACGTCGACCGCATTTTTCACCCTTTTTCCTGTCTTTTTTCTTGTTTTTCCTTGATTTTCTTACGTTTTGGTGTGCTTTTTTCGCTTATTTTTATGTGTTGCATGTTTATTTAGTATTAAAATGTACGGTTAACGCGAGAAAGCAGTTTTGGAAGCCTGGAGCTGTTTTTTTCGGGCGAAATTCAAGAAGTCTGGTTTTTTACTGTTTTAAATTGTTGTTATTGCTTGTTTCGCTCATTTGGTTTACAATCTAAGGAGAGTACTCTAAAACAAACGACAGGGCTCACTTTCTATGAGAAATCAACATAACATGACGCGCCTGTCCCCTTAAATTACACTTTTTTGGCTTCAACGTGTGTGCCTGCCGGTGCCGATGGCCAACGGCTGCCGGTCTATTCAGGTGTCTCTCTCTCTCATATACTTTTAAAAGAAATTGGAACGCGTAGTTTATGTAGAAAGTGTAGTTTAAAAGCGGCGGACATAGCTGTCGGCTTTCTCACACAGGGCCGATTCATATTTTTATTATCTCTGTTTATGTTTCTTTATTACGTCTCTGTATTTTGCCGCTTTTATCCTGTCAACATTCTATATATTTTTCAGCGGACGCTCGGCTATGAAGCAGTGGCGCAACACTGGATTTTGAAGCCCTGCCACGTGCCGGACGATACTTTTGACTTCCCCTGCAATATTAGGTTAGTCCCGGTGGTCAGATCATGTTTTTTGCTCAGAAACAAAATTAAAATCAATTGGTCAAAGGGGCTTCGAACAAGAAAACGGTCACAGCTCGCCATTTGAACTAGACCGCGGACAGTTTAAAGGACTGTGTGCGCTATGTCAATTAAAACTATCCGTCACAAAATCTCAGGAACCAGGAGGTTTCATAAAATGGTTTAAATTAATATTTTATAGCTCTACATAGGTAGATTATAGAGCAATTCTCTGGTAGCAAACAAATTCCTTTGAAGGGTAGAAAATCGCAGTTGAAATTTTCAAAAAACTCAATCTCAGCGAAGAATTTTTCGTCGGTATCCAAAGAATTGCTCTATAGGCTTCCAATAGAGATCCTTATATAACAAAACCTTTCCGTGTCCGTCGTGGTGTAGTCTATCAGCGGAACCCGACGTACATTTCCACCGAGTGCGAGGGTCAGATCGGCCGTAGCCGACTTTCACGAGCATTACTTCAGTTTCACGGCCGACGGCCGGGTAATGAGTGGCCGTAGGCCACGAACATTGCTGCCGCAGGCCGCCAAAATGGGCGGCCGAAGGTCGCCTAATTGAGGGTCAGGTCGGCCGTAGGCCGACTTTCGCGTGCATTACTTCAGTTTACCGGCCGAAGGCCGGTAATGATTGGCCGTAGGCCACAAACTTTGCGACCGCAGGCCGCCAAATTGAGCGGCCGAAGGCCGCGTAGCGTATCAACACAAAGGCGGGTGCACTCGGTCCTGTCAGAAATATCGTCGTGTGTGTAAATCACGCAGAGCTTACTGGCGCCGTCAATTATCTTCAGGGTTTTTGTGATGGGGCCAAATACATGACGCGTGCGTCTCGTAGCGTCTGTCCGCCGGTATCTTAAGAATTATTCCCTCGGTTCCCCTCTCTCTCTTTCTTTCTCTCTCTCTCTCTCTCTCTCTCTCTCTCTCTCTCTTTCAATCCCAGGCGGTGGTCCATGGGGGCTGCAGCAAACCAAAAAAGACCAAAACCACTTCCCTCTCTCGTCTTCCTTTGATAAATCAAAATCAAATTAAAAGAAATGTTTTTGTTAAGATCTGACCATCGTGGACCACGTGATTCGAATAATCGTATTGTACGGTTGTTGATGTTACTTTGGTTGTTTTTGTAATTGTATGTTTTTGATATACGTGTGTTTAATAAAGTTCATGGTGTTTATTAAAGTTGTTTTATGTTCAAGCCCCGGCCTCATCGGTGATGGGACGGCATACTTGGCCAACCAACCGCAGGGGTATATTTTGCGACAGCCCCTTTATTAAAAAATCTTCAAAATTTGCGACAGGCCTCCTCCCTTTACAAAAATTGGATAAAATCCAAATTGCGACACCCCCCCACCGCCTCGGCTCGCGGACGTTGGCCAAGTATGTGGGACGGTTTTGGAGATGTATTCGCTCACATTTCGCTTTCACGGAAATTTTATGTGCGCAAATTAATGGAAACGCAAAAGCTACTTTTTTTTTCGGGAACCATTTTTTCGAGCAGAAGGGACCAAACTAGCGTGCTAAGCACGCTAGTTATACCTAAAGTATCAAACAAGTACGGCAAAATAGTTTTGTCAGCGACATATCGAGGGGTACCTTCGGATTGCCAGTCTGTCCTAACAAGAACTCGAAAATATTGACTTTGAAAAAAGTTACATTTTAGAAAAAAGCTTTTGAAAACTCTCAAATTTTCTCGGACCGGGCCGGCCTACTGAACAGCCAGCCTTCTCCAGCCATATCGAAATTTACGGGTAAAGCGATTTTTTCTCTGCGTCTTTGCTATTTGCACGCTCTATTACCTGAGTAGCGCTCGCAGGTTGCGATACCGCCGGTTTTGGCCATATTTCAATTCGGCGACAACATTTTGGGTACATAAATATTTATTCAAAATAATATCTCAGCAAAATAACTAATGTTTCGAGAACAAAGTCTTCTGTGTGGTGTTGCTGTAGCGATAGAGTGCCGGCCGTCGAACATCAAAAACGCGGAAGATAGCTTTTCTATAGTCGCTCATGATGAATACAATCATTAGGGGATCCAAGATTAATCCAAAACAACAAACAGTTCCGAACAAGTCATCAATATTCCAAATATCGCTGTCGAAGAAGAAAGAAATCATGGTGATTCCGTAAGGTACAGAGAAGAAGAGAAATGGTGAAGCGGTCTGAACGATAATTAAAGCTTACAACATGGAATTTTGTTACCTGACAAATCAGGAGAATGAGAAGTTTGTATTGCATGTTGTGTTGTTGGCGGGACATATTAGCAATATATTTCATTTGTTTGATGATGGCCACGCTGCAGACACCGTTGATAATCAAACTGATAAAACAAAGCAGAAGATACGAGAATTTTGAAGCAAGTAGGGGGAAATTGTAGCTTCCGTTTATCTAAAAATGATATTTTATGTGGTATTTTATTAAAGTTTGCTGTCAAACGACCCGTCACTTATACTTTGACTTTTAAAAGATCTAATTAAAGTTCCATTCAATAAATATTTTCCATTTGCGGAAAAGTTATTCCCTGTGGTGTGTAGCAATATTTTCTCATAGCGTACTCTGTTACTCTAATTTTTACGGATTAGACGCACAAGACACATTCCACATAGGAATTTGCTTGGCTGAGTTAGTTCACCGTGCTCTCATCAGCTGAGCTAGGGTCAGCTCACAACTACCGTCCGAAATTCAGTATACAGAGGGAACGCCTACACATAAGCTAAGACAGTAAGTACCGGACGCACAACAAATGCATAGCCAGGAGTATTCCCAAAAGGTGGTTCTAACCGAGTTCCAAAGCCGAAAGGTACCCGTTTCTATGAAGAAAACCGGATAATAAAGTTCGCAATTGTGATCATTTTTCGAAATCTCGACAAAATCACTCTACGCGTATCTTAAACCCTTAGCAAAAAGTGTGAAGATGGAAACCCTGCTTATTTATCGCAAAGGTCGTCAATTCGACCGCCAGAATCCTCGAAAATGTAATCTGCGCGCCAAAAACGTCGCTTTTTCCAGGAGACGCCGTCCGACATGACCTCGTCAATCGATCGTTCGACCTCATCTGACGACAACCGAGCTCGGAATTCTAGGTCATACGGACGCTCAACTCTATGATTCGGAGAATTTTGTAGTTGATATAGGCTGATTCCAAAAGATGTTTCTCATACAAAAGCCAAACTTTAGAAAACACTAGTGCCAGCCTAACTATATGTAGACGATGACACTGATCCAGACATCCGATGACGCCAAGCGGCTGATTATAAACACAAGTATAATTGCCATTCTAGTAATTGCGATTCGCGGTGGGACCTAATGTACCATATTTTAAGGGTTGAACCGCCCGTACCGTGTGTCGGAATCATATAATTGCCTTGATTTGGTTACCCATAGTTGTTCAATCCTCGGGCTGCCAAGAGTAACAACAATGATAAAATCCCCAAGCCCCCATCACAAAACAGAATGCTCATTTCTTAGTGTCATGAATGAAAAACAGCAGGATGTATGAATTTTTGTACAAATTCCCGGCATCCATATTATGATTGTCGAATTTTTGCTCAGAACACATCCTGAGAACGTTTTGGATCGGAAGGTTTTCTCATTGTTATTTGTCCCCAAAGTATCCGCACCTTATTAAAAGTTATATTTTTGTGAGGATATGTGTTTTATCATCGGTTTCCCCCTTTGTGACATATTCAAGATTTGTTAGTTAGTAGTCTTGACGTGACTTTTGCGAAGTATAGATTTTGTTCTTGGTTTAAGTTATTCTGTGATTAAATTGTACTTAGTGAGACTTGTCCCTGGCGAGAAAAGAGGATTTGTTTAAAAAACCTATGTCATAAAACAAGTACAACCTACTTAGTCTTAAAGCGGCATGACATCATTTGAAAAAAGCTTACCTGCTTTGGGCCGCCACAATACGCTGTGTTGAGAACTGATCTATTTAGGGCCACCCTTATTTCCTCTTCCGATACTGAATCCAGATTTTTATCGAACATCGGACTGATAAAGTAGTCCGTTGAAACTGGCCAGAGGTGAATGAAAAATGACACAATCAACGTTATATAAAGACGATTTTCCGGTTTGAAGAAACCTAGCCAAGACTTTCTGAAATTTGTAGTGGGATAAAATGGGGTTTTCTGACCTGCACACAACTGCGTAGCGGTAGAGGAAGGAAAGACAAACAGTTACTGTAATGTTAACGTAGCATGTACATAATCCGATAATTCCAAAGGTTGGGAGATTACGATTGACGAATTCAAATGTCTTGGTTGAATAGAACAGAAACATTGTTCCGGAAGCATAAAACGTCTGAAAATGAAAAGCATGAAAACACACACACATACACACACAAACACACACATATATATACACACACACAAACACACACACAAACAAACACAAACACACACATACACACATTCGTTTTCAGATACCTACCGGAAGGAAAAACAGCTGAATAATAGCAAACAAAGCACAATCGAATGTATAAATGAACAAAAGAAACTTGTAGCTTCCAATTTTGTTAGAAGAACAGAGAATAACCACAGGCATGAGTAACAAATTGAGAAAAACAGCAATACCAGCAGAATAAAACGCAACTCCTTCCGAGTACAACATTATCAACTGAAAATATTGAAAGTTTTCACAAATTACCAAGCTAAAAAAAAAAACAGGAAAAGTAATTTGTAAAAGTACAAGCTAATCAAGAATGGAAATGGATTTTTGCTAAATTTCATGAATAGTTATATGGGGTTCTTTTAGTGAACACTGATTGACAATAGTTTATAAATTGGTAAATTAGGAAATCTGTTTTTAGAAACAGTATAACTTCACATGAAAGGTCGACGAAATAACATTTTATGTCTCTGTCATAATGGCGGAACTACTATATTGGCGGAGTGGGTGAGCTCAATTAAAACGACAAGATATCCTCAAGGGAAGAAAAAATGAAATACACTTTTCTCTCAAACCTGGGTTTCACGAAAGAAGGATATGAAATGGGGTTTCAAGAAATTCATTATCAAGTTTCGGTTAATGAAAACATTTTTCTATAAAACAAGCAGTAATCCTAATGATAGAAAAAACAGGACCAACGAAACAAGCAGAGGAGTTGAACTCATCTTTGATAAGAAGTGTGTTTATTAAATATGTTGTTTGTGTGGTTACAGGAGTATAATGCGGTTAATTTGCACTTGTCAATAGAGTCCGTTCAATGAATAGGCCTGTAATTAAATTGTATGCTTTATTAAAAGCGCCAAGAATATAGCAAAAGTCATGTCAAAGATACTCTGGGGAAAAAAAGGAAAGTAAAAATGTAACAAAGATGTTTGACAGTTTCTTCAATGATAGTCACGTTCAGTTTTATACCCATTGTTCTGGGGAACTGGAAATGTTTGGACTACTTCCCCTTGACGTAAAGGAAACTAAACTGATTAGATATAATGTATTGTGACGGAATACTATATTTATTAGTGTGCATTAATCAAAATAGTACTATCTATTCCAAACTGTTTAAGGTCTATCTCTGTTAGCAGAGGCAATTTGTCCAGAAAATGCAACTTTTATTCGTTATGAGGTCAAACCGCGCTCTGCTGAAGTAAATCCGACGGACCATAGGTTGTTTCTGCGCTCTCTCTAATTACAATGCTATCTGCACGGTGATTTATTTTTTTTCTAATGAGGTAGCATTGAAAGGGCGCAGAAACCACCAATATGCAGTTGCACTCACCGCCATTTAGTGATTAATTTTAACCATAATTTTATTGGCTATTTAGAGAATTTAAAGGAAAAGAATGAAATAGGCAGATGAGTTCCCCCCTCAAAAAGAAATATGATTGCTAAGCACGTTGTTTGTGTGGTTACATGCGTATAATGAGGCTAATTTGCACTTGTCAACAGAGTCTGTTCAATGAATAGGAAAATAATTATATTGTATGCTTTATCAACATTCACCAAGAGTATCGCAAAGGATAGGTCAAGGATTCTCTGGGAAAACATAAAAAAAAAGTCGACGTCTTTAAAAACGTCATACATTGAGACTGTTTTCCTTACATTGTTCTGTGGAACTGGAAATGTTTGGACTACTTCCCCTTGACGTAAAGGAAACTCATTAAATTTATCAACGATGAAATATTTCTGATCTCTCTGCCACATTCATAATGAAAAGTGACGGAATAAATCTAACTCTATATGTTAATGTGGATTGGGTCAGATAGAATTGTTTGTTCACCACTGCTTGAAGTATATTTCCTCGTTCAAGGTACTGTGTCACAAGAGCGCCAACAGACAATAGGTTGCTTCTGCGCTCTCTCGAAATAGAATGCTATCTGCGGACGCGGTGACCTACGTTTTCTTAAGACATAGCATTGTAATCAGAAAAGGCGCAAAAAACTCATAGCGCGTTGCGTTCTCGCGTCGCAACACATATTAAAGCGAAAACATCGTATTTTCGCTATTTCGACAAAGATAAGCTACCCTACGGCATGAAAGGTAGGTAGATCATGGAAAACAGTTTATAAGTAAATTACTCTTTCAATCTTGGCATAGTCCTACCAGGTAATTGGCAATCCTATAGTGTTTTTGAGAATATCATAGAACTTTACTCGCTTCTCTGTAATTTAATTTATGAGCGAAAAACTTGTCTTGTTAATGTGTGGTCATTGGTAATCAATAGTGTCGTTGATGATCAACCTGTTGATCGCGTTAAACGCAAAGTGGTGCAGATTGCTTCTGCGCCCTCCATAATTACACTTCTATCTCTAATTACCTATAACATGATGACCTATTTTGCGTGTCGAGATAGTGTTGCAGTCAAAGAGGTCACAGAAACTATATAGCTCTTTGTTCTTATGAAATACAGAGTTGTAAGTTTTGAATAATGAAAAACTTGATGTCTTTGTGAAAAAGTATAGTAAAACTGCCTGTGGTACACAATTATAAATGAGTTTCTGTTGACAATTGGTGGGTAACTCCAGCTGTTGTCACAACAAGGAAAATCTCAAATGACTGGTTTTACGTAATAACAGTGAGGGAAGTAATAAATGGTTGTGATGGTTTAGTCATTCGTCAACGATTTCTGACCACTTCCATCGTCAAATACGGAAAATCTGGTCTTTAGATTTTAGCTTAGTACTACAAAATTAGAGTGTTATCAACAATGTAAAAAAGAAAAACATTTACTTTTGAAAGAAGAAATGGTGTGTGGTGTCTTACCTTTGTTCATTAGTGTGTTTGTTCATCTATTTTGGTGTTTAGTTGAAACAAGTTCAAAATTCTTTGCCCCAGTTTTTTCCAACAAGTAATTTACTTTTTACGTAACTGAACGATTCCTTAGTGAAATTTTCTCATAAACCACATGAAGAACAGGCGGTAAGAACTATAAAAGTGCTTACGAGCTTTGTTTCTGGTTAAGGATTGGGTGGAATGGTTGCCCTTGTGTTTTCAAAGAACAGGTATTACGGGGGAAAGATTTCCTTCACTATACTTAGTACCCAGGAAGCAAATGCCTCGATAGGAGCTGCGTCTTCTATTCGGGTGACATTTCGGTAACGGCAGGGCAAGACAAAATGAGGGCCAAACAGACCAATGTAATGTTGAAGACGCGAGTTCGAAACCCGCCACGTGGATTGTCTTTTCCGAGTGCCTCTACGAAAAATGGCTCTTTAGATAACTATTTTGCCATTAACCTTTATAACCTTTATATTGAATTAACCATAACCGTTTATGTTCCGAAAAGTGAAACGTTTGAACAACCTGAATCTGAATAGCTAAACATGTGATAAAACATTTGAAAAATGTCAAAAACGCCAGAACAATTATGATTATGGAAAACTAAAGGTTCAGCGGTTCATTGGAGCTTGAAACAGTCCTTGTAGGCTTGTAAACAACGGTGAGATCTCCTAGAAACAACGTTTTGAAAACGGTTTAGGTTTGTTTTGTAATGAAAAAAGATATTAAAACAACAAAAATTTAAACCGTTTTTCTGTTGTAAAAGAAAACAAAGTTGAAAATAGGCACATTCAATAGTTAGATCACTGGATGGGTGAAGACTTATAAAATGGAATATAAGAGTGATGACATGTTAACATGAAATGCCATGACAAGTCAGCGTTATTGTCAGCTTTTGCTGAGTTAAAAGCGTGACATTTCAAAAAAAAAAAAGCAGTTTATCAGAACCAGGGAAAGGGGGTAGCGAAGATTTGAGAAATTGTAGTCCAACAGGGTTTTGCGGATCACGAGGTTAACATGCTGAATTGTATTGTGCATAAGCTGTGGTTAGACTTTGACCGAAGCAATGAAATATTTTTAAAAAAAAACACCAGAAAATGTATCAAGGTAAAGGTTCAACATTTACATGAAACATTTTTTTTGTGTCGAACAGAAACTAAAAGAAAAGAAATGTGGTTCATTCAACAGTCATGAGTGAAGACATTCAAAAATCAAAAGTGAAAGTGAAAAAGCCATATGCGGCCAACAAAATTTAGGGGAATCGTTAGCTTTTAATGAGTTTAAAAGCGTAACATTTCCAAAAACGCAGTTCAGTTCAGAACCAGGAGAAAAGGGTTAGCGAAAACAAGATTTGAGAAATTGTAGGGCAACAGAGGTTCTGCGGATCACGAGGTTAACTGGAGGAATTGTAGTAAACGCACGCTGTGGTTGAAATTGCAGCCCTCGCACAGCGAGCAGACAACAAAGCTTTCATTACCTGTCTTTGAAATGCCGACTCTGATTTTGATTACTACCTACACGAGAGTAGTTCCATTGAACATTTCTTTCCAACCAAGAAAAACTTACACAGGAAATAGTTTTTAGCTTAAATTATTGCTGGAATCGGCTAACAAAGAAACTATGAACATTTTCAGGTTATATCCGTATTTTATTTTGAAAATTTGTTTGTTTTTGGTTCCTGAAAATCAAAAAACTGCCAAAACACAAAAATTTGACATCCACTTTATACTTAACGCAACATTTATTTTGTTATCAGTAAAATTCTAAGCAACTAAAATGTGATTACTGGGGTAAAAACTGTTTGCAAATCAGTTTTTTGAGGTAGCGATGTTTTGTGTGGTAGTCCTGTCCAGATATTTTCGGGGTCGTCGAACGTCAAAAATCTTGAATATAGCTTTCCTGTAGTCAGCCATTATGAAAGCAATCATCAGAGGGTCCAAGATAAGCCCGAAGCAGCAGATTCCTCCAAACACATCGTCAAAGTTCCAGATGTCGAAAATGAAAGAAACCATTGTTATCAGAAAAGGAATTGAGAAGAAGACAAATGGCGAGAGGGTCTGAAATTTAGTTTAAAATTTTCAAAGTAAATAGAATACCTGGCCAATGAGGAGAAGAAGAAGTTTATATTGCAGCAGATGTTGTTGTTTAGACATGTGAGCGATTCCTTTGATTCGTCTCACAATCGCAATAGTGCAACAGAAGTTGATTACAAGAGTGGCGGAACATAAAACAATGTAAGATAGCTTTGATACGATCAGTGGGGTGTTGTATGATCCGTTAATCTTAAGGGATAAATTAGGTTCAACGTAAAGTAAGTGCAAGACATGTGCAGTTTTCTTGGACAAAAACTATAAAACACGGGAATGTTCCAATTTTTGTTTGTTTAAAATACGATTTAAGACTGCTAAGGGAAATTTTCGAAAACAGAATCAGTCGTTCAAAGCAGAAAAGCATTAGCATTTTCATAAAGACAGGTGATGTTTGTCAAAATGCATGAAATTCCGACCCGAAAACGAAATATTTTCAGGATATTATCACCAAAACCATTGAAATCCCATAAAAACTTCAGAAAATTTTTTTCTTTCTCAAAGCTTGCCTGTTCGACCAGGCAAGCTTTGAGAACTTAGAAAACATCGTTTTCTAATAACAAAATGGAAATTTTCATAATTTTATTTTGACTACCGAGGGTGATTAAGTTTTTCAAAGTTTTGGACCCCTTTGGTCCCGCCAAGACAGGCTGTATTTGAATATAAAATGGATAGAATATAAAGTTTACTGAATCCCAGCTCCTTTCCTAGTGACTTATCTAAATGTCGTAAAATGCAGGGTTGTTGTGTTGTTATATTCATTGTTCGTTGTATTATTGACATTTTTGTTTAACAAAATTCTTTTTTTACGAAGGAAAATCGACAAATTTGCAACTTCAGAAGCCAGAATCTCATGGTAGAGGAAGGCCTCTGGTTTTTTAGTGCTGAATGGCAAAAAGAAACTCGGTTTCTGTTTGTGGAAGCCAACGTTTTCCATTTGTACAGACTCGTGTTTTTGCTCCCTCGGCTAGGTACGTTGATGGGCGGCCAGTGCGGTTTCAGTAAATATGAACATATAGCGCACTGGTAAATGCCCTTTTGTGCAACAGACGCGGGGATCGACGCCCGACAGCGCGGAAAATCTTTGCTCCTACTGTAAACCAAGGTTTGTCTGTCTTTCAAAATTTATCGCCTGGAAAAAAACCAGCATTAATTTAATAATTGGGGAAAATCAAAACCTTTGTTTCTCTAGAATAAAGGAAAACGATCAGGCAGAACCGACAGACTAAGTGGTAATTCATGTGAATCACGACCGCTCAAATGCTGACGTATCGCACGCCACCACATCTTTCTTATCGAAAAAAGCGCTTTTTCCCAGTTTCCTACAAGATTCTTTTCCTTCCAACCTACAAAAAATCTTTTTTTTTCAATTTAAAGTTTTTAGTTGTTGTCTGTTCCCTTGCTAATTATAATTTTTAGATTTTCAGAAATAAAACTTCATTTACTAGAACGAAATCGTTTTGAACGCCCAAGAAGAAACGTTTTCTCGAAAGAAACTAGAGTTTTCATTCGAAAGTTAACAAGAATGTAAGTTTAAAAAAACAAAAGAGAACAATTGTGTTTAGGTGAACCCATGCAACGATTTCTACAAACACGCGGATAATTGTTAATTTTATAAAACCCGGCAAACCAACGAAGTTAGAAAGTAATTTCCTACACGCCAAAACAATCTGGATTCCAGTTTTTTTTCGACCGGTATCCTGCAATATCCTTTCTTTCAAAAGGATCAACCACAAGAGAACAACCTTAATTACGGAGCAATTGGAACAACTTTGACGCTAGTGCTCCACAAGCGTTCTTCTTGGTTGATTCACATTCGGAAGAACGGTTCAGGTACTTTTATTGATTTTGCTTTAACTGATTGAATTTTAGACCAACTATTCTGGTGCGAAATCTAGTTGTTCTCTACAAACACACCGAGAGTTCGTTTAGTTTTTTGAATTATTCCAAATAAAATGTTTATAATGATGCTGTTTTTGAAAGTATACAAAGATGTAGATACAGACAGGGAGAAAGAGAGACAGAGAGACAGAGAGACAGAGACACTGAGATACAGAGAGACAGAGACGTAAACTCACTCTCTTGGCACCACCGCAGTAGACAACTGTAGTTACAGACCGATTGAACGTAGTTTGCACTTCATCAGCAATTGCATCATCAAGGCTGGGATTGAACATAGGGGAAATGAGGTAGTCTGTAGAAATCGGCCAAAGATGCAATGCCAGCGATAAAGTTAGGGTTATATACAAACTTTTGTTTGGCTTGAAAAACTTAATTATCGTTTTCCTAAAAGAAAATCGATTTAAGCAAAATTTAGATTCACCTGCATACAACCGCATAGCGGTAAATGAAAGAAAGGCTGATGATTATTATTATGTTTACGTAGCAAGTGCACAAGTTGATCAGACAGATCGTAGGTATAAAACGGTGTTTGAAGGATTTTGTGGAGTAGAATAGGAAGATTCTTCCAGTGGCGTGGAAAGTCTGAAACCAAATTATTATGCGGTTCTTTGCATTATGGGCTAGTGCAAAAGGGTTTTCACGGCCTTCGGCCGCTTGGGCCGCTTTGCGGCCTAACATCTACACATTTGGGTACGCTATATTTGTTTCAAATTCTCACCGGAAGCATGAACATCTGAACACCGGCGAACAAAGCACAATCAAGAGTATAAATAAACAACAGATTTTTATAGCTCCCAATTTTACTAGATGAACATCGAAGAATTATGGGCAGGAGAGAAACGTTAAGAAAAACGGCAACGGTTGCTGAGTAGAAAGCGAGTTCCTCGTGATACATCTTTTCAGTAATTGAACGATTCCAAAGTGTTTGTCTAAAAATTTACACCTGCGAAATAGTTTGCGATTCAATTTCGACGCGTAGTAGTGGAATGTCTGAGTAGGAATTGTAAGATATCAAAAGTCGTTTGATTCAGAAGTGCGATTACTGAAGTCTAGACAAACCTAACTTTAGGTTCGTATGGAAAGGTAGGAAAACAATAACAGAAGACATGAACTAATTAATGAATGCTAATAATACGGTAAATGATATAGTTGGCTTTCTATTGCTGTCGCCAAAACAAAATCAACGGGGGCCGAAAAAAACTATTTTTTTTCTCTGCGTCTTCGCTAATTACACGATCTCTCGCCTGAGTCGCATGTTGCGATAAAGCCGTATAGGAAAGTTTTACGTCCAGGAAAGTTTTACGTAAAATCGTTTTAACTGGCAAACGGACGTTTTATGAGGAACACAATCTTCCATTCAAACAAAATGCATTTTTAAGTTAGGCTAAAATAAACCCAAACTTTTTTAAACTGCACGAGAAGTGTAGGGTTTGATTTAAAAAATAATGAAATGGCTGATCAACTGGCTTAATGAGAATACAATTAACGATCATTAAAACAGTGAAGGACTACAATATAAATTTTGTTTCCTACAAAAACCCCATTGGGATGTGAACTGTAGTCCGAAATTTTTGTACTAATGATCATACACTTTGTTTTCGCTTTTGGACTTAAAAAAAGTGTTCTATGAAAAGAACAGCTCCCTGGTTGTTTATTTTCATGGTAGAATGCTTTAATGGAACCAAACACAGGGTGTAATTGCACAATGAACATCATTTGTGCTTTCGAAATCTCGGAACTCCAAGGAAGGTGTTTTGCTCTTTTGTGATCACAGAAACAGAAATGAATTCTGAGAAAGCTGAATGTGCAATGGAAGAAATGAAACAAAAACAGCAAGTGATCATTAGTGTTGGGGCGGATTGTCAGAGGGAAGAGAGTGCAGAGAAACAACGGCGTTTAGTTAGCAATAGATCTGAACTAACTTGCGACATTGTGTTTTAGTTCATGGCAAACGAGATTACGACTGGTTGACGAAGAAAATTATGATTACATCCAGACGCGCAGAGAACCAAAAGATCAGACTTCTCGAATTGGACGACAATTTAGTTTGAAGAAAAGTTCTTTTCAAAACAAAAAACCAGTACTTTCACAGATCGTTTAAAGCAGAGAGCACAAATGTTATGGTACAGAAAATCAGAAAAAAGGTGTTTCTGCAAATTATAGCAGCTTCTAGATGATTCCCCCTGTAGTCTAACAGTGGACATAAAGTAGTTTCAAGGAGTACAAGTGGATAATTAGATTTTTTATAACAAACTCCATTGAAGTAGAGACAAGCCCAAACTGAGATGCTCACCACTTTGTTGGATGATATTTTGAAAAACATGGCTTGCTGACTCACGTGTTGGTGGAGATAAAAAAGGCGGTGGCAGGTTAACAATAACCATCATAATTAACTTCAACTCCTATCGCCAGGCTGTAAGAAAAGCTTCCTATACACATATGACAAGAAACGTTGTTTTCAACGACAAAAAACTGCATGTGCACAGTTTTTTGCAGCAGAGACAAACTTTTTAAATTCAAGAGGTTGATGGTGTAGTGGTCAATGGCGCGTCTTACCGCGCAAAAGGTTACAAGATCGATTCCGCAGAAAGAAAATCAGAAAAATCGAGCTTCTCAAATCAAACGGCAAGCCTGGTCAACCCAGCCTTCTACGCTTCAGCGATGGTTCCTGGAAATTAGACATATCTACGAGAGTAATATGACTGAAAAAACGCTGGTACAACAATTTGGTTTTCGTTTTACAATTATACCTTCAGCGATTAAAACAGTCAGCAATAAAGAGAAACAATAGATGGTTTATTGTAATAATCTATTCAGCGAAAACATTTTTAGAGTATCTATGTATAAGTCGCCAATTCGAAGAGTTTATTTTAATTTATTTAAAAAAGTTAAAAGAAACTACTTTTGTTAGTTTCCGTTAACTACAAGACTAACGAAAACCAACCAGCAACAAAAACACTTTCACTTCTCGCCTAACGACTTTCTGCGCGAAAAGGTGCTTTTTCTCCGCCTTTTCGCAGTTCGCCCTCTATTGTCATCCAGGGATCGCCTTATTCCATTTCTTATTCCATTTCCAGGTCATTTTAGACATATTGTAATCCTGGAGACAGCTAATACGCTAAGGAAAAACTGCCTCACTTTAGCTTGCACCACTTTTACAAAAAAAAACACGGCTTTTTTGTAAAGCAAAAGTTTGTACACAAACTTTTGCTTTACAAAAAAGCCAATTCTTAAATGCAATGAAACAAAAGAAAAAAGAAAAACTAGTTAATGAAAGGGGAAAACTAAGCCAGATGTACTAAACTTCATTAAATCAGTTGTTCGCTATTTGCTGAAGGTATTCCTTTTGTTCCGTTTCAGTTTGTAGAGCAGCTGTATGTTCCGCCCGTAGACGATCGAGTTCAACTTGTCGTTCGCGTATTATGATCTTTAAAGGGTATTAGTCATAATTAGTTCGTTTATTAGGTACAAACCTGCATTTGCTGTGTGTCAGCCAAACGTTGTTTGTCCGCTGACTTGAGGGCAGTCCGTGACGTCATCGCACGTAGTTTTTCGGTTTCAACAAGGCCTGCCAGCTGAAATAAGCTAGAATATCAAAAAACCCAAACTATTTTTGAAAAAACGGGGTTTCAAGCTTTTCCATTATCGAAACTTTTAGTCGTTGTTAGCCTACCAACCACAAAATTTTTTTTAAACCCTCCACGGTCAAATCGGACCAGTGGGGGGTTCGGACGACGATGAGGGACGGTCTTATGATAAGGGATTTGGATGGTGCCCCGAAGGGCAAACGCCACAAGTGTGCGTTTGCTTATATAATGCCTGCCACTGTTGCCGCCGACTTTTCCTGCCCGATGGCAGCGAAACTCTCGCTAAGAGGGCGCAGGCATTGTGAAACAGATGGTCTTACGGCAACGAATTTCGTTTTCTTTTAACTGCCTACGGAAAGCTTGAAAATCTTACTCTCAAAATCTAGTAAAACATGATTTCTAGCCAATTTTCAAAACGCTAATTTTAAATCGTTTAATTAGTTACAATGTGCACGAAATCGTTGGTGTTCAACTATTACGCGCTTCAAAAAGTTAAAATGAGTTTTGGGTTTTTTTTATTCTCTTTCTGTTGTTTGGGTTGATTTTTCAAGACTTTTCAGTTTTTCACTGTATTTAGTGCTTTTGACACCATTCTACAAGACAAAGATACTTTGTTCAATCAAATTTAGCATGACTTTAGTGTTCTGGAAATTGTGCTTCTAAAAATTTTTCGGATTTTAAATCACAAGTGAAAACAAAAAAAAAATTACAGCCTTTGCAGCCGATCGGTGGACAGTTTTTCGTAAAGGAGTAAAAACCATGTTTTTCTTTATCTTAAAAAAAATCTTACGTTTTTTGGCCTTAGAACGGAAATATACTGTTTTTCTTATAATTACAAACTTTTTGTGGTACAGATACCCATTGATTGCTTTTTTTAAAGTCAAATAAGTTAATTTTGCAAGATATGAAAATATGCCTTAACAATTCGTAAAAGACCTTAAGGTGTGAACATGTGATAAGACGTTTTTTTGCGATTATTTGGGTCCTAAAAGACTAATTTTCCCAGTTTCAGCGGAATCCATTTTTTTCAGGATCGCCGAATGTTGGGTCATACAGAAACTGCCCTTACAACTTTAAAATCTTTAGCCCAAAAGTTGAAAATCATTCGATTTTTAAGGGTTGAAAACCAAAACCGACCTCTTCCAGCGTTTCAATCAGTGTCTCCGTTGTTCCCTTGAAGGATCCAAGTTGGGTGACAAATTCTTTTGACTCAGTGTGAAGTTCATTGCAAGTTTCAGCGACTTCTGAAAATGGAAAGTTAGATCAAACTGAAATGTTTTGGTACCTGGGTTTAGAAGTCTTAAGTAATTAAGATCGTCGACGTGAATGCCCACGCGGGCTAGAATTTCGTCGCTCATCTGCAGTGCGTAGGTTGCTATAACAACCGACGACGCGAGCGGCTAACTGGTGACCTGCAATTATCGAGGGAGCGGCAAAACGAACCAGCAAAGGAATCTGATTTTTGAAAGCGAAAATAATCATTATGCGGCTTTCAGCTTTTCATAACACCAATTTGTCATGAAATGTTATGGAAGGTTCTAGTGAACCGCTGTCGGTGAAATAGCTGCTACAAGGATGCCTTCCTTTCTTCACATGAAGGCATAACAACCTTTTTAAATTTCACACAATCAATTTTCAAAAGATTTTTTAATGTATTTTGATTATCTGTTTGACTTCGAAATAATTATAATCTTTTGATGGGGGCAAATGCTGCTATCAGAACCATCATCAGATTTCACTAAGTCTCAAGCACAAAATAGTTCACCTTTTAAGCACTTTTTGCACCCTTTTTTCAGTCGGACAATGTTGGCTGCACAATCATCTTCATGGCTAATTTCGGCGATGGAGTGTTGATTGAAAGACTTTTTGGAACGATGCTTATTGTGACTCAATTGTACGAAAGAAGTATAGTCAATTTTCAAGAAAAAGTCTTAAACTTTCGGACACTCTTGAGAAATTCTCATATTAAACCAAAAATGATTAGAAATTTTGAAGTGAACAGAGATGTAATAAACGAAAGAGCACTGTGAAAAAGGAGTGCGCAGACAGTTAACAACGATCGTTGCAGAAGTGCATTAATTTTGACTACTTTCCCCCTACATTCTGTGTCTGCTTAAGAAACGAAGCCAGAAAAGGCATATTGGAGCTGGGAAGTATTTTTAACCGCCTTCACTAATCTTGTGACAAATGGAACTGTAAAGGAAAAACTTACTGAAAACGGAAACGTGTGGAAAAAGTGCACTGCCTGGGATGAAAGTGTTATACCTAAACCCATGAGTCGTGAGGAGACCGAAAAAAAATGCGAAAGTTACCAAGAATATCAGAGAAAAGCTATGGCAATTTTTACATTTAAAAAACCAATCTTTATTTTCTATATTAATGCATTTTTCTTTTGTTGGGACAAACTGTAACTGTTGGTGAAGAACTTTTCTTTTTCCAAAACAACCTCAAAACAGCTGATAATCAGGCATAATTAACCCAATCAACAAAGGATCAAGAATTAGTCCAAAATAACAAACAGTCCCATAAACATCACTTACATACTGAATATCGAATTAAAAAATATAGGCAACGACGGTTGAAGTAAAAGGGATTGTAACTAATATAAGTGGAAAAAACATTTAAAATCACATTTACCGAAAAATAAACCCATTCACACCTGACAGAGCAAAAGGACCAAAAGCATGTAATGTACATTGTGGTTATAAGATGACAGACTTGTCAGGGTTCGTATTTTTTTATTATTCGTAGTGTACAAAATCCAGTGATTGAAAATGTTAACGAACACAAGACAAAATGAGACAACAGTGCAGAAATTGTTTTAAAATCGTAAGAACCCTTAAAAAGTATGTATATTGTGAGAAGAACCCACCATCTGAAAACTTCCAATGTAGGCAGTTTTATAAACACTTCGATTTCGATGATGAAACATTGCGTTGTCAATAGCGGCATCAAGGTATGGGGGTTCCAAAAGGAGATATTAAAGTATCTACTCCGAAAATCCATATTTGTACACCAATTGTAAAAGCCACCGTAAAAATAGTCTTTTCCCAACTTTGAAATACTTTAATACCTCACTCATAAAAACAATTGGTAAAAACTGCTCTGTTACAGCTTTACCTGCACATAACTCCGTAACGATATAGAAAAGAAAGGCAAACTGTGATGTTTGTATTAACAAAAATGCCGATGTATAAAAACAATAGTACAAGTGAGAACATTCGTTTTTCGAAATTATTAGTACAGTAGAAAAAATAAACGCTTTCGTAAACGAAAAATGTCTCAAATGTTTGTAGTTTGGTAACCGCTGCGAAATCACTTTTTATATTTTATCTCCCAGTGCAACTGGTTAGGCACATCTTTCAATATTTTTTGCCTTAGGCAAGGGTAGGTTCTAGCCCGAAAATCGTCTTTTGGGTCTCACGACGAAAGCGCGCTAAAAAATGGCACTTCTTCTATTGAGCTCAAAGTGGTATCAATCAATAGAGTGTATAAAGAAATTCCGCATGATGATAATGCAAATTGGACAAAATAAATCATTCAGTTTTTAGTGGGTCCAGCGACAGCGCGCCAGAGCTTTGCTGAAAACTGAAACTTTTTCAAATTAACTGGAAGTGGTATCACAGGAAAGAGTGAAGCGCGAATTGCTTAGGAATATGTGATAGAAACACGCATAACTTTAGGATTTCGCAAAAGAAGCGCGAATAGCTTAGTATTTGGCAACAAAAGAACATTTAGCTTTCGCTTAGTCGAGCTTGAAGGTGGTTGGGGGGGGGGACGAATCGCGCTCGTTAAATTACATGGCTGCCGCGCTTTTTGAAAGCTTTTTAATAGCGTTTTTTAGAAGCTTTTTGCAAATCGCCTTGGCAACCTTGCTACCCTTGTGGGAATAATTCTAACTTTGCGGCAGCTCAGTTCTCTTTCCGTATATTGGCCAATTTCTTTTGCGTTTTAAAGTCTGCAAAAACATGCAAAAACAACAAAACTTCACCAGAAGGACCATCTGAAGTAGTGCAAACAAAGCACAATCGATTGTGTAGATCAAAATGAGAAATTTGTAGCTACCAATAGTTTTCGTAGAAGTTTATTTAAACCAGAAACAAAAATTTACTGTGCGGATTTATACAAAATTTAAAATTTCGATTTTTCTACACGGGTCAGGACGCCCAAAAAAATCTCTCGGCCGGGCCTGCCTGTCATTTTAGAACCCCGATTCAACAAAATATATAAGTTTGTGTTCTGTGGTTTTAACTACGAAACACTAAACTATATAACTAATTAATTTAAAACTGTAAAACTAAAAAATTATGATTTTTCCACGCTTTGTAATTGGTTGTTTTTGTTGTTTGTTCATGATGACTCACGCGTTACGACTTTTGTTTTGTCTTGAAACCAAAAGTCAACTTTAAATTTAACTGATCACGAACAAACCCCCTCTCAGCAAATATTTGACTTTACTGAGATTTTTTTTAAACATTTTAAGCCTATTACCACCATCGCTGAAAACTAACGCTTCTGCTTGAAACAAGAAAAAAAGTTTCCAGATCGATTCATTCGGAAACATCCATTAAAGCAACACGGAATTACAAAACAATTGTTAGACATTTTGGCTTTTTCATCCAAAGCGTTAGTCGAAAATGCGATTATGGAGTACTATCAGCGTTTGGTTCACGGCCTTTCTTCTGATCCTCTACGACTTTCTTCCTGAAAAGATAACTTGCGTTTAGCGTCACTTTGAAAAAAATTTACCATTTCTGAAGTTCTTGTTCAATCATCGCGTTCTCCTCCTCCGATGGTCCTTCAATAGATCTTTTCACAATTTGAAGTTCTTCATCAGTACAGCGAACAGGTTTGTATACTTTGGCTTTGTTCATCGTCCAGTAGTCCGTGGCTGAAATATTGATTGTTTTGAAAACCTTCAAGTACTGTTATTATGTTTATTTGGAAATATAAACCTTCAAAAAAGGAAAAAAAAACCTAGCTGGTATATTGCGTGTTCACCAACAGTTGTCGGTTTTGCGCCTTAATGGTTACAAGGTTGTGGTCCCGCCGCGAATTAGGTTCATCATAAAAGACACAAACTGCAGGTGTCGTGAAAGAATTTTAAAATGGGTCAATACGCATAAAACTTTATTAGACGTGTCTAAAAGTGCAAGAAAAAGTAGTTCCCGAAAAAGGTTTTTTGTCCCCGCCCACTAAAAATCGAAAATTTGAAAAATGTTCATATCTCTGTAAACAGACAACGTATAAAAACCAGGTGGGGCTCAAACAATAGAATTTATACTTGCATTATATTGTGTTGTAAATTGTAATGTTTTAGGGAGGAGCAAAAACTTTTGGAAATCCTGGCAACTTTTTTTCAAGTTTTAACGTTTTTACTCCCAGGGCCAGGGAACGAAGTTCATCTTTTCGCATTTAGGAGACAATTTCGCATCAATGAATTTAAAAAGAAAATCCATATTTGCGACTTCAAGTGTTCGAATAATTTCTTGAACATAGCAATGGGTCGGTCGCAGGTGCCCGGGGTCCCAGTCGTACTGTTTCAATATTTTAATGTAAAATGTTATAAAAAGGCAAACACCGACACTGAAGCACAAAAATCCGATGAAAATAAAATAATGTATGTAAAATGCTGTCGATTGAGATTGCCTTGTTTTTATATGTTGATGTGACCTGAGACTTCACAATTTATCGATTTTCAGTAGGCGGAGTCAAAACTTCACAACTCGTCGACTTTTTGTGGGCGGGGTCAAAAATTGTATTTTCGGGAACCACTGTTCCATGCACTTTAGGGCAAGTCTAACCAAGTTTTACGCTCATTCAACCATTTTTAAAATTATGATGCCTCCCCTAGTCGGTGCAAAAACGAATGGGAAAGGCTGGAGCCAATTTAGATTCCAAATGTAATAAATCCCGTCCTAACTATCCTTTTGAGAAAGAATTCAAAAGTTTTGCTTGAAAACCGTTGAAAAAACTCACTGAGTCTGTAAGTCGCCAAGCAAGTTTCGCATTCGAACAACCTCGTACTCATTGCAACTTGACGAACACCATACGCGCTGCAACATCGGAGTTCCACATACCTACAAAAAAAGAAAGAGTTTTTTTAGAGGCCAAAACTATACCTCATTCCATTCTCAGGGAGAGCCAGAATACCGAAGTTGCATGATTTGCAGTTGCGAACTATGTTAACTGGAACTTCCTGGGCCTGGTCACACCTTTCACAAACGGCGTAGGTGTTTTCTGGCAGCGGGTAAGTTGGCGGAAAGACAGAAGTGAGATCGGGAAACTCGAGGGACGCCTTCGGTTTCACAAAACGCTGTGGAGCTACTCGGCGAGGCGGGCGCTGAACTTGTGGGATGGCGATATTTTGAGGGAGGCGAGGCAATGCGACTCTTTCAGGAGCTAGAAGTGCTTCTAGAAATGGATGTCCACCTGCCCTCTGATTCTGATTGGGTCTACGAGGTCTGCCGCGGTGTAGTCGTTGTGGAAGGCCCGGCATATGCTCCATTGCCTGAAAACAATAGAATTGTTATTTTTATCTTTTTGATATAACGACATAAATAAAAATGCTAACCCCAATAAAATCATATGTGGGCAAACAATGGGTTTGTAAATAAAAATGGCAAAATTTCTTTTCTGTGTGAAAGACGAATTTAAAAATGGATTATTGTAAAACAAAATTTGTTCAAAACACCGAGCCGCGAAATTTTTCTAACATAATTAAATTCGCATTACCTGAATAGAATATTGTTCAAACTTCTTTTAATAAAAAGACTTTGGTTATAAAATTTCAAAGTAGCTCAATCGGGCTCATATTTTGAATAGAAAAGCTTAGGGCTAACTATTATTTTAAAAAAATGATGAAAATCGATTATCGAGTTTTAGGTCGGGTATTGTAACCACCCACAAACTTGAGAAAACTTCAAATGTTTGTTCCACCTTTACTGCCCAATTCAGAAGTGCAAATTCTGTTAAAATAGAAAGATACATATTTGAAAATGCTTTAAAAAATTATTCTTGGTCAACCCCTCAAAATCAATACCGGCCGAGATAAACGACAATATATGCCAAAAGTCGTCGTTTTTTTCAGGTTAGGGAGGTTGCCACTCGCTTTGTAAAAGAGCTGAAAAGATGGAACTGCGTAGGAAACTTGTGTATCAGTAGGCCTTCGACGTGAGACAGAGCTAACTGCTGATTTCGCAATAGGAGCCAAGTTACAATTTCGAATTCGCAAATTCTGTTTTAACAGAAAAATAGATACACAAAAATTATGCAAAAAATTGCTTTGGGGGTAGTTCTTAAACTCAACGAGGGCCGAGATAAACCACAAAATAGATTTTTCACGTGACGAAGTGGCACATTTGACTAAATGACATTTGGTCCTTTTTTGTCCTGAGTGGGTTCTGTTTTGTAGTACAAACAAATACAACGCAAATATTTCGCACACAAAAACTCAGTCCCCTAAGCCTAACGTTGCATGACTAACAGCCACCTAATACGAAAGTTATCCGAAAAAATTGTAACTTGGAACGGAAGGAAGAAAACCTACTCCCGGATGCAACTGTTGTATTCAATTTGAATAAAAATATAAATCAAATTTTTAAGAATTTTTTTAGAGCTTTCATTTTTTTGGTCGGTTTTTAGGAGGCCATCCCGTCCGATCTGGCAAGTCAAGCAACATTGGGCCCAGTTAGTACTTGGATCGGACCTTTGAAATGAATTTGCACAAACCAAACAGATTTGGCTGAAAATTGGATCTTTTGGATTTCTAGGCTTCAATACAACAATCTTGCTGAAAGGACAGCAATTTATTTAATTCAAAACGCAGTTTTTTTTAAACCCAACAATTTTTCACAAAGAATATGATTTTCAACTTTTTGTGACAACTCTTTCTTTGTGTGCAGCGTTCAAACATTGGGCGTCCGCAGGGGGTCTGGAGGGCTGCAAGCCCCCCAGCTAGGGCGCGCTTGGCGAGCGGTAGCGAGCCAAGCGCGCCCTAGTAGGTATTAAATCGATTGGAAATGTGATGCTTAAAAAAATTGTTTTTTTGTGAAAATTTCTCTCATATAAACAAGTTAGAAGACAAAATCTGTATAAAAACCCATATAATACACAATTTTTCGTTGTATCAAAAAATGTGATTCCAGATTTTGATATCTTGTAGAGAAATACTTATAAAAATTGATTTTTCCAGAATTTTTTCGTAACCCTAAAGTATCGTTTCAGTATAAAAAAGAGAAAAGAATGTCTGCGAAAGCAAGACAGATGGAAAGAATGACAGTAACGACTGAAAGGGATATAGATTTTTTTGCCCATTCCGGGTATTCCATGAGTTTTCAGAAGATTAAACGAATTAAATGACTTAGTTCCACTCCTTATGGTTCCAAAAACAGTTTGTAAACACGCTTTAATGTCCCCTTGCTTATTTTTCCGCGAGATTTTTCCGTCATGCAGTGTTTGTCTACAGTATTTGTTTGTCCTGGGCGTGACTTTCGGCGTGCGTCACCGTATCATGGAAACCGCCGTTCAATCGGCGGAGACCACCCATATCGTTGAGAGGCTGCGCCCGCCCGCCTATTAGCAGCCTTAGTCCTGAAAGGGGGCGCAGACTGAAATTCCCGCAAGAAGAAATTCGCGAAAGTTAGAAAACAAACAAAGAAAACAAAGTTGCGTCTAGGCTGGTAATAAACAAGTTTAGTAAAAAACGGGAATTAAGCCAAATGTTTTTACGAAACTGGGCGACGGTTCTCATTTGAAATTTCTTTGTAGAAACGAGTGGTTTTGAAAAAAAATAGCTAATCGACCTAGAAGATTGAAATCGACTCATATTTAGTGATTTTGCATAAAACTGTTGCATAATATCACAATTAATACACAAAGGTCAAACAATTCTGAAAGAAATAGTCGGCTGAGAATGTGTTTACAGCCGTGATGGACTCAGGATTCAGCTAAATTGGCCTTAATGGACTAAATATACTCATATTTATTGTATTTGCATAGAACTGTTGTAAAAATGTCTTAGTTCTGGGTCAAATTGACATATTTAACAGAAGAAACTGTCTAAGAAGAAAGTGTTTACGGCGGCGGTGGACACCGGCCCAGCGCAGCGAGGGACGGCGGCGGCGCGCAGACTCGGCGCATTTTAGAATGAGGCGCTGCTTCAAGCGGTAAGTGTGTTTAAATACCAACTTTAAGACGTTCCCTGTAAGAATCCTTGATGGTACGATCATGAACATCACTTTTTCACAAAGTTTTGCAGTGGTCTCATTGCGTAAAACGATAAAAACCATTCAAAATCAGCTTTCATATAAGCGGCCTCGCGGAAACGTTACTCAGTGGTTCACGATATCACTAGCATGCCATCGACTGAAGATTCAGAACTGATTAGCGTATTTTTGGCCGAAATTCACTCAATTTTGCAAATGTGGACAAAGCGATGGCCTGAATTGGAATAACAGGGCAGTTTTGTTACGAAATGCGGTGCCGGCCGTTGTCTCTGCCCGTCGGTCAAAAAACTGACCGGCGGATGTGTCACGCGTGCGTGCGAAAGTTCGCCCGATTGTCGTGGACAGAACCAGCGGCGGACGGCGAGATTCGCCGCCCCCTTGACTCCTCCTCCTCCTCCCCCATCGCTTCGCTTCAGTAAAATCGATTTCAGCCTTGATCGGCGGCCCTTCTCCCTTCCCCTTGCTTGATTTTCGATTGAATAAAGTAACGGCCTGGTTTTAATCGGGACGGGAGTTGCGTTTGAACAAACGCTTTTTTGTCGAATGGCTCGATCGCGTTTTCGCCTTCTGCGGCATCCTATCTGCATATTAACTTAGTGATCCGGTTTTTAACAACAATTTTGATAGCATTCGTAATTGAAGCGTACGAAATAAATATGCCCAGATTCTGATTTTCAGCCCTTGCCCATTGTTGACCTTCTCCGATTCGTCTTTTCATGTTTGCTTGTCTAAAAGTTTTATAAATGTTGCAGTCTTAAGTTTGATACCGAAAGGGAGATTCCCTCTTCCTGGGTCATTTATATAATACTCTCTCGTGCTTGGATAAAATAGTTTCTAAGTTTGGCAGCCTTCCGTCGCATCAACAGATGGTCGCGGCGTTCGGCCGCTTACCGAAGCGGCATTCGGCTAGATGGGACCGCTTTGCGGCCTTGTTTTCAACATTTGTATGCGTAGCGTGGTTTCGGGCGGCCCTCCGCTCCCCTCCTGCTTCTGATTGTTCCACCCTTGACAGTAAAGGCTCCACCCAAACGCTCCACCAAAATATAAATACTTACCGAAACAGAGTCAGCCTAAGTCCGCCAAAATTTACAAATATTCCAATCAGAAAGCACACTGTATTGTGAGTAAAAAAAGCTTTCGCCGCGAGATTTTCCACAAGAGTCGCCGCTGGTCAACGCACGTGCGGTTGAAAACAACGACTCGTCGCGCACAGATGACGACTTCAAAGACAACCGCCATAACTCATCCCCTACACGGAAAAACAGGCGCGTGACTGTGAAAAATAAACCGAATTGAGAAAGCGGAAGGGGTCGCGTGTTTCGCAACGATTCTGGGCACTTCCTTACCTTGATTTTCAAATTAATATAGTGAATTGCTTTCGGATAGAACTTTTTTAGAATTTTGCCACCTTCACACTGCTCCCTCGCACCTTAGCGCGGTCTTTCGCTGCCGGAGCCTTGTAAGAACCGAGCTGTTTTTGAAACACACACTATATACCTTTCGTATGAATGGGTATTATTAGGGGAAACGATATTAAAATTGCCTTAAACTGATTAATCAGAATAAATTTCCGCTTAATTTGAAGCCTTCCTGTTCACCGTAGCATTGATATACTTTCTTATCTGGGAGAACACAGTTTCTTTCTCCAAGCTTTTATTTTTCTCCTTTTCTCGTTTAAGCATCAATGTTTGGTGCTGATCACTTAAAAAAAAGCCTAATTTCAGTGTCACCACCATTCACGATGAACCCCGCGGCTGTAACTTCTCCTCAGCCTCCGTCTTTGAGGCTCATCACAAAGGACGGAATCACAATCTTCTTTGACATGTTCTTTGTAGAGAAGAGCCACTTCATGCAGAGACTGATGACGGTGAGTTCATTAAAAAAAATTTTTTTCAAATTTAATCATTGATTAACATTTTCAGCACCGTGACGCTTCCATTAACACTCTCCTTCCTCCCATTCGTCTCGATGTGGACTCAAACCCTCTTTCCTTCGTGAGCGTTGTTTCTGTATCTTAAACATGTTTTGTTAGGTGATGACCTGGTCCTGGTTCCACAAGAATGACGGAGGCCCTCTGCAAGCGGAGCAGGCCGCAGCCTACAAAGCCGAGATTCGCAAGAATTCGACTACTGTGCTGCAGGAGATTCTGAAGGTTGGTACAACTCACCGAAGTGGGCGCTTTCATTGCATCAGCTGTTTAACGAGCTTTCTTCGGGATAATCTACACCGTGTGTAAGACATTGCGCGATGTTTGCAACTAGCTCACAGAATTTCCATCATCAAAATTTGGTGAAAATTCAAGAAGACGGCCCCTCCCAAATAGACGACCCCAGTACCAAAAAGGCGACCAATACCTATATAAAATTAGGTTGGGTTGTCTTTTTGAATCAGACTAAACTTTACGACCTCAGCGGTTTCGTCAACTTGGGACCCAAGTCCTATTAAAGTATAGGACCCCAGGGAACTCAAAAGATTATTCACAAAAAACGACCCCAAGTAGTAATCATGGGGTCGCTTCTTTCCGTCTTTACGCAAACGATTTAGCGCATACCGATTGAAATTCTCACACGATAAGGCGTTTCAGCTAGGGTTAATCGTAGTTTCGTTGATAGACTATTTGTGTGGAAATGAACCGACCGTTTATACTGGCACTGGGGTGTACTTCCACTTGTGCCCCACATGTCAAGAAGTTCGAGAACCGAAACACCCTGATTTACTGAAAGCTGCATGACCTTCAAATCAACGCGAACATCATAATTTATACATCTAAATTAGTATTGTGGTGGAAGAAACTTTACTACGCACAGGTAGATAGGTGGCCGCATCCCAGGTGATATGGAGTTTAAATAACCCGGAGGTTAACACCCGACGCGAGCTAACGTTCAGTTAGCGTAACTTAAAGCCAGGGACACATTCTTGAAAAGAAGGGATTGTTTTCTTGATTAGGAGCTATTGGGGAAGGCTCGGATTTTCTTTTTGGGAAATCACTTGGGGTCGCGTTGTTTAATGAGGTGAGGTCGTGAAATTGAATGACCCTAAAATCCAAATTCGGCGTTTCGTCCTCTAACGTTTGAGTCCCAACGGCTCCACTACAACAAAAACATTCTAGAAGTCCAAAATATTATTTAGACTCTATTTTAAATAAAATATTTCTTTGGAAACTTGAAGATTAGCTTATAAAATGGATTTCCGGAACAGTCCAAAAGTTTCTACGGAAAATAGAATTTTGAGTGTTCAAAAAACTGCCTCCGAAAATTCAATAAGCGAACTATTTATGCAAGTATAAACCACATTTCCTTATTAGACGGATGTATACTGTTATCGGAATGGCAGATAGTTTTTCAACAAGCGAGCGCATTTTTCCCTTGTTAGAATACGTTGCGTGATTTTTGAAAGCGTGTTGGGCAGCTATGTATTAAAAGCTCAAAACAAACTGTAAAGGTCTATAAAATATGGGCTTACCTGTAATAAAGACATTTGTTTTAGGCGAGTGATTACCTCGAAATACCGGAGCTCTCCACTTTCCTTAACGCTGTGCTGGACGATAGGAGCCTGTATGGCGAGCCTCGCAGCAACTGCTTTGATGAAGATCCGTGTCTCCTCGTGGAAGATAGGGTCGACAATATGCAGCTCGATCTCCCCGGCCCTGAGAGTCTGAAGAGATCCCGTGAGCCTGACCTCGGCGAGTCGTCCCAGCCCAGTTCGTCTAAGAAGACGAGGTTTTTCTAGATATAGCCCAATGTGTATTTCTCATTCATCTTCTGCCGGTGATTTGTATAGTAACAAAATATCCATATTGCCTTTTTTCTTCCCAATAGACGATGTTTCCTGATTGTATTCATGTAGCTACATAAAATTTTCGTAGCAACAATTGTTTTTTGTTCATTGCAGAATGACTTTTTCAGAATGCAGTCACAGTCCCTACTGGTCTGCGAAATCAGGGCTGCCATAGGGCCCTACAAGAGGGCCACTGCAAACACAGAAATGTACTCATCAAGTCAATAAGTGGTACTATTATGTATAATAATTGAATATCTAAATAAATAAATATCTAGATTAGAGACGAGTTTATCCCCCCAATTAGATCATTACCATTTTCACACTCCCCGACCACATAAACCACTCTTTCGTTTAAATAATGATCTTTTCTCCCAGTTTCTCGCAGGTAACAAACCCTTTGAATCCCGACTCAAAATGTCCAAGAAAAACCGTTATAGGGGTAACAGTTCGTCTCGCATCTTGAGACGAAGGTAGTGCAGTCGGGTTTATGCCTACAGTCGGGGAATTTTTTCCGACTCTCAGTCATCATTCTCACAAACATTCGAAGGCAATGATTGGCTCAGTGATCCCTTCTCAGCTACTTTATTAGCACTTTCCGATGAACCCAAAGCAGTTTCTTGCCCAGCAATAAGAGCAATAAAAGCTGAGCAATAGGACCTCAGCCACACCCGAAGGGTCCTCCTTCTTCATCAGGACAATTTTTTTTTGGATAGTTCCTTTCTCTACCAGTCCTTCGTTCCATCTCAGTGGAAAGAAACCCTAATTGCACACTGCACAAAAATTCCGTCCATCTCCTTTACTCCCTCCTTAGCGCATGAATATTGAAATTGATCTCTCCGAGCCCCTTCTCAGTTTCTTTATCAGCAACTCCCTCATGAACTCAATGCAGTTTCGTTTTTCTGCTTTGCTAATCACACTGCTCAACCAGAGGGGGGGGGGGCGGAAGGAATATCTCCGCGCGCGCGGAGATATTCCTTCCTCCCTCGGAGATATTCCTTCCTCCCCTATATTTGCGCGGGAGATATTCCTTCCTCCCTCGGAGATATTCGTTCCCCCTGTCAAATCGGGCGAGAGATATTCCTTTCTGCCTGCTATTCAGTGTTTACCATTTCAGCCGTTTTCTCAAAAAAATCACATCTCACTTTTCTATTCAATAATAAAATAAAAGTGCGTAGTACTGGTTTGATCTGGACGTTTTAGAGTTTTTGGAGTAATTAAATTAACGTTGAAAAGCAATTTTTTCCGCAGCTTTTAGAGCCAAACAATAAAACCTACTAAATACTTTAATTTAAATAATTAAACACGAATATTAAAAATTAACGTTATCCACCTACATATCTCGAAATGTTGTGTAGTTGTCATATCTCGAAATGTTGTGTAGTTGCGATCAATTGCCAACTTGACAGCTCATTTAAGAATATGTTAACCAAAATTCAATAATCTGTAAATACAGCTATGCCTCCCACACGAACAGTTAGCAGGAAAGGTAAGAAAAAAATCTTGTAGTAGTTTCATCCCTTATAATAAAATGGTTTCTATGTGTTTGTCTATGGTCTATCAGCGTAAAACCACGCGTTTATTTCCTCAGAAGGATGGGGTGATATCGGCCGACGGCCGAGCTTCACGTACTTCACGCCAATTTCACGGCCGAAAACCAGTTAATAAGTGGCCGTAGGCCATGAATGCTTGCGGATGCAAGCCGCCTAACTGGGCGGCCGAAGGCCGCGATCCAGGAGGGTGCGCGTGGTTGGCGCACGTACCCTCCTGGTTTAATCAAAAATGTCCATGGTAATTCAAATAAGGATGACGTAATAAGAATATCAATACCATTTAAAAATTAAACACTAAATTATTTGAAAAAGCGAATCGCAATAGAAGGGGTGGTTTGGGCAAAGGATGGATAAAAAGAGAACAAAATGTTTGTGCAGCTTTAAATTGAATTCTTGAAAATCGAACAAGAAATAACTTTCAAAATACATTATTTTAAATTGACAGCTATTTTGTCAGAAACCACCTCAGCCTTCACCGAATTATATGTCTCCCGTTTAAGTATTGAATGTTCTACAAAAAATCTCTTCTTTTGAAAGATATTTTTTGTAGAATGGCAGCACTGGATCCTGTTGCCCTTCTAACATTTTTTTAAAGGAAGAGATTTTATACAAAGAAAATTGTGTCAATAATAGAATGCGAAACTTCCACGATTTTCGACATATTTCAAAATTTTCTTAGACATATTTAAACAAAAACAAAAAACGTCAAGCATATCACATCACATATGTCAGGAATTGGAATATTCACAAGTTTTCTGAATGCACGAATATAACTCCAGTTGGGTCGAAACAGAAAGAGCACATATATTCGTCGCCCAACGACCTTTCTCACAAATCTTTGACATTAGCATAACATTAAGTAAGAAATAATTGAAAATTAAGCAAAAATGTGAATGTGTAGCTATGTGATTATTCACTCTAATTAGCTTAGATTCGCAGTTCATCGAAATTTCCAAAATGGTCGGTGGGCGAGGAGTATAGAATCACCAACAAAAACAAACAAATTTTAGCTTGTTCAAAAATTTGAATATATACCAGCAAAAGTGGTAACTTCGGAAAAAGGCTGAGGTGGTTTGGTTATGTATTTGTTTCTGACAAAATAGCTGTCAATTTAAAATAATGTATTTTGAAAGTGATTTCTTGTTCGATTTTCAAGAATTCAATTTAAAGCTGCACAAACATTTTGTTCTCTTTTTATCCATCCTTTGCCCAAACCACCCCTTCTATTGCGATTCGCTTTTTCAAATAATAATTGTTCTCGTTTTATCAGTATTCTTTGAATACTTTGTCTACACCTATTTTACTAACGCCTGCCAATAACAAGAACCACCAAATGCCCTGATTGTCAACGTCTGGCCGTCCTTCATTCAAGGCCGACGGCCGTTCATTTTCTATTCAGCGGCCGCAGGCCGCATTTTTAATCGGCCGAAGGCCGTGTCGTTCAGCGGCCGCAGGCCGTCCTTTTAACCGGCCGAAGGCCGTTATGATCAGCTGCCGTAGGCTGCTTTGATCGACCGAAGGCCGTTCTATTCAGCGGCTGCAGGCCGCATTTTTAATCGGCCGAAGGCCGTGTCGTTCAGCGGCCGCAGACTGTCCATTTAACCGGCCGAAGGCCGTTATGATCAGCTGCCGTAGGCTGCTTTGATCGGCCGAAGGCCGTTCTATTCAGCGGCTGCAGGCCGCATTTTTAATCGGCCGAAGGCCGTGTCGTTCAGCGACCGCAGGCCGCCTTTTCAATCGGCCGAAGGCCGTGTCGTAAAGCAGCCTCAGGCCGGATTTTCAAGCGCACGAAGGCCGCGTCGTTCAGCGGCCTTTATCGGTCGAGAACCGTGTTATTAAGGGGTTTAAAAACGCTAATTTCCAAAAACAAAAATTCCATCCTTAATTGCTAATGTATCCATTATAATTGTGAAACAAAACAAAAAGGTACGTATCCGGAACCGAACTCGACAACGTTCGCATAACAAGTCCGCACTGTACACCGCTAGACCACATGGGTCACACTAATTGGGATACGCGGCGCCGTTTTGAGAGCATGCTGCATACCTGCAAACAAATTCAAACATGACGTCATTTTACCGGCAATGGGTAATGAATGTTTTTGTCTGAGTACTTCTTCTAGACTGAAATTCAGCGTTCTTTCCACTGGTCAAATCTGTTTCCGGAATTTTTTCACGGTTTCGACCGTGGCGGCATAAAGCAAGGTTTTTCACCCACATTTTAGGGTGGGGTAAGAAAACCAGTAGATGAAACTGGCTCAAAGTCTACGCCCACCGAACTGCAACGGGTTCCGACCTGTATCCAAAATTTCAGCTCAATATCTCAAGCCGTTCGCATGTTCTGCGACAGTATTGGACATACGGGAGACATCGACACTTTTTGGGCCCCGCAGCAGAATAGACCATTGGGTACATACTACATATTTCTATTTCTTAAAATAGTTTCTGGGGCAGTTTTTAATGCTGAAAATGATGCTTTTGTCAGATTTCAAAAATATCGGTTTTGAAAGAAGATATCGGCCATTGAATTTTGACTGACCCCGCAGTAATTGGCGGAGGAACCAAACCACCGCGCAGCGCTTCGCGCTGCGCGCAATTATTTCTAACTAAAATATGTATCTCTCTATCTCCTTCTCTCTCTCTTTCACTCTCTTCCTGATGATCTCTATTTCTTTTCATATCTGTTATTTTGTCTCCTTTGGTTTCACCGTTTCTCTGCCCTTGCCTCTCAGTATACCTGTTTCTATGTCTCTCTGCCTCTGTATCTCTGTGTCTCCGTATCTTTGCCTCTCTGTATCTTTGTTGTTTTTCTCTCATTCTTAACATACTGCTTCTCTAACTCTTGTCGCTTCGCCTTTATGTCCTATATGTCTCTCTGCTTTTCTGCGTCCCTTGTATCTGTTTCCATGTCTTCTTGCCTTTCTATCCTTCTGTCTTTGTGTTGTTCTGATTCTTTATAATTTTCTATGTATATTTACAGCTGACGCCAAACGGGCACCATGCCGATTTCGTTTAAGTATTCTCTGTTGATATTAGATTAGCAGAAAATCATAATATCAACAGAGAATGAAGGCACAAATTGGAATGATGCAAGTTTGGCGGCAACTATATCTGCCTCTCTCCTTCCCTTCATATTTGTCTCTTTGCCATCCGTCTCTGTCTCTCTCTTTCTTGTACATTCATTAGAAGATTCTCGGCTCGCCTTCGGCGGTCCTCTACTTCTAGGGCGTGTGAGGTCAGCACATAAGTAACATGTGTTCAAATTACAACTATGAAAAATTAAAGTAAACCAAAGCGAGAGTAAAGTCTACAACAGCATAAGTTTGTGTGTGTTTGTGTGCGTCTATCAGCGTAAAACCACGCGTTCACTTCCCCAAAGGGAGAGGGTGAAATCGGTCGGCCAACGATTTTCTTTCCTTCAGTTACGTGACTTTTACGTGGAAATGCTCCGTTCATTCTCTTTGACTTACTCATTCCATCGCTCCCCTTTCGGTCAGTAGCCCTTTCTCTCCATCCTCCTCTCTATGGCTTTATTTTTCTTTGTAACGAGGGACAGAGAGGCAGAGAAACAATAGGAAAACAAAAGAGAAAGATATATTTCCACATAGACACAGAGACGCAGGAACAGAGAGACAGGAAGATATGGAGACAGATATGCAGGAAGGCAGAGGCAGAGAAACAATGAAATAAAAGGAGAGCCAGACAGAAATACAGGGAGACAAGAGAACAGGTATGCAGAGAAATAGAGGTAAAGAGGAAGAGAAAGAGAAAGAGCGAGAGACGGAGACAGAGATACGGAGGGACAGGAAGGCATAAACAGGGAGACAATAGGGCAGGGAAACAGAAAGACACGGGAAGAGAATGAGGGAGAGAAGGAGAGAGAAATTCAAAGTAACAGGGAAACAAAGAGGAAGAGAAACAGACGCAAAAATTGAGAGAGAAAACATCGAGGCACTGAGATACAAAGACAAACGGACAGACCGGCTGAGAAGCACGAAAACAAGAGAAGAAATAAAGAGAAGAAAGACCTGACTCGTCGTAGAATGGCAAAAAGTGCGGAATGAAAGAGAGCAGTTTATATAAAAGTAACGAAACGGATAGGAAAGAAATGAATGGCCCGCCGAGCTGACTCTTCCCGCTGGCTGGAACAAATGAACACGTTGACCCACGCTGATCCACACACCGAAGCGTTTTAAGGAACAGGAGAACCACTCGGGTACGCGCGCCTACGGCGCGCACCCTCTTGGCTTGCGGCCTGCGGCCGCAACATTCGTGGCCTACAGCCACTCATTACTCGGCCTTCGGCCGTGAAAGGGCCGTGAAGTACGTTTAACTCGGCCTACGGCCGACCTCCACCTCCTGCCCCTCGGTGGAAATGAAAGTGTAGTGCACCTCACACACACACACCATAGCGTTTTGTTATGAGGGGATTAAATTCTATTTCTTGATTTTTAAAATTTCTAAAAATGGGTTTTGGAAATAAAAAAGGGTAAAAACGAGTTTGAAGATATTTCTTCCTCCGATATCTTTGTGTTGACACTTCCGTTTATCAGTTTTTTTTAAAATCTTCTCTCTAAATATCTCTTTCTCTCTTGCTTTTATCTGTCGTGCTATTCTCTTTTAATCGTATTTCACACACATCAGATAAAAATTGATGTATTTAAAATGTATTTAAATGTATTTAAAATGTATTGTCTGATCTTAAAGTGAAAATCAACAAAAACCGCCAACATTTTCAATTTCATACTGGTTTTTTGAAAACAGAAAAATATAACTTTAGCTTCTGAGTATTTTTCATAACGTAGTGAGTGGCGTCAACAGGGGATAAGTAATTACTCCGAGGGGGAACGGATATCTCCAGCGAAAAAAAGCAGGAAGGAAGGAATATCTCCGAGGGAGGAAGGAATATCTCCGCGCGCGCGGAGATATTCGTTCCTGTATCCCTCAACCAGTGCTCAGAGGCTTTCGATTGCGTATTCCACCCTCTTTCTTTATAAACTTGAGCAACACGGTGGTAGTACTTACACTAGGAAATGGATAGCAAAAATGTGGCGAGAGTACATCTAGCAGGTGCAAGGCCACCTCCGGCATACATCACGGCTCTATCGTTGGCCCTCTACTTTTCCTCATTCAAAGGAATGACATTTTTTGGAACTTTTCCTCTTCCATTGCCATCTACGCTGACGGCCTCAAGGTTTTTCGGTCCCTAAAAGATCCTCAAGATCAGACAGCTCTTCAAGATGATCCGACCAAGGTTGCAGCTATCTTGGAGGACTGAAACCTGCGCCTCAATGAGGAAAAAATCCCACTACTCGAAAATCATCTCCAACTTGAATGTTGTTTCTATCCCCCGTTATTTTAACTCTTTAAAGGATCTTGGCGTTCTGCATGGGGAGAACAAGTCTTTCAGTACCCACACTAGGGATATCTGCAAAAGTGCCCAAAACATTGACAACATTATCCCGTGTTCCTTCAAGGTTCCTAGTATAACTGTCTATCGCAAAGCCTTCGTGCTTAATTCCAGGCTCATTCTAAAAAATGATTGTCATGTATGATCACCCAAGGCATTGCTGGATGCTTAGGTATGTTCCCTGAAACGCCAAAATAAATCATAGTTGTCGACTGTGGTTGCATGACGTTGACATGGCGGATCCCATTTCCCGTTTAGTCATCTTGAAATATCATCTGGCCAAATAGCTAGTACAACTTTCCTTGGGAGAAAAGTGTCTTCTCTGGTTTTTTGGACGTTAGGGGAACTGTAGACAACTTCGGTGACCCATTTTGATGTAGACACGTGCTCACGGGGCTCCAATCCGGCTTGAGGACGGGCAATCCAGGCCCTGTTGGAATAGTTGGGAAGGGACCGACCAAGCGAGACGCAGGAAAAGTTTATCTCGACATAAGGACCGAAAAAATTATGCTTTACTGATTGGCGTCGTCATGTCAGCTTTCTGCATTTGCAGTTTGTAATCTCAGGTCTTGCTGCCAGATGTGCGGGGTCGCTGTGTTCAAACTGATCAGCTGGAAGTATTTGGCTTTTATTTTATTTTATACATAGTTATTCGGTTTAGTTTTACTATATATTTTATTCTTTATCTGCCGGATACCATATTTTCGTGCGGGCAGAGTCGCATAACGTCCTAATCAGCAGGCCCGGCTAGCTTAACGAACTATTCGATTTATATTTCGTTTTTCTTGTACAATACAGTTATTTATTAAGCATGATGACTGAAAAAGCTTTGTTTTTGAATTTTGGCGCCTTTAGATCACTTTTATGCATTTGTAGTTTGTACTATCCGGCATTGATCCCCATTGCGCGGAGTCGTCCCGTTCAAATTTCTCTTATCCGGCTGTTGGAAAGAATTCACTTTTTTCATCATTCACGGCTTTTATGCATCAATTTTAATTTTTGCTTGTAAAATTTACTAAATTTTACTTCCATTTAATTTCGTAATTTTCAGCATGTGTGCTTTATATGCGGCTCTATTCGACGAAGGACGTTCAGTCTACAACCCAGGGATACACGCTGAGAGGGAGAATGTGAAGGACTTCTTTGAGTTTGAAAATTTCATGGTAATTCTTTGCTGAAATCCCTTTTTATTATTTTGTTCAGGTTGGCCAGGGTACTTACGGCAGTGTCTATCGCGCGGTGCCCAAGAAAAAGGACGAGAGCCCCGATGGAAAGCGCTTTCCAGATCCCCTCTACGCCATCAAAAGTCTATCTTTAAGGAACTACCCATGTTGGCGGGAGATTTCAATGCTGCGGGAGTTGAAGTTTGTCATTTTTAATAATTGAAATACTTGTATTTTTAGGCATGAGAATATAATTTCTTTGAAAGCGGTATTCATGGAACCCCAAAAGATCATGGTGGGCTTGTTTTCTACAGTTATCACTGAAATCTGTTTCAGGGCTGGCTAATTCTCGAATACGCCGAATCGGACCTGTACAGAATGGTTGTACACAGTCGAACTTGCCTTGATAAGGGTCAGCCTGTTCCAGACTTACCAGCAATCAATAAAAACATTATGTTTCAGCTGCTCAGAGGTGGGAATTTGATTTTTTGTTAGATTTCAATAGTGCCTTTTTCGTTTTCGAATATTTATTTTAGGAATGGATTTTCTTCACTTCAATCAGGTTTTGCATCGTGATCTGAAACCGGCCAACATCCTTGTGATGACTGATGGGAAAGCATCTTCCAGAGGCAGGTTAGTGACCAATTTTTGGTTTTCTTTAATGTGTTTTTAGGGTTAAAATTGCTGATTTTGGATTTGCACGTCGTAATGACGATATTCTGGTAGATCTCGTGAAAGTCGATACCACTATCGTTACTTATTGGTATCGCGCACCGGAACTATTAATGGAAGCAAAACATTACAGCTACGTAAGTGTTACTTGTATCTAACTGATAATTTAATGCAGCCCATCGATGTCTGGGCGTTAGGTTGCATCTTCGCCGAACTTTTTGCATTGAAGCCCATTTTCCACAACTCGAAGCCTGACGTATCGGGATCGTATAACTACGACCAGCTGAAATTGTGGGTACTTTAAATTTAATTAATTTCAGCTTTTTCAGAGTTTACCGTCTTATTGTTAAATCGCAAACGTGGGTGGAACTTGATCATTTGCCCAGATACAACGATTTTTGGAATGCGTACCGTAAGGATGAACACCAGTACGTTTGTGCATTTGCAGCATGAAACGTATTTTTAGGTATACATTGAAGACCATCCCGGAGTACCTTCAGGAGAACATGGCTCGAAATTTTCCGCATGCCTCCAAGTCAGAGAAAGAGGAGCAGAAGTTGGTCATCGATCTTATCAATCGGTTTCTCCATGCCAATCCGGCTAAGCGCATCTCTTGCGCAGAAGCCTTGAAGCATAAGTTCTTCACGGTTTGTTTTTTAAAGTTATTGTGTGTTTCACGCAACTTCATTTCGTTTAAATTAAATTGTTTTTAGACTGGTTCCCCGCCTACCGAGGATATTTTCGACAAAAGGGTCATCCCGTTTCCTAACCGAGAACGTTTTGTGGACTCACCCCAGAAATCAGTATGTTTTTTCTAAACTTCTTTTCTTGTTCTGAATTTTTTAAAATTTTAAACGGTATTTTTCAGGCGTCCCGCACCAGAAGTCGGCAGCCATCGACAGGAAATCGAAGTCGGCAATCTGTCCCTGAAGTCAACAACCAGGTCGTCGCTCGTAGTTCGTTTTTACAGCTTCTTGCCACAATCTGTTAATTTAGATTCCATCGTCGTTCAACAACAAGCGCGGTTCAAGGTGGATCTCACGCAGTCCAGCAAAATGCCAGTGGCAACCACGGATTCCAGGTTTTTCTGTTCGTTTTAAATGTAAAAACACGATTTTTAGCAGCAGATCGGCAACATCGATCCTCGAAGTGGTTATACTCAGTACGCTCCTGATGGTTCTATGATGCTCTCCGGTCCCATTGCCGCACCGCCAATGCAGCCCACGATGGCTATGCCTCCCAGCTTTGCCATGCAAGGCTTATCTGGGCTGGGAATGCAACAGCCAGTCAACTATGGACAAGTGCAACAACCTGTAAGTGAATTGAATTGTTGTTACTTAAATTGTGACTTTTAGATATCTCGCCCTGACGCGATGCCTTCGATGCATGTTCCTTTTTGGCAGCCCACTCACTCAGCCCCACAGCAAAGTCAGTATGCGAATATGATGCAGCCCGGAGGCTTTCAAAGCGTACGAATCGTTTTATGAACTTTTGTATGTACTGTTAAGAATGTTCCTGAACGTTTGATGCCACCTACTGGTTCCATTTCTAAGACCAAGCGTACCAGCCGCAAGAAGAAGTCCGAGCAAGCCCATGCCCAAGCCCAGGCCGTGGCCGTGGCCCAAGCGCAGGCCATGCTACAACAGCAGCAAATGCAACAGCTGCAAGCCGTGCAGATGCAACAGATGATGGCCATGCAACCTCTACAAGTGAATGCTCCGCTGGCAATCCCTCCTTTCAGTGAGTTTTGCGTTATTCCGTTTTTGTGCTGTTGTCATTTCACGTCACATAACGAAATCTTTATTTTCAGATCCTAACGTCATCCAGCAGCCGAATTTCGTGCAGCAGCTTCCAACCGGCCAAGGAATCATTCCGCCTCCCAATTTTCCTCCTGGAATGCAAGATCCGAACGCCTATTACCCTCCTCAGTAGTCTCGACTTACCCTTTTTTTTGCTAATCGTTTCGCCCGTTGTTGAAACTAATTCTTTGATAAGCTCTTGCCCACACTTACGGTTCTGTTTTACTTAGTCTTGTAAATTACTCTGTATATATGTCAAACTTGATCTTCAGCTGTTCTATCGCTCTCATCAATTAAATCCTGTAACGCTTTTTGTGTTTTCTTTTTGTTTAAATCAAGTCGATTCTTGTTTAGTATTACAATCGTCAGGTCACCTTTCTGCCTTTGCAGTTTGTACTCTCCGGCATTGGTGCCAGTTGCGCGGGGTCATTGCGTTCAAATTTATCAGCATGAAAGTATTTTGTTTGTTTTTTCAAATTTATATGATATATTCGGTTTAGTTTCACTGTACATTTTTTCGGGCGGCCAAATACGACATTCTGGGGCCGGCAGAGTTGCATAATGCCCTAATCAGCAGGCATGGTCCAACCAAATATTCGATTTATGTTCCGTTTTTCTTTTATAAAACAGTCATTTCCTTTCCACAGGACTGAAAAAGCTTTGTGTTTGAATATTGGCGCCGTTAGATCACTTTCCCGTAATTGTAGTTTGTACCCATTCGTATCGATTCCGTTTGCCCGGGGTCTTTGCGTTCGTATTCACTCTATCCTGCTGTTTGTAAGAATTTAACTGGTTTTTGTTAACTCTATTGTTTATTCGGTTTAGTTTTACTATTAATTTCATTCTTTATCTGCCGGTTACAATATTTTCGAGCGGGCATAGTCGCCTAATGTCCTAATCAGCAGGCCCGATTCGCTTAACGAATTATTCGATTTATTTTCCGTTTTTCTTGTACAATACTGTTGTTTATTATGCGTGATGACTGAAAAAGCTTTGTTTTCAAATTTTGGCGCCACTAGATCATCTTTTTGCCTTTGTAGTTTATACCCATTAGTATCGATTCCGTTTGCCCGGGGTCGTTGCGTTCAAATTTCTTTATCCTACCATTTCAAATAATTGAGCTAATTTTTGTAATTTCTAAAATTTATTCGGTTAAGTTTTACTATATATTTTATTCTTTATCTGCCGGATACCATATTTTCGGGCGGGCAGAGTCGCATAACGTCCTAATCTGCAGATTCGGGTTGCTTAACAAATTGTTTATATCATATTCTGACTTTCTTGTACAATACAGTTAGTTTTTCGCCATAAGGGCTGAAAACTTTGTTTTTGAATATTGGCGCCTCTAGATCACTTTTCTGCATTTGTAGTTTGTACTATCCGTCATTGATCCCCATTGCGCGGAGTCGTCGTGTTCAAATTTCTCATATTCGGCTGTTGTAAAGAGTTCACTTTTTAAAATCCTTCTCTGCTTTATACATGATTTTTATTTTTTTTGCTTTAAAATTTTACTACTTCCATTAAATTCTATAATTTTCAGCATGTGTGCTTTATATGCGGCTCCAATCGACGAAGGACGTTCAGTTTATAACCCAGGGATACGCGGTGAGAGGGGGAACGTGAAGGACTTCTTTGAGTTTGAACATTTCTTGGTAATTCTTTGCTGAAATCTTTTTTTTTTTAAATTTTTTTTTTCAGGTTGGCCAGGGTACTTTCGGCAGTGTCTATCGCGTGGAGCCCAAAAAAAAGGACGAGAGCCCCGATGGGAAGCGCTTTCCAGATTCCCTCTACGCCGTCAAAAAAATTTCGTTGGAGTCAACTACACTCAAGCAAGAGGTTGAGCTACTTGCCGGGCTGGAGTTAGTTTTTCTTTGTTTATGATACTTAATAGTCGTTTTTAGGCATGATAACGTTGTGGCCCTAAAAGGGTTCTTCGTCGACAACGAAGCGGTAGGGTATTATTTCTTTTGTCATCTCTAGAATGTGCGTTTCAGGGCTGGCTAATTCTTGAATACGCCGAATTGGACCTGTACAGAATGGTTGTACACAGTCGAACTTGCCTTGATAAGGGTCAGCCTGTTCCAGACTTACCAGCAATCAATAAAAACATTATGTTTCAGCTGCTCAGAGGTGGGAATTTGATTTTTTGTTAGATTTCAATAGTGCCTTTCTTTTTCAAATATTTATTTTAGGAATGTTTTATCTTCACGACCGTCGAGTTATCCATCGCGATCTGAAGCCCGCGAACGTCCTCGTGATGGCTGATGGGAAAGCATCTACCAGGGGCAGGTCAGTGAACAAATCTTTTTTTTCATAAGTTGTTTTTAGGGTGAAAATCGCTGATTTGGGAGTATCTATCCAGCCGTATAAGACATTTGTCTCTCTCACTGGGAAGGGAAAGATTGGCACAGAAGCATACCGCGCGCCGGAACTACTTCTGGAGACTGCGAAGTACACATGTATAAGTGTTTCCTTCTAACTATATAACATTATTGTTCAGGCGATCGACTTGTGGTCCATCGGCTGCATCTTTGCCGAACTCTTCTCTTTGCGCCCAATTTTCGCTGACAAGAAGAGACACGGAGGGCAGTCATTCCAGTACAACCAGCTCAAAAGGTTTGTTTCTGTTTGTTTCAGTAATTAGCGTTTTCTCAGGATCCACCGAATGTTTGGCACATCCACTGAATGGAATGAACTGACCGATGAGCCCCGATTCCAAGACTTTTGGGAAGAGTATTCCAAGGATTAGAAGAAGTACGTACAATTAGTTTTTGTTTAAACAGTTGATTCAGATTTGAGTTGATGTCGCTGCGAGCGTATCTTCTTGAAAGCATAAATCAAAATTTTACCGGTCCATCGAGAATGGCGAATGAGGAGAGAGATCTGTTGTACGATCTCATTCAACAGGTTCTTCATTTGAACCCTGCAAGGCGCCTCTCTTGCAGATATGCTCTTCAGCATAGCTTCTTTACGGTTTGTTTTTACAGTTACTGTGTGTTTCACGCAACTAAAACTTCATTTCGTTAAAACTAAATTGTTTTTAGATTGGTTCCCCGCCTACCGGCGATATTTTCGACAAAAGGGTCATCCCGTTTCCTAACCGAGAACGTTTTGTGGAATCACCCCAGAAATCAGTATGTTTTTTTTCTAAACTGCTTTTCTTGCTCTGTTTTTTTTTTTTTTAATTTAAACGGTTTTTTTCAGGCGTCCCGCACCAGAAGTCGGCAACCATCGACAGGAAATCGAAGTCGGCAATCTGTCCCTGAAGTCAACAACCAGGTCGTCGCTCGTAGTTCGCTTTTACAGCTTCTTGCCACAATCTGTTTATTTAGATTCCATCGTCGTTCAACAACAAGCGCAACAACAGCAGTTGGTTCAAGGTGGATCTCACGCAGTCCAGCAAAATGCCAGTTGCAACCACGGATTCCAGGTTTTTCTGTTCGTTTTAAAAGTAAAAACATGCTTTTTCGCAGCAAATCGGCAACGTCGATCCTCGAAGTGGTTTTAACCGCTACGCTTCTGATGGTTCTATGAAGCCCCCGGCTCCCATGGCTCTGCCGCCAGTGCAACCGGTGTTGGTGTCGCCTCTGGGGTTTGCCATACAGCGCCCCCCGGTGATCGGAATGCAGCAACTCTATCGTTCAGTGCAACCACCAGTGAGGAACTTAAAGTTCATTGTTTACATTAGGAATTTTAGATTCCCGTGGCCAACGTGATGTCATCGATCTCGGTCCACCCTCGTCCGTCTCCTATCACCCAAGGACGAAGTGAATTCCGTAGTTGGTTTTTACATGTTCTTGTCACAATCTGTTTGTTTAGACGCCATCGTCGTTCAACAGCAAGCGCAACAACAGCAGATGGTTCAATGTGGATCTCACGCAGTGCAGCAAAATGCCAGTGGCAACCACGGATTCCAGGTTTTTCTGTTCGTTTTAAATGTAAAAACACGTGATCGGCAACGTCGATCTTCGCAGTCGTTTTAATCAGTACGCACCTGATGGTTCTATAATGCTCTCCGGTCCCATTGCCGCACCGCCAATGCAGCCCACGATGGCTATGCCTCCCAGTTTTGCTATGCAAGGCTCATCTGGATTGGGAATGCAACAGCTAGTCAAACATGGACAAGTACAACAACCTGTGAGGGTGTCCCCTCTGGGGTTTGCAATTCAGCGTCGTCCTAGTGAGGTCGTTAAGTTATCGGTGAGCAACTTGCAGCTTCTTTCCTTATATTTGGATTTCAGGTTCCCTTGAAGAAGAAGTCCGAGCAAGCCCAGACTCAGGCTCAGGCCCATGCCCAAGCCCAAGCCCAGGCCGTGGCCGTGTCCCAAGCGCAGGTCATGCTACAACAGCAGCAAATGCAACAGCTGCAAGCCGTGCAGATGCAACAGATAAAGGCCATGCAACCTCTACAAGTGAATGTTCCGTTGGGAATCCACCCTTTCAGTGAGTTTTGCATTTCTTCGTTTTGTGTTATGTCATTTCGCATCCCGCCACATAATGTTTATTTTCAGCGCACAATTTGGGTCAGCAGTCGCGTATCCACACCTGGTCTAGGAACGATAAGATCCAGCAGCAGCAGGTGCCACGTTCTCAAGGAATGATGCCTCTTCCACAGATGAATGTTCCGCTGGGAATCGTTCGTCCCAGTAAGTATTCAGTTTATTTGTTTTTATGCTGTGTCGTTTTACGTCTTACAACGAAATCTTTATTTTCAGATCCTCACGTCATCCAGCAGCCGAATTTCGTGCAGCAGCTTCCAACCGGCCAAGGAACCATTCCGCCTCCCAATTTTCCTCCTGGAATGCAAGATCCGAACGTCTATTACCCTCCTAAGTAGTCTCGACTTATCCTTTTATTTTGCTAATCGTTTCACCCGTTGTTGAAACTAATTCTTTGATCAGCTCTTACCCCCACTTACGGTTCTATTCTCGCACTTTAAAAGTCGGGTCGTTGTTCTGTTCTTGTTAGAGAATGAAGAGTCCGTGAATATTCTTTTTGAATAACTTTTTCTTTGCAGGTCATTTGTGCCTTTATTTATTTCTTGATCGTAAATTATTTTGTGCTGAATTTTACCAAGCACGTTATACATGAACAAGCTACCTGGGTTGTCCGTTTTGCGCAACCCCTCACAACACATCTGGCCAAATAGCTAGTACAGCTTTCCTTTGGAGAAAAGTGTCTTCTCTGGTTTTTTGGACGTTAGGGGAACTGTAGACAACTTCGGTGACCCATTTTGATGTAGACACGTGCTCACGGGGCTCCAATCCGGCTTGAGGACGGGCAATCCAGGCCCTGTTGGAATAGTTGGGAAGGGACCGACCAAGCGAGACGCAGGAAAAGTTTATCTCGACATAAGGACCGAAAAAGTTATGCTTTACTGATCATCATGTCAGCTTTCTGCATTTGCAGTTTGTAATCTCCGGTATTGCTGCCAGATGCGCGGGGTCGCTGTGTTCAAACTGATCAGCTGGAAGTATTTGGCTTTTATTTTATTTTATACTAGGTATTCGGTTCAGTTTTATGACCCATTCTATAATATGTACCGAAAACGATATTTCAAGGCGGGCAGGATGGCAGAACGTCCTTATCAGCAGACCCGGCCCAATTAACTAGGTATTCGAATAATTCTCCGTTTTCTTGTTTAATACAATTATTTTTTATGGATGATGACTGAAAAAGCTTTGTTTTTAAATGTTGGCGCCCCGTTAGATCACTTTTCTGCCTTTGTAGTTTATACCCAATGGTATCGATTCCGTTTGCCCGGGGTCGTTGCGTTCACATTTCTTTTATCCTGCTATTTCAAAGAATTGAGCTAATTTTTGTATTTTCTATTATTTATTCGGTTTAGTTTTACTATATATTTTATTCTTTATCTGCCGGATACCATTTTTTCGGGCGGGCAGAGTCGCATAACGTCCTAATCTGCAGTCCCGATTCGCTTAACGAATTATTCGATTTATATTCCGTTCTTCTTGTACAATACTGTTGTTTATTATGCATGATGACTGAAAAAGCTTTGTTTTTGAATTTGGCGCCTTTAGATCACTTTTATGCATTTGTAGTTTGTACTATCCGGCATTGATCCCCATTGCGCGGAGTCGTCCCGTTCAAATTTCTCTTATCCGGCTGTTGGAAAGAATTCACTTTTTTCATCATTCACGGCTTTTATGCATCATTTTTAATTGTTGCTTGTAAATTTTACTACTTTAATTTTGTAATTTTCAGCATGTGTGCTTTATATGCGGCTCTCTTCGACGAAGGACGTTCAGTCTACAACCCAGGGATACACGCTGAGAGGGAGAATGTGAAGGACTTCTTTGAGTTTGAAAATTTCATGGTAATTCTTTGCTGAAATCCCTTTTTATTATTTTGTTCAGGTTGGCCAGGGTACTTACGGCAGTGTCTATCGCGCGGTGCCCAAGAAAAAGGACGAGAGCCCCGATGGAAAGCGCTTTCCAGATCCCCTCTACGCCATCAAAAGTCTATCTTTAAGGAACTACCCATGTTGGCGGGAGATTTCAATGCTGCGGGAGTTGAAGTTTGTCATTTTTAATAATTGAAATACTTGTATTTTTAGGCATGAGAATATAATTTCTTTGAAAGCGGTATTCATGGAACCCCAAAAGATCATGGTGGGCTTGTTTTCTACAGTTATCACTGAAATCTGTTTCAGGGCTGGCTAATTCTCGAATACGCCGAATCGGACCTGTACAGAATGGTTGTACACAGTCGAACTTGCCTTGATAAGGGTCAGCCTGTTCCAGACTTACCAGCAATCAATAAAAACATTATGTTTCAGCTGCTCAGAGGTGGGAATTTGATTTTTTGTTAGATTTCAATAGTGCCTTTTTCGTTTTCGAATATTTATTTTAGGAATGGATTTTCTTCACTTCAATCAGGTTTTGCATCGTGATCTGAAACCGGCCAACATCCTTGTGATGACTGATGGGAAAGCATCTTCCAGAGGCAGGTTAGTGACCAATTTTTGGTTTTCTTTAATGTGTTTTTAGGGTTAAAATTGCTGATTTTGGATTTGCACGTCGTAATGACGATATTCTGGTAGATCTCGTGAAAGTCGATACCACTATCGTTACTTATTGGTATCGCGCACCGGAACTATTAATGGAAGCAAAACATTACAGCTACGTAAGTGTTACTTGTATCTAACTGATAATTTAATGCAGCCCATCGATGTCTGGGCGTTAGGTTGCATCTTCGCCGAACTTTTTGCATTGAAGCCCATTTTCCACAACTCGAAGCCTGACGTATCGGGATCGTATAACTACGACCAGCTGAAATTGTGGGTACTTTAAATTTAATTAATTTCAGCTTTTTCAGAGTTTACCGTCTTATTGTTAAATCGCAAACGTGGGTGGAACTTGATCATTTGCCCAGATACAACGATTTTTGGAATGCGTACCGTAAGGATGAACACCAGTACGTTTGTGCATTTGCAGCATGAAACGTATTTTTAGGTATACATTGAAGACCATCCCGGAGTACCTTCAGGAGAACATGGCTCGAAATTTTCCGCATGCCTCCAAGTCAGAGAAAGAAGAGCAGAAGTTGGTCATCGATCTTATCAATCGGTTTCTCCATGCCAACCCGGCTAAGCGCATCTCTTGCGCAGAAGCCTTGAAGCATAAGTTCTTCACGGTTTGTTTTTTAAAGTTATTGTGTGTTTCACGCAACTTCATTTCGTTTAAATTAAATTGTTTTTAGACTGGTTCCCCGCCTACCGAGGATATTTTCGACAAAAGGGTCATCCCGTTTCCTAACCGAGAACGTTTTGTGGACTCACCCCAGAAATCAGTATGTTTTTTCTAAACTTCTTTTCTTGTTCTGAATTTTTTAAAATTTTAAACGGTATTTTTCAGGCGTCCCGCACCAGAAGTCAGCAGCCATCGACAGGAAATCGAAGTCGGCAATCTGTCCCTGAAGTCAACAACCAGGTCGTCGCTCGTAGTTCGTTTTTACAGCTTCTTGCCACAATCTGTTCATTTAGATTCCATCGTCGTTCAACAACAAGTGCAACAACAGCAGTTGGTTCAAGGTGGATCTCACGCAGTCCAGCAAAATGCCAGTGGCAACCACGGATTCCAGGTTTTTCTGTTCGTTTTAAATGTAAAAACACGATTTTTAGCAGCAGATCGGCAACATCGATCCTCGAAGTGGTTATACTCAAAACGCTCCTGATGGTTCTATGATGCTCTCCGGTCCCATTGCCGCACCGCCAATGCAGCCCTCAATGGCTATGCCTATGAGCCTTGCTATGCAAGGCTCATCTGGGTTGGGAATGCAACAGCCAGTCAACTATGGACAAGTGCAACAACCTGTAAGTAAATTGAATTGTTGTTACTTAAATTGTGACTTTTAGATATCTCGCCCTGACGCGATGCCTTCGATGCATGTTCCTTTTTGGCAGCCCACTCACTCAGCCCCACAGCAAAGTCAGTATGCGAATATGATGCAGCCCGGAGGCTTTCAAAGCGTACGAATCGTTTTATGAACTTTTGTATGTACTGTTAAGAATGTTCCTGAACGTTTGATGCCACCTACTGGTTCCATTCCTAAGACCAAGCGTACCAGCCGCAAGAAGAAGTCCGAGCAAGCCCATGCCCAAGCCCAGGCCGTGGCCGTGGCCCAAGCGCAGGCCATACTACAACAGCAGCAAATGCAACAGCTGCAAGCCGTGCAGATGCAACAGATGATGGCCATGCAACCTCTACAAGTGAATGCTCCGCTGGGAATCCCTCCTTTCAGTGAGTTTTGCGTTATTCCGTTTTTGTGCTGTTGTCATTTCACGTCACATAACGAAATCTTTATGTTCAGATCCTAACATCATCCAGCAGCCGAATTTCGTGCAGCAGCTTCCAACCGGCCAAGGAATCATTCCGCCTCCCAATTTTCCTCCTGGAATGCAAGATCCGAACGCCTATTACCCTCCTCAGTAGTCTCGACTTACCCTTTTTTTTGCTAATCGTTTCGCCCGTTGTTGAAACTAATTCTTTGATCAGCTCTTGCCCACACTTACGGTTCTGTTTTACTTAGTCTTGTAAATTACTCTGTATATATGCCAACTTTGATCTTCAGCTGTTCTATTGCTCCCATCAATTAAATACTGTAACGCTTTTTGTGTTTTCTTTTTGTTAAAATCAAGTTGATTCTTGTTTAGTATCTTAATCGGGTTTTCATTTTGTGCTCTCACGTCGATATTTCGTTCGACACCGAAAACCAGAGCGAAAATTTTTGTAACTCTATGCAAAACTTTTAAAGCTACAAAGGTTAGGCGTTTTTTAGACTTTGTTTTGCGATATTCGGTGTTTTGAGAGCCCAAATTGAAATTCTTTTTTTATTACCCTTTTTCACAACAACCGCAACAGTAGGCTTGGTAGGAACTGTGAATCTTGTTGCGAAGTGTAGTTTTTGGACAAACGTGATGTTAAAAGCAAATCTTGCACTTTCTTCAAAATTGAAATGTAATAGGTGTCTAGATCGCTTAGGCACTTTGGACGTACTTTCTATTTTTTTCGGTAATTTTTACCTTCTCACCGGTAACAATGATGCGGAATCAGTTTCATTTAAAAGTGTTAATCTTAAAGGCCTCCAAAAATCCCCTTTACTACTAGCGATGTTTGAAATTTTGGGCGTATTTTTGTCCAACATTTGGCTTTGTATGATTGCATGTCCTTTTTGCGTTGTTTTAATTTAGTTTATTTCAGTATGAGCGAGGATAGCCAAGGAAGCCCAGGGAACGCTGATGAGCTGAAAGTGGGAGATTTCTTTGAGTTTGAGTCTCAGGTACCACTTGTTCCTTTCTTTCTTAATTTTCATATTCAGATCGGCCAGGGAACTTACGGTAAAGTGTTCCGCGCGGAACCGAAGAACGAGAACCCAGACGGAAAGCGGTTCATGGAGCCTGTATACGCCATCAAAAACGTCAACTTAGAGAATCCGACCTTCCAACGAGAGGTGTCACTCTTACAGGGTCTCAGGTTTGTTTTTTCTTTTAATTATGTTGATGTTGATATCTGATCTTTTTAGGCATGGAAATGTAATTTCTTTAAAGGCGGTATTCACGGATCTCCAAAGCAAAGCGGTGGGTCCTTTTTTAACAGTCATAATAATTCTGTGCTTCAGGGTTACCTCGTGCTGGAGTACGCAGAGTTTGTTCTCTGCCGTATGGTCAACTTTAGCCGCCGTTGCCGGGATCAAGGCTTGCCCGTACCCCATGTGGCTGGTATGCAGAAAAGCATAATGCTTCAAATATTGAAAGGTGGGTTTTAATACAATTGTTGACTATAATCGGTTCCTTTTTCTTTACACATTTTGGTTTCAGGCTTGTCCTTCCTCCATTCCCAGAAGGTGCTTCACCGTGATCTCAAAACGGACAACGTCCTCGTGACTGGAGAGGGCCCAGCGTCAAGGAGAGGAAGGTTAGTTCGCGAGAATGCTGTTGATTTTTGGTTGACTTTTTTCAGAGTTAAAATCGCCGATTTCGGAGTGTCGATGAAGTGCGGTAGAGTACCTGTTCCTCGTGGTGGAAGTGTTATTGTTTCGCTGTGGAACCGGCCACCTGAGCTCCTTCTGGAGACGGAATTCTACAGCTTTGTGAGTTGTTCTTTCAACTAATTGCTATTTTCATTCAGTCTATCGATCTGTGGGCCATGGGTTGCATATTTGCCGAGCTGTTCCTCTTGCGACCGATTTTTCATTCCGCGGCGCCCAACATGAAGGATTCCTTCAATTATTATCAACTGAAAACGTTAGTTTCTCTTTATTTTAACAATTGCCATTTTTCAGAGTGCACCGATTGTTGGGAAACTCAGAAGGGTGGACGGGACTGACTAGGATGCCAAAGTTCGCTCAATTCACTGGAGAGTACGCCAGGGATGTGAACAAGTACGTTCACGGAATTTTGTTTAAAACGTTTTTTTAGGCAGACCATGACCACCGTGAAACACTTCTTGCGCGAGAACTTGGCAATCAACTTTCCTACTGCATCGAAATCTGAGAAAATAGAGCATGAGTTGGCCATGAGTCTCATCGAGAGCCTCCTTCACCCCAATCCGGCTCACCGGATATCTTGCAAGGACGCCATGAATCATCGGTTCTTCGCTGTTCGTTTTATTCGTTTTATGATTTTCCTAAAGTTTCCATTTTCCTAGAGTTCGATTAAATTATTATGATTTTTTACAGGTCGGTTCCGCGCCCACTGACGATGTGTTCAATGGCCAACGAATTCCCTTTTCCAGCCAGAATCAAAGTCGGCAATCTGTGCCTGAAGCTATCAACCAGGCCGTCGTCCACAGTGAGTTTTTTCCAGTTTTTTTTTGCTACAACTTTTTTTTGTTTAGATGTTCCAGTCGTTCAACAACAAGCGGAACAACAGCAAGTGGTTCACAAGGCCTACCAGAAGCACGCAGGGCATAAAAATGTCAACGGCAACACTGGTGTCCAGGTTTCCCCGTTCTTTTTAAGTGGGAAACAATGATATTTTGCAACAGATTGGAAATGTCGATCCACGCAGTCGTTCTAACCAGTACGTTCCTCATGGTTCTTTGATGCACCCCGGTCCGAGTGCCGCACCGCCAATTCGACCAATGATGGCAATGCCTCCCAGCTTCGCTATGCCCGGCTCTGGCTTGCGACAGCCAGCACCCTATAGACCTGTTCAACCCATGGTGAGGAACTTGTAGCTTCTTTGTGTATATTTGGTTTTTAGGCTCCCTTGAACGACATGATGTCGTCGTTGGTTATCGATCGTCGGACCGATATCGCAGCCCCCGGACAGAGATACGTTGGAAGCAAGGCGCCGCCTGGAGGATCTCAACGGGTACGAAGCTTTCTTTGTAATGGTTCATTGTACTTTTCAGTGGGATCCTGCACTTCCGATGCCATCAAATGCCAACACATCTTTCAAGGCCGGCCCCAACTACCGCCAGCAGAAGTACCAACATCGGTCGGCTGAAGTCTTGCCCGAACAACTGCAACCGGTGCAGTTTCAGCAGAGGATGACGATGCAGCCTCCACAAGTGAATGTTCCGTTGGGAATCCACCAATTCTGTGAGTTTTGCATTTCTTCGTTTTGTGTTATGTCATTTCGCATCCCGCCACATAATGTTAATTTTCAGCGCACAATTTGGGTCAGCAGTCGCGTATCCACACCTGGTCTAGGAACGATGGGATCCAGCAGCAGCAGGTGCCACGTCCTCAAGGAATGATGCCTCTTCCACAGATGAATGTTCCGCTGGGAATCGTTCGTCCCAGTGAGTATTTAGTTTATCAGTTTTCATGCTGTGTCGTTTTACGTCTTACAACGAAATCTTTATTTTCAGATCCCAACTTCATCCAGCAGCCGAATTTCGTGCAGCAGCTTCCAACCGGCCAAGGAACCATTCCGCCTCCCAAATTTCCTCCTGGAATGCAAGATCCGAACGCCTATTACCATCCTCAGTAGTCTCGACTTACCCTTTTTTTGCTAATCGTTTCACCCGTTGTTGAAACTAATTCTTTGATCAGCTCTTGCCCACACTTACGGTTCTGTTTTACTTAGTCTTGTAAATTACTCTGTATATATGCCAAACTTGATCTTCAGCTGTTCTATCGCTCTCATCAATTAAATACTGTAACGCTTTTCGTGTTTTCATTTTGTTTAAATCAAGTTGATTCTTGTTTAGTATTACAATCGTCAGGTCACCTTTCTGCCTTTGCAGTTTGTACTCTCCGGCATTGATGCCAGCTGCGCGGGGTCATTGCGTTCAAATTTATCAGCTTGAAAGTATTTTGTTTATTATTTCAAATTTATATGATATATTCGGTTTAGTTTCACTGTACATTTTTTCGGGCGGCCAAATACGATATTCTGGGGCCGGCAGAGTTGCATAATGCCCTAATCAGCAGGCATGGTCCAACCAAATATTCGATTTATGTTCCGTTTTTCTTTTATAAAACAGTCATTTCCTTTCCACAGGACTGAAAAAGCTTTGTGTTTGAATATTGGCGCCGTTAGATCACTTTCCCGTAATTGTAGTTTGTACCCATTCGTATCGATTCCGTTTGCCCGGGGTCTTTGCGTTCGTATTCACTCTATCCTGCTGTTTCTAAGAATTTAACTGGTTTTTGTTAACTCTATTGTTTATTCGGTTTAGTTTTACTATTAATTTCATTCTTTATCTGCCGGTTACAATATTTTCGGGCGGGCATAGTCGCCTAATGTCCTAATCAGCAGGCCCGATTCGCTTAACGAATTATTCGATTTATATTCCGTTTTTCTTGTACAATACTGTTGTTTATTATGCGTAATGACTGAAAAAGCTTTGTTTTCAAATTTTGGCGCCTTTAGATCACTTTTCTGCATTTGACGTTTGTACTATCCGGCATTGATTCCCAATGCGCGGGGTCATTACGTTCAAATGTCTTCTATCCGGCTATTGGAAGCAATTCACTTTTTTCATCATTTTCGGCTTTTCTGCTTTTTTTTATTTTTGGTTGTGAATTTTACTACTTCGATTAAATTTTGCAATTTTCAGCATGTGTGCTTTATATGCGGCTCCAATCGACGAAGGACGTTCAGTTAATAACCCAGGGATACGCGGTGAGAGGGGGAACGTGAAGGACTTCTTTGAGTTTGAAAATTTCCTGGTAATTCTTTGCTGAAATCATTTTTTCATTATTTTGTTCAGGTTGGCCAGGGTACTTTCGGCAATGTCTATCGCGCGGTGCCCAAGAAAAAGGACGAGAGCCCCGATGAGAAGTGCTTTCCAGATCCTCTCTACGCTGTGAAGAGGGTCTCCATGTCCACTTCCACCCTCCAGCGGGAAATCGATGTTCTGAGTAGTTTTCGGTTAGTTTTTCTTTTATTATGATGACTAATAGCCTTTTTAGACATTTGTCATTTTTAATAATGGAAATACTTGTATTTTTAGGCATGAGAATATAATTTCTTTGAAAGCGGTATTCATGGAACACCAAAAGAACACGGTGGACTTGGTTTCTACAGTTATCACTAAAATGTGTTTCAGGGCTGGCTAGTTCTCGAATACGCCGAATTCGACCTGTACAAAATGGTTTCGCATAGTCGAAATTCCCTGAAAAGGGGTCAGTCTATTCCCCACTTGCCAGCAATCAATAAAAACATTATTTTTCAGCTGCTCAGAGGTGAGAATTTGATTTTTTGTTAGATTTCAATATTGCCTTTATCGTTTTCGAATATTTATTTTAGGAATGGAATTTCTTCACAACAATCAGGTTTTGCATCGTGATCTGAAGCCGGCGAACATCCTTGTGATGACTGATGGGAAAGCATCTTCCAGAGGCAGGTTAGTGACCAATTTTTGTTTTTCTTTAATGTGTTTTCAGGGTTAAAATTGCTGATTTTGGTGTTTCCTCACAAAACGGAAGGCCTTCAATGCAGCGAAATGGTGCGGTGTTCTGTTTCATCTGGTATCGCGCACCGGAACTATTAATGGAAGCAAAACATTACAGCTACGTAAGTGTTACTTGTATCTAACTGATAATTTAATGCAGCCCATCGATGTCTGGGCGTTAGGTTGCATCTTCGCCGAACTTTTCGCATTGAAGCCGATGTTCTACAACGCGAAGCCTGACATACCGGGATCGTATAACTACGACCAGCTGAAACTGTGGGTACTTTAAAATTAATTTATTTCAGCTTCTTCAGGGTTTACCGTTTTGTTGTTAAGACGCAGAAGTGGGGGGAACTGTGTAATTTGCCCAGATACAACGACTTCTGGGACGAGTTCATTAGGGATGCAAACAAGTACGTTTATACTTTTTTTTGTATAAAACGTATTTTTAGGTACAAATTGAAGAGCATTCCGGAGTACCTTCAGGAGAACATGGCTCGGAATTTTCCGCATGCCTCCAAGTCAGAGAAAGAGGAGCAGAAGTTGGTCATCGATCTTATCAATCGGTTTCTCCATGCCAATCCGGCTAAGCGCATCTCTTGCGCAGAAGCCTTGAAGCATAAATTCTTCACGGTATGTTTTTTAAAGTTACTGTATGTTTCACGCAACTAAAACTTCATTTCGTTTAAAGTAAATTGTTTTTAGACTGGTTCCCCGCCCACCGACGATGTTTTCGACAAAAGGGTCATCCCGTTTCCTATCCGAGAGCGTTTCGTGGGAGCAAACCCGAAACCAGTATGTTTTCTGTGAACTTTTTGTCTTGCTCTGAATTATTTTATTATTAACTTTGTATTTTTCAGACGCCCCACACCAATGGTCGACAACCGTCGACAGGAAGTCGAACTCGGCAATCTGTCCCTGAAGCCAACAACCAGGTCGTCGCTCATAGTTCGTTTTTACAGTTTCTTGTCACAAAATGTTCGTTTAGATGCCGTCGTCGTTCAACAACAGCAGACGGTTCAAGGTGGATTCCACGCAGTCCAGCAAAATGCTAGTGGCAACCACGGTTTCCAGGTTTTTCTGTACGTTTTAAAAGTAAAAACATGATGTTTTGCAGCAAATCGGCAACGTCGATCCTCGAAGTGGTTATACTCAGTACGCTCCTGATGGTTCTATGATGCTCCGCGGTCCCATTGCCGCACCGCCAATGCCGCCCTCGATGGCTACGCCTCCCAGCTTTGCCATGCAAGGCTCATCTGGATTGGGAATGCGACAGCTAATCAACTATGTACAACAACCTGTGAGTAAATGTATTAGTCGTTACTTAATTTTTGACTTTTAGTTGTCTCGCCCTGACGTGATGCCTTCGATGCATGTTCCTTCTTGGCAGGCCACTGCCGCAGCCCAAGGCCAACGTCAGTATGCGAACATGATGCAGCCCGGAGGCGTCCAAAATGTAAGAATCTCATCTCCACCATTTAAATGTACTGTTTAGAATGTTCCTGCCCGGGTGATGCCACTTACTGGATTGATTCCCAACTGTCGCAAGAGGAAGTCCAAGAAGGCGCAGGATCCGTTGCCTGCAAAGGTCAGGGCACAGCAGCAGCAGATGCTCTACCAGTAGTTGATGGCCCTTCAACCTCTACAAGTGAATGCTCCGCTGGGAATCCCTTCTTTCGGTGAGTTTGTGAGTTTTGCGTTGTTCCGTTTTTGTGCTAGGATATTTCACGTCTCACAAAGAAATCTTTATTTTTAGATCCCAAACGTCATCCAGCAGCCGAATTTCGTGCAGCAGCTTCCTCCCGGCCAAGAAACCCTGCCGCCTCACACTTTTCCTCCTGGTATGCAGGACTCTGTTGTTCAGCCTGTCCCGTTTAATGCCGATTTTTTAGAGTTTTCTTCTTAATTTATTTATTTATTATAAAGTTTTATCTATATTTATTTATTTATAATAAACCCTTTTTGCTTTTTTTGGTTACGTTTCTTGGCAGGTCATTTGTGCCTTTATATATTTATTGATCGTGCTTTTTTAAAAATATAAATAACCAAGTTCAACACGGGGTACAAGTGTGAGAATTTTCAAACAAAATTCACGAACAATTGCAATTTTGGGCCATTTTGTGGATCTCTTTTGTTTTTATGGTCGATTTGAGATATCCTTTGAATAGCCCTGTTTGTTGTGTTCTTGAAATGAGAATTCCTGCTTGTCAAATGAGTCCAACGTTTAATCGAATTACTACAAAAGGGATTCATTTTAGCTTTTTTTGAATGTATTTTTAACGCTATTCTGTTGTAGGATCAGCGAGAAGCAGAAAAGACGTTAAAAGGCTATCAAATCTTTTTTTACCAAGCTTTGTGACAGATCTTTCCCGGGCAATTGTATCTGCATGAAGTCACACATGCTGCAAGAAATTGTTAAATAGAAAAGTTCAGTTTTATCCTGAAATTTACTTTCGCATACCCTTGACTTCAATATATCTTTGTGAATCTTTCTCTACTGTAATTTCTAATTTATATCTATTGCTGTTGAACTTTTTCGCGTATTTTTCTCCAACTTTCAGCTTTGTATGGTGGCACTTTATCCTCTTTTTCATTGTGCTAATTTGTTACGTTTCAGGATGAACGCGGATATTAAAATCCCAGGAATCCACGCTGAGTGGGAGAATGTGAACGATCTGTTCGTGTTGGACTTCCAAGTAATTTTTTGTTTTTATCCATTTATTTATCATGTTCAGATCGGCCAGGGAACTTACGGTAAGGTCTTCCGCGCGGAACCGAAGAAACAGGACGAGAGCCAGGAAGGAAAGCGATCTACGCCATAAAATGCGTCAAAGTGGAGGACCCCACATTCCAACGAGAGGTATCCCTGTTGCAGGCACTGAAGTTGGTTTTTTTGTGTTTTGTGTTTAAAGTGAATCTTTTTAGGCACGAAAATGTGATTTGTCTGAAGGGTATTTTCATGGAACATCCAGCGGTGAGGACTTTTTGACAGTTTTATGGTCTTCGCCAATTTTACTTCTTGCCCAATTCGCAAAATGTGACCTTGACGCAGTATTACGTACGTATCCTAAAACACAGGATTTTTGTACGCAAATTCGCGTCTGGTGTCATTTGCACAAAGCTAAGAGCGAAATTGGGCGAAGTAGCATTGGTGACGACTATAAATGAATATGTATTTCAGGGCTGGCTAGTACTCGAGTACGCGGAATTCGATCTATACAGTATGGTGAGCTTCAGCCGCCGCTGCCGGGATAGAGGTCAAGCAGTTCCCGACGTGCCAGGAATGCGAAAGAGCATAATGTTTCAGTTGCTCCAAGGTTGGTTTTTGAAATAGTTGTTGGGTAGAATCGGTACCGTATTTGGATTTTTTTACATTCTAGCTTTAGGGCTTTGCTACCTACACTACAAGCAGGTCATTCATCAAGATTTGAAACCAGGAAACATCCTTGTGATGGGTGACGGTTCATCGTCTACGAGAGGGAGGTTAGTGAGCCAGACTGCCTTTTCACTTTATTTGATTTGTTTTAGGGTGAAAATCGCGGATTTCGGTGACTCCAGGCACTGTGACAGCGTACCTGTCCCACGTGGAGGAGACATCATTGGCACGTTGTGGTACAGATCGCCGGAGCTCCTCTTGGAGACCGAATTATACAGCCACGTGAGTTTTTGTTTTAAACTAATTCCCATTTCATTCAGTCGATCGATCTCTGGGCACTAGGTTGCATCTTTGCCGATTTATTCGTTTTAAGGCCGTTGTTTGTTACCACATCGCCTGATACAGAGGGATCGTATAACTACGACCAGTTGAAATCGTTTTTTTTTAATTTGTTTCAGCAATTGTTCTTTCTTCAGGGTGCATCGCTTGTTCGGAGGTTCGGAAGGCTGGCTGGAACTGATGAAGATGCCCAAATTCGCTCAGTTCGCTGAAGAGTACGCCAAGGATTTGAACAGGTACATTTATGACATGTCGTTAAAAACGTTTTTTTAGTCCCAAGTTGACTACGTTCAAAGAACTTCTTCGAGAGAATTTGGTCCGTAATTTCCCTCTAGCATCGGATTCGGAGAAACTGGAGCAAGAATTGGCCATTGATCTTATTGAGCGCCTTCTTCACCCGAACCCAGCTCGCCGCATTTCTTGCCCCGACGCTTTGAAGCATCAGTTCTTCAGGGTCGGTTTTATGAATTTTTTCTGTGTTTACGACAACAAAAACTTTATTTCTTCAGAAAGAATATGTTTTCAGACTGGTTCCGCTCCAATGGACGACGTTTTCAATAACAAACCCATTCCGTTTCCGAGCAGAAAACCACGCGTCACGCAGAATAGGCAGTCTGTGTCTGATCCCAGCAAACAAGGCATCGCTCAGAGTGGGTTTTTGTATTTTCTGCTGGTCACAGTCTGTTCGTTTAGATGTCTCCAATGTTGCTCAAGCCCAGAAGCAGGATATGGTCCAGGAATCTTCTGAGAATCAACGCTCTGCTGCACAGCTAAATGTGAGCAGCGACAACGGCTGTTTCCAGGTTTTACTTATCTTTTAAAAGTGAAAATATGATGTTTTGCAGCAGATCGGAAACGTCAAACCGCGCAGTGGCTGCAGTCAATACATGCCTATTGGTTCACTCATGCCCCGCGGTTCCAGTGCTGCACCACCAGTGCACCAGGTGAAGGTGTCGCCTCTCGGCTTTGCCATTCAACGTCCTCCTGGAGTGGGAGCGCAGCAGTCAGCTCCCTATGGACCTGTACATAAACCGGTGAGGAACTTGTATCTGCTTTGCTTATATTTGTATTTTAGGCTCCCTTGACCTACAGAATGTCGTCGTTGACACTTCATCCTCAGCAGGATAGCTTAGCCATAGGACCAAGTAAATTCGGAAGGCAGAAGCCGCCCGGAGGTTTCCGAAGCGTACGCAGCTTATCTTGTAATATTTCATTGTACCTTTTCAGTTGGTTCCTCCCCGCCTGATGCCATCAAATGTCTCATCCAAGGCCGGTTCCAACATCCGCCAGCAGAAAGCCATTCAGCCACAGGATCTGTCGATGCCCCAACAGCTGCAAGTCGTGCAGTCTCAAAAGGTGATGCCCAAGCATCCTCCGCAAGCGAAAGCATCTGGATTTCTTCGCCCCAGTGAGTTTTGCGTTTTTCCGTTTGTGTTCTGTCGTTTCGCATCCAACCATGTAATAATTATTTTCAGATCCCAATGTAGTCCAGCAGTCGCGTGTTATGCCGCAGTACCGATCTGGTCAACAAGCCATGGCTCTTCCACACGTGAATTCCCCCTAGGAACCATTCCTCCCAGTGAGTATTGCGTTATTTCGTTTTTGTGCTATGCCATTTCGCATCCAACCACGTAATCTAAATTTTCAGATACCAACGTGATTCAGCAGCCGAGGTTCATGCAGAACGTCCCGCCTGGTCAAGGAACCATGAATCCTCACGAGTCGCATCCTTGAATGCAGGATCCCAACGCGTATTACTCTCCTCAGTAGTCTAGACTGACCCCATTGTAAGGCTAATCATTTCATCCATTGTTGAAACTAATTCTCTAATGGTATTTTACGCACACTTACGGATCTCGAGCTTTAAAAGTATGGGTCGTTGTTCTGTTCTTGTTGCTAATCCGCAAATATTCTATCTGACTGAGTTTTTTGCGAGGATTCGGGTCTTTTCTGTTTTTCAGATGGGTTTTCAGATGTGTCCCAAACCAAGTATAAGAATTTCCAAACTAAATTCCATCACAATTACTGTATAGGGTTATGAATTTCATCACAATTTCTGTATAGAGTTACAACTTTTAATAAATTCCTGTTTGTTGTGTTCTTGACATGAAATTTCTGCTTGGGACCGCACCAGTTCCACGCGCTAAAAAGAGATATTTTAAAATCCATTCGTTTTACCTTTTTGGAGTACATTCTTCAAAGCTGTTCTGTATCCGTTGTGAGTTATAAGTATTGTCAGAACAGACGATGGATCCGATAGCGATAAAAGAAGAAAACAGATGTTCGAGAGACCTAAAAGTCACTTTTAAGGTTTCTTTAAACGGTGTAACCAGGAAGTTGTATTTCACAAACACAGCAAGAAACCACCACTAACGATGGAAATAGAAATAGCAATAGTAAACGGCAGTCTTAAGCATCTGGTGAAAGTGTTTTCATTTAAGGTTCACCTGCGCTGATAAGGAAAAAACTAAATTGCGATGCATTTTCAAAGCCGACTCTGATATCAAACTTGAACGCATTAGAACCATCAAACGATACACAATAATAACACTTCCGTTAATATACGTACCATTGAAGAGAATAATAGCGATGACGCATAACTGAGCGATCATGTTGTTTTCAAAACTACCTATTGTGACTGAATGACTCCAGAAGTTTGGAATTTGTTGGCACAGTGTTGGATATTCCTGAAAGCGAAACAGTGAAACTTAACAAATGCTTCAACTTTTAACCTTTGCCTTCCTGATCTTGACTCCAATGTAATCAAAAGTCGAAAGAGCAACAATTGTAAGAATTATGGGAAAAACAACTCCCACAAACATTGCCAAAGCGGAAAGAAATCGAAATTTTTTCTCGGATGTTGGCATAAGACGTTGATGTCGGTATAAAAACAGAAAAGCGGTCGATGAAGCAGAAACTGAAAGCGAATTTTCACCGTGAGTGTAGATATTGGAAATTACTTGTGGGAAACACGATCATGGAACGGAGTTGAATGGGCTCTGGGATTCCGATTTGATGAAAAACTCCTGTTGAATAGCCTCCACAAAGTGGAAAAGCGAGAACGGGAATAACTCCAGTTGTAAGTACAATTTGAGTGAGGTAGTTTCTGACGAAATTATTTGACGGTGACCAAAAATCTTTCGAGTCTTTTTGTCACAATTCGTACAGTATAGATGTGTTCAAATGCAATTAATAAAGTGTTAATCTAACACAATGTTCGACAAGGCGAAATAATTATACTGCAAGTTTCAAAGAGAGCGCAGAAGAGGTCAGGCGCAATTTTCATAAGTTATGGGGTGACTTAAAAACAAGAAAAATGAATTTTCATAAGTTATGGGGTGACTTAAAAAAAGAAAAATGAAACTGGAGGCAATTTTTCGCACTGTTCGGAAACGCATTCATATAAGGGTATAATGTTTGGCGGGATTTGTCAGCATTTTGACCCTATTTTTCCATTTACGACCTATAAAGTTTAAATCAAGCAATGTGGTATTAAAATTCGTGATCAGATTAACACTTTCGATAACAAAAAATCTGTTCTACTTACTGGAATCACTAAGTTCAAAACAATTTTTGATGTAAGTTTGGGTGCGATACACAAAAGATATGAATTTCTAATCCCGGTATAACTTCGTATGTGTTATCCCCTGTGCAGGCCGAATTTCACTGAGAGGGCTCCTTGAATAGTGGGTTTTTTCATGCGCACGTTCTATAAAATTGTATAATTTTTGGTGAACGGCAACATTCCCCCATGTTAACTGAAGTGGTAGTTTAGAGTCTTATACGTAATGTGAATTTAACTTTTAAAAATGTTTTTTTTTCAAATTTAAGAATATGCTCCTGGCCAAACCTACAGTGTCCGCAAAAAGGATAGGGGCACCCCAAACTTCTAAATGTTTGATAAACCGGTTAGCCTTGGGTCCAAGCGTTTAACGCCGTCAGATTCGAAGATGCCGCGAGCCATTTTGTAATTTAAATTATTTTGCATATTCTAAGGGAACCGAAATATTCGAAGATATGTCATCGCAAAAAGTATATGGTCAACCCCAAAAAGTGATAAAAAGTTAGCTAGAAGCCAGTGGAATTGTGTTTTATGAAAACAAAGAATAATCATGACTGAACATGTTTCTTCTCGCCGCATGATAGAGCACTTCTGAATTTCCGACAAAAACGGCGATCGTCCTCAGTTACACGTTTGCATCCAAAATTGCACAATAGCAGCCTGTGTGGCGAGTCATCTCAACAGTCAGAAATTTAGAAACCCAAGCAACAGACAGTTTCGGTTGTTCTCAGAAAGCATTTGATGATCCAAGGCTAGCCGACTTTTCAAAAAATTAAAATATCGGTGCCCCCTATGATTTTTGCGGGCACTGAATTTGGCCAATTCGGGTCCCCAAACGACCTGAGTTCTGTTACACACTATCCTAGGAACAACGTCAAAATTTTGAAACGTTGCGATATCCAACTTGTTCACCCAAAATTGCACAATAGCAGCCTGTGTGGCGAGTCCAAGTTATTCGAAGATATGTCATCGATTATCGCAAATAGTAAAGTTTTTGAAGGCAAAGATTGAACAACAAGTTACTCACGTAGCTATGTTAAACAAAAGAAGATGACGATATATGGTTTTATCCGAGCTTGAATTCACCATGACTACACAAATAACCCCTCCAATGAAGAGTAAAGTTGAAAGACCGGAAATTCCATGCATAGGAATAATATACTACAAAGGAAGAGGGTTGAATGTAGTCAGCCAGGACATTATTACTCCACAGTTGATAAATAATTAGAGTAGCGTGTCAAAAGAAAGTTGGTGATGCTTGAAAACCTCGATAGTTGTCAACAAATCCCGTGCGTAGGTAGCTTGTTGTTTGCTCTGCAGCCTAAGAGATACAAAATTTGTAGCGGAAAATGGCAATTGGAGTTGATTTTCGTTCTTCTGCGGAAAGACGGCGCTGAACTGGAACTTAAACTTGCGAAGATTTGAAATTAATTTATCTCTTAAAGGGTAATTAGCGTGATCATTTTTATCGATTGGTTACAACCAAAAGTTGCACAAAGGCTTCCGAGCTTCTCTATATTCCATGTAAGGTAGACAATCGATCAAACGCTGTTTTGGAGGTTAACTCTGCGGTCTCTTCATAGTTGGCCCATTCTGACAGTTGACCCATTCATTTTATGATCTACTCCTTTCGCGGCGGAACCATATACCAATTCCTATTAGGCGACCAAACGGGATATTGTTCGTTAAACATAGGCTGTAATCGACGTGGGTCTCTAGCAGATCAGTGCTTCATACACATGGATGTTGGTCCCGAGAGCGAAATGGACTAGAAGTTCTATTGCGCCCCCTCAAATTACAGTGCTATCTGGGGGACCTATTGCACGGTTACCTACTTATCCTGCCGAGATAGCTTTGTTATTAGAGAGGGCGCAGATAGAATCTGCAGGCGATTGCGTTTTCGTGACACATAGCTTTATTCTGTAGAAAGCCGGCAGATTGCCCAAAAAATGAGAAAGACGCGTTTCTTTTAAGGACGAGGGTACAAGGTACTTTGGTTGCAACCGCACGCTAAGTTAAAGTTTAAGGTCACGACCTTAACGCAGTTGCATACTGAAACAGTGTATACCGATCTGTGATCAAACAAGCCAAACAAATCTGACAGCGTGTCGCTTACTATTTTTTTTAAATGTATGTATTTGTGAAAAATTGGTATCTTCATATTTTTCGACGACTATGGGATTTTACATACAACCCTCTTTCTTATTCCGATTACTCACTATCACTGTCTCTTTATCAGTTTGCATCTCTCTTTAGATTCTCTCTTACTATTATTTTCCAGCTATCCTTTCAAAACATATAATTTAAAGGTCTATTGGATAATTTCTAATCGAATTATGACTACCCGACGTAAATCCCACAAACTTGGATTTTGTTTCTAACGACATCGGTTTGTTACGCAATTCTATGCGAACTAATGCGTATTCATTACCTTTTAGCTTGACCCTACGTATGACAAACTGAACATCCCTAATTCGATTCTTGCTAAGTACAACCTTTGCTTGCAAATGTGTGGATAGTTCGTGTGACCGAGTTGCAACCAACGTCGGCCTGAAAAAAGTAGCAGACGGGTTTTCATTCGACCGACTCAGTGGGGCATCCCAGACGGCGCATTACCGACAAAGAACGTCTGCTCTCGAAGTACCTGAGAGACAGGCAGGGGCCATGAGTCGACGCATGTCAGAGGTCACCAATGATTAGCACCGGCATATTGTAAGAACACGGTAATGTGTTGTAATCCACTTTGCGCAATAAAAACTAAAATCGGCGAAAGAAAAGAAACCGTGGGCCTGCAAAAAAGGCTTCTTTCCTTTGAGCGAAAAGTTGGAAAACGGGCCAGAGGCCCCAACCGAAGCATTTGGCAACCACTGCCCACTTTCCACTGTCTACTAACTAACGCCGGTTATGAATAAACATTTAACATTGCAATTATTTAACGTGCGGACGATTGCAACTATTATAATAGCCGATTATACCAATTAGCAAATTCATACATGTACAAATCAGGAAACTTATACGAGCGGCGAGACCGCTTGCGTGAGTAGCTAAAGGCCCTGATGATCGGCCAAGGGCTCCTTGTATTAGGTTCGCAAAACATGAACCACAAAGACCATATGAATCGACGCCATACCTAGACACGTACTAATTGCGGCACCTTTGCTTTTAGCGGTTGCTTATTTTGGGGGCCTTCCTAGTCCTTTTGAGCCCCCTCCGCACCTAGTGATTAGCCGTCTTTTAGGGACAACAATATAATGTGATGAAAAACAACGTACTCTAAATTGAATATGGTATCGGGGTCGTTTGACTGAAAGGTTTAGCAAGGGATCGGAGGTCTCCGCCGATGCCTCTGGCAACCACTGCACACTTGCCACTCTCTATCGAATAACGCCGATCAGGCACGAACCCGATGAGCATTTAATATAGTCAGTTGCCTCACAAACCATTGTAACAATTATGGTAACCGATTATTCAAATAAGGAGTTACATACATGGGCGGCCTAATACGTGGACGAAGACCGTGTCGAAAGGAAATCTGATTGAGCTAACGAAGGCATCTTAATTCTAGGTTAGCGAACCAAATCTCAGGCCGCCAAAAATCTCCTTCAGAAGAGCTTTGGTTTTGAACAATTACCCAAGTTTGTGGGCGTGGGTAGTTAAAATGGGACCCTCCTGAAGCAGCCTACTATCAACATTAACAACAAGTAGCGCCCGCGCACCGAAATTAAGCGATAAAGCCATCAAGAGTACCTACACCGAAAATAAGTTTCTCTTCACCGGAAACTGCGCTATCCGCAGAAATAACCTCACGGAAGTTATTCTGTTGAACAAGATATCCAGGACGATTGTTGTCCGTCGTGACTACCACCACTAGTTCAAGAAGTATAGTCAATTCGAGAAAAGACACAAAGACGTTCCGGCTCATTGTTTCACGTTCTTTAGGAGTATCGCCCCCTTAGATCTTGTCACCGTCGGAAAGTGCAGATATCTTACTTTGTTTTAGTTTAACTCAAATTTTGCCGAGCTCGCGTAAAAAGTTGATTGATGAAACATTTGAATTTCGGGAGTTTATATATACTCAGGATAAATATTAGGAAAAAGCAATACATAGCTTTTGTGTCACAATGTAGCTAGTAAAGGTTGAGCTACAGTAACCCAGGTAAATACCGACAACCGCTTGATTTCACCGCGGACAGGCGGTAAGGTCATCTAAGAAAGCGCCGCCCCTTTTCAACACAGTCACCGACAGTCATCCCATTGGGAAGGTTGTCACTCTCCTTTCTTCACACCGAGCCAGTTCGTCGAAGCTTCTACCTGTCAGCACTCCAACTCTTGGTAAGGTTCACTACAAGTTCCAAAAGAATTTCCGAAAGAAGTATAGTTCAAGAAATTGCTGAAAGCGCGCCCTTTTCTATCTTTTTCTAAAACAATAGGCATACAATTGTGTATTGCAATGTTTCTATCTAAGTGTTTTGTTTCAGAGCAGTATGGATGGAAAAAACGCAGTGAAGGAAGAAAAACCTAAGCTAGCCGATAGTCATCAATTCACGGTAATCCAACTCTTGCAACAACCACCGCAGCCACAAACGCAGCCATCACAGGTGATTCATTGTCTATGGAGCTCTTTTTCTTTGTCTCTCTGTCTCTCTGTCTCTCTGTCTCTCTGTCTCTCTGTCTCTCTGTCTCTCTGTCTCTCTGTCTCTCTGTCTCTCTGTCTCTCTGTCTCTCTGTCTCTATGTCTCTCTGTATCTCTGTCTCTCTGTCTCTCTGTTTCTCTGTCTCTCTGTCTCTCTGTCTCTCTGTTTCTCTGTCTCTCTGTTTCTCTGTCTCTCTGTCTCTCTGTCTCTCTGTCCCTCTGTCTCTCTGTCTCTCTGTCTCTCTGTCTCTCTGTCTCTCTGTCTCTCTGTCTCTCTGTCTCTCTGTCTCTCTGTCTCTCTGTCCCTCTGTCTCTCTGTCTCTCTGTCTCTCTGTCTCTCTGTCTCTCTGTCTCTCTGTCTCTCTGTCTCTCTGTCTCTCTGTCTCTCGGTCTCTCTGTCTCTCTGTCTCTCTGTCTCTCTGTCTCCCTGTCTCTCTGTCTCTCTGTCTCTCTGTCTCTCTGTCTCTATGTCTCTCTGTATGTCTGTCTCTCTGTATCTCTGTCTCTCTGTCTCTCTGTCTCTCGGTCTCTCTGTCTCTCTGTCTCTCTGTCTCTCTGTCTCTCTGTCTCTCTGTCCCTCTGTCTCTCTGTCTCTCTGTCTCTCTGTCTCTCTGTCTCTCTGTCTCTCTGTCTCTCTGTCTCTCTGTCTCTCTGTCTCTCTGTCCCTCTGTCTCTCTGTCTCTCTGTCTCTCTGTCTCTCTGTCTCTCTGTCTCTCTGTCTCTCTGTCTCTCTGTCTCTCTGTCTCTCGGTCTCTCTGTCTCTCTGTCTCTCTGTCTCTCTGTCTCCCTGTCTCTCTGTCTCTCTGTCTCTCTGTCTCTCTGTCTCTATGTCTCTCTGTATGTCTGTCTCTCTGTATCTCTGTCTCTCTGTCTCTCTGTCTCTCGGTCTCTCTGTCTCTCTGTCTCTCTGTCTCTCTGTCTCTCTGTCTCTCTGTCTCTCTGTCTCTCTGTCTCTCTGTCTCTCTGTCTCTCTGTCTCTCTGTCTCTATGTCTCTCTGTATGTCTGTCTCTCTGTATCTCTGTCTCTCTGTCTCTCTGTCTCTCTGTCTCTCTGTCTCTCCGCCTCTTCATATCGCCCTGTCTTTCTATATGTTTTTCTACTTTTATATTAGTATTTATTTTTTTCCAAATGTATTCAACTCTTCAGGCACCGCCACCGTATTCTGCAACGTATTATTCACCGTATCCACCGCCGTCTCCAAACTACTACGCCAATCACATGGTTTTTTTATTCATTACAATTGAAGAAGTTATGTTTTTTAGGCTTTCTACCATCGTGGGTACCCCTACAACGCTCCGTTTCCTCCTTATCCTTACTACTGCTATCCTCCTCTGGTTGGTTTTTGAGAAAAATTTTTGCTAATAATGTAAACACTGCAGTACCCGTACCACCATCCACAGCGATCTCTTAAAGAAAATCGGCATCCGAAGCAATACCAAACTCAGAGGCCTCAGCATCTACCACATGGCTACCATCACATACCACAACATCCGTATCATGTGATGCCTCGGTACCCAAGCTATCCTATCAACAGGACATGGAATGGACAGGCATATGTGCCAATTTATCATCAGGTATGCGGGTTTGTCCTTGTTGTCAAACGATCTCAAAACAAGTTGTCATTAGATAGAATTAGGCGGGCATCGGCCGATTTTCAATTGGGAAATACTGCCAAAATCATTGAATAGCGGTTCTTTTATAGCATGCCTGCAAACTAGTTATGTCAACGAAAGTGGCCGCGGCGATCTCGGCGGGGGTATAGCTCAGGGGTAGAGCGCTCGCTTTGCATGCGAGAAGTCTGGGGTTCGAATCCCCATACCTCCAGAATTTTTTCTTTTTGATATTTGAAGGTAAAAGTAGTACGCTTTTTTCATAAATTTTGCATTTATATTTCACACGCTGCCCCATTTCTTAACAATGAAAACGAGATTGTTTTGTTGTTTGTAATTTTTTACCTTGGTCATTTCGCATAGTTGAGAGCGGTTTTCAATTTAACCTAAAAAACAATATCAAGGCCAAAGATACTTTTCTAACTTATCCTTCACGCTGTACTCTATGTGAATCAGTTTTTGGCTGCAAAACCAACGTCGGCATGAAAAAAGTAGCAGGCGTGTTTTCATTCGACCGACTCAGTGGGTCATCCACAGACGGCGCATTGCCGACAAAGAACGTCTGCTCTCGAAGTACCTGGGAGACCGGGACCACATGACCCACACGTGTGAGGTCACTAGTGATTAGCGACCTTTAATAAACAACACAATATGTTGTCATCCATATTGCTCAAAAAGTAAATAAAAGCAGTGAAAGCAAATAGTTTTCATATTGAGCAAAGCAAGGTACTCATGCTTTCAAACAGCACTTTTCGTTTGAGAGAAAAGTTTTGAAAAGAGTCAGAGTTCGTAACTGAGGCCTCTGGTAACCACTACCCACTTGCCACTCTCTACTTAATAACACCGTGCAAGTTACTGCACAAACCAATTAAGGTCACCGATGGAAACTTGTCTTTGTTATCCTCCCTGGTTTATTCTAATTGAATCAGTTTTTGATCGCAAACGTTTGGGGGTGAAAAAATAGCAAAAATAGCATTTAACTGTCTTTATTCAAACACATCTGCTGCAAAAACACCGATTTATTACCATTTATACATTATTTGAAAGAGTTTCATAGAAAACGAGATTCGAGCAGCGTAATCGGGCGTTCGTTTCTCTAACCAAACATCTTTCAGATTCCGTATCCGCACCCCGGCTACCCTCATCCTGCCACTTACCAGAGGCCGCGCAAGTCAGGCCCTCCGACGAATCAGATGAGAGAACAACAACTTAAAGATGTTTTAAAAGAGGTACGTTTTAGATAGCTCGTTATTTCGATGTTTTCTAAAACATTTACTAAAAGTCAGCGCAAAAACTTCATTATGTTGACACGTCTTGAAATGTTTAAACCAGTTTGCAAAAAACATAGGTCGTTATAAAACACATTTTGTATATTCAAAATTTGCACTACTCAGCAGGAAATTCGAAATCTTTTTGTTTAAATAAGATCCTGAAATAATAATCTTTGTTTAGGTAAACGACCTTGTCGGTGCTAACAACAATGACGGAGAAAAAGTGGATGCCCATGTCAGCAAACCTCATCCGAAAATAAAAGAAGAAAAGTGATGCCTTCTGAAGCTGCTTACAACAACTACCAAAGTGATCATTCATGTACAATTCTTTTCTCACAACATTCGTTTACATGTGTCATTCGTTTAAGTCGTTTGCTAGGAAAGTGTAACAGTTTCTTCCTTAAAATTACTCATAGTCATGTTTCTTTCTTAATTTTATTTGCAATTTCTTGTCTTTCAACAATTTTTCCATTCCCATTAAAATTTTCAGTCAGCTCGTTCTATCTTATCTGTTCCCCTAGACCGATTCATCGCAGGCGCCGCCATGTCAACGAAAATGGCCGCTGCGTTCTCGGCGGGGGTATAGCTCAGGGGTAGAGCGCTCGCTTTGCATGCGAGAAGTCTGGGGTTCGAATCCCCATACCTCCAGAATTTTTTCTTTTTCAATTTTTAAAAGTAAGTATAGTATGCTTTCCTTTTCCTCCAATTTTACCTTCGTGTTTCGCAATGGATAGCAAAATTTCGTGAAATTGAAATTGAAATTGCGTGTTGGCAGTCTACATTTTCCTCTCACATTTTCCTCTCACAAATTTGCTCTTTTCTGAAATATTCTTAGCAAATTCTTGGCCAAACAGTTTGGATTTTTTCATAGTTTCCCTTTTCAACATGTGGTTTGCACCCATCGATTTGCCGCTAATGACTTTTCCCTGAATTGCGAAATTCCCACCGGGGCTAAAGCTTGATAATGAACATTTATAATTACCCGAGCTCACACAGAGATTATCTCCATCGATCCAGGCCACTCAGTCCTGCCGCAGAAAGCGGTTACCCGTTACTATATTCCCCCTTAGTTAATTTTTCGTATTTCAAATGCCTTCTACCTTTTCAAGTTAAGATTGTTATTTTCAGAGACATAAATTCTCTCATCAAATACACAAATCTGAATTGTTGTTTATAAAGGAAGCTGAGATACGTCAACCTGCAGTTATATATTCATTTTCTTCTCCGCGGTTTGGATGAGATTGTAGGTTAGTTTTTGCAAACTTAGACATCGTTATTTATTGGGCTACAAAGAAAAAACATCATTTTTAGAGCCGTTCTCCCTTGCCTACAATCCAGTTGTCATAGGGTAGCGATGTGGGAAGATGACGTCATCCAAACGCAGTTGTGACAGGGTGTTCGAGGTGGATAGTAAAATAACATTGACTAATTGTTGTATTTCAGAAGATGGAGTTGGCAAGGGACATATGCAGTTGTCATAGGGTAGCTGTGCGGGAATCTGTGACGAGATAAACTCTATCGGGTGAAATTATCGGTGAATAAAGGATTTTGTTACAACTTGTTTTACTGTATTTTGTGCGTAAAAAACCTTGATTTGTTGTATCGTCTCGTCTCTCTTTCCTCTCTGCCTATCTCAGGGTGTTTTGATAGTTTTTGTTGTTTCTCTTTGTGATTCTAAATTTTCTTCTTTTTCCTTTGTTTCTTGCTGTATAAACTCCATCGGACTTCCAAGGTCTATCTTCTTGCTTGTAATATTCAGAATCTGTAAATGTAGTTTTAACACATTTCGGTGTGTTTTTATTGAAGCCGGTTAGGCAATTAAGCCGAGTTGCTTTCAAAATCAGTAAAATTGCTATGTGAACTTTCATCTTCTGAGTTTGTAGCGATCTGTTTATTTCCCTAAGTTCCTCGTGATTTCGACTTAAAAAGGTTTGACAATTGAAAGTAGTTGTGAAGCTTGCTCCATATGTGAAATTAAAAGTCGGACAATTTAAAAAAAAACCTAGCAAAAAATATGCTGGAAACAAAATATGGTGAGAATTTCAACAACAGAATATAGTTGAGATACAAAATGCTAAGCTTTCTGAAACCCTAAGGATAAAACTTGCGTAATTTGGCAAAAAGCCGCTTTTTCTCTGCGTCTCGGCTAGTTGCACACTATTTCCGCCTTCGCATCGCATGAATTTTGCATTAAGGCCGTTTTTTGCAGAATGCCGCATTGGAGACAATTTTATTAACATTTTCTTCATGTTTTACATAAGTTATTTTTGGGCGTCCAGTGCGGATACACGATATGTTTTCGAAAAAACAGAACACGATTTTGCCGATTTCCAAAATACTAGGCTTATTGCAGTCCACCGCGAAAAGAAACAGACCATGGCAGTTACATATCAGGTGGGTGCATTATGTAATCCGTCCATTTTGTTAAAAGGAGTATTTTTTTTTAGCGAAGATTTCGAAATTACAAACCCGATGATGATAGATAGGGCGACAGTGAGATGAGTAAGCAATCCCACCACGATGTAAACACGTTTGGCGCGCCACTTCACGTTCACCTCTCAAAACCACCATTTTTGCACGTTTATGTTTCATGTTTTGCACGGAGTTTTGGTAGAATTAGAAACTTGCTGCCCTTTATTCATTTGTGTATTTTGCCGATACTAATTTACATTGTGCACTTAAAGCTAGTTTTCACATGTCGAATCAAAATCGTGCTACTTCCATTGCAGACTAATGATCTTCATAAAAACTGCGCAATGAAAAAGCTTTGTTTTAAAGTGCTAAGACAAAATTCGAATCTCAATAATCTCATTGTACTCACTAATTGACCCAGTCTCAGTTGAAAGAGACATAAAAGCCATTTTTCGTTGTTCTATTGTCGGAGACTTCTCTGAAAGAATTGAGAGGTCACGTGACTCATATTCGGGGAGCTTTTTGTAGCGTCGAGACGATTCTTCAAAACAAGAGAGTTGCGAAAGCGAGGCCTGCGAGACGGCAGCTAGGGCTGTCGATATTATTGCCAGCGATGGGGCAGCGGGGGCTGACCTCTTGCGCCGCTGGTACTAACTGCGTAACACTTTTCGAATCTGCGTAAACTCTGCTTCGTATTAGACGAATTGTCCACGCTCACTGATCTCTGTACCTTTCTACCTGTCTCACAGATTCACACATAGTCATAGACACACAGACACACAGACACACAGACACACAGACACACAGACACACAGACACACAGACACACAGACACACAGACACACAGACACACAGACACACAGACACACAGACACACAGACACACAGACACACAGAAACACAGACACACAGACACACAGACACACAGACAAACATACACACAGCCACACAGACACACAGACACACAGACACACTCGCTCATTGGTTTCAGATTTTCGAGTCCTCGCTCATCGGTGTCCGATTACCAACTTCTCATCTGAGTGTCTACCATCGCCACCTCGCGCAAGTTTGTTTATCCTAACAAACCACATGTGCGTAGTAAAAGACAAAGCACAACCCATCGCATCATATATGGTGACCATAAACATCGTGCTCCTTTATTCTTTGCCGGTATTTCCCAGCAATGGTTCCCCTTTTTTATATGACCATCGAAGAATCAGTGTTTTAGATGAGTGAAACGGTGGGTTGTTAGAAACCGTCTGTAGTATTCCTTTCACTTAGAACCATCTCCTTAAACACTTAACGTATCCCACAACAAGTAACGAAATTTATAAACATCTATGCCTGGCCGAAGTTTTCCGCAAGGCATGGAGTTGGCGTAGCCGCTCATTTCCACAGCGTGTACTACCGCTTAAAAAGTTTTTGCTACCTCTTTTCTTACAGATGTTTACTGTGCCCTATGCAAGGGATTTCGGTCAGTTTATACGATCAATAGCTATCGGTGTACAGTTCGTCTGCGCGACGCTGGCTCTCGTCCACCGAAAAACAACACAAAAAGGGCGGCGCGGCTCCAGCTGGCCATATTTTCGGCAATTCGGCACGAGGCGACTCAGACTTGTTGCTTTCACTTCCGATTTTGACCCCTGCTTCGTTTTCTTAAATTTTAAAGCCCCTGATTTGCTGGTAGACGAGCAATGGCAACAGCAGGCTATACTCACGCTTCGTAAAAGAAAATACGAAACTTTTGTGCCACTTTGAAACAACAGCTTTCTCTAAAACCTGACAAGCTGTGGAAAAATCAGTCCATTCATCATTTAATCACCCCATTTCGGTTTCATAGAAGAAAAACTCCCCCTTCAATCAAAACGTGTCAATCCATGTGCAAAACATGTTGACTTCGCGGGCAAAAGACTTAGTCATCCTATTGTTTCTATAACGCACCTCTTAGTCTTTAACAGTATCCTCGGTTTTCACCAAAACTTCTTGTTTTAAGGAACGATGAACGACGACAAGAAGAAGGAAGCCGCTCAATCCGATATCACAGTTCTTGAAGGGCTGATGACCCCTGAGGAGCTTTTGAAGGTAATATTTAGCTGGTTCAAGTTGTCAAAACAGTCGTTGGTGTTAAACAAACGCTTTAAATCTTAAAAAAAAATGCCTTTTGAAACCTAAAAACGCCGTGATTCGCATAAAGCTGAACTTTTTGTTGCGTTTCAAAACTACCAAACGCGCAGAACCGAATTCTCTTGGCGACTTGCATCCGTTCTTTCTTTCGGTTTTCGAGTACCCTTTTTCAAAGCGCCTTTGACATCCGGTGTATAGGGCAGACGTGAGGTTCGAATAAGAGTTCGATGAAGGAAGCTCCGAAAATCTGAGAGCAAAGCCAAGAGAAAGGGAAAACCTGGCCTTTTATAGAACCATGGAAAGTCTTGAAATAATAAAGTACGGGGACTAAATTTCTAGTACCATGAAAGGGCAGGGCCTAGAAGGGACTAACTAGAAGGCGAATAGAACATTCTAGAACCATATTTAACATTGTAGAATACGAGTTGGCGTGGCCCAACTGATCGGTAACTAAATTTCCAAAGTATGTTTGGGCTTACCCGTTACTGAATTCGTCTAATTCGAACTTTTGCCAGCGGTGTACTATTTAGCAAAGGTGTGGAAGCGTGACAAGCTGTGGAAGCGTGACAAGGGTGGCAAACCCCTCAGATAACAAATTTATGGCTAAACCAGAAAAAGCAGAGAGCTCTTGGGTTTGTTGACAGTAAAATTTTCCGTCTTTCCGAAAACGGTCCTTTTTGCTTCAGGCATTTCAACACAAACCGTTCTTTTTGAATCGTTCAAGTATTTTACATTGTTTTGTCTTATTTCTAACCCTAGCTAATATGATCATACGAGTTAAACATTAGATTGGTAAACAATTTAAAAAGTCACACTTTCTTGACATCGTGATGAGAACGGTTAGTCATTCCATTGTCTGGAAACGGTGTTTACGAAGCAAAAAAAAGTAATTCCTTTTGACATATGTTATTTAGGTCAAGACGAACTTCGAAAAGTACGGCTACTCCCAATTTCCCCACAACATCCATACCCACACTGTTGAAGGTGCCCCTGGAGACAGGTTAGAATTTCACTCCATCAAACGAGTTAAGCAAGATTCAGTTCCGCCTGGGAGTTGGTGCACATGGACATCGGTGACAGTTGTTCTTTTTACAATCATTATGTGACCAATGATGTAAGTCCTCAATGTTTGCTTCATATAGGCCGTTTTTTAAGGATGAGAAGGTCGCTGAAGCCACCAAAGATGAGAATACCGAGGAGGATCCGTTCCCCTACATTGTTTCGACTGTAGAGGGTGGTTTCGTTTGCGTCGACCCTATCCAGGAAGTTGGCCTTCCCTCTGCGGATGACAAAGTAAGAGGCGATTCTGATCCGCAAAATCACTGAAACATTTCAGTTCGACGTGTTCTTCATTCCCTATTTGGAGTTCACGCCGCCCACCAGCCCTAGTAGCTCGGAATCTTCCGCGAAAGATGGATTCTATGAGGAGCAATAGTAAGTAGGGGAAAGATGTGAGACAGGGAATTAGATAAAGTAACAGAGAAAACCAGAGACGCCGAGAACGTTGTAATCAGGAAACAGCCACATAAAGCCACAAATGTTCATTTTTTTTCAATCTCGTTCCAGCATATAGGCAAACTGAACATGCAAAAAGAGGCACAGTAATACCAAGGGTTATCTGAAACAGTCAAACCCCGGCTTCACAGCGACAAGGAGTTTTTGCCGTCTTAGGACTCACTTTTGCACGCCTAGCGACAGCTTGGTGGCGCGAGCTATAACCGCCTGGAGCCTCGTCACGGCCTTTTGTTGGACAAATGTACCCCATCTTAACCGCACTAGCTCATTTGGAAAAGTGGTCGGGTGCCAACAAAGAGGTAGACGGAGATAGAGTGAGAGAAACAGAGGGTGATAGAGAGAGTGGGTGAGAGAAAGAGAGGGTGAGACAATGGAAGAGAGAACAGGCATAGAGAGATGAGTAAACCAAGCAGAGAAAGATAGAAAGAGAGTGAGAGAGATAGAGATAGAAAGAAAGAAGAGGGTGGTAGAGAGAGGGTGAGAGAGATAATTAGAAAGAGAGTAAGAGACAGAAGCAAAGAGAAACAGGCACAGAGAGAGAGAGAGAGAGAGAGAGAGAGAGAGAGAGAGAGAGAATTGAGGTGTATCTGTTGTTTTCTTTCAGGGCTCTGGTTGAACCGTTCGAATTTTGATGTTACTCCTCTCAAGATGATGCTCACGAAATGTAGATAATAGAATTTATGTTAAATGAATAACTGATGTGCCTAAATGAAGATACAGTGATTCACCAACTGTAAACCTTCATGTATGAGGAACGAAAAACGAAAGGAAAGAACAAGCCAGTGGGTAAAATTGAGCAGCACAAAGGGAACCCCGACTTTCAAAGAAAGATCTATGCATGTATTTCTAAGGCAAAATCTGTTACCTATCCGAAAAAATCAAATAGAAAATACGCAAAACACAAGGTCGCAATTCGGTGAAAATATCAACAAATTTGGAAAGTAATGGGAGCAAGCTTACTGGACTAGCGGATTTTTGTTTTGACTGACACACATGTTTGCAAAATAATAGGGAAATCACGTATTTCTATTTATCTCATCCGCTCCCAATATGGTAATGTGGGATCAATGTATCAATGCCGTCCCAGTTGAATTTTCGTCTTTTGAAATGTCTGTTACTCATTGTGAAGCTTGTAGTTTCTTGGTCCATTAGATCGTCATCTGTTTGTTTTCGCTTCTGTTTGGTCGAAAATAGGGTATTTTCCAACTTATTTCTGTGAATGCTGAAGATATATTGGTTTGTCTTCTTTAGCAGTTCGGGGATGTCAAGAAAGTCGGATGCCTGCAAAAAGTTACCACTGAACATTTTGCATTTCATAGAATTTTCCTTTTCAACTTATCTTAATGTTTTTTCAATCACAATTGACTAATCAAGAAAATTATACTCTTCAATGGCAATTTCAATCATCAAAAGCAGGGAAGTCCTAATCTCAAACTGTAAAACAAGGAATCAAAAAACCCTAATGTGACAATATATTTTAAAAAAAAGTTGCTAGCGTTATGTATAGCCTTAATTATAATTTGGTTTCTTTAATTTTTGAATTTATCAGCTTACTAAAGCGTGCCAAATCTCCTTTTCTATGTGTTTCGACTGTTTTAATGGGATTTTATAAATAATTACCATGAGAACTTTGTGCAGTAAGTTTTCAGACAAAGAAGCAAAAAACGTTGCTTCAGCTTCTGATAGATTTGAATTTTGCAAGGATTCCAACTGGAACGTACTATGAAAACTGCACCACTCAATAACCTGAAACTGTTGATTTATTAATGTTTAAGGCGCATCACTTTAGACAGAGCTTCTGAATCAAGTGACGATAGAGGTAAAGGTTCAAATGAAACAGAATCTAGTGCAGAAAGGTCCTGAAAGAAGGATTAAATGGGTAAAATTTGTTATCGAAAAGAAAAAGTTGAAAATTACTCACCGGATACATATTTCTCAGTGTGTTAGATTGGTTTATCACCGATGGATCCACCTCAAATAAAATTCCGTCCTTTGATAAAAGTTTGATTTTCTGATTAGTGTGTTGTGACGTCATATTTACAATTTCCAGAGATAGTTTCTATAATGGGTTTAAACAAACAGTAAAATTTCGAAATATCTTAAGAAAAGTGGAACAAAATGAAATTCGAAGGATTTTCGCTGACCGATGCAATTTTCGTAAACAAAAACGGGTTGCTATTCCTGACGCACAGGTTGTTATCAAAGCGATGACTGTGAAAGCGAACCGCGTTGGGGAGAAATTGCTAGTGCAAACAAGCCAAAAGCCAATTTCTTGTTCGCGTTTTTCCCCCACCTGTTTTTCCTGTATTCCTGGATGAGAAAAGTTTTTCTCTAGGGGTAGGAAAGTTAGAGGGGCCATCTGCATTCAGATAGCTTTTTTTCAAATTCGCTTTTGCGGGTTTACCCGAAAGTACATTTTTTTTTATTAGACCAAGCTTGTGTTTTCTATATTTTTGAGTTTGTAAAATGTTTCCAATAGTTGAAATGCCTTAAATTGATTATTAGATTACAGCTGGAACGCAAGTTGGAGAAACGTAGAACATAAAGGAATATGTGAATGATCATAACGTCATGTGATTTCCTTTTAATGCAAAAAATAAATGATAGTAGAAGAACCCGTGCAAGCTTTTGTATTTCTAGGCAGGTTATAAAGTTTATTTTCTTCAACATTGTGTGATGTTTTCCAAACGAAAAGGACACCGCTGTCCATCTGTTTTAAAGGACCGTATGGCTCAGGTCCTACAAAAGCACGTATTCTGGTATGCCAACGTGGATGCGACTTCTGAAGAGGTAAATTCGGCCGTCGAACACTTGGAGACGTTGCAAGGTTCGTGACGCAGGAATACGTCAGAATAGCAACAAGTTGAATCGAAGCGACTTGGGAAAGATCCGCGAGTCCTTCAAGATGGAGGCTGAGTCCTACCCAAAGTTAAATCGATCGGACGATGTGAGTCAATTAGCCGGTACACCGGCGTGTGTCAACTGTAGGAATCAAGGGTGTGTTCAGTCGCTGATGGACACTAGAAGTTTTGAAGATAGCAGAAACTCTGGTGCTGCGGGAGTTTCAGAATATGGGCAAGTCGAAACGGAATCGAAGATTAGAGGTATACTCAGCAATCGCTGGTTGCCGCGCGGGAATTGCAGTATTATAAACCGGTATTACGGTATCAGGCTCAGCCCGGCCCGATCTTTCTGGGATCGGGGAAATATGGCGTAGTGAAACGTCCTTGTCTGGTATAATTTTATGTTAATGCGTTGTTTTTCTATCTTTTAGTTATACAATTTATCCACTTTATATTTGTAGCTAATTTTATTGCAAGACGATGGAGATTTCACTTTAACCTGCCAACCGATTTTGCAAACCACCGGATCAGACTCAGACCCGTTCGGGCCGGGCAAAGCCGAGAATTTTTTGAGACCGGCACTGCCTTCGACCACCCCTGCAGGTGATTTGCACTAAACTTTGCAATGTATGAACGGCCTTGGATGAACACAGACTTTATTTACACAAATTGCAGAAGTGGGACACATTGGTGCATATGAATGATGAAAGGCACCGTACAACAGGTCATAATGGATATAGAATGGAAAGTGTGGGTGTTTGAAGCAAGGGCTCGATTTAGGGATCGAGACAGCAAGGTGTCCCAGCTAAAGAATTTGCAGAAATTGATTACGAACACTGCAAATTATCGTAGTTTGAACTATTCGTTGAATACTAAAACGCTCGCGAAAAAGACCATAAAATTGGTGTTTACAACGGAAAGCCACAACGGAAAATATAACAACTTCTAGAACTTACGCCCAAGGTTCTTCGCACCTTGGATTGTATTGCTCAAGTTAACAAAACTGTTCAATTAAGTTCAACAGGCGGTAAAAAATCAAACAACAAATAATCATAATAGTAGATGTCAACAAGTATTTTCAAGTGCATCGGACTTGACCTTAACGTTGTCTCGATTTCCTGTCTCCTTTTGTCAAATTTTGTAGTGTGCTTGGTCCGCACTAAAATGAAAAGTTAAGTTAGCAAAGAATTCGTGTTCCAACCATTTAAGCTCCTATCGATATACTTGATTTTGTGGTCCTCAACATTGTTTTGTGATAAGAAGTGGAACAGTTTTTCCTGCATAACCTTTTGCGACTCCGGAGTGTCTCCATATTGAAGAAAGAAGAAGCTGTGACCTTCATCCAATAGGTCGCAGTACCTGAAATACAAGGTTTTCTTGTTGTATCTACGCTAACGTCTCAGCTTCCCGTGGACCGATCGAACTCAACTTATAATGTGCTTCTTATCAGGCAAAAAATATAAAACAATTTGAAGGATTTCTTTTGGTCTCACCGCGAAAGAGTGTTAAAATGAAAATCCTTCAGAGCTTACAGAGACAAGTCGAACAGCCTAATTTTAATGGGACACGTGACGAAAGCGTGCCAGAAATTTGCCTACCCATTTAACCCACCTGCCTAAACTACCTATCTGACCTAGCCTCCAAATCATACATATCCACTCAACCTGCCTATCCTGCCTGGCCTACCTATCTCTACCCAGCCAACCCGGTTAATCTGCAAATCCTACCCGGCCCACCTTCCTATCCTAGGATTATCGATCACCCACCCTGCCCATCCTACCTAAACTACCTATCTCTACCAGTCAACCCAGCCAACCTGTACAACCTACCTAAACAACCTATCTTACTGAGCCCATCTTCCTATCCCACCTTACCCAATCACCGAACTTGCTTGGCCTATCTGGCCTACCTTCCAGCCATATTAATCCTACCCACCGAACCTGCCTATTTTTATCATACATAGGCGTTATCCTGACTTTTACGGCTCGGGGAGGGGGGGGGGTGGTCTCGCCAGAAGTATTATACATGCAAGAGAGGTTTCGCTCGTCGGATCCCTTGTAAGCCAATTTTTAAGGGCGGGGTCTCGCCACGACCCAAGATGTGCCTATGTGATCTTCCTATCCAACCTAGCCGGCGGGAGCGTGCCTGCAGCGAGGTTCGCGCTGGTAACAAACTTGTAATATAAGAAACTTCTTTTCTGTAACAACCCCCCCCCCCCCCTAGAACAGTCCGGCTAAGTAATTCTACTTGAGTGGGCCGGTTATACGTAACATGACTCAATCCTCACTAATTTGTTGTGACTCTTCCCATGCCGAGAATGGTTACAATTTGCCACTAAAGTTTTGTACGTTTCCCCTTAAAGATAAAATGCATTAAAGTTAGTCAACCTAATCAGCCAAATCGTATAAAATGATATTGTTACCACGTTTGAGGTGCCATGTGCTTAGTTTCAATCGAAACTGGTAATTCCTTAAGTCCAACATTTCGGATAGAAAACATTTGCTGTCCAGATATACGCTTTATATCCTCGTATAACTTTTCAACTGTACAAAGGACGTCAGTTTTGCAACCGTAGCAAGTGAAAGTACCTCTGAAAACTTTACAAAACTGAAAAACCTTGTATCTTACCTGACACATTTCTCCATATACCCACTTAGAAATCGTTGAATGGGATCTCTCACGATAAACAAAGTTTTGTGCTCGTAAGGCATTCGTGCTTTGAAATTTAGGGTTGTTATTTCTTCGTTTCGTTGCGAACAAAAACTGAAAGAGCTATAGACATAAGGACAAATCATTTAGATTTTCACATTGACTTCTTATCATTGAAAAATTATCTTACCTGCGTGAATCCCAAGGTTCAAGCGAGATCGACCGATTATTCTTTACAAAGTTGTTAGAATCAAATAAGTAGCACATTAAACCATGAATTATCGAACACATGTTCTTTTCCACAATGCAGCCAGCTAATCGATAATTGGGAGATAACTAAAATCAAAAATTCAGGTTTATCTCATTGTTACCATATATTGAGCTTTCATCCGCACAAATGGCATAGTCGATTCATGAGGTTTAATTTCACCTTAAAACTGAATTTAACTTCTCTTTAAAAGGAGTACCTTCGATTTTCAACTTCACTATCCGTTCCCAAACCATAGTTGAATAATCTTTATGCTTTAGTTTTAAAACCACATTTGCCTAAAATGAAACAATTTTATCATAAAAAATTTAAGAAACCTACGTTTTTCCAATGAATATAAAAACAAGTAGTTATGAGAATAGATATAAACAGTACAAACATCCACTTCTAAACTTGTTTAACTGTTTCAGAGAAGATAAAACGTACGTCATTTCGTTTAATTCGAGAACCAAAACTGAACACACTCGATCCGCCCATAACTGAAGTTTTAACAACCAACTCTCTGAAAATATAGCAATTCTAATCCATACTTGAAAAGTTTGAAAAAAAAAGCAGTGTAGAAGAGGCTCGTCAGAAGTAAAACGATTTTTGTAAAGGAAATGTGTGAGTTCATTGCCCTGGACACCGGCACCTGCATAAATACAATCGTTTGTGTGCACCGTGTGAAAAGATCACATCAAAAGTAGATCGGCATCAAATTGTCAATTTGAGAGGGGAGATGTACTATTTGGTTAGAGATGGCAAGGAAACCCACACAGACACACAGACACAAAGACACGTGCACACAAATACACACACACACACACACACACTTTAGAGTTTGAAACGAGTTTAAACTATGCCCAACTGCTTCACTTAACCTATAGTTTTACCAATTCACTGAAATATCTCTTTTCATTGAAATATGTTTTTAAACATTTGTATGCAAAGTAAAGTTGTCCTTTATAGTGTTGTTAAAATGAGCAACGCTACGCATTTGTATAATCGCGTTAGTTCAAAACAACCTATTGCCTATTTACACATCAAAACCCATAATTTAATATGATCTATGCTGTTATTTTGTTTTCACATTAAGAGAAACTGATTGTCCTGGGAAACGGATAGAACTGAAATTGAAATCGGGAATAATCTTAAATTACGGTGGATCGGAAAACAAAACTGCGTTGTTGATGTTTAAACATATACATTTTTAACGTGGCGCGTTAAAGATGTATATAGTGTATCGTAAAAAGACCAAAACGTGTGGATTGATTAAGAAATTAACAACAAAAAGAAAAACACAAAAAGGTGTCTTTTCCTTGGCCGGAGTGTCAACTATTTTGATTTACAAATGCGTTGTAAACGTGAAGACGAGTAATTTATCAGATGAATCGTACAACAATTTTTACCTTAAACGTATTTGCGTTCAACTTTGAAATCCCACTAAATCTCTCTCTCTTTCTTGCTGGTCTTTTGATCTTTGTGTCTCTTCTACGCAGACTTTTTCTAAAAATTTAAATGACATCAAAAACATTGTGGTGAAAAAAAGAAGCATTATCGCGTGGTTCTATGGTACAGTGATTTTTAAAAGACCTGACATCCATCGTCATCTCCTGCAGGTGTGTCAACTAGCGTAGTGTTGCGGGTCTAAACAATCAAACAAAATGTGTAATGGCCGTGATCAGTGCTGTTTCACAAAATTTCGTGTATACATTGATTAAACGATCATTTTTTTTCTTTTTTTAGCGGTCTACATAACACGGACAGCAGAACTCTGGCACAGTTACAAGTTTCTTTACGGGAACATATTTAATGAGTTAATTTCTTCTCTCGTGAATGCACGGGTAACGGTGGAAATTTGATGCTGCAAAGGAGAAAAAAGCTTAGCCCACGGCCGGGATCGAACCGACGATCTTCTGATTAGAAGTCAGACGCCTTATCCTCTAGGCCACGCGGGCGACAAATGATGTCCCGCATAGTGGCGTTATAGCAGTGACCCCCGCTTCGTGAGTCAATTACGCGCCGTGACATGAACTAGGAAATCTTTTCTGATAAAAATTCAAAATTACTTTTCATTTTCCTTAATTTTGTAAGCAACTCTCAACATCAAAACCTGGGTTTCCCAAGTTAAATTAGTTGTACTCTTTGATAAAGAAGATGTTTGTGTTGCTCATTCCTACGCACTCTGTCTATCCCAAGTTGGTCTAAAGGACAATCATCCCTCCCATGACCTTTGAAAGGAATCGTCTGCGATACAAAAGGGCACGGCCGAAAGGGCAGACTTCACCATGGTGGTCTTGAGGCTCATTGGCCGGCAACCTTTCAGATTTGTTGATCAGTGATTTTTCTTCCTATTTTTGACAGAGCCAAAATTACGTTTTTATATCAACGACCATTGTGGTCAACCGAGGTTGAAAATTGAGTAAAATACTAGACCTTAACCCACATACGGGTCACGGGGTTCGACAGTTTGGCTAAACACTATTCGTTCTCTCGGTATACAATTGGAACGAACATAATAAAGAAAAAATTAACATTGTTACGCGAACTTTGTTGAAACTCTGTAGAAAAATATTCCTGACAAACAATTTTTTTTTGACAGTAGTTTGGTATTTTTTAATATTTTGGTCCTTATTTCCACTGGGTTCATGGAATAATCATAGGTAGTTTAATGATAGTTCAGTTACAAACAGCTAAAAATCTTATCCGGCGACCTAGAATAAAGCACTTCTGCATTTTGAAGAAAAAAACGCGCAAAGCTGTTCATAACTGTGTCTTTAGCTTTTACGTTCACAGTTGACCAACTGACAAACCATTTATTATATTTTCTCAATACTTAGGAGTCAAAATGCAGTTGTTTGCTAGCCTGGGTATGGAAAAGATGTATCTTGACTTTACCGTTGTTCGCTAATTTTACTGGCTTTGCCATAATTAAAAATCTGCAAAACTAACCCCGTGCCACCAAGCGAGCTTGAAAACATGAAAAATCACTGTGTTTCTAGCTTTGTTGACCAATTGACATACAGTTAAAATATGTCTTTTGTCCCACGTAGTATAAATATACTGCTCGCTACTATCTGCTCGCGACTCCAAACCCGCCTGGGAACTCGGTTACCTGAAGTCGCAATACTTTTGGACCACTCTGTAAGGTATTCATCCCCGCCAATGGGGCGGGCTGTATCTTGACGACGTCACGGTATCTCCCATGACATTTGAGAGTGATTCGTCTGCGTCTCTAACCGTACCATGCCGTGAAAGAAGAAAGGGGCGTTCACATTACAGCGGAGATTTGAAGACTCTCTCATTCTCTCATTCGCCAGCTGCCAGCTTTCCATTTTGATAATCTCGTGCATTCGTAGCTTGTTCGGTGGCCGCCATCTTTCCTTTTTAACCACATTTCTTTTTCATTAATTTCCATGGGCAGTGGAACAATATAAAGGCCCTTTTTGTTCCCTCTTGGTTAACCACAATTGCTTTTCTGAAAGTGCCTTGGACACTGGAACGATACAAAAGAGATCTTAACTTGGCTGAATAGAACAAAGCCCGTTTACCCATCGCGCAGTTTCAATAGGCATACTTGGCGTCTGTGGGCCAGATGGCAGACAGTATGAAAAAGAAGTCCAGCCGCGCAAAACCAAGTGACGGAATAGGCAGTTGTCGGAATTCATTCCAATATCCACTTCCTCTCCCATTTTCTCAACTACAGTTTCTATCGTTTTGTTTTAACCGTCTTTCAAATCAAAACAGTAGTGTAGTGGTACAACCTGCATAACATTTTTTTAACCGTGTACATGAATTATTTGCCTGGTTAAAGTACATCATTTGTTTAATCAGTGTTCATGTTTGTCATCATTTTAAACTGTTTTTCAATTAGAAGCTCACAATATTTTACAAACTACCATCGTTAAGATATTCGTTGGGAGCAAAAAACTAAGCCCACGGCAGGGATCGAACCGACGATCTTCTGATTAGAAGTCAGACGCCTTATCCTCTAGGCCACGCGGGCAGCGGGCAGCAATCTTTTCGGTGGCGTTTCATTCGCGGCCAGCAGTGACGATCAATTCCTCCGATCATAGGAATGGCAATCTACCTGAAACGCGCGAGCGTAAAATTGAAATATTAAAATTTATGATGTATCTTGTCCGTAACGCTTTTTCTAGCCGTCTTTAATAAATCAAACCCTTTACGAAAATCCGCAAATCACCAAAAAAGTATTGTTACATCTGTCGTATCCTTTCTTGTGCGCACTTGCCAAAAATGCAACCCGATTTTACTTACTTCTCTTGTGTTCTAGCTTCTCTTTCACTCTCTTTTGTTTTCTCTATTTGTTTTTTGTAAATTTAAAAATTTCCGGGATGTCCACCCCCAAGCTTCCCATGGATGCCCAGCTTCTGGAGAAACACGACGGAACCGTCTACTTCTGTGAGGCCAACGCCCCCGGTTCTGTGTTGGCCACCATGTAAGTTACATTTCTCAATTTTTCGTAATTTCCTAATTTTCTGGGTTTATAAATAAAAATCGATTTGCTTCAGTGGAACCGACAGAATCTGCAAGTTCCACACTTTGAAGAAGGGAAAGCCCGTGGGAGCCTCCACCGTCGTGATGAACCCCCCAACCGTATGTTATTTAAGCGTTGCTTTGTTGTATTTTTGTTTTAGACGATGACTTGCGGGGCATGGTCCCCCGAAGGTGACAAGTTCATCCTTGGGCTCGAAGTCGGCGGCGGATGGGGATTTTCTGCCAAAGGTTGGTCTAATCCGTTTTTTTTCTTCGAAGTAATCGATTTCACCTAATTCATTCTTTATAAACTGAACATTTAGGTCACTTTCTCTACAATTTCGCTGTCTCCGGTGGGGTGACTGCCTTGAAGTGGAGCACCGCCTCAAACTTCATCCTGTGCGGTACGAAGACTGGAGAGACCTTTTTCATCGATGCTTCAACTGGAAGTAAAAGTGTCTTGAAAACTGTGAAGGATCAATTTACCTTTAGAGGTCGACGGCTTTCTCAAGCTCTCCAAAAACTTCCAGAACTCCATTAGGGAGGCTGTCTGGCTCGACGACGACAAGTACATCATCGGGTATTCCGACGGGACCATGGTGATGAGCACCAGGTCATCATTGGGAGTTCTGAAAGTTTTCCAGGTTAGTAAGGCTTTAAATCTTTGCGTCCGTTTTACCGAAATCCTTCAAAACTCATATAAGTTTCAACCCCTTTGATTGAAAACTGATTGTATTGATTTGCCATTGTACTACTCCTTTTATCAATCATGCTACTTCACTTTTTTGACAAAGTCCCAGCGCTTTTGCTACAAGACCCTTGCACGACTTTATAGCTTTGCAAAATTCTTGCGTAAGATACCGATTGCTCAAAGATGAGTGGGTTTACAGAGAACCGACTTTTGATCACATACATTGACAAACACGCTTTTACACACCGACAAGCGCTAGATTTAGTGTCCCCCTTTAAAGTAACAGCGATTTAGGTACGCGGTGGGCAAAGTACCTCTACGTCCATAGCGGAACATATATGTGATGTTAGATCCCATACAAAGACAAACATGCATTTAAAAACCGAGAAGCGTTAAATTAAAGACGCCGTCACTGTAAGAATCGAGCATCCATCTTAAAGGGACGGTCAGGCGGATTTCACCACCTTGGCTAAGTGAAGACATAAAAATTCGCCGATCTTGAAAATGTATTTGACTTTGTCTCACAAATTTACCGTTTCCGAGAAAACACGACCCCCCCCCCCAAAACGGGTCACCGTCAACAAATCTGTTGGCGGCCAGTACGTCCTGCGTGTCCAGCTTTACAAAACATGCTAATTCTTCTAATTCCATTGTGATTGGATGAGATAGCTCCGGAAATAAGGAGGGTGCGCGACCATAGTGAATTCGCATATTTTTCCACCGTACCCGAGCGAAAATGAAGTGAAAATCCCCCTTAAGGCGTAAAAATAAACACAAAGTTGAATAATTACTTGAAAAATGAAAAACATGTTTTCGAATTATCCCATAATTGAAAATTGTCGAGAAAAAATAAGCAAAAACGCCCTGTTTTCAATCGTTTTAGACATATTTTGAGTCTTTTGCAATTTACTCTGGTTTCGTTGGGAATTGCAGTTTTCGCCAATTGTCCATGTTTCTGCCAAAAACCACTTATACGCTGAGAAATTTTGGTAAAGTTTAAAATTCTAACGTTCCCCGGATTCACCTACCCAGTGCCCGAACGCGATCTGGACCACAAAATTTCAGAAAAATATAATTGGCTAATAGGAAGTTCATACTCAACTTTTTAGCCATTTTTCTGCCTGATTCTTACAGAAACGACGCCTTAATCAACCAGTTTGAAATAACAACGATTCAGGCACACGGAGGGCCTGTCGTCCACATGGACTACAATTCCACAAGTTCGCGACTTGTGACCTCCTCCGAATTCGAGAACCTGATTAGGGTTAGCAGTTCCTAATTATACCACAAACAGGTTTTAAGGTCTGGGACCCAAACACTGTTTCTCCTTTGTTCTCCTTCGACGTGGAGAAAGTCCACACTGCCTGGCTCGGTATCAGTCCGAACGGCTCCTCTATCGCCGCGTAAGAAGTTTAGTTTCCCGAAGCGAAAAAGAGTTTTACGTGCTCCTTCGGCGGCCAGGCCTGGATCTGGAAAATGGACGGCCAGCTGGTGGCCAACATCTCCATTGCCGCATGCTCCTACGGAGGAGTTTTTTCCCCTGATGGGAAATTCGTCGCCTTCATCTGCGAAGGATTGAACCTCCAGATCGTCGAGTTGCAGGTAATTCAGTTGATCGCGAAACTAAATTATTAAATATTTAGTCCGGAAGTGTCCTGCACGAGTTCGAAAAGATAATGAAGCACAAGCCTGCCTCTATGTGCTGGCTGAAATGCACACCAGCCATCGTCTTCGGGATGGAATTCGCCTCCGGGCAGGGAGGAGAAGTGAGTAGGCTATTATCATCATTTTGAAAACTCGGTTTCATCATATCGTTACACATCAATTCTCAGGGGAAGAGGGATATTCCCTCCAAAACTTTCCATATTTGGTAGCCAACGAAAGAGTTTCCAAGGATAGTTACGTTTTTCGGAGAGTTTTGGGGGAACCTACGCAAAAAAAGAAGAAAAGAATGGAATTAAAAGAAAGTTGGGGGTATTTTCGTGGCAGTCGTTAAAAAGGACCGAGGTCCGATTTGAATTTTACGTTGTTGATGGATCTAAAAACGTCCAAATTGTCTACCAGAGACATAAGTGCAATTCTAGCGCAAGGCACACGCGGCGTTTCTAATGAAATTTTAGCGTGGGGGCCTACGCGTCGTTTCGCCCATGGCCAACCTAATGAACGTTTTTTCGACGCGTAGGTCCCCCGCTATATAAAAACTATGTAATAATCTATTATTTGAAACCCCCGCGAGTAACATGTGAAAATATTGGTTCATGTACGGGGGTCTACGCTTTTTTCTCTTTGAGATCACTTGGGGCGGGGGCTTTCCGCTTTTTTTTACCCAGAAACACTACCTGTACAGGTATTATTTGGCTAGTTTACCGCGTGATGTATAAGATCTAGCAATGTTTAAAACTGAAAATATAAGGGCCGCGTGTGAAAAAAGTAAGGAAATTTTGCTTTAGGTCATCTTCCTCGACGTTTCGCAGATCTACAACGAAAAGAGCAAGGGAAATCTCAATGAAATCGCCGGAATCGACGAGAACAACTCCAGCCAGAACGACAAGAAGGAGACCCACGCCAAGGACGAGCCGATGGTCACCGACAAGTACTCCGAGCCTGAGATCAACAAGCACGACGACAAGGAGCTCATCGAGAAGAAGCTCTAGATGTAGGCGTAGGACCACATCCCCCTCCCACCGAAACATCTATGTTCTTTTATCATTAGGTCCGGTTCCCCTGCCTACCGAAACACCTTTGTTCTTATATCATTTTGTTCCATATTGGCTGATTGAATAGTAAAGAAGACTTTCATTTAAAAAAAAAGAATTGCGTTGAAATCACCACCTTCTTGTTCCGCGCTTTCCAGCCGTCTTCTTTCCTCAGGGACTGAATTGGGTTCCATGTCAGCAAGCCCGAAAGCAGGAAAACATGAAATAAAAAAAACTAATGAATTTTAACGACAAACTCACTTGTTTTTTCGAACAGCAAACTCTAGGACTTCAAATGTTGTGGTGTCCTTCTAACTATCACTGTGGATAACGATTTGTCACCTGAAAAAAAAATTTAAAAAAAAAAGAATTATCGAAAAAAGCTTACTTTTCCTTTATGGGGATATGGTGTTGTGCACTGCATGCTCTCTTAGATGGTTGCCCTCGTAAATAAAGGACTTCTTATCTGAAATAATTAGTTTGAAAACATTTGAATTTTCGAAAAAGCAAAGTTAGGCTTGAAAAGCACACTTTAAATTCAAATTACATGGAAAAGCGGAATGAAACGCTTTTTTGAGGGAAATTATACCGTGACCTCGAAAATGTGCATCGTGTGACAATTTGGACCCAGAAATGCCTACTGAAAAAGAACGTTGTGGAAATGTATAACAAATCGAAGAAAACGTTATCGATGCCGTCAAATATATTATCCGCTACGCTTTAATGTACCGTCGGCAGGGCATTGAAGCGCAGGTGGTAATTTAGCGCTTGTTTTTAAAACACTATGAATTAACATTATTAAAAAAAAACAGCTCTTGATTCCTTGAATGAAGGTTTCAGGGCATTTTTTTTTTAAAATTTTCATTTAGTTTTTTTCATGGTAAGTGACCTTGGGGCGGGGGCGGCTCTTATCGGAAAACCACCGAATTCTCGCGCAGGGTGGTCAAATAGCATGACGCATGCACTACGGTAGTGCAAATAAAGAAGAGTTCTTAAAAATTACTAAAAACTTTAATTTTTTTGCGGGAACAATTAATAACGGTTATCAGTAATTGTGATATGCCTCGGAAACCATGCTCTAATGATAATTTGTTTCTTATTAATCTAATTCATAAACGTAAATTTTTAAACTTCTCAGTAAAACGCAAAGAAGATTATCGGTTTATTTGCGAGAAGAGTCTCCGAATAAAAAAATCGATGGAACTCATAAATGTAATTATTAATTTAAGCTAATGGGACGCGCTGCGTGCGCGGTGCGGCCAGGTGTGCTCCGTGGCCAACCTGGTATTTTAAACCTCGGCGAACTCAATGGATACATATTGAATTTTGCTTAAAGGGGCATCCAATTGGAACATGATAACTATGTACACAATGTTTTTCACCATGATTTCGGACATGCTTACAAAAAATTGCCGCCACAAAAAAAATTAACAAAATTCATGTGAAAATTTGAATGACAAGTAGGGGTGGCTGTGTGCCGAGCTGGGCGAGGCTGGGCCCGGCCCGTCTCAAAAACCTTGTAATCCCGGTTCGATCGGGCCCGATTTGGGTTGTGCTCGTTTTTAAATTCAGTTAACAAGTTAAAGAGAAGTGTTTCAACATCTTAACTGAAAAATTGTCTACAAACATAAATTGTGTTAATTTTTTTTAATGAAAAGGTTATTAAAAAGAACCTTAACTTAAAATCATTCTACACATCATTCTACGAAGTAGTTTCATTACTTCATATTTGCCGGATCCTAGCATTATTGGGCCGGACGGGCTGAGCCCGATGTTTTTCCAACCCTGAAAATTAGTTGTGTCAACGATGAATACGGACAGTTCTCAAATCGTATACCATGATATGAGTGATCCGTGTTTAAAGTCCTGCGTCCGGACTATTCAAAACATGGGATGTACTTTACTTAATTGAACATCAATTTTATTCAAGCATTATTGTTCAAACATTTCAAAGAGCAAAACTATCAAACTTTTCCGAACAAAAAACCTTCGACGCAAGGCTTCTCCGGGTTTTCCGACGAAGTGCAACTTCCACTTTTTTCCTAAAAGGAATAATAATTAAGATAATAACGTGATATATTTTGAAACATGGTGGCGTTTTGACCTGCGGGAGGGCGCGGGCGGAAGTCTTATCGGAAACCACCGAATTCTCGCTCTGGGTGGGCAAATAGCGTGACGCATGCACTACGGTAGTGTAAACAAAGAAGTGTAAAGCAAACGGGTTGAACACGTAAGATTTTGCACGTAGGAACAATTAAAAATCGTTATCAGTAATTGTGATATGCTCTATTGATAATTTGTTTCTAATTAATCCAATTTATAAAAGTATATTTTTAAACTTTCCAACAATATGCACAGACGATTATCGGTTCATTTGCAAAGAGAGTCCCCTGGTAAAAAATTTGATAATATTGTTAAATGTAATTATTAATTTAGCGGCCAGATGTGCTCCGTGACTAATCTGCTATATTAAACATCGGCGAACTAAATGGATACATATTGAATTTTACTTGAACGGATATGGAATTGGGTGAAGTTAACTATGCTCACAATTCTTTTCACCATCATTTCGCCTATTATTAGGAATTTTCGCCGCCACACCAAAAAGTTAACAATTTTATTTGAAAAATTGAATGAAATGTAGTTGCGCCAACGATTAATGGCGTCCATGTACAAACAGTTCTCACTTCGTTTACCACGTTAATCAGTAAGTAATCCGTGGGCTCGACTGATAAATTTTTCCTAATTATATCAATTAATAAAAGCGAAATTTCAAACTCTGCAGTAAAACGTGCCCTGAATTATCAGTTTTTATGAAGAGATTTATCAAACAAAAAAAATTTATTGGTTTTTTAAAAATTCAAACATGCATTTAACTAATGGAACGCGCAGCGTGCACCCTGCGGCCAGGTGTACTCAATGGCCAAACAGATTTTTAAAAACGCAGTGATTTGAATTAATAAGGCGTTGATAGAAATTAAAAATCTTTTTTTTTTCGAACAGAACACATAACTGAGTAGAAAAATTGGCTTTTGAAAGAGAAGTATCCAAAGCTTACAGGCAATGATGAACTAATTGTACTCATAAACACACAGTTCTTCAATTGCTCCCAGGGAAAAGGCGATATTTGGACAGGCTGAACTTAATAACGTTTACAATAATAATACGTTTCAGAAACACCACGGGCGATAAAAAAACAGAACAAAAACAAACAATCCCAAAAGACAACTGTTAGGAAAGATTTCAATTGTACGGATAAATAAAATATTGCTTAACGAAAAACTGACAAATGAAGTGAACCGAATCTACAACAAGCTTCAAATTATTTGGGTGTAGAGGTCTATTTGGCAGGAGTCTCTTTTGGCAGTAAGTCCTTCGACTAAACGTCGTCCGTGGTCTTCACCGGCATTTTGCATTCAAACTTGGTGACGTCTTCACAGGGGCGACGGACTCCAGATTTCTGAAAAGAACAGAAGGTCCTGTTTCGTTATGAAAAGTTGTTAATGTTAGTCGGATTTTAAGTCCATATTCTCGCCACGAGAGCAATAAATTCAACTGTGGGACATAAGAACGTTCACACTTTTTCGAAAGCGTAAAATCAACCACAATTTAAAAGAGTTGAAAACGGGCAGTTTAGAATGCAAATTTAGCAAGAGTTCCCGGCTGGTTATAATTGCCTTTAAAAATCAGTTTCTTTGATCAATCTAGTTATTGTAGGGCCCCACCCTAACGCGGCATTTTTTCTGACAGCATTCCTCAATAGGTCTGTTTTTTTCTAATTTGCTTTGTACAAACCAAAACCATTTCTAGACTGAAAACAAAATCAGCCAGATTTCTATCCAATATATGTTTTCCAGATTTGGCAACTACGTGGACGATGCTGAAACTTTGACAGTGTTCGTCTGCAAAAAGGGCAAGATGTTTGTTGCGCCCTATTGGCATTTATACAACCCTTTTAACGTTCAAATAAATGTTGTTTGTGTGTATGTGTGTATATGTGTATGGGTGTGTGTGTGTGAGCGCATATGCTGTGTGTGTGCTATGCAAAAGTTCAGTGTGAATAAATCTACACGTCCTCGAAATCAATCCAGATTCGCGGCTCAAAAGACATGTGTGTTAGTAGTTTGAATTCTTTGCATTGAATTTTAAAAGATTCTTTTCGCTTGGATGGCCGCTGCAGAAAGAATCGCCTTTGTCTGCCGGGAACTGACTCTCCACACCTTCGATTCGAATGCGATTCAACATTTTTTAAATCAAGAATATCGTCCATTGTGTGCAGATAAAAAATCAATTGTGCCTACATTTTCCTCCGTGTTTTCTAACAGTCGTTTTAGCACCGGAACGTCTCTTTTTGGATCAGCGGCCACCGAAGCGGAAAGTATCTTCAAAAAATTAATATAAAAGATCAATTCACTTGTTTTTCCAACCGCGAATCCCTGACAAGATGCCGAATATGTAGCCTCTTCTCCTAGTACGCGTTGCTCCACACAATTTTCTAGTCTATAAGAAGAGATTCAAAAAAGGAAACCCGTAAAATCTTGTTTTTTTCCTTACTGAAATAGTTGAATACAGTGCACTAAGCGGTATTCTCTCTTCCGTTGTCGATTTTAGACTTCCTTCCTGTGGCCTTCTCAACTCAAAAAGGTGATTTATTTTCAAACTGCGAAGTGAAGTTTTGAAGTGAACACAGTTTGAATTCAAACTTCTGGTAAATGGAAAAAAAAGCGGTATGGGACGCTTTCTTGCTGACAAATATAACGTGGCCTCAAAAATGCCAGCCAGACAGAGCAAATATTGAGAATAAGTTAACCTAACCGAGTAAACCCTGTATTCCGTCAAATGTTGTTTCAAATGGCTTTTAAAATCTTCCAGCGGGGCTTTGAAAAACAGGTTTGAGGTTCCATGGTTTTTTATGGTAAGTGACCTTGGGGCGGGGCGGCTCTTTTAGGAAAACCACCGAATTTTCGCGCAGGGTGGTCAAATAGCGTGACGTATGCATTACGGTAAAGTAAACATAGAAGCTGACACGTCGGATTTGTTTGCACATGCTAAGATTGCTATCACTGATTGTGATATTACAAAATTACCACGCTGTATAGCAAAAGTGGTCCTTACTGATTCAATTCATAAAAGAGTGTTCTTAAACACTAAACACTACCGAAGGGAATTTTTTAAATTGTCGCCTTTGTCTGCCAGGGAATTGACTCTTCAGACCTTCACTTTGGAGGTGATCACACATTTTGTAAACCTAGGCAATCGTGGAGCGTGTTCAATCAAAAAAGGGGATCGAACGTACCTTCTACATTTTCCCACGCTTTCCGACATTCGTTTCACCGATGGAACGGCTCTTCCTGCGTCGACGGCTACCGAAGCAGAAAGTATCTTTAAAATATCAAATGCAAAGAATATAAACGAACCACTCACATGTTTTCTAAGCCGCGAATCCCCGACAAGACGGTAAACACGGAGCCGTTCATCTAGCTCACTTCTAGCTAACATTTCTTCTAGCTGTTAACCATTTTCTCGTCTGTAAGAAGAAATTCGAAACAAATAAAACTTTAAAATCTTACTTTTTCTCCACTGAGATGGTTGAACAATAGGCGCTATCCTCTCGTATGTTGCCGAGTTTGGACTTCCATCGTGGAGGAGGCCTTCTGATCTGAAAAAGGTAGTATATTTTCCAAATAGAAAGTGAAGCTTTAAAGTAAACACAATTTGAATTCAAACTACTGGCAGATAGAAAAAAGCCGATTGGGACGCTTTCTTGCGGACAATATTAGCGTGGCCTCGAAAACGCCAGAGAGACATTAAAAATATTGAGAAAAAGTTAACCAAACCGAGAAAACCATGTATATTCAGTCAAATGTTGTTTCACTAGGTTTTTAAAATCTTTCATAAGGGCTTTGAAACGCAGATTTGAGGTTTCATAGCTTTTTATGGTAAGTGACCTTGGAGCTGGGCGGCTCTTATCGGAAAACCAACGAATGTTTCGCGCATGGTGGTCAAATAGCGTGACGCATGCACTACGGTAGTGTAAATAACAAAGGGTTGTTCAAAAATGCTGTAAACGTTATATTGTTGTTGCATGAACAATTAAAAACGGTTGGCGGTAATTGTGATAGCCGCGGAAATCATGCTCTGTTGATAATCTATAGATAATTTGTTTCTAATTAATTCAATTTATAAAAATAGAATTTTAAACTTCTCAGCAAAATGCACAGAAGATTATCGGTTTGTTTGCAAAACGAGCCCCCTGGTAAAAAATTTGAAGAAATCTTTAAATGTGATTATTAGTTTAAGCTAATGGGACGCGCTGCGTATGCGGTGCGGCCAGTTGTGCTCCGTGGCCAATCTGGTATTTTAAACATCGGCGAAGCAAATGAATACATATTGAACATTACTTAACGGGACATAGAATTATGACAATTCATATCATGTGCAAAATCCTTTTGTAACAAGCTTTTACGCAACACAATACACTTCAATTTTAAACGTGAAACACTGAGTGAAAAGTAGTTATGTCAACGATGAATTGCTCTCATTACGGACAGTTCTAAAATTATTTATCATTTAGATGAGTAACCGGTGGATTAAAATTTAGCGTTCGGACAATTCAAAACACAGGATCTACTTTTTTCCGTTTTAGCCGAATTTCGATATTTAAGCTGGAAATGCAAAACTGCGAGACTTAGATAATTTCCTTAACCTAAAACGAAAGATATTAGGAAAGATACCGTGCTTTTTTCAGCAAGGTGGCTCCCTTCCTATGGTTAGGGACCTTGGTGAGGGGCGGCTCTTATCGGAAAACCACCGAATCCCCAAAGCGCAGGGTGGTCAAATAGCATGACGCATGCACTACGGTAGTGTCAATAAAGAAGTCTGGGTGGAAAACACTCGAAACGTCAAGTTTGTTTGGGTAGGCAACTTAAAATCGTTGTCAGCAATTGTGGTATGACGCAACAGCAATGCTCTATTGCTAAATTAGCCCTAATTAATTCAATTGATAAAAGTGCAATATCAAACTTCGCAATACAATGTGGAGTAAATTATTGGTTCATTAATAAGTAGATTCCCCTGATAAAAAAATCAATGGAATTTTTAAATTTAATTTTACAAATGAGCTAACCGAATGCGTTGCGTATGCGTCGCGGTCAGGTGTGCTCCACGGTCAACCTGCTTTTCGCAAACCCATTGAGTTTCATAAGAAAGGGACATCGTATTGAATCCATATCAACCATTATAATGTTAGTATGGTTTTACATTGATTAGAATGTGTTTCACAGATCAGTGACGGCCCTTTTCTGGAAAAAAGCTGATTTTCCGCCTTAAATTTACCAGAAAGGCACATGTGGCCTTCCTAAAAAAACAGAACATATTCTATGTTTGGTGTGATAAATAGACATTTACCAATTTCGTCAAGGAACAAATCAAAATCTAAATTCATTAAACAAATAAAGATACAAAGAACAAGTGGGGTACGTTTTGGTTGTAGGAAGGGACTATACCTGGGATAACAAAGGAAATGGAATAATGGAAGTGGGCTGAACCTACAAAAAAAACTAAAAAGGGTTATATGTATTGGGGAACGGCTTGGCCGGTGGTTTCTCAATTTCAGGCAGAACTTTGAGCATGAGGAGATCCGTTTTGCCGACAATCCGGTATTCAAGCTAGCGATGGCGAACTTCCTTAACCTGAAACGAGGAATATTAGGAAAAACGTGGTGCTTTTTCTGCAAATCGTTTGGCTTTCTATGGTAAGTGACCTTGGGCGGGGGCGGCTCTTGTCGGAAAACCGCCGAATCCCAAAAGCGCAGGGTGGTCAAATAGCATGACACATGCACTACGGTAGTGTAAATAAAGAAGGCTGCGTAAAAATTGCTCCAAATGCCGAGTTTGTTTGTGGAAAAAATTTACAACAGTTGTAAAAATTGAGATATGACGGAGCAATAATGCTCTATTGCTAAATTGGACCTTATCAATTCAATTAATCAAAGTGATATTTCAAACTTTGCAGTAAACAGTGGAGTAAATTACTGATTCGTTTACAAAGCGATTCCCCTGATAAAAAAATCAATGACATTTTAAAATTCAATTATACAATTAGGTTGTTGCCACGCGTCGCGTACGCGTCGCGGCCAGCGTGCTCGACGGTTAACCTGGCCAACTCAAAAAAGATCTTTTATAATTGCAACTGATAAACGAAGAGGTGCTGGTAATTTTTTTTATTGATTATTTTCACGTTAATTTTCTTGATGACACTTTCTACTCAATTATGCACTGAGAAAGGGAAAAAGCAGAAAATACAGTCAGCAGTCATAAGTATCTTTTAGCGATTGGAATACACTGATTTAGCAAATCTACTTAACTAAAACATTCAAAATGCACAAAAAAAGTTAGAAGTAAAAAGGCACTGAATAAACCAATCAAGCAAGAGGACACTTAGTTTGAACAGGAAAACTATCATCATCAAAGGAGAGAGATCGGTTCTAGAGAGAGCTTCAAAAATGGCCCAATCTGATTTGTAAGTCTCCTGAGGCAATTTGTCGTTGGAATAAAAGTCTTCGTAGGCTTCTGCCGAAGGGTCACATTCCATGCTGGTGAGGTCAATTTTCTGAGGAGTGTCGGACTTCCTTTTCCTGAAAACACCGTTTTAGAGACCGTTTCGTGATTGTCTTGAAACTTGGGCCCACGTTTTTGTGGCGCACCGATTGGTTTGCAAAACTGGAAAGGGGCTATAACAAAAAAGTTCAAACCTCGTTCTGCCGCATCCGGCGACGTCGTTCTGGTTGCCTTCTGCAGCTACACGAATGGCCGTGCTGGAACCCCGAGCAGTGATGTGACAGTCCTTGCTGAAAAACTTCTCTGGTATGATTTCTCCTTTCACGCCTAGATCACAATTGTTTCAGAGCAAAGCCACAAAAGAATTTTCAGCTTACACATCACTTCAATACATACCTAGTGCCCTGCTCTCCGAATAAAACTCCAAAAAGCTTGGAGACCGAAACAGCCCTGAAAAACTCCTGTTTGCCTTTGATGACTTTAACTTTACATGTCATGTTCCTCAGTGCTGGTCATCACAGGAGGCTTGTTTCTTCGATATGTGCCGAAACAGGCCTAAACTTGTTATACAACCTTGTCAGAAAATTTAAACCTTATAGACAGGTCTGTATTCCATCCAGAATGGTCCCTTAGGGGCTGAGACTACTTCATTACGCTTCCCCTGAAAGTAAAGTCTTTGCTTTTTCGATTACTAACTAGGTAATATACACTCCATTGCATATGTCTATGGAAACCTCGATTGTTAAATTTGTAGGTCAATCGCTTTGAGCATGAAAATAAAGGGACCATCAGGGACCTTTTTTCTTCAACTAAACCAACGTCAGAAAACAACAGTTTCATCAGTTAATTTTATTTTTTCCAGCAAAAACCATTTGCACGAAAGTGGAACCGAACCTGGGACCAATTGTTTACCAGCTACTGGCGCTAACCAGTTGGCTATGAGGTCGATGTAAGTTCAGCGCTGCGTGTTCCTAATCCCCAGCGGCTTTCACCTTGGACAGCGGGCAGATGGTGTGAAAAAACATAAGCTGGAGCCCGTTGGAAAAAAATTAATTTTAAGTTTTGATTTGAAATTACGGCTTTTTAGGAAAAAGGAGTTGAAAATGATAAGTGGATAATTGATCAACTAAATTAAATTTATTAATTAAAAAAAGCTTCAAAAAGGACCCTGATGGTCCCTTTAAGAACGGTTTCCGGTATGGAATGCAAAAACACATTACCATGCCACAGAGACCGGGAAATTCTCGTTGAGTACGCCAAAGAAAAATAAAAAGGAAAATTTTGCAGGCATTGAGACAGATTCCAAAGGAACGGTCCCCGGTCTCCAGAGACTTGGTCCCGGGTACCCCATTAGGGGTTATATTCATGCTCTATCGAATAAGTTACGCAATAAAACCCTTAAATCACTCAAATGACATAAAAATTTTAAAATGGATGTGCCTACACATGTATGGAAAGTAGTGTATACTATGCAATGTTAAAATTCAAGCCCTTTTTTAAAAAGCGCCGGCAGCATGCAAAAGCGATGCACTGCTCGCCTTTAGCAAAGGCCTCGCTTTATAAAAAATTATTTGCTAACAGTTCCCGTTTTCGAATTGTCATTTAAATATGAAAATTCCATTTTTATTCAAAAGCATGTTAATTGTGCTGTTTCTCGCGACAGTCGTTACTTAAAAGAGACAAAAATCACCTTTTTCGAAATTAAAACTGTTAGCTTTAAAAAAATCACTGAAAATAAAATGTTACTTGAAATCCAACACCGTTCGTTTAAAATGAACTTCAGAGGCGTTTTTAAAAATCCAATTTTTGTATCGATTGGTTAAAAACTCGTGTCATTGGCATAAAACATTTGGGCTTTTCAAAGTTCCGGATTTCCACTTTATTTTTGACGTTTTAAGTAAAATAACAGGATTCTAATTGGACAGGTTGGTGTGGGCATTCTCTTTTTGTAAAGTATTCAGATGATTTAAAAAAGTAAAAGCCCTTGGAAATATGAAAATACCTCGTGCTTCCTAATGATATGGGTGCCGGCATTGCACCTTGCCGCAAAAGTGCAATTGCAGTAGGGACATGAGTACATGTGTCGCATGTGCCTTCTTCTGACATGGGCATTTCCGCTCCCTAAAGTAAACCTGTTTTCAGAGGCCGTTTTTAAGAGCTCACCTTTATGAAAACGAATTTTTTCGCCACAAAGCATACAAGCAACCAGGTCGTCGGCCTCGTTGCGGCAACCATTTCGGGGTAGCTGAAAATTATTTCATCACAAAAAAGGAATCATTATTACCTGAGGGTCTTTTTGTTTAGGAAGGGCGGGAGTCGAACTGCTGTAGGAAGTGCTGCTCGAAGAAGAAGCATCCACAGGCGGATCTGAATTGGACAAAATTACTTGAGCAATAGAACCAGACTCTAGCAGAAAATTCTAGATTTAACCATCCAAACTCGCTGCACGGATGACGTCATACCCTTTCTGTATAAAGCCGACCGGGTTGAAATTATGTTCTCGGATGTTGTCAATATTTAGCTAAAAATTCGCAGATCCAAAGTTGAGGTCAAGTGATTTACGAAAAGCTGTTCATTTAAATTTCTGTTCATTCAGTTTCGAAATTTGATTGCGCTTTGTAATTCGGAAGCCTAGTAAAATTTATTCGAAAACACAATCTTCTAGAATAGTTCATGTAACAACACCGTTGACCAAATTTATAGCGAACTTTTTGCATTTTAAATGCCTTTATTCATCTAGAGAATTCTAAACTTTAACTTTTTGTTTGTTGTGAAAACTAATCCACGATAAAGCTAGATATCCCCGTTGAATACACAAAAACGAAACCGAAAATGTTTTTATTGTGTTTTGCGCATTTTCGCTGACAGAAATATATCCCACAAACACATCAGACTTAACTATAAATTTTTTCCACTAGAAAAAAAGAAAACGTGTGTCATAAAAAGGTCTTCTAGAGTTCCCAGTAACGAGGAACATTGAATCAAAATTTGTTTTATGAAACGTTAGTCATATATATAGCCTTCGCCAAACGAGTAAATTTCGCCAAAAAAAGCTTTTGTTTCTGCGCCTCGGCTACGTGCACACTATTTCTGCCTGCGCATCGCATGAATGCTGCATAAAGCACGTTTTGGCAGGATGCCGTTTTGGCGACAGCTATATTTCATTGCGCTTTTTCAAATGCCTTCATACGAAAACCCCACGAAGGGAAACTTGCCTTGCTCAGTCTGTTGTTTCTCCTGTTCTCGAAGAAGGCGAAGAATTTCGCTGAGACGAATCCCACTGGCCAGCAAGGAAGAGAGAGTAGGTTCGGTGGCTGAAAATTTTGCTTAGTGGCCTTTTCGAAATAACCGGTTTTTTTTAAAAAAAATACGATGCCAGGGTCAAAAGCAAGTTGCGATGTCTTTTTTCCACTTTTTTCCACAAAGGTTTTTGAAAAAAAGAAGAAAATGTTAGTTTTTGGTTTAGGCCGAGTAGGGATATTGTTTTGCATTTTTCAAATAATATACCTGTCTCTCCGGTGGTTTGTTGATTCTTCCCGGAAGAAAGCCTACTCCAAGTCTTCTGCAGATCAATGTCCATATCTGAAAAAAACCTTTTTAACGGTTTTCTTGGGAAACAAATAATTACAAAAAGTAGGAATGTAAGAAGACGACTAGAAAAACGTTTGCATAAATCGTGACAGCCAAGGATATGACGTGTAAGTAAGCAAATACGTTTTTAGGAGGATTTTGGGGGAACCTACACAAAGTAGAAAAAGAGAATTAAACACAAGGAAAATTGGGGTGTTTAGCGGCTGTCGTGAAAAAACTTGGAATGATGGAGATCCGATTGGAGATTATGTATATTAAATTTAATGATGTTGATATACCCAAAAACCTCCAAATTGTCTACCAAAAACTTTATATTTTAGTGCATGGAGCCTTCGCATCCACTTGACCAATGTAACGAACGTCGTCTCGACGCGTAGGTCCCCCACTAAATTAAAACTACGTTATAATCTGCAAAATGGTGTATTATTTAAAAGCTGGTGTCACGGCGCACACTCCGGAAGGGACAATGTATTAGTCTTATTCGTTCGTTAGATATGGGTGCCCCGCGAGTATGGAACATGTGAAAATATTGATCCATGGAAGGGGCTGTTTTTTCTCATTGGGGGGCGGGGCTCACGTTTTTTACCCAGAAACACTACTTGGCCATGTATGCTTCGGGCAATGGTAAAAGAGAGTATGACCGTGGATGAAAGAATGATCCTCTCCAGGAATCAGACAAAAAAATAAGCGATACACGTTTGCCTCACTGATTCATCGTCGAACTACGGGCCATGAACAAAGAAGGGAACGGAAAGTGCAAATCGTGATGTCGCAGACAGGCGAAAACTGTTTCGGGTCAAAAACCCTTTATTTTTTAAGGCAAATTTGTACGCTTCAGAACTAAACAAATGGTTTGTGATATTTATGCTTAGTTGTTGAAAGAATGGGGACGATTTGAATCTGCTGAATGAAAAGGACAACCTATTGTCAACATGTTTTCTCAAAACGCGAAAACGAAAAAAAACGTCTGGTCAGTGAAGAAAGTTGAGGCAAACATGGAATTTCTTTCGCGATGGGCAAATTCTGGTTGATTTTCATAGAACCTGACACTGTACGCTGATTACAAGGCAACATAACAACGAGATAGCAAGAAATTAGGTACTGGCAGAGCTCACAACTGCTATAATATAATCAAGTGATTAGAACAGCCTTTAATTAAACTATTTTAATTTCAATCTGACGTGTTTGTACTTCAAATGATGAGATAGCAGTTCAAAAGGAAAATGAAAAGGACTACGATTTGAAACAATCTACATGCGAGGAGGTAGGAGCACACAATGGTAATTAGGAAAAGACAAGATAACTGTTGAGGTAGACTCGAAGGTGGTCGGAGAATCAGAAAGAGTTAAAGAGGCGTAATGAAATGTGGTAGCATCAAAATACTTGTGAGAAGGGAACAAGGATTGGAGGGGAAGGGTGCCATCGGGATCTAGCTGGACTACAACAGGATTCTTAATAGTCTGAGGTACACCTGCAGTATAGAGTGAAGCCTTCACAGTCTCCAGCACGTAGTCTGCCTCAGAATAGAAACCAAAGTCTCCTGCAGTGCTAAAAAAGATTATTAAAAATGAAATATAGTCTATTTCCGACAGAAAGACCGGAAACTTTTCAGCTACCTTCAATTCCCCCATATTTAACCACTGACGACTTGAAACTTTGGGTTTTGGCCAAAGTTTTTTGTTTTGGCCAAAGTTTTGGCCAAAAATCTGTGCCGTTTTTCGGAAACGCACTATAACACAAATGGAGTTTCTACGTTCTTAAGGCATTCCCATCTGAGCAAAACCAACCTTTTATCCGGGAAGAGGATTTTCATCAACTTGTTGTCAATACCTTCAGAAATAGTTTCAGAGGAGGATTGGCGAGGCTTTTTCAAACACAAAGAAGTAGCTGCAGCTTTAGAAGTAGTACTGTCACGTTCGGGATCACTAAGATAACATTAAATTCCGGAAAACCTCCTCAAACCTTTCAGCGAGTTTGGCCAGATGGGGGGTTCCCTCTTTCGGAAAACAGGCCTAAAATAAGCCGAGTACTTATAATTTTGAGTTTCACAAACCTTATAGACCTTTTCTTACTCCGAAACATAGCTGGCTCTCGAATCGATGATCATTTTAGCATGTTCATTCTGAAGTAACATATTTTCGTTTCTATTACTGAATTTTATACAAAGTTATGATGTTTTTTATCTCATTTCGAATATGTAGGCGGGGTGGCAAACTGTCGTCAAGCTTAACGGCCGTCAGCCAAAAAAAGGCATTTTTGCTGCGACTTTCCCATTTTCGCGGAAACTCGGCTAATTATCGCGTTCCTGCTGCATATGGCCAGAATTTCTGATAGGGACATGTGGCGTTTCGATCGATTTCATGGGTTCAGTAGTGGATGTCTTTGTAAACTTTGCAACTTCAACAATTTCACTCACCTTATGCATCACGGTCAAGTGACGCTGCATGTTGTCTTTGCGAGATGCGGTGTGGTGGCATACGGGACATTTGAACATATGCTTCAGGTGATGATGGCGGACATGGTACCCCTTCACTGAAAATTGTCATTTTTTTCGGTTACCGTTTTGAAACCAACCATCGGAACAAAGGCCTTTCTCACAAAGACAACAAAAACCAACACACGACGTTGACTTGTGCCTAGGGCAAACATTCTGAAAGAGAACCTTTTTTTACAAGAAAATATATTGAATACCTTTGGCCCACAGTCCCTCTGATTTGGACTTTTCTTTGGAAAGGATGAATATGAATATCGAAAGTCAAATTTAAATAAAATTTCAAAATTGCAGTCGTACCGAAAATTCAGTCCCAATCGATGTGTTTGTTCCAAAATGAACGCCACATCTGGCGGCTGAGTGACGAGGGCCACACAAAAAATGCAAAAAAAAAAAACGTTGTGAGATTAAGGGCATCGTGTTTTTTTTTTCCTTTGCGAAGTGCGCAGGAAAAGACACTTGTTTGCGGAGCACAGGCTGAGAGTGATTGTTTGGGTTATAGTAGAACCGATTGTAAAAAAAAACCCCCCCAAAACAACAAAACAATCCTCCTTAATACATTTCAGCAATGGTTTCTGTAATTATGTGGGTTTGTTAACAGTTTCTCGTCATTTGGCGTGCTATTTCTCTTTCTCTAGTCAATTGGCTATCGGTCGGTCTGTTCATTTCCCCTTTTCACGGTTTCCTCGACGGCGGGCTAACAGTCGAAATGGCGAAAATTAGCATAACCTTCGATAACTCCAGAAGAATTGCGCCGGTCGCAGGTCACCAAGCTGAGCTGCCGAAGGCAGCGAAACCGTGCGGCAGCAGGCGGCATTACTGAGCGGCCGAATGCCGCAAATCTCGAAGGCCGCCAAGATTCGATTGTGCGACCGCAGGCCGCCTATCTAAGAAGCCGAAGGTCGCCAAACTCTCATTGGGGTTACGAAGCCCCGACGAGCGGCCGAACGTCGCGGGGAGCCAGGAGTGAGGACTGCCGTAGACGGGTACTCCTTGTGTTATTACAAGTACTAATCAATAGACTAACAAACGGCTACCCGGCTGTTTTTTGATCGAGTCGATATTATGACTAGAATGACCTTGTAAGCTGCCAGACGGTTGGCTCACCGGTCGTAAATCTAATACATTGGCGCAACAAGCGGACTTGTTAGTCGCAAAAAAAAAATTCGGGGACTCACATTTTTTTAACACAAAGGATCAGTTGCATCTTTCGAAGTGGTACTGTCGCTTTCGGAGTCCCTAAAATACCATTACACTTCTTAACACCTTCTCAAACCTTTCAGCGAGTTTGGCCAGATGGGGGGTTCCCTCATTCGGAAAGCAAGCCTGAAAACAAGCCGAGTACTTATGATTTTGAAGTTCACATACCTTATATAGGGCTTCGTACTTTGAAGCATAGCTGGCTCTCGGCTTGACTATCATTTGAGCCCGTTGGTCCTAAAGTAACATCTATTTCTGTTGTCGATATTCAAGAGCTAATTATCATTTAACTGCTGGTTTTGGAAAAATACCATACCAGCGCGTGTGGGGGTTTTAACTACCCCCTCCCCTAGACATCTTCCAAAGTTAATTACGAGGAAGCTCTACGGTCTTCTACTGTGAAATCCTAAGGCTTTACGTTTCGATTTTGCGAAATCATATGGCTAAGCGCGCCATACACCTTCTAGTGCCATACGCACCACTACCTTCTTAAAAATGAGCCAAGTGGCTAAAATACGAAAGTACGAGTTTTTGCGCCAAACACCAATCGATAAAATTGATTTAATGATGTTGTTTTTATTGCTTTCCGCTTCTATTGTCATACGTGCCAATTACAGAAGGAGCAAAAGTGGGCGGGCTGACAACGACTTTTCGTACCAAATACCAATCGATAATATCGATAAATTTATTTGTATCTGTGCTTTTAGAGTCTATTGTAATACGTATGAATATTTTGAAAAATAATCCAGCTCTTATTGCAGAGAGGTAACATACAGAAAAATACTAAAGAAATTGTAGAAAAGGCGCCCATATCTGTGCCCTTTAAAACCATTTCCTATTGTATCGTCACAGATACGTTTCAATTTTGAGACCGTTCACCAAACTTTTAAAAAGTCTTTCGCCGAAAAAAAAGGTTTTTTCTTTAGGTTTCTGCACTGTTGCCTGCGTTTGGCCTTTTGTAAAGCCGTCGGAGGAAATAACTTTCATCATCCGATTTACCAGTTAAAAATATAAAACTCCCACTCACCTTATGCATCAAGGTCATGTGTCGCTTCATGTTATATTTGCGAGCAGCGGTGTGGGGACAAATCGAAAATTTGAACATATGCTCCAGATGCAGATGTCGAACGTGGCGGCCTTTCTCTGAAAGTTATCTTTTTTCAGTCACCGTTTTGTTACCAACCATTGGCACAAAGTCGCTTCTCACACAGACAACAATAGCGAAAACAAGAAGTTGTCTTGTGCCTTGGGCAAACATCCTAAATTTGAACATTATTTTTAAAGAAAAGAAATAGACTACCTTTAGATCACAGTCGTCCGGGTTTTTCTTCGGAGAGGGCTTGGAAGAACTCATACCCTGAAAACAAAACATTGAATTGACGGTGATAATGTAAAAAAGACATATGAAACAAAAAAAACTTGAAAACAAACTTGGCCTGTAAAATTCGGCATCGGGTCACAACAAGATGAATATGAATGTTTTAAAAGTCAAATTTAGAAGAAATTTCATGATTGCAGTCATAACAAAAAAAAACAGTCCCAATCGATGTGTTTATTTCAAATTGCACGCCACAGCTGGCAGGCGAGTGACGAGGGCCAGGCAAATGAATCCATAAACATCGTGTGATTAAGGACATGGTTTTTTTTTGGCGGAGTGCACAGGGAACGACACATTTTTGTAAAGAAGGTTGCCCCGATTTCAAGAAGTAGAGTACAATCGATTGAAAAACAAGTTTTAATATATAGACTTGTAATAGCTTTTATTACTCTAATGAGTCGATGCTCAACGAGGTTGTAAATCCATCGAGTCGATTGTATGGCCAGAGTGACCTTGTAAGCTGCCAGACGGTTGGCTCACCGGTCGTAAATCTGCGCGTTGCCGCAACAAGCTGACTTGTTAATCGCAAAGACATCTGGGGGACTCACCGTTTAACAGATTTGCAATTTTCTATAAATAATACGGGGCAATATGAGACCCATTTAAATTCAAGTCAGTTCTGAGCGTTTTTAATCCTCCTGTACCCGAAAACGCCCCAAAACATTCTCAGTCCAATTCTTTAAAAAACGAAAATTGGTGTAAACTAATTTTTTCGTTTTTTTTGTCAGATGCAAAATTCTAGAGGCCCCCTATGCAGTGATGGCCAAAGGCCGGACCGGCCCGGCCTCAAATTTACGAGCCCTGCCCCTATGAAAGCGCCATTTTTACAGAAATTCGCCACATACGATGTAGATAATGTCTTCATACGATGCAAACAATGTGTGAACCGTCCGTGATATCGTTTTCTTGTTCAACAGTCTGCACATTAAAAAAATAATGTAACAAAGTTAACTATGACGACTGACCGACTAAGAATCAAATTAAAAAGAGGAATGGTATGGATAGAAGCCGCAGTGAAGTCTTCTGAACGATGTTCATACTATGTAGCTTCATCGAACGAACGCCGACGAAGCTGAAAAAAACGAAATCTGGAGTTCAGCGCAATTGGATTACTTGTTATAATAAAGTTAAACACAACCACAAAAGGTTTTATTGCTTCTCGCGCCGTGCTGTTCCTTTCCCGCACTTCCAACTGAGACTTTATTACCACTTGTCAGAATGGCTTCGCGAGGATGTAGCTCCTACCAAATGGTGCACAGAAGCCATCTTCAGTCCCCGACCGTAGTGAAATCCTGCAAAAAAGTTGCTTCCGGCCAGTAGTGTTCCAGAACTTGGTCTGGGAGCATTGTGATTCGCATCAATAAAGAATGGGACCAACCAAGACAACGCCGTGGGATTGAATTCAAAATCTCTGGTTCATTGTGGTCTAGGAAACATTTCTAAAGACTAAACTATGTATGTACGTACGTATATAAAGTTAAACCAAATTATTAACTATAGATTAAATACTTTTATTGATGTTATATTAAACATACTTTTTCTCACACTGTTTTATCAAACTTTTTATTTGTCGAGCAAGATGATCAATTACAGTATGTGCTTTCCATCTCACACCCGAGATCGGTGGGGGCACGTCCTGAAGGGCACCTTCCATCACTTGAATTCGGGCAGACACAGAAATACAAAGGTGCTCCAACGAGATGAAAGCTCTTTACAAATCCACAGCCAATGGTTGCCTATAATTAAATAGTTTTTTCTCCATTGATACAGTTTAGTAACACAAATTGTACGCCATAAACCGCGAATTCTTTGCTTTTAAGGAATTTTACCTCAAAGCTTCCAAAATAGGGTTCTTGTCTGAATCTATAAATGCTATTAAAAGAATTCTACACAACTCAAAAACAGATATCTCAACTAAATCTTTAAACTCACTGCTTCTACTTTGGTGAGAAATCATAGGACACAAACCAGACCAACAATATGATTGAGAAACATCCAAAAAAGTACACAATTGGGTGTGTGCTAACATGGTTCATTTTCCCCTTTTATGCTACGTACATTTTGAATTTTAAGAAACTGTGAATGTAGTTAGTGCTGACATTTGCTTCACTGAAGTTATGTGCACGTGATGTTTTCAAGTTTCAGTTCAAATCTGATGCAGATTCCAAATATGTTTGTGTGTGATCAAACTTTTGTATTTGTTAGCCCATTGAAACAGGATCAAAGGATTTGTTTGTGATAGTACTATGATAAGCTGGTGTTGCATACTACATACTCCGCAGTCCAACGTAATGCAGATAAGCAAACATGTTTACAATTTTGCCACGAACCGTGTATAAAGGTGTACTGGAGTTCGGATCAACCAAAACGATGCGTTTTGTGAATCTCCTGTTGTTTTTTGCGGTTATCGCTTCAGCTTCAGCTCAAGTAAGTGTACTGTTAAAATTCTGAATCTAAATTTAAGATGGATACAAGTGGATGCCGTATAGAACCAGGATTGGGCCTAATAGGTAGCGGTGACAGTGCTCTATACTGTATCTGCCCCCGCTACAGCGACGGAAGCTGCCGTGCAGGACGCACTCCGTCTAGCGAAGGGTGCATTATGGATGGAGGCGCCTATTGCGGTGCATAGAGTCGTCTAATAACGATACGGATACAACCTTTCGTCTTTCTTTGCACACTTCTTAGTAATCTGGCTGAAAGGCGAATTGCATCTTTCCAGAATGACATTCGTACTGGCTATACTCAGCCGCACCACCGATACTGTACGAATAGCTGCCACTTTATCTAAAAGATTTATTGGAACGGAGCGCATTGGAAGGTGTATATAGCAGGAAACCCAAAAATTAAATTTGTTTCTGCGCCCTCTTTAATAACAGAGCTATCTCGGCAGGAAAAGTTGGTCACCAAGATAACATTGTAATTAGGATACAGAAACAATCCACTGCCTCTTGCACTTTTGTTCCACAAACTCTATTTATTAATTTATTTTTGCTCACTTTTGCTTTCACTCGTTAATTCCCTTTTTTGAAAACGTTGTCAGTGGTGTGGGACAAAGAAAAATCAAGCTTCATTGCCTTGAAATCTCTAACGGCTTTTGTGGTAAGTATTGCTGGCAGCTGCAAAACCCAAAATCACAGGAGTTCCTATCATTTCATGGTGCTGAAAAAACGTTAGAGCAAGACAGGACCAAATCAGGAAGCAAATACCTTCGGGGCTTGAAAGATAATAATGTCTGGTCACGTAAGCATTCTTTGTTCCCTTTTTCAATAATTTTCGTCTGTTTCTTTGGGATGTTCCCGCTGTTTTAATGCTTTTTTTCAACTTATGAACAGTTTAAAAAACCAGTAATCGAAAATTGATTCAAAAGAAGATCTTACTGCTTTTTGAAGGCGCTGATCGCTTTGTTTAAAATAAAAATAAACTGTTTTTAAAAAAAGACCGAAAAAAAACCCAAGAGACCAATTGCGACCTGAATTGATGAAGATTAGACTGAGAACTCGTTTTCGCAACGGCCGACTGTTGTTACTTGGGGTACTGTTATCACACCAATGATACTTTTGCGGACCAAACATTTGACTAATGCTCTTTGTTGTAAAAAAAACTATTACAACAACAATTTTCTTTGTGCAAATACGAGGTCAACGAAACAGATAGATGTACTACACATTTGCAGATATGTTGAAAGAGCAGTATATAAAGGAATAACGCCATTTTTTCCAAATAGAACATTGCGTTTTGTATACATCTTCTTCTTTTCAGCGGTAGTCGCTGCAGCCTCAGCTGAAGTAAGTGTTTTTTCAACAACTTAAATGATTTCAGATTGACATAAGTGGCTGTCACGAAGTATATGGTACGGCCTTTCTTGGTCCAGCTGGAAACGCCCTCAGTACAGCGACGGGAGTTGCCGCGGGGGACGCGCTCCGTCTAACGAAGGGTACATCATGGACGGAAATACCTACTGTGGTGTGATATTACCATAACGTGATACTAATGATGTGTAGCAATGTGATAATAAACATGAATACCATACATGCCAATTTCTTCCTAATTGGGAGAGTTACATTGTTTAGTTTTATTGCTGATACCAGAAGGATACGCGCTCCTCCTGGCTTGCGGCCTACGGCCGCAACCACGCGTGAGGCCGTACTCAATTAGGAGTCCTGCGGCCACAACATTCGTGGCCTACGGCCACTCACTACTCGGTCTACGGCCATGAAAATGAAGTAAAGAACATTTAACATGGCCTACGGCCAACCTCTCCCTCTCCCAGAAAGTGCGTTCCTCAACTGCTTTGTTGTAAGACAGATCATTATCGTTCCAAGACGACTGCCTTAAGTTGAATAGCTATTACATTTGTCACGCAGTTTTCGCTTTTGTCATTGTGCAATCATTTTTGCTAATCGATTTTCGTTACTTTTGTAAAACTTTGAGAAAATATGTAGCGATGCGTCATAGTTGTGTCATAGAAGTTGGTTTAAAAAAGTGTCCCTTGTAAAAAAGTCTTTATTTAAAGGCATATCTGGACACAGATGCGTCTTGCGCTTTCTCAACATCTAAGAGCACAGTGTTTATATTGTAATGAAAACGCTCACGAAATCAACAATAACGACAGTTTGCTGAATATGGGAAACAATTATCAAAAACTTTCTCAACTTCCTTGACCCGGCCCGGCCGAATCGGGCCCAATTTAGGCCCGTAAGCCCGTTTTCAAAATCGGTTGACACGTTAAGGTGAAATGTTCCAACATTTTAATCAAAAATTACCAACAAACATAAATTGTGTTATTTATCAAATTAAAAGGTTTTTAAAAACAACCTTTACTTAAAATCGTTCTACACAAAGTACTTTCACTACTTCATATTTGCCGGATCCTAGCATGATCGGGCCAGCCCTAAAAAGTAGTTGTCTCAACGAGGAAATGCGCCAATGTGAATCGTATACAATGTAGATGAGTAACCGGTGGGTTAACAGCGTTCGGCCCATACAAAACCTACTTTACTAAATTTAAAGCGAAATTCACTGAAGCATTATTATTCAATAAATTCAACGAGTAAAACAAGGAAACTTTTCTGAACAAAAATTCTTCGATCCAAGGCTTCTTCGCGTTTTCTGACGAAGTGCAGTTCAATCTTCCAAACGATGTGGAACTTTTTTCCTGAAAGGAATAATAATTACGATAATGCCGTGATATTTTCTGAAACATGATGACGTTTTGACCTTCGGGCGGAAGCGGGCGGGATGTCTTATCGCAAGTCGCCGAATTTTCGCTCAGTGTGATCAAATAGCGTGACGCATGCATTACGGTAGTGTAAACAAAGAAGTGTAAAGCAAAAGGGCTGAATACGTGAGATTTTTGTTGCGGGAACAATTAAAACCGGTTATCAGTAATGGTGATATGCCGCGGAAACCATGCTCTAATGATAATTTGTTTCTTATTAATCCAATTTATAAAAGTTTATTTGTAAACTTCTTAGAAAAATGAAGAGATGATTATCGGTTTATTTGGGAGAAGAGTCCCGGATAAAAAAATAGATGGAATGAATAAATGTAATTATTTCTTTAAGCTAATGGGACGCGCTGCGTGCGCGGTGCGGCCAGGTGTGCTCCGTGGCCAACCTGGTATTGTATACCTTGGCGAAACAATTGAATACATAATGAATTTTACTAAAGGGACATGGAACTATGACAAATAAAATCATGCACACAATTCTTTTTTTTTACGTGATTTCGCTTTTTGTAATGAGCTTTGCCACACCAACCACTTTAAGACTTAATGTGAAAAACGAAATTAAAAATGGTTGTATCACTGATGAATTGTACCTATTCATGGACGGTTCTTTAGTCGTATAGGCAGTCGGTGGGTATAGTTCATAGCATGGACTATTCATTACACTAAATGTTCTTTACCAAGTTCACAACCAAATTTTCAAACAATTATTTTCAATAACGTCACCGAGAAAAATTAATATCGAATGAGACTGAAATGAAATGCGCCGATGCAAGGTTTTTTGGGTTTTTCGACGAATTGCAGTTCAATCTTCCGAGAGGTGTGAAGCTGTTTCCCTGAAATTAGGATAATGACCCGATCTGAAAAATGTATTCCTGACTGTTTGACCTTCGGGAGAGTGCGGGCGGATGGATGTCTTATCCGAAACCACCGAATTCTCGCGCTGGGTGGTCAAATAGCGTTATGCAAGCACTACGGTAGTGTCAACAAGGCAGGGTTGTTTTAAAGTGCTGCAAACGTAAGCTTTATTTGCTGGAACAATTACAAACGTTTATCATTGATTGTGATATGCCGTGGAAATGATGATGTATTGATAAATTGTTTCTAATTAATCTAATTTTTAAAAGTATATTTTGAAACTTCTCAACAATATGCCGAGAAGATTATCAGTTCATTTGAGAAAAAAGTGCCCTGGTAAACAATTTGGTAAAATTGTTTAATGTAATTATTCATTTAAGCTAATGGGACGCGCAGCGTATGCGGCGCGGCAAGGTGTGCTCCGTGGCCAACCTGGTATTTTAAACCACGGCGATCAAAATGAATACATGTTGAATTTTTCTTAAAGAAATATCGAATTGGGTGAAGTTGACTATGTACACAATTCTTTTCACCATCATTTCGCCAATTGTTAGGAATTTTTGCGGCCACACCAAAAAGTTAACAAGTTCATTTGAAAAATTGAATGAAACATATGAATTGCGTTCATGTACGGACAGTTCTCAATTTATTTATCACGCAAATGAGTAATCCGTGGGTTAAAATCCAAAGACGGACTATTCAAAACATGGGATGAACTTCACAAAGTTCAAACCCAAATTATAGTAATGTTTTCCTCGGAGACGAACATTTTTTGCGATGCCGTGCATTTTTTCCGGGAATTGTGTTTTTATACATTTCCCGTAATTCATCATTAAAACCCATCATTCTGAAAGACAACTAGTGGGAAAATGAATAAATTTTACGGATAAATTAGATATTGCTTAACAAAAAACTGTAAAAGGAAGTGAACCGAATCTACAACAAGCTTCAAATCATTTCGGTGTAGAGACCTGTTTGGCAGGAGTCTCTTTAGGCAGCCCAGTCTTTTTGCGACATTGCTCATGATTTCTAATTCCGTTTCCTTTCCTTACTTCAACATTTATCCGCTTTGTTTACAAATTCATTTATTATTCTCTACTAATATTACTACGAGGAAAAGAAAAAACTATCGTCAACTTTTGAATTTATAAAGAAAACGAGTGGTTAAAACAAGAGTGGTACTCGATTATTAACCGATAACGACAAAAACCAAAATTTTTGGAATATTCAATCAAAAAGGCAACGGTAGTCCGTCAACACAGGTTGTGTCAACAAAATCTAGTTATTTTAGGGCCCAAAGCGAGATGCGCAGTGGGATGATTTTTTTGGCCGATGCTGATCCTTTGGCAGTGTTAGTTTGCAAAAAGGGCAAGAAGTTTGTTGCGCCGCTGCGCTTCATTTACAAAACTCTTTCATGGACAAATAAATTTTTTGATTTGTGTGTGCCTGTGTGCCTGTGTGTCTGTGTGTCTGTGTGTGTGTGTGTGTGCCTGTGTGCCTGTGTGTCTGTGTGTCTGTGTGTGTGTGTGTGCGTCTGTGCGTCTGTGTGTCTGTGTGTCTGTGTGTCTGTGCGTCTGTGTGTCTGTGTGTCTGTGTGTCTGTGTGTCTGTGCGTCTGTGTGTCTGTGTGTCTGTGTGTCTGTGTGTCTGTGTGTCTGTGTGTCTGTGTGTCTGTGTGTCTGTGTGTCTGTGTGTCTGTGCGCCTGTGTGTCTGTGTGTCTGTGTGTCTGTGTGTCTGTGTGTCTGTGTGTCTGTGTGTGTGTGCGTCTGTGCGTCTGTGTGTCTGTGTGTCTGTGTGTCTGTGCGTCTGTGTGTCTGTGTGTCTGTGTGTCTGTGTGTCTGTGCGTCTGTGTGTCTGTGTGTCTGTGTGTCTGTGTGTCTGTGTGTCTGTGTGTCTGTGTGTCTGTGTGTCTGTGTGTCTGTGCGCCTGTGTGTCTGTGTGTCTGTGTGTCTGTGTGTCTGTGTGTCTGTGTGTCTGTGTGTCTGTGTGTCTGTGTGTCTGTGTGTCTGTGTGTCTGTGTGTCTGTGTGTCTGTGTGTCTGTGTGTGTGTGTCTGTGCGTCTGTGTGTCTGTGTGTCTGTGTGTCTGTGTGTCTGTCTGTGTGTCTGTGTGTGTGTCTGTGTGTCTGTGTGTCTGTGTTCCTGTGTGTCTGTGTGTCTGTGTGTGTGTGCGTCTGTGCGTCTGTGTGTCTGTGTGTCTGTGTGTCTGTCTGTGTGTCTGTGTGTCTGTCTGTGTGTCTGTGTGTCTGTGTGTATGTGTGTCTGTGTGTCTGTGTGTCTGTGTGTCTGTGTGTCTGTGTGTCTGTGTGTCTGTGTGTCTGTGTGTCTGTGTGTCTGTGTGTCTGTGTGTCTGTGTGTCTGTATGCCTGTGTGTCTGTGTGTCTGTGTGTTTTTCTGTGTGTCTGTGTGTGTCTGTCTGTGTGTGTGTGTGTGTGGGTGGGGGGGGGGTGTGAGTGACAGGGTTTTTTTTTAATTTGTTGTCTTTGCCTGACTCTCCAGACCTTCGATTTTCGATTTGGAAATGATTTAACGTTACGTAAAACTAGACTATCGTGGATCGAGTGTAGACGAAGGAGTGGGTCGAACATACCTTTGACACTTCTCCCGTGTTTTCCAACCGTGGTTTCAGCAAAGGAACGTCTCTTCCTGCGTCAGCAGCCACCGAAGCGGAAAGTATCTTCAAAAAGTAAATTGCAAAGAATTTAAACGACCAGCTCACTTGTTTTTCCAATCGCGATTCCCCGGCAAAACGAATGAAGCTGTACTTCTAACTCGCATCTAGCTCACATTTCTACTCACATTTATACTAGAGTTGTTAACCATTTTCTCGTCTGTAAAAAGAAGTTTTAAATATAGATAAATTTAAAAGCTTACTTTTATTCCACTGACTTGGTTGGACATAGTGTGGTGATATTCTCTCTTCCGCTGTCGAGTTTGGACTTCCATCGTGGAGGAGGCCTTCTCATCTGAAAAAAAAAGCTTTATTTTCAAAATGCGAAGTGAAGCATTAAAGTAAAGTACGTTTTCTTGCGGGCAATTAGAACGTGGCCTCGAAAATGCCCCCCCCCCCCTCCAGACCGAAAAATTATTGAGAAAAAGTTGACCAAACCGAGTAAACCTTGTATATTCCATCAAAAGTTGTTTTAAAAGGCCTTTAAATCTTTCAGCACGGCTTTAAGACGCAGATTTGAGTTTTCATGGCTTTTTATGACCTTGAGACTGGGCCGGTTCCTATCGGAAAACCCCCGAATTCTCGCGGAGGGTAATCAAATAGCGTGATGCATACACTAAAGTGAATATAGAAGGTGACACGTCTGATTTGTTTGCACATGCTAAGATTGTTATCGCTATTTGTGATATTACGCAATATCCACGCTGTATTGCTAAAGTGGTTGTTATTAATTCAATTCATAAAAGTGCATTCTTAAACACTAAACACTACCGCAGCGTATTTTTTAATTTGTCGCCTTTGCCTGATTAAAAATTAAGGCAATGGTGGGGCGTGTGCAGTCAAAAAAGTGGATCGCAAGTACTTTCTACATTTTCTCCCACGCTTTGCGACAGTCGTTTCAGCGATGGAACGGTTCTTCCAGCGTCAACGGCCACCGAAGCAGAAAGTATCTTCAATCAGAAATGCAGATAATATAAACGACCCACTCACTTATTTTTCCAATGGCGAATCCCCGGAACTACGGCAATTATGGAGAAGTTCTTCAAGCTGTTTTCTAGCTCACTTTGTTTCTAGCCGTTAACCTTTTTATCGTCTGGTCTGTAATAATAAACTTAAAAAAAAAGAAAAATCGTAAAATCTTACTTTTTCTCCATTGAGATGACTCACAATGCGATAGGCGTTATTCTCTCTCAATTATCCGATTTTGGACTGCCTTCGTGAAGTACGCCTTCTCATCTAAAAAAAAAGAGAATAATTTTTCAAAATTCAAAGTAAAGCTTTTAAAAACAATTCATTTTGAAGTCAAACTAATGGCTAATGGAAAAAGCGAAATTGGACGCTTTCTTGCAGACAATTATTGCGTGGCCTCGAAAATGCCAACCAGACTAAAAAAATATTGAGAAAAAGGAAAACAAATTATAAAAATATTCTATAATTTGTTAAATAAACTACGAAAAATATTTTAAAATCATTCAGCGGGGCTTTGAAACGCAGCTTTGAGGTTTCACGGCTTTTTATGGTAAGTGACCTTGGCGCGGGGGCGGCTTTTATCGGAAAACCACCGAATTCTCGCGCTGGGTGGTCAAATAGAGTGACGCATGCATTACGGTAAAGTAAACACAGAAGGCTGGCTGAAACGTCGGATTTGTTTGCAAATGTAAATATTTTTATCACCAATTGTGATAGCATGCGGTAACCACGCTCTAGTGCTAAATTGGTCCTTATTAATTCAATTGATAATATTGTAATTTAAAACTGTGCAGTAAAATGCAGAGAATTTTATCGGTTTAGTTATAAAACAAGTCCCCTTATAATAAAATCTTTGAAATCTATAAATGTAATTATTCATTTAAGGTAATGGGATGCGCTGCGTGCGCGGAGCGGTCAGGTGTGCTCCACGTCCAACCTGGTTATTCTCACTCAGTGTAGGGAAAGAAAATTTATCGAATTTCTTTTGACTTTGAAATGAATTAATTTAACAAAGAACAAAAAGATGTGTATATTAACATGTTTTGACCTAATATGGGGAGGTTTACGACCAGAATGAGAGTTTATTGGAGTTTTTATATCAATGGAATTTTAGTTCTTTTTCATTAAATTAATTTTTTTTCTAATAAACAATTTTATGAAAAATAACTAAAAATGATGAATCGTGGTCATGTAGAGAATACAGAATGCACGTATCTTCTCTTGTTCATCATTGTATTGGCCATCAGGATCTTAACAAATTTACCATGACATAACATTCCAAGAGCATCAATAAACCAACAAAAATCACACCAACAATTCGTTAAGCAAAGGACTAACTACTTGAAAATGGTTGTTTAACAAAACAACCGTGGCAAAAACTAGCGAAAAACATCGAAGTCTTCTGTGCTTGATCGGAGTCTCCCCAGGCAGCGCATCCGAGAACCGGTTTTTTCAAACAACCAGGAAATCAAGCTGTAGATGTCAATCTCCTGAAAGGCGGCGGACTTTTTTCCCTGAAACGAATAAGTGTCCTGAGGCAGCGCTTTGAACTTTGAACCGAATTTTCTGTTTTTGCAGACAATCCGATATACAAGCTGGAGATGCTAAACTGCGAAAGTTGACAGACTCCCTTAACCTGTGACAAAACACATTAGGAAGAATACCGTGTTTTCCTTCGAGAAAATGGTTGGCATTCTATGGTTAGTGACCTTCGGGCGGGGGCGGCTCTTATAGGAAAACCGCCGAATCCCCAAAGCGCAGGGTGGTCAAATAGCATGACGCAGGCACTACGGTAGTGTCAATAAAGAAGACTGGGTGAAAATACTCGAAATGTCGAGTTTGTTTGCGTAGGCAAGGCAAAATCGTTGTCAGCAAATCTCATATGACGGAGCAACAAAGCTCTATTGCTCAATTGACGCTATCTAATTCAGCTGATAAAAGTGTAATTTCCAACTTTGTGACAAAATGTGTAATTAATTATTGGTTCATTTACAAGTAGATTCCCGTGATGAAATATTTCATGGATTTTTGAAATGCAATTATACAAATAGGCTAATCCAACGCGTTGTGTGCGCGTCGCGGTGAGGTGTGTTTCACGGTCAACCTGCTTTTTAACGAATTGAATACACATAGACTATTATAATGTTAATATGATTTTCTATTAATAGGAATGTGTTTCCCAAATAAGTGACGGTCTTTCCTAAAAAATGCTTTTTTTCGCACTAAATTTACCGGGAATGCACATGTGGTATTCCCAACAAACAGAACACATTAGTATGATAATTAACTAATAATTAGTAGTTGTTTTGACAAAACATGTTTTTTATCGTGGGGTTTTCAATCGTTTACAATGAAACTGAGGATTTCTTCTGTTTTAGTTCAGCTGGGGTATTGTTCAAAGCACTATCTCTGTTTCAACAAGTTCAATATGAAAGTATTTACCAATGTCGTCAACGAACAAAAAAAACCTAAATACACTAAACGAATAAAGATGCAAAGAACAAGTGGGGTATGGTTTGGTTGTATGAAGGGACTATATCTGGGGTAACAAAGGAAATAGGCTGAACCTGAATAATTTGAAAAGGAGTTTATGTATAGGGAGCTGCTTGGCCGGAGGTTCCTGAGGCAGACCTCTGAACATCCGAAAGTTCCGCCTTTGCCGAGAAATCGATGTTCAAGCTGGAAGATGGCGAACTTCCTTAACCTGAAACGAAGAATTTTAGGAAGTATAACGTGTGTTTTTCTGCAAAGTGGTTGGCATTCTATGGTTAGTGACCTTCGGGCGGGGGCGGCTCTTATAGGAAAACCGCCGAATCCCCAAAGCGCAGGGTGGTCAAATAGCATGACGCATCCACTACGGTAGTGTAAATAAAGAAGACTGAAGAAAAAATTTTGCTACGCGGGGAAAAGTTAAAACGACTGTAACCAATTTTGCTATGACGTAGCAACAATGCTCTATTGATAAATTGGTCCTTATTAATTCAATTGATAAAAGTTTATTTTCAAATTTTGCAGTAGAAGGTGGATTAAATTATTAATTCATTTTCAATCGAGTTGCCTTGATAAAAAATTTAATGGATTATTTAAATTCAATTTTGCAATTAGGCGGATGACACGCGTTGCGTACGCGTCGCGGCCAGTGTACTGGACGGTTAACCTGGCCAACTCAAAAAAGATCTTTTATAATTGCAACTGATAAACGAAGAGGTGCTGGTAATCATATTTATTGATTATTTTCACGTTAATTTTCTTGATGACATATTCCACTGATATTTGGGCACTGAGAAAGGGAAAAAAGCAGAAAATACAGTCAGCAGTCATAAGTGTCTGTTTAGTGATTGGAATACACTGATTTAGCAAATCTACTAAACTAAAACATTCAAAATGCACAAAAGAAAAAGTTAGAAGTAAAAAGGCACTGAATAAACCAATCAAGCAAGAGGACACTTAGTTTGAACAGGAAAACTATCATCATCAAAGGAGAGAGATCGGTTCTAGAGAGAGCTTCAAAAATGGCTCAATCTGATTTGTAAGTCTCCTGAGGCAATTTGTCGTTGGAATATAAGTCTTCGTAGGCTTCTGCCGAAGGGTCCCATTCCAAGCTGGTGAGGTCAATCTTCTGAGGAGTGTCCAATTTCCTTTTCCTGAAAACACCGTTTTAGAGACCGTTTCGTAATTGTCTTGAAACTTGGGCCCACGTTTTTGTGGCGCACCGACTGGTTTGCAAAACTTGAATGGGGCAATAACAAAAAAGGTCAAACCTCGTTCTGCCGCTTCCGGCGACGTTGTTCTGGATGCTTCCTGCAGCTACACGAATGGCCGTGCTGGAAGATGAACCCAGAGCAGTGATGTGACAGTCCTTGCTGAAAAACTTCTGTGCTATGATTTCTCCTTTCACGCCTAGATCACAATTGTTTCAGAGCAAAGCCACAAAAGAATTTTCAGCTTACACATCACTTCAATACATACCTAGTGCCCTGCTCTCCGAATAAAACTCCAAAAAGCTTGGAGACCGAAACAGCCCTGAAAAACTCCTGTTTGCCTTTGATGACTTTAACTTTACATGTCATGTTCCTCAGTGCTGGTCATCACAGGAGGCTTGTTTCTTCGATATGTGCCGAAACAGGCCTAAACTTGTTATACAACCTTGTCAGAAAATTTAAACCTTATAGACAGGTCTGTATTCCATCCAGAATGGTCCCTTAGGGGCTGAGACTACTTCATTACGCTTCCCCTGAAAGTAAAGTCTTTGCTTTTTCGATTACTAACTAGGTAATATACACTCCATTGCATATGTCTATGGAAACCTCGATTGTTAAATTTGTAGGTCAATCGCTTTGAGCATGAAATTAAAGGAACCATCAGGGACCTTTTTTCTTCAACTAAACCAACGTCAGAAAACAACAGTTTCATCAGTTAATTTTATTTTTTCCAGCAAAAACCATTTGCACGAAAGTGGAACCGAACCTGGGACCAATTGTTTACCAGCTACTGGCGCTAACCAGTTGGCTATGAGGTTGATGTAAGTTCAGCGCTGCGTGTTCCTAATCCCCAGCGGCTTTCACCTTGGACAGCGGGCAGATGGTGTGAAAAAACATAAGCTGGAGCCCGTTGGAAAAAAATTAATTTTAAGTTTTGATTTGAAATTACGGCTTTTTAGGAAAAAGGAGTTGAAAATGATAAGTGGATAGTTGATCAACTAAATTAAATTTATTAATTAAAATAAACTTCAAAAAGGACCCTGATGGTCCCTTTAAGAACGGATTCCAGTATGGAATGCCAAAATACATTACCATGCCACAGAGACAAGGAAATTCTCGTTGAGTACGCCAAAGAAAAAAAAAGGAAAATTTTTCAGGCATTGAGACAGATTCCAAAGGAACGGTCCCCGGTACTTCAGTCTGGCGGTCCCCGGTCCCCTTGATGGTCGGTCCCCGGTCTCCAGAGACTTGGTTCCGGGTACCATTAGGGGTTATATTCATGCTCTATCGAATAAGTTACGCAGTAAAACCCTTAAATCACTCAAATGACATAAAAATTTTAAAATGGAGGTGCCTATAAAAGTATGCAAAGTAGTGTATTTTATGAATTGTCATTTAAATATGAAAATTCCATTTTTGTTCAAAAGCATGTTAATTGTGCTGTTTCTCGCGACAGTCGTTACTTAAAAGAGACAAAAATCACCTTTTTCGAAATTAAAACTGTTAGCTTTAAAAAAAGTCACTGAAAACAAAATGTTACTTGAAATCCAACACCGTTCGGTTAAAATGAACTTCAGAGGCGTTTTTCAAAATCCAATTTTTGTATCGATTGGTTAAAAACTCGTGTCATTGGCATAAAACATTTGGGCTTTTCAAAGTTCCGGATTTCCACTTTATTTTTGACGTTTTAAATAAAATAACAGGATTCTAATTGGACAGGTTGGTGTGGGCATTCTCTTTTTGTAAAGTATTCAGATGATTTAAAAAAGTAAAAGCCCTTGGAAATATGAAAATACCTCGTGCTTCCTAATGATATGGGTGCCGGCATTGCACCTTGCCGCAAAAGTGCAATTGCAGTAGGGACATGAGTACATGTGTCGCATGTGCCTTCTTCTGACGTGGGCATTTCCGCTCCCTAAATTAAACCTGTTTTCAAAGGCTGTTTTTAAGAGCTCACCTTTACGAAGACGAATTTCTTCGCCACAAAGCATACAAGCAACCAGGTCGTCGGTCTCGTTGCGGCAACCATTTCGAGGTAGCTGAAAATCATCTCATCGCAAAAAAGGAATCATTATTACCTGAGGGCCTTTTTGTTTAGGAAGGGCGGGAGGCGAACTGCTGTAGGAAGTGCTGCTCGAAGAAGATGCATCCACAGGCGGATCTGAATTGCACAACATTCGCTTCGCGCTTTGTAATTCGGAAGCCTAGTAAAATTTCATGTAACAAAAAAGTTCATGTAACAACACCGTTGACCAAATTTATAGCGAACTTTTTGCATATTAAATGCCTTTATTCATCTAGAAAATTCCAAACTTTTTCTTTGTTGATGTTTGAAAACTAATCCACGATAAAGCTAGATATTCCCCGTTGAATATACAAAAACGAATCCGAAAATGGTTTTATTACGTTTTGCGCATTTTTGGTGACAGAAATATATCCCACAAAAGTTGAACAGACTTAACTTTAAATTTTTTCCACTAGAAAAAAAGAAAACGTGGGTAAAAATTCAGTTTTCTAACTGTTCGCATGATTTTCCTCGTGTGATTTTTCGTCGGATTCACAAAAAAGTATAAAATTTCTTAAGGATGCGCGCGTCCGTGAAAACCATATTTTCATCACATTTTGGTCTGCCTGCGCGGAAAGGGCTTCTGGAGTTCCCACTTACGAGGAACGTTGAACCAAAATTGTGTTTTATGAAACGTTAGTCATTTAAATATGTATAACCTTCGCCAAACGAGCAAATTTCGCCAAAAACCGCTTTTGTTTCTGCGCCTCGGCTATGTGCACACTATTTCTGCCTGAGCATCGCATGAATGCTGCATAAAGCACGTTTTGGCAGGATGCCGTTTTGGCGACAGCTATATTTCATTGCGCTTTTTCAAATGCCTTCATACGAAAACCCCACGAAGGGAAACTTGCCTTGCTCAGTCTGTTGTTTCTCCTGTTCTCGAAGAAGGCGAAGAATATCGCTGAAACGAATCCCACTGGCCAGCAAGGAAGAGAGAGTAGGTTCGGTTGCTGAAAATTTTGCTTTGTGGCCTTTTCGAAATGACCGGTTTTTTTAAAAAAAAATACGATGCCAGGGTCACAAAGCAAGTTGCGATGTCTTTTTTCCACTTTTTTCCACAAAGGTTTATGAAAAATGAAGAAAATGTTAGTTTTTGGTTTAGGCCGAGTGGGGATATTATTTTGCATTTTTTTAAATCATGTACCTGTCTCTCCGGTGGTTTGTTTATTCTTCCCGGAAGGGAGCCCACTCAATGTCTTCTGCAGATCACTGTCCATACCTGAAAAACGTTTCAACGGTTTTCATGAAAACAAGATGAATACTAGGAGTCATTGAATAAGGAAATTATAGCGAAAGAACGATCGATGACTGCCGTACTTATGAGAATTAGTGAGTAACGTGTCGTAGCTAAGTCGCGCAACGGATGCCGGAATACCTGATAAACAGAAGTTGGAAGAAAACACTGTGCTGATTCCGTGAGGATATTGCATATGCGAGTGCAGGAGAATGATAAACCCGAATAGAAAATGGTTTTTCCAAATTCTGTTAATTTCCGAAAAGCTCAGTTTTGGGAAACAAATGTTTAAAAAAAAGTAGGAATGTACGAAGACGATTAAGCAAACGTGTGAATGAATTGCTGCAGCCAAGGACATAACGTGTAAGGGGGCACATACGCTTTTCGGAGTATTGAGAACCTACGCAAAAAGAAAGATAACTGGTGTGTTTTTTGGCTGTCTTGAAAAAATTGAAACAATGGAGGTCCGATTTTATGTTTATTGCATTTTACAATGTTGATTTACCTAAAACCGTTCAAACTGTCTATCAGAAAATTTAAATTTTAGCGCGAGGGGCCTTCGTTTTGCAGTTTTATCCGTTCGTTAGATGTAGGTGCCCCGCGAGTATGGAAAATGTGAAAATATCGGTTTTTTGAAAGGGCCTACGTTTTTTCTCATTAAGATCACTTGGGGGCGGGGGCTCATGTTTTTACCCAGAAACACTACTTGGACAGGTATGCTTCTGGCAATAGTGAAAGAGAGTGGATGAAAGAATGATACTCTCCAGGAATCAGACAAAAAAAAAAGCAGAAATACACATCTGCCTCACTTACTCATCGTCGAACGACGGGCCAAGAACAAAGAAGGGAACGGAAAGGGCAAATCGTGATGTCGCAGGCGGGCAGAAAACTGTTTCGGGTCAAAAACCCTTTATTTTATAAGACCAATTTGTCGCCTTTAAACTAACCAAATAGGTTTGTGATACGCTGCGGTGCAAAACTATGGCAACACCCCTTAAACCATCAACATCTTGCTTGAACAAAATTTTCCGGCATCTATTTCATTAAATTCGGCGTGTTAGAAAACCCTTTTATGACATGTTACATTATAAATTGTTCAAGAAAATATTGATTTTCCGATTTTTCAGCGTTTTCGGACCGGTGCAAAACTATGGCCCCACCTTGCATTTTTGGCCTTCTCCGCTTGGTTTCGGGTTTTAAAGTGTGTTAAACGGCTCAAGTAAGGTATTTAACTAACATTTATAATCCTACATCTTAAAAATCCTTTTTCCTCACTTTTCGCCTCTTAAAATGGAAGTTAGTCAACGGGCGCGCCTTCTTCACATTTTGGATGTAAACAATTTGAAATAATTAGTTAGGCAAGTGATTTTATTAATTATTCCTGTTTTCCAACACTGTTTCTAAACGTGGAAGACAACATAGGCTAAAAAGACCAAATAAAAATGGTTTTAGGTGCACATTTTGTGAAAAAAGCGACCTTTAGGTCAAAGTTGATTTCAATCTGCTGAATGAAATGGACAGCCTATTGTCAACATGTTTTCTCAAAACGCGAAAACGAAAAAACGTCTGGTCAGTAAAGAAAGTTGAGAAAAACATGGATTTTCTTTCGCGATGTGCAAAACGTAGTGGATTTCAACAGACCCTGACAATTCACGCTGTTTACAAGGCTCAGCTTGCAAAATAGAAGAAACTAGCAGAATTCGCAACTGCTCAAGTGACTAGAACAGCTTGTGATTAAACGATTTTAATTTCAATCTGGCTAATTTGTACTTCAAAGAGGAGATATGTGTCAGTTCGAAAGACATAAAAGGGTCTGACTACGATTTGAAACAATCTACAAGCGAGGCAGGATCACACATTTGTATTCCGGGAAAGACACGATAATGGTCGAGGTAGAGTCGTAGGTAGCAGGGGGATCAGAGAGGGTCAAAGAAGCATAATGAAAAGTTGTCATATCAAGGTACGTCTGAGACGGGGAAAGTGAGCGAAGAGGAAGGGTGCCATCGGGATTAAGCTGGACGATCACCAGATTCGGAGTGGAAATTGAAGATTTCACAGTCCTCGACACAACATCGTCGATGCTGCTGCTGTCCGCCTCAGAAGGCACATCCAGATCTCCAAAGGAGGATTGGAGGATTGGCTTGTCCCCAGTTTTGGTCCTGAAAATTTTTTCAAATGAAAAGTATCATATCACAGTTAGAGAAGTCATTCCCATTAGAGGTAAACCAACCTTTCATCCGGGTAGAGAAGCTTCAGCACAGTTTTATCAGTAGCCTCAGAGGAGGACTGGCGGGGCATTTTCAGACACAAAGGAGCTGCAGGATTGGAAGCGATACTGTCGATTTTGGGATCCCTAAGATAACTATAACGCCGTAAACACGTCCTCAAACCTTTCAGCGACTTTGACCCAATGGGGAATTTCTTCATTTGGGAAGCAGGCCTAAAACAGGTACTGAACATTTTGAATTGAACATACCTTAAATTTGCTTTCGTACTCCAAAGCATGGCTGGTCAGCGGCTCGTTTATCATTTCGGCCTGTTGTTTCTGAAATAACATCCGTTTGTGTTGTCGATGTTTAATAGCTGATTATCATTTAACGCGGGGTTTGGTAATAATATACCACACCAGCGCGGTGATGCGAAGCTCTACGTTCTTCTACTGTGCAATCCTAAGGCTCTACGTTTTTGTGTTGTTGCAAAATCCGGTAAAATCGCATTCTCCCTCTCCCCCCACACCATTTAGTCTCCCCGCGGCGCATTCCCCCCCCCCCCCCACTTGATTCAACTATTTGTGTGGGTCGCGCATTATATATGGATTAGTGGATTGCGCCATTGCGTTTGGTGGGGATATGATTGGGTTGTCAACGTCGCAATTGCACCTTCCGCAGTTTTATGGGGGGGGGGCGATATTGCGACATCAGGACCTATCGGATACATCACCCACCCCAGTCGCAATGGCACCCCCCCCCTTATTTGGCTCGGTGCAGTTGCGCCCCCCCCCCGCACATCGTACCCTTCTCCCCATACAATCGATATCACAATCGCCCCCACTTAAAACACTTAAATGAATATATTCCCTATTTCAAGTAAAAGTAAAGTGTATCCCTGGAGATATTAAACTAGCTATACAACTATTAGAACCTTTTTTGAGGGTATTTCATTAGAGTTTCCTGCATAATATAATAGTACATTAGTACTTGAAAACCAACATGTAAGCTTACGGCTGAAACTTAGCTTAAAAACGACCGACCGCAACCACTAAAACCGTTTGTGAGAGTGACTGACCCGAAAGAAATTGAATAGTGGAATAAATATAATACCAATCCATCGTTACGAGAGTGAAATTCAGTTTGGTGGGTGGGGGGGGGGATGAGAATGCACCGCCTCTCTGGGGGGGGAGGGCTCCTTTGATTTTGGTGGGGGAGGGGTCGGATTTAGGAATTGCCCGGAACCCTATGGCACCAATATATTTTAAGAAATGAGCAAAAACCGCAAATTCCCGCAAAAAACCAATCGATAAAATGGATATAATGATTTTTCTTTGGTGCTTTCCGCTTCTATTGTCAAACGTGCCAATATAATAAAATTGAGCGAATGCGAGCGTGCTAAATTTCATACCAAAGACCAATCGATACAATCGATTTATTGATTAGTGTCTATTATATTAGCTTCTATGGGCAAATATGCAAGATCCTATAGCGGAGAGCTAAATTACACAAAAAAAGTAAAAAAGACCGTATTTATGCCCTTTTAATAAGAATGTCTTTTGTATCATCAGAGACACGTTTCATTTTTATAGCGGTCACCAAACTTTTAAAAAAGTGTTTCGCCGAAAAAACCGGCTGCGCCTGCGAATCTCGCACGTATTGCAGTAAAGCCGCTTGTTAGGCCAAAAGTATGGAGGAAAATCTTTCTTCATTCGGTTTACCAGATTACAATTTTAAAAAAACCACTCACATGCACCATTCTGATGTGGCGCTGCATATTATCTTTGCGAGAAGTGGTGCGGAAACACTTGGAGCACTTGAACATATGCTCCAAGTGCTCATCACGGACATGACGTCCCTTCACTGAAAATTATCTTATGTGTCAGTTACCGTTTGGAAACCAACCATCGGAACAAAGGCTTTTCTCACAAAGCAAACAGAATCGAAAACACGCCGTTAACTTTTGCCTTGGGCAAACATCCTAAAAAAAAACATTTTGTTAAAAATAAAAAATAGAGCCTACCATTTGACTACAGTCTTCCGGGTTTTTCTTTGAAGAGGGCTTCGAAGAGCTGATACCCAAGAACAAACTTAAAATAGGCACATAACGACAGTTAGTAAAGAGCAAAACATTCTGTAAAGAAAAATCACTGAAAGATGAGCTTGTCAAATTTGGTGGAAATTTCGAAATAGCAGTCTTAACGAAAACAGTCCCAATCGATGTGTTTGTTCCAAAATTCACGCCACCGCTGGCAGACGAGTGACGAGGGTCATGCAAAGGAATGCAAAACAATCGTCAGATGAATGGCATCTTGTTATTTTTTCGGAGTTCGCAGGGAATTTATTTATTTTTTGTTTTTAAAGGACTACTTTGCGAAACACAGGCGAGTGCATGTATCGTACGGGATCTGATTGCAGAAAAGATCCTTATGTTTTTCCAAGTTCTAATCGATTCACTAACAAACGGCTGTCCGGCTGTTATTCCAAAAAGTCAATAATATGGCCAGAGTGACCTTGCAAGCTGCCAGACGGTTGGCTCACCGGTCGTAAATCTGGCGCATTAGCGCAACAAGCGGACTTGTTAATCACAACGCCATTCGGGGACTCACAGAAGTTTTCCGGAGGTGAAAATACTAAAGATTGATGCTTATTTATTGAATGTAAAGCGGGGTCAAAATCATGCAGCGACAAAATGTATGTGGAGATCTTCCTAGAACTTTATCGACGTGTTGACAGCAACCCAAATGGAACGGAGAACCCCAAGTCCAAACCATGTTTGTTTGTCGAATGAAATCGGACACTTTTTAAAACACAGAAAAGAAGATTACGTGTTCAGTAAATTGATTACTTGTCATTACAAAGCTGTACTAAATGTCTCCACATCTAGATTTTACCACATATAAGGTATAAAATTATTAGGAGCTTATTAGTCGTGCATGGTTATATAACTTGCATATTTCTTTTCAGAACACATATAGGAAAGCTGAGCGGCATATAAGAGTGTTCGTTTGGGTTTGCATTGTGCTGATTTAGAAAAAAAATCTTCAGAAGCGATGTTCTCACAAGTTTTAATCAGAAGACTAATAAACAGCTGACCAGCTGTTATTCCAACGAGTCGATAATATGCCCCAAGTGACCTTGTAAGCTGCCAGACGGTTGGCTAACCGGTCGTAAATCTGCGCGTTGCCGCAACAATCTGACTTGTTAATCGCAAAGCCATCCGGGGGATTCACTGTTTACCAGATTTGAATCTTTCCAGAAAAAATTTAACTAATTGTAAATGCCAGAGAGGCACGTCACCCTGCTGTCGTTTGAACAAACAGGAAATATTGATTCATAATAAGCTTGTTGTTGTCAAGGAGGTTACAACAAACCCAACTACGACGACTGACTAACTAAGAATCAAACTTAAAAGAGAAATAAAAGAGAAATATATCCACAGCCGCTGTGAAGTCTTCTAAATGACGAAGCACTTAATAAATCATAAAACAGGAATCGGTTGTTTAGCGAGATTGGATTTGCTATCATAAAGTTTAAAAAAACAAACATTAAGATAATGCTTTCCCTGAGTTTTGCGCGGCCGTGGTGTTGGCCCCTTCCCCGCTCTTTCCTTAGTCGGGCATGGATTGCACGTTGGAAAGCCGGAGTGGAACCATGTGTGCAAGTAGCCAAATAGTTCACAAAAGTCGTCTACAGTCCCCCGGTCATTTCAGAAACATGCGATAAAGGTGCTTCTAACTTGGATAACTCTATCAGCAGCTTGGAGCTTTCTGAGTTGAACTCACGGAGAATAAGCCCAATTAAGTCCAAGGCGTACATTCGAGGAGATAACCTTGGGAAATAATATGTATGTAAGTATAAATTCACATATGTATTTATCTTAACTGTGGCATTGTTTTCAGTTTTCTTCATTAACAAAAAACTCTGTCTATCCAAAATCTTTATTTGTCGTGCAAAGTTCTCAAGTGCAAGCTGAGCCTTCCATCTCACACCCGAGGACCGTCAGGACACTTCCTGAAGGGCAGCTTCCGTCACTTGACTTCTGGCAGACACAGCAAGACATGGGTGTTCCAGTGATATCATAACAATTTACAAATCCACAGCCAATGGTCATCTAAAATGTAAATTATGATTGTGATTTTTTTTACATAGAGTTTAGCAGGACCAAATCTACGCTGTAAACCATAAACAAAGTTACTATCCCTACACTTTACGATCTTGCCTGTGTCCAAACAACAACTGCCCCTGTGGCACCTTAACGAATTCTAGGTACCTGGTCCCGCCACGATGGTAGTAGGTCAGAAAAAGAGCCAATCGAGGACGCGAGAGAGTGTGCTTGATAGGAGAGCGCAGAGAAACCAATCAAAAAAAGCTATTGCCAAACTAGCTTTTTTTTTTTACAAAAGCCGGTTTTCTCTGCGTTTCGGCAAGTTGCACACTATTTCCGCCTGCGCATCTCACAACTGCTGCATTAAGGCCGTTTTTTGGCACGATGCCGGCTTGGCGATAGCTATAACGTCAGAGAAATTTTGCTTTTTCTTATGAATTTATCAGGAAGGCCAATTGTCCTTCGGGTTCAGACTATAGTTTCATGCGTCTTTTACAAGAAGCTGACACGAGAGAGGGCATGAAATGGCAGATATGCAATCTTCTTAGACCTTTAAACTTACGGCTTGTGATGTGGTGAGAAAGCACAGAGCACCAACAATAACAAGAAGACGGCCTGAAAACATTCAACGAAGAACACAACTGGGTGTGTGCTTCATTGTTTATTTCACCCTTTTATAACATGTGCATTTTGCACTTAAAGAACATGCCAATGCATGAAGTTATGGACTTTGTTTCGTTGAAGTTATTGGCACGCGATATTTTCCCATTTTCGTTCACATCCAATAACAAATTGCAAATATGTTTTTGTTAGTCTACTGGAACTTGCTCAAAGGACCTCTTTGTGATAGTACTAAGATAGCCTGGTGTTGTATACTCACTAAAGGTGGCTACGGGTTGGCCCGGCCCTGCCACAGGCAAAAACAAAAAAGGCGAAAATGTTTTGTCGGCGAAGGATCAAACGGGCATAACTTCGGATTCTCAGTGCGACCTCTTAGCCACTGTTGCACAAAATGGCACTTTTACGTACCAACCATTTGACTAGTGCTCTCCGTTGTAATAGTGCATTTGCATGAATAATAGCATTATTCATGCAAATAACACCAACGAAACAGCCATATGCACTTCATATTTGCAGATATGTTGAGTACAAGAACAGTATATAAAGGAGAAATGCAAACGTTATCAAACAAAACAATGCGTTTTGTGCACATCTTTTTCCTTTTCTATCGCTTTAGCCTAGGCAGAGGTAAGAGTTTCATTTTACAACTGAAGTCATGACTTTCGATTGATACAAGTGGCTGTCACGAAATCTATGGTCCGGCTCTTCTTGGTCCAAAGGGAAACAAATGCGTCTGCCCTCAGTACAGCGACGGAAGCTGCCGCAGGGGACGAGCTCCGTCTAGTGAAGGGTGTATCATGGACGGCAACACCTATTGTGGTGTAATCATACCACCAAATGATACCAATGCATGAAAATGCCAACGTTCTAATTTGTTTGATTTATTATTTTAACAACGAAATCCTAATGTGCAGGGAGGATAACAACTATTTATCCCAGAAAAAATCTGAAGAAAATTTATATATTAGTGTTTAGTTTTATTGTTGATGGTGAACTGGCGATCACGGATTTAAATATAAAAGCATAAATTGAAGAAAAAACTATTCTTTTATTGAACGAATTTCCAGAGGCTGCTAGAAGTTGACACTTGAGTGAAAGTCAATTTTGAGAGTATTCTTCTTGGAAAACTTTTGATTCTCTAAATAAAAGTTCAAATATCGAGAAACTGCGGCTCTTAACTGCTTTGTTGTCAGAAGGCTCAGTCACAACCATAATTTCTTATGTTTGATTGTTTTTAAAATTGCCAAGAATTTTTCGTTTTTAACAGTGCCCCAGCTTTGCAAAGCTATTTTTGTCCAAGTAAAGTCCTTTATACCTAGAAATTTTCGACTTCGGCATTGAGAAAATATCTAGAGTCTGCTTATAAAGGTAAGGTTTAAAAAAAAGTGTCACTTGCCAATACAAACTTTAAAAAAATAAAGTTTTTATTTAAATTTTCATTTAAAGACAACGAAAGATTACTCTTTCGCGTTCAATGGAAGCGAAGGCAGAAATATACGCATTCCGATTTCAGGACATCTTGTAACTGTTTTTTTGGGAAAGTGGGAAACATGTAAATATTGACCTAACTGAAAAGTTGTTTCGTTGGAGAAATTTACATGAGCTGTTGCTGTCATAAATGTTGCATTCAAATCTGATTTTGTCTGGAAATCATATTTGTTTTACCCTAGCGAACGAACCAGAGATCTACACAAGAGTCGTGTCCGATATTTTGAAAACAAGAACTGTATTTAACATATTATTGAAACAGTTTATTTCATATTTATATTGTTCTGATGATTTCCTTTGACTTTGAAAACTGCAGCCCGTTTGGCCTCAAACAGCGGCACTGCCGATTCCGGGTGGCAGCCACACTTAACTGTTCGTGGGAAGGAAAATCACTATTGACAACCTAAGCAAAAAAAGGAAAAATAGGCTAAAATGTTATAGGTCCCAAGATAGCATTGGAAATTGAGAGAGCGCAGACGACACAACTTTAACCCCCCTGTTTTCGCCGTTTTTGTTTTCAGCAAATCACAAGGGCAATTAGCGAAACCCAAAATTGACGGGTTGGGAGCGAACAAAGTGCAAAACATAAAAAAGGGGGTTCAGTAACATTCGGGAAGCACGAACCAGAGATCTACACAAGAGTCGTGTCCGATATTTTGAAAACAAGAACTGTATTTAAGCAGAAAAAAACATATTATTGAAACAGTTTATTTCATATTTATATTGTTCTGATGATTTCCTTTGACTTTGAAAACTGCAGCCCGTTTGGCCTCAAACAGCGGCACTGCCGATTCCGGGTGGCAGCCACACTTAACTGTTCGTGGGAAGGAAAATCACTATTGACAACCTCTAGAACCTAATTCATAAGGCCTGTTTCTGCCAGCTGGATAGGATTTTCCTTCACGAGGCGCGCATGCAGTTACGTGAATAACTAACCCAACATTAAAAGCAAAATATATAAAGTTTTCATGCTGTTTTATTATATATTTACATGTACTGATTCAGATTGATATATTATTGTTCAGATTGATATATTTTTATCAGTAACGTTTAAGTTGAGGAAGAAACAAAAACCACGCAATAATGCCAACAACAGTAATCACTCCATTACTGATCCACAGTGGGCCCTGCCCAAAAGAGGTGAACATTGTCCTGAAAACAACACGTATATTTTAAATTTTTTTGATTTACGCTGCGTAAACAGGTGAAACTATCATCATGATGTCCTCAGTTACTACTATCAATCCTTGCATCAGACTCTAAAACAATTTTCAATTTGGAATCACAGAAAGCACCTGGTCGGCGTTGCTTGCTAGTTTTGAGTAGATGGTGTCGATGGAAATATAAGCCATGGGGATTCCCAAACCTATGAGAACCACAGCAATAGGAAGAAAGATGATAGCGTAGGTGCCCTTAGCAGTTTCACACCAAGAGTATTCCAGTGGGTTGCATCCAATTCGGGTGGTTGCTAAAATAAAAATCGAAATTCTTCAAGAGAAACCGAAACACGTAAAATCTTTTGAAGTACGCAGTAGATCTGTCTTCGAAGATTTAAACTTTAAGTGTGTAGGGATATCTTTTGCAACCATGGGGAAAGAAAAATTTTCTTGTTGAAATAAACTACAAGGTCGCAGTTGGCCATAGCAGACCAAAAAAAATAAGATTTCAATATGTTTTCGCTCAGCTTTTGAGGTAAAAACTGCAAAAATTTAAATTCCGGTAGAGAAGTGAGACTTGTATTAATCAATCCTCTTTGTTCGAAACCACCATTGGCAGTGGGGCATATTTTTGGTTTTGGAGCGCTAGAGTGGAGTGACCAAAGATGATTCCTTGGCGAGTAACATAAAAAAATGGGGCACTTTTGTATAGGCCAACAAACCCAGAAGCCGCATTTCCGGAACAATTTCTTAATGAAAAACCATATTTTTAAAAATCGATTTTAAAATTTTCGGCACATGGTTAAATCTAGAAAAGGATTTAAAAATCCAGCAACTGGGATCTTTGATATTGGAAGTGCGTAATTTGTCAAAACAAAGCAGGCCAAACCTGTTCGGCTTTTGAAGCAACCAGCTAAGCAAAAAAAGGAAAAATAGGCTAAAATGTTATAGGTCCCAAGATAGCATTGGAAATTGAGAGAGCGCAGACGACACAACTTTAACCCCCCTGTTTTCGCCGTTTTTGTTTTCAGCAAATCACAAGGGCAATTAGCGAAACCCAAAATTGACGGGTTGGGAGCGAACAAAGTGCAAAACATAAAAAAGGGGGTTCAGTAACATTCGGGAAGCAGGTATTTTAAGAATTAGCAAGGTTTTAGTAAATTCTTGAAACCTTACCATTGTACAGAGGTAGCGGGCGACTTGTCGTAGGATAAGGATACGTCGACAGATAGAGAACAGCTGCAACACACAAACCAATGAATATGCAAATCCGCGAAGGAATCCTAAACAATTCTTTTAAAGATTCGTGGTGGTTTTTACCTACCAAACTGGAAAATTTGTTGCCATAAACAGAAATCCGACAAAGAAAGCAAGAAACCCAACAGCAACCATTGATATGGAAGAAACTTTCACTGTGTATTCAGCATCCCAACCGAAAGTTGTCATTTCAAGAGGTGTAATAACCCTAAAACGTATAGGTGAACCATTTTTATTGCTATTTTATGCAATTTTCGATTTAACTTACGTTGAAAGGGTTCCAGGGGTCAGTCCAAAGATAAGTTTTTCTGTTAGGCATAGAAAAATTAGAGCCCAAGGAACGTTTAGTGATCGGATACGCTGAATCCGATTTTTCACTGCTTCCAATGTGTAATCGAACGAATTTTCCACTAAACAATCTTTGGATTCGAATAAAATTTGATTCTTACGTTCTGTTGTTTTACAACTGTCTGGCATTTCTTCCATGTAGTAGTGAATGAAGAAAACTGATAAGAGGCTCAGTACAGAAGCCAGCCAAATTGGAGCAGAGTAGATATGAAAACTGAGGTTGGGTAAGATTTGAATGCCGGGGTAGGAGATTCCAGAAAAGATGAGTTGAATAACTGAACATGAATCAGTTTGGATGTTTGAGAAACTTTAAATACCAAATTTTGTAAAACACAGTTATATGACCTTTAGTCAACATTTTGAGAGTTTCAGACCATTATCGATATTTCTTTCCAGGAGTACGGTCGGTCGTACATAATTACTGTAGCTCGACCAAAATTGTCCTATTTCAGCAAACTCGGATTTTTCGGTTTTGTTTGACTAACTGACATTCTGACCAAATCTATGAACATTTAAAGTCAATATTTATAAATGTTTTTTTAAACAAGTTTTTTGACGTTTTCGAAGCTTTGCAAGCATTTGTATACTTCACGACTATGTGTGCCAAAATGCTCAAAATTTTGCTTCGAAATCCTTTCTAAAAAGGGCAAACACAGTCAAAAATAGCAGGAAAACTACTAAACAGAAATTGTACTAAACAGTAATAGTGAAATTTGTCGGCGTTTTGTAAACTGTGATAAATTTCTTTGATTCAAGGGTAAAAGGTTCTGTGTTCTATAGTTTTAAACGATGGTAACTGTTTTCAATGCCGTGTTCGCTTTATATTGGATTCCGAACCCCTAAACAGCTTTTCGTGTAATAAAAGTACAGAACTCACCAAAAATCGATAATTCTGAATATTTTTCGAATTTGGTTGCACTTTTCCCCCTATGTACCAGTGGCCGGATTCAGCCAAACTGCGCTGATTTCGCTTTGATGAACGGGGTCAATGTGAAAGGTCATTTTAATCAATTTTCAAAAGACCGCTTTTTGGTTTCTTAGCCTAGTTTTTGTAAAAGTTTCCACAACTATTGTCGAAAATTCATTCATTGCAAGTACCTAGTTTTTTTTGTCGAAATCCGAGGTTAGTATTTGTCACATTGTAAACTTGGACTCCTGTTTTATGCATTATTCAAATTTTAAATTTTAATTTCATTTTCAAATATGTATTTCTTTTTCCTTTTTTCACCTTGTGGGTTGTTCTGCTTCACTGCACACGGGTGAATCAAATCGTTTTTGTTGTAATGTCGCGTGCCACTAATAGGATTTCACGGCGGGTAACAATAGGAAATGTGAACTTTGTGTGTTTTCACTTTGTGAAAAATGATTCGAATGGAAAACCATTAACAGTCTATTTAAAATGGATGGAAATCTGACTTTACTCTAATTTCAAAATAGATAATACAGACCACGGCTTTTCCATTTGGCAACGAATGGCGCTGGCGAATTGCCAAAATGCCTATTTTCCCCATTTTCACAATATTCTCACCTGGTCCAATAATAACAGAAGAAATAGCTGCAAGGGACATTGCTGCGAATGCCCTTGGTCTGTCCTCATTAGAACTGATCAGTACCAGATAAACTCGTAGGATTACCGTACTACCTGCAAAAACAGCTCCTGATTGATTTTTTAAACTCACTTCCGGCTATGGAAAACACAACATAGCAAAAGAGCATGAGGTACCGACGACCAACTGGTATGTACTCCACACAAAGATAAATGCAACATCCGATGAAAGCTAAGATTCTTCCTAGGATTAGGGGTGATCTAAGAATTTTTGTATGGAAGTAGGAAAATTTAGAAACCTAACGCTATGAGCTTTATATGTGTAGAAGGAAAACACCAGGGAGAAAATTACTCTTCCCCACTTGGCTATAGAGTTTGCTAATCCAAAGAAAGCAACAGTAGCTTCAGGATCAATCTGAAAGATAGTCAGACGGTTTTAGTCAAACTTTGAGCAGGATTTAATCGAGCGAATTTCTACAGAAAGAGTCTTGATTTTGTTCGTCTTTTCTAAATATCAAGGGGCTATTTTTCGTCTTTTTTCCCTTCAACATTTACACAGCTCATAAATTTTTGTTCAACCATACTTTTTGAAAACCTTTTTCTATTGATTTTTAATTGAAAACTCTTTTCTATTGATTTTTAATTTTGGTTAATGCGTTGCCAACCTTTGAAAAATTTGATGAACTCCTGTTTTTACAGATGTCTAGACAAGTTAAAAATTTCTAATTTCCGGGGTGAATTTCTGTTAACTTTCCAATGATTTTACTGGTTTTAGACAGTTTTTAGTTTTTGGCTGTGTTTTGGCCTTTTGTTTGTAGCCCTCATCCTCCAATACAAATCAGATGTTTTTTTTTTCTAAAACTTTGACCAACTTTTGGGAAATGGAAATTGGCTAACACAACATGTTTTTGACTCAAAAATGCTTGTAGAAATAAAACATCCCACTACCCGGCAACGATCCGTGGACACATTTTCGCAGAGTCGCAAAAAATCCTTTCTTGTTTAGTTTTTCGAAAGTTAGGCGTATGTGTAATGACTTTTACTGTAATTGCAAAAATCTTGTGCAGAACATTCGCCATCACTTGCTTCTTTTACAGTCAAAACATTAAGTTTGAAACGAGTAAAGAGAATAAGAACTTAACGTTCCCTTAACTACCTGAAGGTTTCAAAATGCAAAATTAAGTGCTTTTTGCAACTATTTGGGTCCTAGATAACTATTTTTCACAGTTTCATCCAAATCTATTTTCCCATTTTCCCAGAATCGCAGGCCTGTCGACCGTTACATATATTGCGTCTTAAAGATGGTATGGAAATAAACGACTTTTGTCTCCTTATATGTGCAGTTATAAAAATAAAATTATGAATAAAGTTTTTCGCGTGATGTGCAACAAATGAATGGGAAAACAACAAAAACTGTTTTTCGTTTTTTTTTCTATAAACACTTTTTAGTACTTACTGTGTGCATGTAGGGCCACTCAGCCATTCCAACAACTGTACCTTCTACGGCTGCAAGAAATGCAACAAAGCCAGCAATGTAAATAGCTTTCCATTTGGTTACAGTTGACTCTGAACAAGTTAAATAAGCCATTAATTCTCATTGATACCTGTTTTACAACCGACTTCACAGAATATGAGTTCATCTGGAAATTGTTTAAGAGTTACTTCTTCCATCGCTGCAGAGCGAGATGAAATGCCTGTTTTAAAGGGGCGTGATCACGAATCGGAAGTTTACAGTTAGGGATCAAATCGAGTTACGAGTTCCCCAAAAGACCAATGATTCATACTTGGTTTAATGGGATTCAGTCGGTGTTTACGACCTGGAGGGGGGTGTTCAATAACAAATGTTAATGATGTTGTTGTAAAAAGAGTTTGTTTCCTAGGAGTTATGGAAAACAGGGTTAATATATACAAAGCAATGAAAAGTAAATTGAAAAGAAAAAGTTTTGTCTACATTTACTTCCAACTGATGCATAGTACTGTAAACACATTGAATAAACGAAAAAACAAAGCATAGGCTAATCGGAAAATTCAGAATGAACTTAGAAGGTAGCCGAAAAAAGCGGTCTTGCCCAAAGCAGTCAGAAATAAATTGACCCCTTATAACGTTTCCAAACCTGAACCGGCCTGAGTTGCAAAGTTACGTTTTACCGAACAATGACCCAATACCCCGTCCTTACTGGAAAGTCATTTGGGGCCCCGGTTTTGTCTAGATTCACCTCCAACTGATGCAGAGTACTAATGTGCGCCAAATGCCTGCCAAGTGTTTATTAGAATGCGATTATAAAAAGGACCCTGACGAGTCCTTTAAGTGAGAAATTTTCATACTATTGGATAAAGATATGAAGTTCGCTAAACGGTACAATCTTTTAATTCTTTTCGTGCGTAGAAATTCTGTTTCAAGTTGCTCTAGATTTTTAAACTATTCCAGCCCATGTTTCAAACCGAAATGAAAATTGAACTCTTCGCAATTTCATTAGTTGAGGGGAGATCTTTCGCTGTTCCTTTTTTTTTGTTTAAATTTTACATTTTGTCCAACAGGCTTCTAATTCTGGAACCCCTGGTTTCGCAAGCTCGTTAGCTCATAGCTTCGAAGGTTGAAGTGAAACGAGAAAACTTTCTTGCAAAAACATTTCTTTGCTAAGAATAGCGGATTGTGGACAAAACAGGAAAAAAAATGATACCAGAAGAGCAAAATGTTTTTCTGAGTTAAAAAAAGCAGAAATCTGTGAACGACCGTTTCCCGTAGCGATGCTGGACAAAACAATTACAATTGGAATAGCGCAATTTGCATAGCGTTCATTTTCGTTTCAAAAATCCGGATGGAAACATCGAGGGCATATTCAAAACAGAGAAAATACATGCAATATCAAATTTTGAATCAAACCAGGAATTGGCACTTCATCGTTGAGACACAATCCCGTAAGATCAAACAGAATTTATAGACCGGTTGCCAAACCTAGATTATGATTTGTAGTTAGTTTAAGTGGCATCGTTAAATACCATGACCCATCACCGCCGAATTGTAATTAACGCAGCAAAAGTTCAGGGCCAACGTTTCCTGAAATCATAACTGTGTCTGGTTGTCATCAGTAAAGCCGGTTTGGCGCAACGCGTGGGAAACAATTGCAATCGTTGATCCTGATCTTTTGCCAACGACGGGCGTAACAATTGAATGGAACACATCAAAACGGAAATTTTTAACATTAAGGTTTGGAAACGGCATTAAAATTCTCTAACCTCTTCATTCTTTCTAATGAATTTGTTGGTTGTTAATTAAATGTAAAAAATAGACGTTTGTTTAAAAATAAACAGGGGTGGGCAAACATCGGGCTCAGCCCGGCCCGGCCCGGCCCGGCCCGATCTTGCTAGGATCGAGCAAATGTGGTGTAGTGAAACGTCTTTGTAGAGGCTATATTAAGTTATGGTGTTGTTTTTTTAACCTTTTTGTTATATAATTAATCTAATTTATATTTATAGGCAATTTTAAAGCTTAATGACTAAAAATTTCACTTTGGCCTGTCAATCGATTTTGAAAACGGGCCCACGGGCCGAAATCGGGCCCGTTCGGGCCGGGCCGGGCCGAGAGGTTTTAAGGACGGGCCCGGCCCGGCCCGGCCCGGCCCGGCCCGGCCCGCGACCACCCCTGAAAATAAGTACGATGTGACTTTGTATTTGCAATCTAGGGTTTTTCCCGATGAATAAGGCTTCTTGAGAATGAATAAATTGAAGAAAAGATGCGGAGTAGAAAGGCGAGGCTCATTTCTTTCTTGCCGGGCCGGGCCGACTTGAAAAAATTCCTCTACTCGGACCAATTGTCAAACTCTCACCCACGCGACCAAGGTTCGATCCCGGTCGGGTCACTTAATTTTTGCTAACTGAGAATTGGTTCAAATATGTAGAAAAATTATGAAAGGGGTTTTAAGGTAAAAAAAAAACTTTGTAAGCTAAAATAACGATTTAGAGAAAATTTTATTTTACAAGTTTGCAAACCCGGTCGAAACGGCCTGGGCTAACACTTTTCTCGGCACAGCCCGTTTTGGCCCCATCCGGCCCGCTTCGGCTCGCGTGCCGGACCTTCTCCTGAAAAAGAACCGGGCTCATTCTGTGGTAAAACAGGACAAAAACATTGTATGATGTGACAATAAAAACGGTACGAGGTGAAACTCGTAATCAACAAAGAGATAGGCATCAAACAAAAGACCAGACAGTTTTTTTAGCCATTTTTAATTTTCACAATATGCAACTCAAATACCCAGCTTTATCAAGAATGTTGCAGTAAAAATTTCTAAAATGACCTTAGGTTACAAACTAATTTCTTTTCGGGCTCGAACTAATTCGGAGATCCGCAGTTCCAAAACACAATTCGCAGTGTGTTTTGTCGTAAGACTTGCCGCGTCCCGCAGATAACGTTGGTTTTTTTTTTAAAGCCAATTTCCGGTTTTTCTATTTTCTCGCAACAATTAGCGGATCGGTGTAGTCGTATATCGTCACTGCACCTTTGGTTTTTGTAAAACCAATTTCCGGTTTTTCTAATGTCTCCAAAACGTGCTCTAAATCGTCTTGTTTTTGTATTATGCGCTGAAAAGTATTCGCAGAGAAAAATAGAATGTATGTTTTATATGTGCCGTATGCTGAAACTAATAAAGTGGGCTCATTTCTATGCTGAAAAAGCCGTTAATCGTTCATCCTATGTTTTCATTCACTTTTCACCCATCTCTATGTCTATCTCTCAAACTTTTGCTCTTAGCATCTTATGTCGGAAGACAAATACGATGATCTTTAAACTTTCAATTTTTGCAAAAATGTACTTTTTTCCAGAGGAAAACACACATTGTTAGGGTAGGAGAGTTATTTAGCGCTACGAAAGCCAGTTGTTCCATACGACTACATTTACGAGATGACATATCGTTTCACATTTTCATGTTCACTTTCAGAACAGATCCAACCTAATATCGTTTTTTTTATTACTTACATGGAGGCTTTCACCGCACATGGAGGATTTCCACCAGATTATAAATGTGATATGTCTGTTTTCTTGTAACCTCTTGTAGTTTGCTCTTTTCAGAGCTGTTAATTGGACCTACAACCGTTGGTTACAAGAAGGAGAGCCTCACCTATTCCTGGGTCTCGGATCGTTAATCTATGGTGCAGTTTGCATTGTAGCAATAGATAACTATACAAGAAAAAGATTTGTTTAAGATTTTCTATATCCCATGTTGCATAGTATTTTTACATGCAGAATTAAGGAATATCTTTGCATACAAACTGCTTTTCATTATAACACTGAGCCAAATTTTCAACCTCTTTGTGAATTCGTGTATGGCAGGGGTCTTTTTCATTCTTGGTATTGTGTACTGCAATTTTCCTTTGCTGAATTATCATTTTGGCAGTTTAGTAAACTGTAAGTGTGCAGTTAAAACCTGCGTTTTTATGTTTTTTTAACCAGTAACTTACTGTTGCCTGTCAATTACCTGTTTTGTCCTTTCCCTCTCGCGTTTGATCGACGTTTGGAGTTCCTTATTGCACGACAAGCTCTTTAGAGGTACTTCCATAATTTGCATCATTAATTTTGTTATCAGGAAAACGATCGATCGGTTCCTATATTTTAATTGTCATCTACTCTATTTTGTGCTACATGTACGCGAAACCCGTTGTTTTCAATTCGAAAGAACTTGCTTGGCTGATGGATCCGCTTGTCTGGCCAAATGGAGCTCCTCCAGGGGTTGCTAAGTTTTCTCTTTCGTTTGCATAACACACACACACATACACACACAGTTAGCGTTTCTTTTAAAACAAATGATTTCAGGCATATTACGATTTAGTAGCCATTATAAACAACGAAGGTACTTGTTTTGGAACCCTATTACTTACTGTTGGTTATGTATGTTCCTGGGTTTACAAATGAGTAAAACACGGTTTTAAATTCACTTCGATTGAGAAGCAGGTACACGATGCAAAGAAAATGAAACGAATTTGCATAGATTTTCATCCTGTGTACAGTTTCTAGCTGCTGTAATCTAGTGATCGCTACGCTCTACATCTCTTTTCAGATCGTAAGTGGAAAGTGGTATAATTATTTTTCGCTTGTGGCGTGGCAGTTGGGTACATCTAAGAAGAGTTCAAAGAAATGTTAAATATTATTCAGCTGGAGAGCTTGTGTTATTCTGGGTGGTTAATCGAACTACAAGAGAAAAAATATTTGAGCTACTGGGTTTGGGGAAGAAGAACAAACAACCGACTGTTAAAGTTATCTCGAAAACGATCATGGCTTAAATGCTTCATAAAAAAAGAACAATAGATTATTTATTTGATTTTACGTGTGAACATACACAAGTGTGTGTGTGTGTGTGTGTGTGTGTGTGTGTGTGTGTGTGTGTGCGTGCGTGTGTCTGTGTCTGTGAAAACAGATTCGCGAAATTGTGAGTCCGACGCGTGCCCAAACAACCCTTTTTCAACGAATGTTTTCTCTTTCGGGTGCCTTTTTTGCAGATTTCTCGACCTGCTAGGTGTAACGATACCTCTGCCAAGTCCGCTCCTGATAAGACAGACCCTTCTTTTGCCGTAATTTCTATATTATCTCTCACAGGACTGGAGAAGACGGACTATCAACTTTGCAACCGCCTTGGAAAGCCTAGGAGCGATGGAAGGCATCAGCCACTAAAGATAAAGTTGTCTGAAGGAATTCTGACTCCTTTGCTTTCTGAGTTGGCACGGAAACTTTGTAAAGTACCTGACCTATCAACTTTCTGTGTCCGGAAACTGGAAACACCTGCTGAAAAAAACGCTGAATTTCTCTCCCGAGAGAAACAACGTCGCCAAAGCCTCCCGGCTTTTAGACGACTTCCTATGCATAAAACCAACCTCGTCGGCATCGAATCTCGTTCGACGGACAAGTAGTGAGTGCACCTGGCCCCCTTACATTAGGCCCCCCTTTGGATAGATGAACAGGCGCAGCTCTTAAATGGAATATCTGGGATAGAAGATCAGGATGTATAATTTCACAAATACGGAAAAAAAAGGTCTTCAACTCATAAGTGATGAAAGCGCATCTTTCGGTTCTACCTGCTTTTTTCTGAAAGCGCATCTTTCGGTTCTACCTGAATCTCAGCATTGAAATTTTCTTATGGACTGCACATCCTGACTTACACCCACTCGCCACCTTTACTTACCTCTCCTTTTTCTTTCTCTGGCATAAAGCCACAAATATTATCCAGCGTTTTTATATTGAAATTGCATTTCACTCACTCCCCTTATTATGGCTCCTCATAATTGGGGGGGGGGGGGGAGAGGGGGGCAGATGGGGTAGTTACGGTCCCATCTTCTGCGGAGATCGTTCCACCTCGAAAATCGTATGGTGCTGTTAAACTGTCTATGTCGGAATAAATTATATAATAGTTTTGTGATTATAGCTGTCACCCAACGAGCATTCTGCCTTAATACAGCAGCCGTGCGATACGCAGGCGTAAATAGCGTGCAAGAAGCGCAGACGCAGAGAAAAAGCGGCTTTTAACAGCCCATGCTCGTTTGGCGACGGCTATACATGCCTTCTAGTTTGCTTGTATCTGACAACGGAATAGTTTCTGTCTTAAGGATTCTTTCTCGAACAATGTTGAAAAGAACTCAAGTGAAATGAGCCCTACCAAACTGAGGTAACAAAAGTTCAAACAGTACTTCAACCCTTTTTTGATTTCCAAAATCTTCCTTCTCCCCCTGGCTATAGGATTTTGAAAGTCCAATGATTTTTTATATCTGCAAGCTAGATAGAATACCAAAATAACCAGTTTTATCCAGAATGCTGTAGTAGAAATATCCAGAATGCTGTAGTAGAAATATCCAGAATGCCCTTAGGTTGCAAAATAGTTTCTTTTAGTGAAACGATTTCTGAGATCAGCTATTCGTAAGACGTTTAACATAGCGCACATTTTGTTTTTATCGTAAGGCGATATTTAATTTTTTCTAGTTAACTGCGCGTGTTCCGCAGATAACGTTCGCTTTTTGGAATAATCACCATTTCAATCCTTCTGTTCACGTTATGTGCTCCATTTCTACTTTTTATTTAGCTGATCTCTGTAGTTGTCTATCGTCACTCTACTTTTGGTTACTGTAAAACCAATTTCCTTTTTTTCTCATATGTCTGCCAACTTTGCCCTAAGTCGTCTTGTTTTCGTATTGTGAGTTGAATGGCAAAAACGTATTCGCAGAGAAAAATATAGTTTAATACATGCACAAAAGGGCGTTATTCTGTAAATCCATGTTTTCATTATACTCTCACACTTCACTTTTTATATCTTCACGATTTTTCTCTTAAAATCTCATGTCTAAAGACAAAAACAATGATCTTCAAACTTTGGCTTTCTACAAAAATGTACTTAGTTTTTCACACTCTGCCTTCTCTCCTCTCGATTATGGATTTTGAAAGCCTAATGAATGTTTATTGCTACAAGCTACACAGAAAGCACAAATAACCAGCTTTCTCAAGAATACTGCAGCAAAACTGTCAAGAATGACTTTAGGTTACGAAATATTACCTTTTACGGGTTGAACCGATTTGTAGATCCGCTGTTCTAAAGACGTTAAACACAACGCGCAGTCGGTTTTGTCGTAAGACGATGGGCGCCCCACAGATAACGTTGACTTTAAAAAAACCATTTTCGGTTTTCTTTAATATCTCCCATCAATTAGCTGATATGTGTAGTTGTCTATCGTCACGGCACTTTTGGTTATTATAAAACCAATTTCCGTTTTTTTTTATAATACATCTGCCAACCTTGCCCTAAATCGCCTTTTTTGTATTGTGGAGGTTAATCTCAAAAACGTATTCGCGGAGAAAAAAAGAATGTAAGTTTTGTATCCGCCTAATGCTAAATACTAAGAAATTGTGCTGGTTTCGTATTCCATGCTTCAAACGAGCTATTTCCCCACAAGTGGCTCTTTTAAAAACGGGGAACGCTCAAATTCCATGAGCTGAAAAAAACCGTATTATACCTGTCTGCCAGCTTAGTTTCTCTCCGTGTCCGTTTATTATGTTTTTTAAAAATTATATTCTTTCCTATAATTTTTTCTATCTCTCAAAATTTTGCTATTGGGTGACAGAAACTATGATCTTCAAACTTTTGCCTGTTGCAAAATTGTACTTGTTTTTCATGTCTAACAGAGGAAAAAACACATTGTTAGTTTGCGGAAGTTTTTTAGCGCTACGTTTTTGTCTGTTTTTCCAGACGACTACATTTACGAGATCACAAATCTTATCACATAAATTAGTCTACAACTAGAAAAACGGGTGGTTCCCGATAAAAATCTTGCTTGACTTCTCACCTCTTGACAATTCTTGCTCAAGGGATTTTCATCAAAACTAGAAACACCGAGAGAATCCATTTGCCGAAGTTTTGAAAAGTTTTCAGAAAACATCAAACGTAGTATCGTTTACACTGCTTACATGGAGGCTTTCATTGCAAATGGAGGATTCCCCCCAAATCACAGATGTGATATGTCTGTTTTCTTATAACCTCTTGTAGTTTGCGCGTTTCAGAGCTGTTAATTGGACCAACAACCGTTGGTTAAGAGAAGGAGAGCACCTCTTCCTGGGTCTCGTCTCCTTAATCTATGGTTCAGTTTGCATTGTAGCTTTAGGGAACTATCCCACACAGACACTTTTTTTTAGATTCTCTATATTCCTTGCTGTAGAGTACTTTTACAATCAGACTTAAGGAGTATCTTCGCATACAAACTGCTTTTCATTATATCATTGAGCCAAATGTTCAACCTCTTTGTGAATTCGTGTATGGCAGGGGTCTTTTTCATTCTTGGTATTGTGTACTGCAATTTTCCTTTGCTGAATTATCATTTTGGCAGTTTAGTAAACTGTAAGTGTGCAGTTAAAAAAACGTTTTTATACTTCTAAATCAGTGACGTACTGTTGTCTGTGCATTACTTGTTTTGTCATTTCCCTCTCGCGTTTAATCGACGTTTGGAGTCCTAAATCGCACGACAAGCTCTTTGGAGGTACTTCGGTTATTTGTGACTTCAATTTTCTTATAAGGAAAACGATCGATCTGTTCCTATATTTTTATTGCCATCTACTCTATTTTGTGCTACATGTACTCAAAACCAGTTGTCTTCAATTCGAAAGAACTTGCTTGGGTAATGGATCCGCTTGTGTGGCCAGATGGAGCACCTCCCGAGGTTTCCTAATTCTCTGTTTCTTTTGCATCGTGCACATTTACAGCACAGACACACAGGCACACATACACACATACACACAGACACATAGACACACAGACACACAGACATACATACACATTGACACGTGAGCTTTTTGAAATACAACAGCTTTCAGGCATATTACGATTTAGTAACCATAATAAACAACGAAGGTACTTGTTTTGGAACCCTATTACTTACTGTTGGTTATGTATGTTCCTGGGTTTACAAATCAGTACAACACGGTCATAAATTCTCTTTGATTGAGAAGCAGGTACACGTTGTAGAGAAAATGAAACGAATTTGCATAGATTTTCATCCTGTGTACAGTTTCCAGCTGTTGTAATCTAGTGATCGCTACGCTCTACGTCTCGTTTCAGTTCGTAAGTGGAAGGTGGTACAATTACATTGCACTTGTGGCGTGGCAATTGGGTACAGGTAAAAAAAGTTCAAGACAATGCTTAATGTTCTTTAGCTGGAGAGCTCGTGTTATTCTGGGCCGTTAATCGAACTACCCGGAAAAAGATATACGAGTTACTGGGTTTTGGGAAGAAGAATACCCAGCCAACTGTCCAAGTTATCTCCAAAACAACGACTGCTTAAGTGCGTCGTGGAACACATCAAAAGCTTTTTTGTTTGATTCATTTCATAGTTATTGTACTGTAAACATATAAATTTTAGTCGTGGCTAGGTTCTTTGTTAGTTTGTGTAAACTTTGTTAGCCACAGTTAGAGAACCAAAAAACCCCAAACAGGCAGGAGTCGAACCCCGACCTCCAAGTTGAGAGTTCCACATGTACACCAATACAGCAGCACAAATCCATGAATCCATAATGTGATTTCGCATTATATATTTGTTCGATCAAAGCAAAACAACAAATAGAGAAAACATTCAAAGCTTTTCTGAGTCCGAAACGTGCACTAAATCACCAGTTTCTTTCAATTGCAGTTTTTTCGGGTGTCGTTTCAACATGTTTCAATGTATTCGGCAGATACTCAGTCAATTGTTTCAACACCTCTGCCACGCTTTTGGTGATTGTATGACACGTTGGCTTGGTCTGCGAAAAACCAAACTTCGAGCTTCGTTCAATTTTTCTTTAAGGAAAGTAAAGCTCTGCTACTGTTTGGTAAATTGAGAGTGTTTACGGGCACATAGATTAGCGTATTACACAACGGACTGTGGGGCTATCCTTTCTGCCAAGAACGGCATTGCGCAAGCGAGATCGACTGGGCAACAGACGGCAGGTCGTGATGCGCAATCACAACAAGTAGGGTCACCAACGTTTTCAAACAATGCAAAACTCATTGTATTGAACGTTTTGTGACAATCTTCACTACAACGAACGTTTCTGAGGATCTTCAAATAATGTTTTTCTCGGACAATTATGCAAACAACTCACTAAGTGAATTGAACCCAAATATTGTCACATGATCAACGATCAAACCTTTATGTAAAATGTTTGAAAGTTTAGAATCAAAGGTTTCCCCTTAAAACATCGTTCACCAAGCAACACAATGGTTCTAGACAATTTAGCACTTTATAAGGCGATCAATAAGCGTGTTGGTAAAAAAGCCATAATTAGGTCATGACCAGGAGTTATTATTATCGATCTGACCCACACAGCCAATGTGTTCAATGCGTTGTTTGACTTATATATACAATAGTAAACCATTTAGATAATTTCCGCAAAGTAAAAAAAAAGAAAAACCTGGGATGAAATAAATTTGCATGAATCAGTAACCCTAGAGGATGGGCTTCAAAAATTTCTAAGTTTGTATTCAGAAGCGGTTTCAAAATGTACAGCTTCTGTTAGCTTTTATAATGTTACTATTTGGGCGAATACCCTCTCTGTTTCTCTGTTTTTCGAAGCCTAATCCGCATCATTCGATAACCAAAAAGCTAAGTTGTGTTCAGTCTCCGCGTTTATTGTATTCAAATTCTTCGCTTTTCGTATTGTTTCGCGTACCCACAATCGCTTTTCTTCCTTTAAACAAAGCATTGAGCATTGTGGGTCAGATCGATAATAATAGATCCTTGCCATGACCTGGTTGCGGCTTTTTTTAACCAACACAACTACCCATCGCGTTATGTTTTAATAAACGTTCTCTCCTTTATTTATGTGAACAACCACAGATTTTTATTTCACTTTTGTTATAAAATTAATATTCAACCATTTAGGGCCAAAAGCTTCAATACTTCCGTCGCTTACGTTTATTTTTCCTCCCCATTTTTCATTGGTGAGTTAGAAACACACAAAACTTTGGAAATTTGCTTTAAGCGTCCGGAAATTGGCTTTCGTTGTCCTCTTCGAAGATTTTAAGATGGTCGACCCCATTATCAGGAGCAAATTCAATGAGGTCTTCTTCTACTACCGCAACCAAACTGGATTCTTCAGTGACGATCATGTTGATGCGTGGGCGACTAGAGGGTGAGTTAGTTCTTTAAACGTTTAAAACAAGGCCCTGCGTTCTTGAAACAACTTAAAGAAAGTTTACAATTTTTTTTAGTATCATCGTGAGCACAGCTTACAAGAGAGTAGAACACCAACGCGTTCCTACAGGAGTCCCGAAGGAACCGGGATGTTACGTCTTCTGCGTGGACCAGTCACACTGGTTAAAACCTGCGTTTTTATGTTTTTTTAACCAGTAACTTACTGTTGCCTGTCAATTACCTGTTTTGTCCTTTCCCTCTCGCGTTTGATCGACGTTTGGAGTTCCTTATTGCACGACAAGCTCTTTAGAGGTACTTCCATAATTTGCATCATTAATTTTGTTATCAGGAAAACGATCGATCGGTTCCTATATTTTAATTGTCATCTACTCTATTTTGTGCTACATGTACGCGAAACCCGTTGTTTTCAATTCGAAAGAACTTGCTTGGCTGATGGATCCGCTTGTCTGGCCAAATGGAGCTCCTCCAGGGGTTGCTAAGTTTTCTCTTTCGTTTGCATAACACACACACACATACACACACAGTTAGCGTTTCTTTTAAAACAAATGATTTCAGGCATATTACGATTTAGTAGCCATTATAAACAACGAAGGTACTTGTTTTGGAACCCTATTACTTACTGTTGGTTATGTATGTTCCTGGGTTTACAAATGAGTAAAACACGGTTTTAAATTCACTTCGATTGAGAAGCAGGTACACGATGCAAAGAAAATGAAACGAATTTGCATAGATTTTCATCCTGTGTACAGTTTCTAGCTGCTGTAATCTAGTGATCGCTACGCTCTACATCTCTTTTCAGATCGTAAGTGGAAAGTGGTATAATTATTTTTCGCTTGTGGCGTGGCAGTTGGGTACATGTAAGAAGAGTTCAAAGAAATGTTAAATATTATTCAGCTGGAGAGCTTGTGTTATTCTGGGTGGTTAATCGAACTACAAGAGAAAAAATATTTGAGCTACTGGGTTTGGGGAAGAAGAACAAACAACCGACTGTTAAAGTTATCTCGAAAACGATCATGGCTTAAATGCTTCATAAAAAAAGAACAATAGATTATTTATTTGATTTTACGTGTGAACATACACAAGTGTGTGTGTGTGTGTGTGTGTGTGTGTGTGTGTGTGTGTGTGTGTGTGTGTGTGTGTGTGTGTGTGTGTGTGTGTGTGTGTGTGTGTGTGCGTGCGTGTGTCTGTGTCTGTGAAAACAGATTCGCGAAATTGTGAGTCCGACGCGTGCCCAAACAACCCTTTTTCAACGAATGTTTTCTCTTTCGGGTGCCTTTTTTGCAGATTTCTCGACCTGCTAGGTGTAACGATACCTCTGCCAAGTCCGCTCCTGATAAGACAGACCCTTCTTTTGCCGTAATTTCTATATTATCTCTCACAGGACTGGAGAAGACGGACTATCAACTTTGCAACCGCCTTGGAAAGCCTAGGAGCGATGGAAGGCATCAGCCACTAAAGATAAAGTTGTCTGAAGGAATTCTGACTCCTTTGCTTTCTGAGTTGGCACGGAAACTTTGTAAAGTACCTGACCTATCAACTTTCTGTGTCCGGAAACTGGAAACACCTGCTGAAAAAAACGCTGAATTTCTCTCCCGAGAGAAACAACGTCGCCAAAGCCTCCCGGCTTTTAGACGACTTCCTATGCATAAAACCAACCTCGTCGGCATCGAATCTCGTTCGACGGACAAGTAGTGAGTGCACCTGGCCCCCTTACATTAGGCCCCCCTTTGGATAGATGAACAGGCGCAGCTCTTAAATGGAATATCTGGGATAGAAGATCAGGATGTATAATTTCACAAATACGGAAAAAAAAGGTCTTCAACTCATAAGTGATGAAAGCGCATCTTTCGGTTCTACCTGCTTTTTTCTGAAAGCGCATCTTTCGGTTCTACCTGAATCTCAGCATTGAAATTTTCTTATGGACTGCACATCCTGACTTACACCCACTCGCCACCTTTACTTACCTCTCCTTTTTCTTTCTCTGGCATAAAGCCACAAATATTATCCAGCGTTTTTATATTGAAATTGCATTTCACTCACTCCCCTTATTATGGCTCCTCATAATTGGGGGGGGGGGGGGGGGGAGAGGGGGGCAGATGGGGTAGTTACGGTCCCATCTTCTGCGGAGATCGTTCCACCTCGAAAATCGTATGGTGCTGTTAAACTGTCTATGTCGGAATAAATTATATAATAGTTTTGTGATTATAGCTGTCACCCAACGAGCATTCTGCCTTAATACAGCAGCCGTGCGATACGCAGGCGTAAATAGCGTGCAAGAAGCGCAGACGCAGAGAAAAAGCGGCTTTTAACAGCCCATGCTCGTTTGGCGACGGCTATACATGCCTTCTAGTTTGCTTGTATCTGACAACGGAATAGTTTCTGTCTTAAGGATTCTTTCTCGAACAATGTTGAAAAGAACTCAAGTGAAATGAGCCCTACCAAACTGAGGTAACAAAAGTTCAAACAGTACTTCAACCCTTTTTTGATTTCCAAAATCTTCCTTCTCCCCCTGGCTATAGGATTTTGAAAGTCCAATGATTTTTTATATCTGCAAGCTAGATAGAATACCAAAATAACCAGTTTTATCCAGAATGCTGTAGTAGAAATATCCAGAATGCTGTAGTAGAAATATCCAGAATGCCCTTAGGTTGCAAAATAGTTTCTTTTAGTGAAACGATTTCTGAGATCAGCTATTCGTAAGACGTTTAACATAGCGCACATTTTGTTTTTATCGTAAGGCGATATTTAATTTTTTCTAGTTAACTGCGCGTGTTCCGCAGATAACGTTCGCTTTTTGGAATAATCACCATTTCAATCCTTCTGTTCACGTTATGTGCTCCATTTCTACTTTTTATTTAGCTGATCTCTGTAGTTGTCTATCGTCACTCTACTTTTGGTTACTGTAAAACCAATTTCCTTTTTTTCTCATATGTCTGCCAACTTTGCCCTAAGTCGTCTTGTTTTCGTATTGTGAGTTGAATGGCAAAAACGTATTCGCAGAGAAAAATATAGTTTAATACATGCACAAAAGGGCGTTATTCTGTAAATCCATGTTTTCATTATACTCTCACACTTCACTTTTTATATCTTCACGATTTTTCTCTTAAAATCTCATGTCTAAAGACAAAAACAATGATCTTCAAACTTTGGCTTTCTACAAAAATGTACTTAGTTTTTCACACTCTGCCTTCTCTCCTCTCGATTATGGATTTTGAAAGCCTAATGAATGTTTATTGCTACAAGCTACACAGAAAGCACAAATAACCAGCTTTCTCAAGAATACTGCAGCAAAACTGTCAAGAATGACTTTAGGTTACGAAATATTACCTTTTACGGGTTGAACCGATTTGTAGATCCGCTGTTCTAAAGACGTTAAACACAACGCGCAGTCGGTTTTGTCGTAAGACGATGGGCGCCCCACAGATAACGTTGACTTTAAAAAAACCATTTTCGGTTTTCTTTAATATCTCCCATCAATTAGCTGATATGTGTAGTTGTCTATCGTCACGGCACTTTTGGTTATTATAAAACCAATTTCCGTTTTTTTTTATAATACATCTGCCAACCTTGCCCTAAATCGCCTTTTTTGTATTGTGGAGGTTAATCTCAAAAACGTATTCGCGGAGAAAAAAAGAATGTAAGTTTTGTATCCGCCTAATGCTAAATACTAAGAAATTGTGCTGGTTTCGTATTCCATGCTTCAAACGAGCTATTTCCCCACAAGTGGCTCTTTTAAAAACGGGGAACGCTCAAATTCCATGAGCTGAAAAAAACCGTATTATACCTGTCTGCCAGCTTAGTTTCTCTCCGTGTCCGTTTATTATGTTTTTTAAAAATTATATTCTTTCCTATAATTTTTTCTATCTCTCAAAATTTTGCTATTGGGTGACAGAAACTATGATCTTCAAACTTTTGCCTGTTGCAAAATTGTACTTGTTTTTCATGTCTACCAGAGGAAAAAACACATTGTTAGTTTGCGGAAGTTTTTTAGCGCTACGTTTTTGTCTGTTTTTCCAGACGACTACATTTACGAGATCACAAATCTTATCACATAAATTAGTCTACAACTAGAAAAACGGGTGGTTCCCGATAAAAATCTTGCTTGACTTCTCACCTCTTGACAATTCTTGCTCAAGGGATTTTCATCAAAACTAGAAACACCGAGAGAATCCATTTGCCAAAGTTTTGAAAAGTTTTCAGAAAACATCAAACGTAGTATCGTTTACACTGCTTACATGGAGGCTTTCATTGCGAATGGAGGATTCCCCCCAAATCACAGATGTGATATGTCTGTTTTCTTATAACCTCTTGTAGTTTGCGCGTTTCAGAGCTGTTAATTGGACCAACAACCGTTGGTTAAGAGAAGGAGAGCCTCACCTCTTCCTGGGTCTCGTCTCCTTAATCTATGGTTCAGTTTGCATTGTAGCTTTAGGGAACTATCCCACACAGACACTTTTTTTTAGATTCTCTATATTCCTTGCTGTAGAGTACTTTTACAATCAGACTTAAGGAGTATCTTCGCATACAAACTGCTTTTCATTATATCATTGAGCCAAATGTTCAACCTCTTTGTGAATTCGTGTATGGCAGGGGTCTTTTTCATTCTTGGTATTGTGTACTGCAATTTTCCTTTGCTGAATTATCATTTTGGCAGTTTAGTAAACTGTAAGTGTGCAGTTAAAAAAACGTTTTTATACTTCTAAATCAGTGACGTACTGTTGTCTGTGCATTACTTGTTTTGTCATTTCCCTCTCGCGTTTAATCGACGTTTGGAGTCCTAAATCGCACGACAAGCTCTTTGGAGGTACTTCGGTTATTTGTGACTTCAATTTTCTTATAAGGAAAACGATCGATCTGTTCCTATATTTTTATTGCCATCTACTCTATTTTGTGCTACATGTACTCAAAACCAGTTGTCTTCAATTCGAAAGAACTTGCTTGGGTAATGGATCCGCTTGTGTGGCCAGATGGAGCACCTCCCGAGGTTTCCTAATTCTCTGTTTCTTTTGCATCGTGCACATTTACAGCACAGACACACAGGCACACATACACACATACACACAGACACATAGACACACAGACACACAGACATACATACACATTGACACGTGAGCTTTTTGAAATACAACAGCTTTCAGGCATATTACGATTTAGTAACCATAATAAACAACGAAGGTACTTGTTTTGGAACCCTATTACTTACTGTTGGTTATGTATGTTCCTGGGTTTACAAATCAGTACAACACGGTCATAAATTCTCTTTGATTGAGAAGCAGGTACACGTTGTAGAGAAAATGAAACGAATTTGCATAGATTTTCATCCTGTGTACAGTTTCCAGCTGTTGTAATCTAGTGATCGCTACGCTCTACGTCTCGTTTCAGTTCGTAAGTGGAAGGTGGTACAATTACATTGCACTTGTGGCGTGGCAATTGGGTACAGGTAAAAAAAGTTCAAGACAATGCTTAATGTTCTTTAGCTGGAGAGCTCGTGTTATTCTGGGCCGTTAATCGAACTACCCGGAAAAAGATATACGAGTTACTGGGTTTTGGGAAGAAGAATACCCAGCCAACTGTCCAAGTTATCTCCAAAACAACGACTGCTTAAGTGCGTCGTGGAACACATCAAAAGCTTTTTTGTTTGATTCATTTCATAGTTATTGTACTGTAAACATATAAATTTTAGTCGTGGCTAGGTTCTTTGTTAGTTTGTGTAAACTTTGTTAGCCACAGTTAGAGAACCAAAAAACCCCAAACAGGCAGGAGTCGAACCCCGACCTCCAAGTTGAGAGTTCCACATGTACACCAATACAGCAGCACAAATCCATGAATCCATAATGTGATTTCGCATTATATATTTGTTCGATCAAAGCAAAACAACAAATAGAGAAAACATTCAAAGCTTTTCTGAGTCCGAAACGTGCACTAAATCACCAGTTTCTTTCAATTGCAGTTTTTTCGGGTGTCGTTTCAACATGTTTCAATGTATTCGGCAGATACTCAGTCAATTGTTTCAACACCTCTGCCACGCTTTTGGTGATTGTATGACACGTTGGCTTGGTCTGCGAAAAACCAAACTTCGAGCTTCGTTCAATTTTTCTTTAAGGAAAGTAAAGCTCTGCTACTGTTTGGTAAATTGAGAGTGTTTACGGGCACATAGATTAGCGTATTACACAACGGACTGTGGGGCTATCCTTTCTGCCAAGAACGGCATTGCGCAAGCGAGATCGACTGGGCAACAGACGGCAGGTCGTGATGCGCAATCACAACAAGTAGGGTCACCAACGTTTTCAAACAATGCAAAACTCATTGTATTGAACGTTTTGTGACAATCTTCACTACAACGAACGTTTCTGAGGATCTTCAAATAATGTTTTTCTCGGACAATTATGCAAACAACTCACTAAGTGAATTGAACCCAAATATTGTCACATGATCAACGATCAAACCTTTATGTAAAATGTTTGAAAGTTTAGAATCAAAGGTTTCCCCTTAAAACATCGTTCACCAAGCAACACAATGGTTCTAGACAATTTAGCACTTTATAAGGCGATCAATAAGCGTGTTGGTAAAAAAGCCATAATTAGGTCATGACCAGGAGTTATTATTATCGATCTGACCCACACAGCCAATGTGTTCAATGCGTTGTTTGACTTATATATACAATAGTAAACCATTTAGATAATTTCCGCAAAGTAAAAAAAAAGAAAAACCTGGGATGAAATAAATTTGCATGAATCAGTAACCCTAGAGGATGGGCTTCAAAAATTTCTAAGTTTGTATTCAGAAGCGGTTTCAAAATGTACAGCTTCTGTTAGCTTTTATAATGTTACTATTTGGGCGAATACCCTCTCTGTTTCTCTGTTTTTCGAAGCCTAATCCGCATCATTCGATAACCAAAAAGCTAAGTTGTGTTCAGTCTCCGCGTTTATTGTATTCAAATTCTTCGCTTTTCGTATTGTTTCGCGTACCCACAATCGCTTTTCTTCCTTTAAACAAAGCATTGAGCATTGTGGGTCAGATCGATAATAATAGATCCTTGCCATGACCTGGTTGCGGCTTTTTTTAACCAACACAACTACCCATCGCGTTATGTTTTAATAAACGTTCTCTCCTTTATTTATGTGAACAACCACAGATTTTTATTTCACTTTTGTTATAAAATTAATATTCAACCATTTAGGGCCAAAAGCTTCAATACTTCCGTCGCTTACGTTTATTTTTCCTCCCCATTTTTCATTGGTGAGTTAGAAACACACAAAACTTTGGAAATTTGCTTTAAGCGTCCGGAAATTGGCTTTCGTTGTCCTCTTCGAAGATTTTAAGATGGTCGACCCCATTATCAGGAGCAAATTCAATGAGGTCTTCTTCTACTACCGCAACCAAACTGGATTCTTCAGTGACGATCATGTTGATGCGTGGGCGACTAGAGGGTGAGTTAGTTCTTTAAACGTTTAAAACAAGGCCCTGCGTTCTTGAAACAACTTAAAGAAAGTTTACAATTTTTTTTAGTATCATCGTGAGCACAGCTTACAAGAGAGTAGAACACCAACGCGTTCCTACAGGAGTCCCGAAGGAACCGGGATGTTACGTCTTCTGCGTGGACCAGTCACACTGGTTAAAACCTGCGTTTTTATGTTTTTTTAACCAGTAACTTACTGTTGCCTGTCAATTACCTGTTTTGTCCTTTCCCTCTCGCGTTTGATCGACGTTTGGAGTTCCTTATTGCACGACAAGCTCTTTAGAGGTACTTCCATAATTTGCATCATTAATTTTGTTATCAGGAAAACGATCGATCGGTTCCTATATTTTAATTGTCATCTACTCTATTTTGTGCTACATGTACGCGAAACCCGTTGTTTTCAATTCGAAAGAACTTGCTTGGCTGATGGATCCGCTTGTCTGGCCAAATGGAGCTCCTCCAGGGGTTGCTAAGTTTTCTCTTTCGTTTGCATAACACACACACACATACACACACAGTTAGCGTTTCTTTTAAAACAAATGATTTCAGGCATATTACGATTTAGTAGCCATTATAAACAACGAAGGTACTTGTTTTGGAACCCTATTACTTACTGTTGGTTATGTATGTTCCTGGGTTTACAAATGAGTAAAACACGGTTTTAAATTCACTTCGATTGAGAAGCAGGTACACGATGCAAAGAAAATGAAACGAATTTGCATAGATTTTCATCCTGTGTACAGTTTCTAGCTGCTGTAATCTAGTGATCGCTACGCTCTACATCTCTTTTCAGATCGTAAGTGGAAAGTGGTATAATTATTTTTCGCTTGTGGCGTGGCAGTTGGGTACATGTAAGAAGAGTTCAAAGAAATGTTAAATATTATTCAGCTGGAGAGCTTGTGTTATTCTGGGTGGTTAATCGAACTACAAGAGAAAAAATATTTGAGCTACTGGGTTTGGGGAAGAAGAACAAACAACCGACTGTTAAAGTTATCTCGAAAACGATCATGGCTTAAATGCTTCATAAAAAAAGAACAATAGATTATTTATTTGATTTTACGTGTGAACATACACAAGTGTGTGTGTGTGTGTGTGTGTGTGTGTGTGTGTGTGTGTGTGTGTGTGTGTGTGTGTGTGTGTGTGTGTGTGTGTGTGTGTGTGTGTGTGTGTGCGTGCGTGTGTCTGTGTCTGTGAAAACAGATTCGCGAAATTGTGAGTCCGACGCGTGCCCAAACAACCCTTTTTCAACGAATGTTTTCTCTTTCGGGTGCCTTTTTTGCAGATTTCTCGACCTGCTAGGTGTAACGATACCTCTGCCAAGTCCGCTCCTGATAAGACAGACCCTTCTTTTGCCGTAATTTCTATATTATCTCTCACAGGACTGGAGAAGACGGACTATCAACTTTGCAACCGCCTTGGAAAGCCTAGGAGCGATGGAAGGCATCAGCCACTAAAGATAAAGTTGTCTGAAGGAATTCTGACTCCTTTGCTTTCTGAGTTGGCACGGAAACTTTGTAAAGTACCTGACCTATCAACTTTCTGTGTCCGGAAACTGGAAACACCTGCTGAAAAAAACGCTGAATTTCTCTCCCGAGAGAAACAACGTCGCCAAAGCCTCCCGGCTTTTAGACGACTTCCTATGCATAAAACCAACCTCGTCGGCATCGAATCTCGTTCGACGGACAAGTAGTGAGTGCACCTGGCCCCCTTACATTAGGCCCCCCTTTGGATAGATGAACAGGCGCAGCTCTTAAATGGAATATCTGGGATAGAAGATCAGGATGTATAATTTCACAAATACGGAAAAAAAAGGTCTTCAACTCATAAGTGATGAAAGCGCATCTTTCGGTTCTACCTGCTTTTTTCTGAAAGCGCATCTTTCGGTTCTACCTGAATCTCAGCATTGAAATTTTCTTATGGACTGCACATCCTGACTTACACCCACTCGCCACCTTTACTTACCTCTCCTTTTTCTTTCTCTGGCATAAAGCCACAAATATTATCCAGCGTTTTTAAATTGAAATTGCATTTCACTCACTCCCCTTATTATGGCTCCTCATAATTGGGGGGGGGGGAGAGGGGGGCAGATGGGGTAGTTACGGTCCCATCTTCTGCGGAGATCGTTCCACCTCGAAAATCGTATGGTGCTGTTAAACTGTCTATGTCGGAATAAATTATATAATAGTTTTGTGATTATAGCTGTCACCCAACGAGCATTCTGCCTTAATACAGCAGCCGTGCGATACGCAGGCGTAAATAGCGTGCAAGAAGCGCAGACGCAGAGAAAAAGCGGCTTTTAACAGCCCATGCTCGTTTGGCGACGGCTATACATGCCTTCTAGTTTGCTTGTATCTGACAACGGAATAGTTTCTGTCTTAAGGATTCTTTCTCGAACAATGTTGAAAAGAACTCAAGTGAAATGAGCCCTACCAAACTGAGGTAACAAAAGTTCAAACAGTACTTCAACCCTTTTTTGATTTCCAAAATCTTCCTTCTCCCCCTGGCTATAGGATTTTGAAAGTCCAATGATTTTTTATATCTGCAAGCTAGATAGAATACCAAAATAACCAGTTTTATCCAGAATGCTGTAGTAGAAATATCCAGAATGCTGTAGTAGAAATATCCAGAATGCCCTTAGGTTGCAAAATAGTTTCTTTTAGTGAAACGATTTCTGAGATCAGCTATTCGTAAGACGTTTAACATAGCGCACATTTTGTTTTTATCGTAAGGCGATATTTAATTTTTTCTAGTTAACTGCGCGTGTTCCGCAGATAACGTTCGCTTTTTGGAATAATCACCATTTCAATCCTTCTGTTCACGTTATGTGCTCCATTTCTACTTTTTATTTAGCTGATCTCTGTAGTTGTCTATCGTCACTCTACTTTTGGTTACTGTAAAACCAATTTCCTTTTTTTCTCATATGTCTGCCAACTTTGCCCTAAGTCGTCTTGTTTTCGTATTGTGAGTTGAATGGCAAAAACGTATTCGCAGAGAAAAATATAGTTTAATACATGCACAAAAGGGCGTTATTCTGTAAATCCATGTTTTCATTATACTCTCACACTTCACTTTTTATATCTTCACGATTTTTCTCTTAAAATCTCATGTCTAAAGACAAAAACAATGATCTTCAAACTTTGGCTTTCTACAAAAATGTACTTAGTTTTTCACACTCTGCCTTCTCTCCTCTCGATTATGGATTTTGAAAGCCTAATGAATGTTTATTGCTACAAGCTACACAGAAAGCACAAATAACCAGCTTTCTCAAGAATACTGCAGCAAAACTGTCAAGAATGACTTTAGGTTACGAAATATTACCTTTTACGGGTTGAACCGATTTGTAGATCCGCTGTTCTAAAGACGTTAAACACAACGCGCAGTCGGTTTTGTCGTAAGACGATGGGCGCCCCACAGATAACGTTGACTTTAAAAAAACCATTTTCGGTTTTCTTTAATATCTCCCATCAATTAGCTGATATGTGTAGTTGTCTATCGTCACGGCACTTTTGGTTATTATAAAACCAATTTCCGTTTTTTTTTATAATACATCTGCCAACCTTGCCCTAAATCGCCTTTTTTGTATTGTGGAGGTTAATCTCAAAAACGTATTCGCGGAGAAAAAAAGAATGTAAGTTTTGTATCCGCCTAATGCTAAATACTAAGAAATTGTGCTGGTTTCGTATTCCATGCTTCAAACGAGCTATTTCCCCACAAGTGGCTCTTTTAAAAACGGGGAACGCTCAAATTCCATGAGCTGAAAAAAACCGTATTATACCTGTCTGCCAGCTTAGTTTCTCTCCGTGTCCGTTTATTATGTTTTTTAAAAATTATATTCTTTCCTATAATTTTTTCTATCTCTCAAAATTTTGCTATTGGGTGACAGAAACTATGATCTTCAAACTTTTGCCTGTTGCAAAATTGTACTTGTTTTTCATGTCTACCAGAGGAAAAAACACATTGTTAGTTTGCGGAAGTTTTTTAGCGCTACGTTTTTGTCTGTTTTTCCAGACGACTACATTTACGAGATCACAAATCTTATCACATAAATTAGTCTACAACTAGAAAAACGGGTGGTTCCCGATAAAAATCTTGCTTGACTTCTCACCTCTTGACAATTCTTGCTCAAGGGATTTTCATCAAAACTAGAAACACCGAGAGAATCCATTTGCCAAAGTTTTGAAAAGTTTTCAGAAAACATCAAACGTAGTATCGTTTACACTGCTTACATGGAGGCTTTCATTGCGAATGGAGGATTCCCCCCAAATCACAGATGTGATATGTCTGTTTTCTTATAACCTCTTGTAGTTTGCGCGTTTCAGAGCTGTTAATTGGACCAACAACCGTTGGTTAAGAGAAGGAGAGCCTCACCTCTTCCTGGGTCTCGTCTCCTTAATCTATGGTTCAGTTTGCATTGTAGCTTTAGGGAACTATCCCACACAGACACTTTTTTTTAGATTCTCTATATTCCTTGCTGTAGAGTACTTTTACAATCAGACTTAAGGAGTATCTTCGCATACAAACTGCTTTTCATTATATCATTGAGCCAAATGTTCAACCTCTTTGTGAATTCGTGTATGGCAGGGGTCTTTTTCATTCTTGGTATTGTGTACTGCAATTTTCCTTTGCTGAATTATCATTTTGGCAGTTTAGTAAACTGTAAGTGTGCAGTTAAAAAAACGTTTTTATACTTCTAAATCAGTGACGTACTGTTGTCTGTGCATTACTTGTTTTGTCATTTCCCTCTCGCGTTTAATCGACGTTTGGAGTCCTAAATCGCACGACAAGCTCTTTGGAGGTACTTCGGTTATTTGTGACTTCAATTTTCTTATAAGGAAAACGATCGATCTGTTCCTATATTTTTATTGCCATCTACTCTATTTTGTGCTACATGTACTCAAAACCAGTTGTCTTCAATTCGAAAGAACTTGCTTGGGTAATGGATCCGCTTGTGTGGCCAGATGGAGCACCTCCCGAGGTTTCCTAATTCTCTGTTTCTTTTGCATCGTGCACATTTACAGCACAGACACACAGGCACACATACACACATACACACAGACACATAGACACACAGACACACAGACATACATACACATTGACACGTGAGCTTTTTGAAATACAACAGCTTTCAGGCATATTACGATTTAGTAACCATAATAAACAACGAAGGTACTTGTTTTGGAACCCTATTACTTACTGTTGGTTATGTATGTTCCTGGGTTTACAAATCAGTACAACACGGTCATAAATTCTCTTTGATTGAGAAGCAGGTACACGTTGTAGAGAAAATGAAACGAATTTGCATAGATTTTCATCCTGTGTACAGTTTCCAGCTGTTGTAATCTAGTGATCGCTACGCTCTACGTCTCGTTTCAGTTCGTAAGTGGAAGGTGGTACAATTACATTGCACTTGTGGCGTGGCAATTGGGTACAGGTAAAAAAAGTTCAAGACAATGCTTAATGTTCTTTAGCTGGAGAGCTCGTGTTATTCTGGGCCGTTAATCGAACTACCCGGAAAAAGATATACGAGTTACTGGGTTTTGGGAAGAAGAATACCCAGCCAACTGTCCAAGTTATCTCCAAAACAACGACTGCTTAAGTGCGTCGTGGAACACATCAAAAGCTTTTTTGTTTGATTCATTTCATAGTTATTGTACTGTAAACATATAAATTTTAGTCGTGGCTAGGTTCTTTGTTAGTTTGTGTAAACTTTGTTAGCCACAGTTAGAGAACCAAAAAACCCCAAACAGGCAGGAGTCGAACCCCGACCTCCAAGTTGAGAGTTCCACATGTACACCAATACAGCAGCACAAATCCATGAATCCATAATGTGATTTCGCATTATATATTTGTTCGATCAAAGCAAAACAACAAATAGAGAAAACATTCAAAGCTTTTCTGAGTCCGAAACGTGCACTAAATCACCAGTTTCTTTCAATTGCAGTTTTTTCGGGTGTCGTTTCAACATGTTTCAATGTATTCGGCAGATACTCAGTCAATTGTTTCAACACCTCTGCCACGCTTTTGGTGATTGTATGACACGTTGGCTTGGTCTGCGAAAAACCAAACTTCGAGCTTCGTTCAATTTTTCTTTAAGGAAAGTAAAGCTCTGCTACTGTTTGGTAAATTGAGAGTGTTTACGGGCACATAGATTAGCGTATTACACAACGGACTGTGGGGCTATCCTTTCTGCCAAGAACGGCATTGCGCAAGCGAGATCGACTGGGCAACAGACGGCAGGTCGTGATGCGCAATCACAACAAGTAGGGTCACCAACGTTTTCAAACAATGCAAAACTCATTGTATTGAACGTTTTGTGACAATCTTCACTACAACGAACGTTTCTGAGGATCTTCAAATAATGTTTTTCTCGGACAATTATGCAAACAACTCACTAAGTGAATTGAACCCAAATATTGTCACATGATCAACGATCAAACCTTTATGTAAAATGTTTGAAAGTTTAGAATCAAAGGTTTCCCCTTAAAACATCGTTCACCAAGCAACACAATGGTTCTAGACAATTTAGCACTTTATAAGGCGATCAATAAGCGTGTTGGTAAAAAAGCCATAATTAGGTCATGACCAGGAGTTATTATTATCGATCTGACCCACACAGCCAATGTGTTCAATGCGTTGTTTGAATTATATATACAATAGTAAACCATTTAGATAATTTCCGCAAAGTAAAAAAAAAGAAAAACCTGGGATGAAATAAATTTGCATGAATCAGTAACCCTAGAGGATGGGCTTCAAAAATTTCTAAGTTTGTATTCAGAAGCGGTTTCAAAATGTACAGCTTCTGTTAGCTTTTATAATGTTACTATTTGGGCGAATACCCTCTCTGTTTCTCTGTTTTTCGAAGCATCATTCGATAACCAAAAAGCTAAGTTGTGTTCAGTCTCCGCGTTTATTGTATTCAAATTCTTCGCTTTTCGTATTGTTTCGCGTACCCACAATCGCTTTTCTTCCTTTAAACAAAGCATTGAGCATTGTGGGTCAGATCGATAATAATAGATCCTTGCCATGACCTGGTTGCGGCTTTTTTTAACCAACACAACTACCCATCGCGTTATGTTTTAATAAACGTTCTCTCCTTTATTTATGTGAACAACCACAGATTTTTATTTCACTTTTGTTATAAAATTAATATTCAACCATTTAGGGCCAAAAGCTTCAATACTTCCGTCGCTTACGTTTATTTTTCCTCCCCATTTTTCATTGGTGAGTTAGAAACACACAAAACTTTGGAAATTTGCTTTAAGCGTCCGGAAATTGGCTTTCGTTGTCCTCTTCGAAGATTTTAAGATGGTCGACCCCATTATCAGGAGCAAATTCAATGAGGTCTTCTTCTACTACCGCAACCAAACTGGATTCTTCAGTGACGATCATGTTGATGCGTGGGCGACTAGAGGGTGAGTTAGTTCTTTAAACGTTTAAAACAAGGCCCTGCGTTCTTGAAACAACTTAAAGAAAGTTTACAATTTTTTTTAGTATCATCGTGAGCACAGCTTACAAGAGAGTAGAACACCAACGCGTTCCTACAGGAGTCCCGAAGGAACCGGGATGTTACGTCTTCTGCGTGGACCAGTCACACTGGGAATCTCCGGTATCGTGTGACTTCCTCACACCGGCTGGATCTCCGTGTAAGTGTTAACATTGAGCAGTTTTAATAAATATGTTCAGTGGAGTCACACGAGTATGTGAAAAGAACTACCAAATCCAAGATTTTCTGGACCCAGGACAAAACGGTTAATGGCATCAGACGAAGGGTGAGTTTGTGAATTTTCCAGCTGGTGTTTCAGTCCTTAGGGGCCTTTTCCTATCACAGTTTTCAAAGTTCCGTTTATGGGCCACACTTTTAGCAATCAGCGAGGTAAAGCCTATGAAACGATCTCTTCCCCCTCAGGGTTACGCAGGTGGTGGAGATGCTTTCATTGCGCACATGTGGTACCCATCCAGCTGCTCGTCCTTGTTTAGGTTCTTTACCGCGCAACGTAATTTACAGCTCTACGAGGCGCTAAGGACAAAAGAGGGTTATGTAAACAAACGCATCAGTCGGCAGACAACAAACCATTCTTTCCGTTTGAACGTTAGGCGGCGGTGCCTTCTGAGACACCAGAAGGGTACGCGCCCCCTGCGGTCGTACCTACACGCGGCCTTTGGCCGCTTAGTTAGACATCCTGCGGTTGCAATGAAGCGCGGCCTTTCCCCGTTCGAAATGGCAACATGTGCCCGCAATATCCGTAACCTAGGGTCACTCATTCCTCGATCTACGGACGTTGCATTGACATGAAAAACGTTTAACTCGGCCTAGGGCCGACCCCATTCCCCCTCCCCATTTGGATAAAGAAATGCGTATACCTGCGCTGATAACACATATCATAGCGCTTTTTTTCTATTATGTATTTCATTGCAGCTATGTAAAGTGTGTAGCTTTTCTGTATTTGCAAACAGTTTCAGCTTTCGCTTCGAATGATTTTTACTTTGAGTCCCAAAAAAGGCAGCCTTTTAATAGGGTCTGTTCCAAATAGAAAGCCCAGTTTCGATTATGGTTTCGTAGAGTTTTTTGTCTTATACAACATGAAAATGTATGTTTTCAGATCACCTTCGCAGGAACTACCTCTGAGAAACCGGAAGGGCCGGTCATTCTGCAGTACATCGTTCCCAAACCGGAGCAAGCCATCCCGGAAGCGGTACAAGTTGCAAGGGAGCAGGCGGTTGGTGACGTTCACGACGAAGCCTGGGTTGACGTTGGAAACATGGAAGTTGGCGAGGGGGAAGAGGGCGGCCGCGGGGAGCAAGCTGAGAGAAGAGGCGAAGAAGACCGCTACGCTGAAATGCAGGACGATGATGAAGACGAACAGGAGCCATTCATCATTGATGGTCAAGAAGAACAGCAAGAAACTTCTCCTAAGGTTAGTTGAAGCTTTAAATGTTGGCGGCTTTTCCCAATTTTGCTTGAACAGCTGTTTGGAGCAAAGAAGAACTTTTCAGCCAAAAACCAAGTCTGTGAAGACTACTGCTCCTAAGAGGCCGGATGTGGAGTCGCAGGAATCAAATAAGGTAAGTACCTCAGATTTTTGTTTAAGTTAATCCAAACGAAAAACAGAGTAAAAGAGAAGCGCTGACAATCAGACTCAATTCTTTTTCGGGCCATGTGAAAATGTTGCGCTCCTGGTAAAAACAGATTTGGCTAAAACTGTGAAAATTAGACGTTTTGGGCCCAACTTATCGCAAAACGCACATCATTTTGTTTTTTGAAACCTTAAGGTCCTTAAGAATACGAGGTCTTATTCTCATATCTCGTTTCAAACTCAACTTTTTGACATCTGCAAAAAACCATTCGATAGATAGGTTTTACATAAATATTTTGCAATTTTGGCATAAACCACCTCTATCAAGCACACCTTTCAACAAATTGAAAGCTTTCTCAAACAACCAAAACCATTTAAATGATTTATTTTGAAGTGAGATCAAGCCAGCTCTTTTCAGATTGAAAAGACATCAGCTTCATCAAGCTCTGCATCCAGGAAAGATGAGGAAACATCACCATCAAATGAGGTAAGGAATGAATATCTCAACACAACAACTTTCTCCTTATTCAGAGCACCCGTAGGTCTTCGCGAGCTCGCACGGCTCCCCGAAGGTTCGTCTTGGACTCCGTCCAGTCTTCGTCAAAAGCTATAGGTAAGTGTTTCACTGTTTAGTTCCTTTTTAAAAACACTTTAACTCCAAGACAAGTTTTAGAACTTCTTTTTTAGGGAAGCCAGCAACTCCTTCGAGTGACACACCGTCTTCTAGCAAAACCCCCAAGGTGCGTGGTCGCGAAATGTTTAATTGTTTTTTTAAACTTTCCTGGAAAGTACTAGAATTCCATAGAAAAAAAGTTAAATTTAAGGAATGTCATTTTTCAGGTCTGGACGTGCATCAACTGCAGAAACCACGGCCAGTTAGTTCGTTTCTCCGGTAAGTTAGCAAATTTAGGAACATGAAGGGAAGGGAAAACAGCTTATAAGCTATTTTCTCAATGAACCATCCATCACCTTGTTGGCATCAACCAATAAACACTTTTTAGGCCACACCGATTGCCCGTACCGCACTTGTCCTTGTGATCCATGCATGAGAGCTGAAGAAGTCCGCCAGACCAAAAACAAAAGCCGAAAGAAGATGGAGGGTGAGTTCGTCTTAGCAGGCTAAATCGATTTTTTTATCATATTGAAGCTGTTCAAACACATTCTTTACATGAAGACGTTGCTTAAAACAGAAATTCATATTTTTCGACAGGATTTTAGTTCCACTCCCTTATTCGATTCAATTGCACCCCTCAAAATACTGTTCGTGCCAAAACTACTTTGGAACAAGCTGAAAATGTTTTGATGTTGTTCCTAGAGTAAAGAGCGAAATATAGGACACTCAGGCCATGCATACAGCCAAATTTTGCAAAGAGTAAGCAAAGTCGTTTTATTAGGTATTAGGCTTATTTTGTCAGGTCAGATGATTTTCTCACTTTATAAGTTTGTTCAGGGAGCATCCTGCCAAATGCAGTTCAGTTAAACAATTACTTCTCTTTTCCTTTTAACTTTCCTTTACGCTTTTTAAAGTATAACTTGAATATGAAAGGATCGTTGTGAGCTACACTAGTTAAGATCTTATTTAAAATGTGGCAGGGGGATTTCAAATTGAGCTCCGAAGAACTCCTATGTTCAGTAACGGCTCCGCAATAAATTTAATATTATTTGAGAGCGCAAACCAAACGTATTTAGGCTATCCAAGCCGATGTGCTAACGCTTCCATAAAGCCTTAATGCTTCAGATAAAAATAAATTCAAAACCGTTCTTATGAATTCTTTCAGAGAAAAAGTGGGGACTCTGAGACGATCAGCTATCGTCGAGTGGAACTGCTCAAGCAAATGTGTTTTCGCAGTGAAAATGTTCATCTCTGGTTAACGACATGGAATCTTTCGTACTTTCATTTCTTCTTTAACGTGTCTTAGAGTTGCTTTTGTTTTTCTGATAATTCATTTCAAATTTGGATTGTCGCAACGAATTTCGTGTGAATTGTTGTTATCATTGTTTTAAATACGATAAAGAAATTAGTAACAGTAGCAACGTTTTTTAGTCTTTTATTTATTTCTTTCTATTTCTTACTAAAACAAAGGACTCGAGTTAAACTCCAGATTACATTTTTACACAAACTGCCAAGAAATTTTTTAGTTTTGAAGCACTCCCGGATTACGATTGTGATTACAAAACAGGAATTTTATACGAATGGAAAACGTTTGCCATTTTTTTGTCATTAGGACATTAAAGCTATATGTTGTTTAGTTTACTAAAAACTTACGGAGTTATGCTAAAAAACAAGTGTAATACAATGATCGTGTATTGTGATAAGATTGCATTACAAAATAAGGCATGAGGCTCACGGCATTTATTCGATAATCACTTGCCTAATCAGTCCAGCTCCTTTCCAGAGCAATCTATAAAGAAAAAAGGTTCTGTGATAAATACTTATCCTCTTACCTTTCAAGAGCTGTCGTTTACGGTGAGGATCTTGCTGAATCCGGAATCCATCTTGCAGCGTGTGTCCCGGATGGGAACTCAAAGAACTGTTGCAACAAGGGGATGATGATGATGGTGCACATCATGAAGACTGCAGCGCCCCTCCTAAATAAGCAAAAGTGTGTCTTACCAAGTGTTTAGAACTACCTGTGTAGCAAAGATCCACCATTGTTGATGACTGAATTCACCCGGTGCTAAAAAAACTGTTTGATCGCAATGTCAATTTCTTGGGAAAATTTAAGTTCCTAATAGAATTTTTTTAACATATCGACACACAATGTAGGAAAAATAAACTAAAAAATTGTTTTTTCAGAATTGTACATTGGGAGCAACTTGGATAGTGCCTTTATCAGTTTGTTTTTCTTCGCCAAACTCACTCATCATAATAAACGCAGACCTGAGCAACAATGGTACAACCGGAATTCTAACTGATGTTAGATTTTACGTTTTTTGAAGCGGTGTGTTAGTGGTTCATTAAAAACTACCGTAGAAAACCGTACTTTTAATTTATTGCAAGCCACAAAAGATTGCTTCTGTAATGGACCAATTTTAACAACTTCTTTTTTTATGTTATACGGCAAATCCTGTCTGTGTGGAATAAGACAACGGGTGTGAATGTGATCAGCAACAATGATCGGTTGTTAAAATTAATACAACAAAATGTTCGATTCAAATTTTAATTTATATCTTCTCTCTCAGATGCAAAAAGGATAGTTAAAGAGACACTCTGGAAAAAAAAATGATGGCTAAAAAACTAGTGGGCCTTCTAACTTATAAAGCGATATCATGAGACAATGTGATGTCAGTGTTGAGTGGTGCGAAAGAATTATTGATGCGCGATGTTTAAGACGGACATTTTTAAGCCTCTGCCTTTTACCAACTCTTCAGTCTACTAAGATAGTCATGACGGCTGAAAAAACTTTTTGGTGGATGTGTTCATGAAATGAAAAAAGTTTAATTTTTCTTTTCATTTTTAATGGTCTTAAATTATTCTTTGTATTTCGACTGTGGTCCATCTCCGCTTTCCAAAACAAAAGTTACAAATGATTATGAAGCATGCAACGCCGGAAAAGCCCCGACTTAGTTAAAAATTTGATTTTAACTGTTTTGTTTGGCTTTGTTAAAATGGCAATAATACCGCCGCACTTGCGTGAAACGAGTGAGTTGTTTTTTCTTATTCAAAAGTTCATGTTTTTAAATGGATTTAGTGTCAACACAGAAAACGGAAAACTCGCCACATAATAAATGACGACTTGTGCGAATTCCGCTAGTTAAGAAAAGCCAAAAGAAATTTCTTCTCAATGAAATTTTTGTTCCTAATCATAGCTAACAAAAGTTTCATTCATTGAATTTGAAAGTAAATTTTCACAGTTGGCGGTGTAACCATATGAGCAGCCTGTGAAATGACTGTTCTACGCTACACGTGTTCTCTTTCTCTCTCTCTCTCTCTCCTCGCCCCTCTCTCTGACTCATCCCTCGAATCTGTTGCCATTTACACATGTGAACAAGAAAACCCAAAACATCTTTTTATTTTGTTTAATTGTTTTATCACTTTTGCGCTAACCCATACACGTCATGCGTTGAGGGGGGCAACCTGAAAATAACGTTTTTTTTCAAGCGTGTGTCTCATTACCGTTCCGGGGTCTGGGGCGACCATCCGGCACTTGGGCATGTCCGTATCTATGGGCAGGAAGTTGGTTGGATGGGTTGAAAACGAAGCACAGAAAGATGGAAACGACGGCGAGGAGGCAGTTCATGTTTGTTGTTTCGGCAGCCCACTGGCGTTCTTATAGAGAATTCCCACCTTGGAATTTTAATGTAAGCGGACGTCTGGACAGTGCCACCAAAATTAAGAAATTCCGTCTCCAAAACCAGACACCAAACGAACAAAATTTTGGATTGATTTTGAGATGATCGTCTAGTTGTAATTTTATGTTAAATAAACACTGTGGCGACATGAATTAGAGAGGGATAAAAATCTGTATTGCAATTCGGAATGAGGTGAAGATCATGGTGTTTCTTTTTTTCGTGTTTTTACTTCGGGTTTTCCAAATAATTTTTAAAGGCGTTTTCAGTTTTTAAGCGTCATTCAATTCATTGTCACACCGCTATGAATAACAATTGAGAATTGAGATTTCTTTCACGGCGTAAACAGAAAAACGATAAGGATCTGACCGGTTATCCTTTTGAGAAACAATACTGAATTCTTTGAATTTGTTTTAAAACATTACCCAAGTCTATGGAAAACACTCGTTTTAAATAAATAAGGTCATTTTAAATGAACTTAATCACTGACAAGCCAATTGAGAGTTAAATCCGTCTTATGGCGCAACCGGTTGAAAAAAAGCTGCAATTTATTAATTATGAAAAAAAGCGTTTTAATTATTGGAAAAGTATGTTTTGCCCTATGGCCTTTTCTATAGTTTGAATTATTTCGGCTACCTCTTCCTGGAAGGCAGTATCCGAGCGTCCAACGTACAATTTCTAAAACGAGTTTTTTGAAAGGAAAAAAAGTATAAAAAACGGTGGATAATCAGAATTCACTTTTCAAATTTGATAAAACGAGAAGAGAGATAAAATTTCTGAATCCCCGAAACACAAGTCAGTTGGACTTTTATGAATGATGTCATTTCCGTTAAAAAAATCCTTCCTCTGTCATGTTCTAATATTTTAACGTGGCTTAACAACTAAACTGAGAAGTTTTAACCATCTTAAAAGATATCCAAAGTTTCCATTTTCCTAACTTTTCTTTGTACCAAGTTTTTAGAACTACCTGTAAATCAACGATCCAATAAATCAACGATTTGGTACTGATACGAAAAAGTTTCTGTTTAATGGTTGAAAAAACTAAAATGAAAGGTTAAGAAATCCAAAACCTTCGCCTTTATTTCTTTGCTAACTTTTCTATGTACCAAATGTTTAGAACTACCTGTAAATTGAAGATCCACCATTGTTGATGATTGAATTCATCACGTGCTCAGAGAAGCTGTTCGATCTCAATGTCCATTTCTTGAGGAATTTTATGCTCCTAAAAGTACCTGGTTGAAAGTTTCGAAACAGAGTAAGAAAGTAGGAAAACAATAAAAATCGTTGTTTTAGAAATTGTACGTTGGACGCAACTGGATACTGCTTTTATCAGTATGTTTTTCTTCGCCAAACTGACTCATCAAAATAAACGCAACCTGAGCCACAATTGTGCAACCGGAATACTATTGATGTACGATTTACCTTTAAAGAAGCGGTACGTTATTAAAATTGGTTAATTACAAGATAATCTTTATACCTGAAATAGCCTTGAAATGAAAGAGAAATGCGGTTTTCTGCGATACCCTGACAAGGTTATGACAGCGCAATGAATATTACATTAAGTCATGGACAAGTAGCAAAAAAGCTCTGTTCGAAGGAAGAAAAAGAGTTCGAACTGTTATCCCTTTGCAGGATCTAAACAGATGAGCAGCGCAGCGCAATTTACAGCTCCGAAGGGTAAATGGTGATGTAAGGAAACACATCAATCGACTGACAATGAAACATTTTTTTCATGTCGAATGTTAAGCATTAGAGCTCTTTACGAGAGCTTCTGTTTTTTTTTTCATGTTTACAGAGCAACTAGATCAAGTATGCAGTAAACTGTTCCATCTCAATGCCCATTTCTTAAGGAAATTTAAGCCCCTAAAATAATTTAAATTTCGAGATCGAAAGCAAGATGTGTTCCAAATGAGAACTGAGTGCACATGGTTCTCTGACTGGGCATCTTACTTGTCTTATCGTCAAACAATATGCGGTTTTCTGCAAGTTTTTTGCAAGATGGTATCTTGGTGTTTTCATTAAAACGGCGTAGATTAATGTTACTTCTCGGAGCGCTGACTTCTCTCTCTTCGGCAGAGAAAATCAAATTTCACATCATTTGTTATTTTTCGGGGCTGAATTTTGTTTATGTGAAACAGAAATTCCATCGCGGGTTGTGTTTAAACGGAACTGTTGTGAAGGCAGATCATCCACAATGATTGCTCTCGTATTCATTGTAGCCCTCCTCCTCCCGATGACTAGCACTTCGTTCCCTATGGCTCCCTCCCCTCGCCATGTGAGATCGTTGTCTTTCCTCCCAGACATCCACAACAAAGCCATTCCGATGACTAAAGATGTCGTTCGTCATCCTAGAAGTGGTAAAAGTTTCAGAGCCAGCTTAAACCTATTTTCAGAGTGCAATTTCAATAATCCCTTCTGCCTGTAAAAATCGGATATGTAAATAAATCGTTTAACAGATTTTTTGTGACTTGATTTCAACAAAAGTAACTTGCGTTGGGAACAATAAAATAGGTGTTAAGTTAAAGATATGTTGTAGGGTAGACTGGAGTATTTTTCCATATAAACTGTGGTTGCATAGTGAGAAGACTATCAAATGTATTCATGAGGTAAAAAAAGTGCAAACTCATGACAAGATTTCTCGGATTCTCAATTTCTCTGTGTGTTGTTCGGATCTTTCACTAATCTTCCATTTCAAAAACCAAATGTTTGTAAAAAATTTCGAGATTTTCAAAACTTGATTTTGGATTCTATTTTGATTGATAAACAACTAATGAATGCTGCTAAAAATACTCCAGTCTACCATACAACATATGTTTAACTTAACACCTCTTTTATTGTTCTAAACGCAAGTTACTTTTGTACAGGCAGAAGGGATTATTGAAATTGCCCTCTGAAAATAGGTTTAAGCTGGCTCTGAAACTTTTACCACTTCTAGGATGACGAACGACATCTTTAGTCATCGGAACGGCCTTGTTGTGGATGTCTGGGAGGAAAGACAACGATCTCACATGGCGAGGGGAGGGAGCCATGGGGAACGAAGCGCTAGTCATCGGGAGGAGGAGGGCTACAATGAATACGAGAGCAATCATTGTGGATGATCTGCCTTCACAACCGTTCCTTTTAAACACAACCCGCGATGGAATTTCTGTTTCACATAAACAAAATTCAGCCCCGAAAAATAACAAATGATGTGAAATTTCATTTTCTCTGCCGAAGAGAGAGAAGTCAGCGCTCCGAGAAGTAACATTAATCAACGCCGTTTTAATGAAAACACCAAGAAACCATCTTGCATCTAATTTCTGTTTTTTCAGCAACATATATTTGCTCTCCACAAAAAAAATACGGATTCTTGTTTTTTTCTGGGACGGCTGCAGTTTGGAGAAGAAATGCTACAATCAAAAAAGGAGGATTGCCAACGGTATGATTTTTTAATGTTTGTGTGTTCATGTCTTGCATGCCTGACTGTCGTAAAGAGGAAAGAACCTTTTTGTGCATTGTTACGTTGATATGGTGTTTCTCATCAAGTGCATTGCAGTGATATGCGGTTTTCAAGGTTTTACATGTTTCTGGTACTGCAAAATTCAACGGTGAATTTCGATAATTCTTGCGAAAACTTCCATGTGTTAGCAAAAACGGAAGTTATGCAACTTTTACGCTTGAACAAAGTTTTTTTATTCACATTCGCTTTTTCTATAAATAACGCACCCCTGTTCTGGGTATTAAAAACTTCATAAATCAACTGTCGATTTTGTCTGAAAAATAGTTGCTTAGTTAGTGCGTTGAATATTAATAGAAAATTCAATTTTTTTATTTTTCAGTACGTTGTTGAATAATGCTGATCTGCAAAACGCTGACTTTTTTCTTCTGCACGGCAAGTGAATTTTCACATCGTTCTTTTTTTTAGGGTCTGATGTTTTTTTTAAGATGATGCAGACATTCAATCGCTGTTCGTGTTTCAATAGGGTCCAGGGGAAGGCTGATCAATCCCAAAATGTGTTCTTCTACGCTCTCATCATGCTTTTCCTCAATGCAGCTGCACTACCAAGACTCATCGGCGCCCATTGCATTTAGCATCCACCAGCCACAGGAGGCGCTTATTCAAGCATTTGGTAATTAGTTTGTTTTTCACCTAAAACGGATTTCAGGTCATTTGTTTTATTTGATTCCTTTACGCAAAAATTGTCTTTTAACGAGTTTTTCTCAAAAGCAAGTTATTTTTGCTCTAAACGGATTTTTCGGCATTCAACGAAACACACATACCCTCGTGTGAAACATTGAAAGATTATAGTTTGCAATTATATTTCTTTTCTAATTATTCGTATCTTATTTTTGAAACGTTTATTTAAGTGGTTTTTAGAAGATTAATTTCATTCTGGTCATGGCCTGCCTTCTTATTCTTTTTGAATGCCCTTTGGCGCCGAATGCCCTTTGGCGCCGAAGATTTCTCTAAGGCGGTGTTGAATTTCATAATTTTACATGCTCTTATCTTTACAATTATTAAAAAAACGGGGGAAGTAATTGTTCTCGAGATTGTTTTGGATTGTATGGAGTTTTTAATACGAAGGTTTTTCCATTTCATTGTGTGAGTTTCGATCTTGGCGCAAGCACAGTGTAAAGGCTAGTCGGCTTAAGACTCGGCCTTAAAATTTGGTTATAATGAATTTGTTGACCTGGTCGAAAGCGCAACAATTTTTAAATTTTTATTTGGGCATGTACCGCGTGTTTTGTCTGCGATTCTACACGCACATGCGCGCGCAAGAGAGAGAGAGAGAGAGAGAGAGAGAGAGAGAGAGAGAGAGAGAGAGAGAGAGAAAAGAACACATGAAAATAGAATGCAAAAGCCCACTTGTAAATACACTTTTATGGAAACTTCTGTCTAGGATTTTAGTAAGCGCGACAATTTCAGTGGGAAATTTTTTCCAACTTCTCTATCTACAAAGAAAGCCGTTGAAAGGATATAAAGGGGCATGGTTTTGCAAAAATGAGAAAGCATGAAACGAACTGCTGCACAACCTTGCGAGTTTGTTGTTTTTCGCCAAAATGTGTCACCACATATGCTTGAACGCATTTGGAATTGAAGGCTATATAGTCCAATAGTATTCAGCCTTTGCGTTTTGCGATATACTCTGTGCAAATAAACATTAAGCTCAACAAAGAAGATGAAAATGAAAACAGCAAATATGTAATTATAACACACGTTTATTCTAGAAAGGGACCAGTGAAACAGTCAAAGTATAAACAAACGAGTCTACATTTTGAGTATAGAGTATAAAATTCCAATGTTATTTATCCACAGCATCGTCGTCATCACACCTTAAGCAATGGCAAGTCATTGCACTATTTCCTTCATATCTGCAGTATCCTCCAAAACATCCCTGAAAAACGGTAAGGTTTGGAGATTAATTCAACGAACTTGATCAAGACATGAAGAATGACAGGCAGCCCTTCCATGAGAACACGGCGTGACATAAGCGGATCTTACGGTAACCGTTAAGATCATTAGAACAACAAGAAGCTGCATGTTAACGCGCACAACACTGACAAACATTAACCTTTAAAAACTGTTAGGTATTTGCTGAACAAATGTTGATAGCAAGTTATTTCCGGTCAAACAATGATTCATATTTTAGACCATACTGTTGACAATTCGAAACACCTGTTTTAAACAAATTGGTGAATATTTAGAGTGTTATACAGTTATAGTTTTTGAATGTTGTTGAAAATGGTATATTATCTGTATATTCAGTTTTGGCCTGAGGGATTGTATCAACGTAAATAGTTCTGAACAAAAATTGTTTGCAAACGTTGTTCATTTTTGTGTTTAAAAGTTTTTGACATTTTCAGTCTGGAACAAGAAACCCATCAAAGTATGTAAAGTTTAAAGAATGTCTAGTTTTATCGAAAAATGCTACACAGAATTGTGTCACTGGAGTTTGGAGAATAAGACCCATAAATGTGAGAAAATCGTGAGTGTCTTGTATGTCATATCCCATTTTTGCTTATGGTCCCTGTATGTTTCTGTGTTTGTTGTCACGCTGAGAAATAGGATTGGGTTCCGTCCGTTGCTTGGGTCTCTTGATTTCCCCCGAACTTTTGCCTATACGTGGTTCTAACTCCACGTAAATGTCACGAAACGTGACACTTGTTAGGGAAAATCAGCAGGGTTTGCGTAAACGTGACGGTCAGTTCAATCGGTCAATTCGGTCAAATTCGCTAGCGGTCGCAGGCCGTGAGCAGCAAGAATATAATGACATCCCAGAATATAATGACAGCTGGCGGAATATTCTGGTTTTCCGAAACAATGGACAAGTACATGTTTAACTAAAATAGCAACCCTAAGACGTTACTGATAAACACAATCACGGTAAAAGAAAGTAACCCAAAACTAATGGAGCTGGTCAAGATAAACTTAGAAGCAGAAAGTGGTTAGCATGAGTATGCAGAATCAAGGCCTGTAAAGGGGTTGGAAAAAGCGGACATACAAAAGCGTCTGTGTTAAAACTTTATTCTTCTTTAGTGTGTAATTTGATTTGGTAGTTGATTTTATAACACATGATTGAATAAAAGTAACAGTATTCACTCTTTGCAGCTATTTTTTTCAAACCACTTGTTTGCACTTTCCTTTACAAACCATTTCATTTACAGGTTACCTGATGTTCATATCCCTCGTTGTGGTATAAGTTCAGACAAAAGGGATCTCATCAATCCCAATCGACCTTGAGGATAACAGCTGAGTCTGAGAGTTTTGCGCGTTTTACGGCCGCTGCAGACAGTCTTATTCAAGCTGCCGATTGCGCGATTCCCGCGCATAGCCTGAATTTGAATCTTCGCCGACTCGCGCCCGTTGTTGCGTTTGGCGTCGTCTTACTCATTCCCCTCCACTTGCAAACGGTCTTTAGGGTACGATGAATCGATCCATTCCTATCTCTATTGCTACGAAGGCTCGCCGTAAGCCTAGAAAGGAGAAGAATGATCCCTCGGTCCCTAAATCTACGGGTTCTAATGGCAGACGTGTGCATAGGAAGAAGGTCGACAATTGCCCTACTTCGGATCCTAATGTTGCGAAACCCCGTCGTAAGCACAGGAAGAAGATGGAACAACCCAGTCATGTTGCTAAAAGTAAGTTTACTTTAATTTAATTGCAGCTTGATGATTTGCCTAGATGACGAGACATATAATGTCCTGCCGATGGAAGTACCTAAAAAGATGGTGAGGTACTCGAACCCGAAAGATGAAGACTTTGTTTTGCCCCTGGATGCCCCTTTCAAATACAACTACCTGACGCCATACACCCCGAAGACTAAGAAAAATGGTGAGTTTTACTTTAGAGAGAGAAATCGTTGTTTTAGCCTATGAAATGGATTCCCTGTCTCATGAACTGCACAAAATCCCTAATCCATATGACGCCATCAGCGACCGCAGAGGTAACTTTATGTCTTTTAATATATTTGTAATTGTGTTTCAGATAATGCGGCATCTAAATTGTCAGGTGGCATGCAGACCGGACAGACCAACGATTTTGGCGCCTATCCCGTTCCGGGAGCTGACTGCATGGTGAACAACGGTGAGGTTTATAAAACGTTAGAGTACTAGTTTGGAAAGCGCAAAACTTTTCTCTAAAGGTGATTATAAAATTACCGTTGACCCCTTTTGGTGTTTGTCATATAAAACTGGGTGGCTTCAGTTTTAAAGTTGAGAATCACCCATAGAAATGCTTTTTAGGTGGTAGTAGCATCAACCAGACGCTCGGGCAGATTCATCCCAGTATCACTGATTCCTTTGGTGGGTTGGTTAACACGCAAATACACAAACACATATATACATACATTCATGCAATAACACACGTACACACACATGCACATACACACATGCACACACCAACACACCAACACACACTCACACACGCACACACACAAACACACACATACACACACAATCACACCACACACACACTCACACCACACACAAACATACACAACACTTCCATCTAAGGTGTATATGTCTTTCCAGAGCCTTACTGGGTCCAACACCCTAGCCTCATCCGTCAGGTTCCGATCCCCATTGAGACTGCTCGTTTCCGTGAAAACATCTTCCCTTTCCGTATGGTCTTGCACAGTATGTTGAGTATTTCTGCAGAGAGTAAGACAATTTTCAGAAGACGCCCCATTGCCGTCGATTGAGACCCTCTTCAAGTCGGTTTACGATTGATGACCTGGAAGCTTTCACCTTTGTTAATGCTCAGACCAAAGACGCCCGGTTCAATGCCTTTGCTCTGTTGTTACCTATCTATGGCGTTTGTTCAACTACCTCATAAACCTCCCTGAATAAAGTAATTTGTAGCAAATGTATTGTTTTTTCAACACTGTTAGAGTGTTAGGGTACAAGCCGTCATAGTCGCATTATCGGTACTTCGATGTCGGCATCTCTTCCGCACACATGTGGTACCCATCCAGCTGTTCGTCTGTTTATAGGATCTAAACAGATAAGGAGTTCTTTACCGCGCGGCAAAATTTACAGCTTGGTGAGTCGCTACGGACAAAAGAGAGTGATGTGAACAAACACATCAGTCGGCAGTTTGGCCGCAGCGTGATTGAACCCTTCTGACCTTTGTTAATTTTTCGTGAAGCTAGCTAAAAACAGGTTTTTCACGAAGGAAAGTTGACTTTTGGAAGCAAAAGATTTACCCTATTTTGAACTCCCACGACACGCAAATACCTGTGTCAAGATCCCAAACTGCCTCAAAAACTTTGTGGGCCTAATTCCCTTGTTGAACCTTCGTTTATTTTTCCCTGTGACGTAGACATTTTCAGATGGTGGTTCCATTTCTGAACCTACCCTATACGTTTCAAAAACAAATCTTTCATCAGGTAAAGAATGAGTTTTTTTAAACTTCAATTGTTTAGCTCGATAATGCTTCCTTTAAAACTATCCAAGAAGCTTCTTCCTATGTTTTCTGGTTCTCACAGACTTTCTGCAAAAAGAAAACTCTGGAACAAACGAGACAGCTGATCCGGGTTTGGAAGGAGGTAAGAAAATTCTCTTGTAATAACGAGAAAACATGTTCAGAAGTTGGGAATCCGAGGAAAGAACTTCGGCCGTATGGACCATCAAAGCTCGACTTTCCGGGTGATTTCGAACGAATGGCTGTTCATGGTGAGTGTTTACCTTTCCTAATACACCCATGTGTGGCATTTATATGTTCTATAGGGTTTTATTTAGTGCCATCTGACTGACGCTCCCTGTTTGGAAATTATCGCCTACTTGACGCGTACGAATTCCCGGGTTAACGAATTTCTGCTGGACCCATATTTGACTACTGTCCAGTGTTCGCCTGAAAATTTCAACCAGTTGCTCAAGGTAGTTGCAAAATTGTTCAAATTGTTATTACTTTCATATCGTTTTTAGGTCGCTCGTGTGAAACATTTTCAGTTCCGACGGCTTTTGGGTGTGGAATATTTCAGGACTGAAAGTGTCCGCAAGGTACAGGAAATGCAAAAAATGGGGTTTAAACGATGTTTTAGCTGGAAACCTGCCGTGGATACTGCAGCGGCATGGGAGATGAGGATTTTATTCGATTGGAAGCATCGAAATTGGAAATTATTTACTCTAAGATCACATCTCGGGGAATCAACACGCTCATAAAGGTAAGAACAAATGTAAGCGGAACATTGAAATTGCAAAAGCCTGTATGAACTAAGTAAACGAACAAAAACTTCGATAAAATGGTGTTTTTCACCTTATCTACTGACTGTTAGTAGATAAAACGAGGAAGGCAGTTTGAAGTTTACAATATATAAAGTAAGTACTTCTTCAAAGAAGCCTGAATCTAGTTTGTTTTAGAAGAACCCACATAAATTTCAAAAAGCGTACCTGAATTTCCATTTGATGTTTCGGTATTGTCTATATACATCAATTTTTCATCGGTTTCGGTATCGATTTCGTCGCATAAGTCAAAGTTATACTGTATGACATGACAAAATGGAATGAAAACAATGATTAGCAAAGCTTTTGAAAAAGCTAATTAGACAAAACGCTTATGAAAAGCGCAATTAAAGCTAAAGGTTGTCAGAGGTCACCATGCGCTATTGAGTGAACAGTTTTGTCTAATAAAGTTTACGCTAAAATCAATGAGGGAAAACATTTTGTAATTGTGCTCTGGGCGAAATAGTCACAAAGCTATTTTCAGTTTTGTAAAATGCTTGTATTATACCTTCAAAGTCATCTATCAAACTACAACTCCTTAATTTAAATTAAATTGCACTGTATGTTAGAATTATAAATGAGTAACCTACGATTTAAAATCTCACTCAACAAGTTTATGGTAGAAACGAGTTTTCGCGTTGCTGTTTTGTTGTTTCCTTTTCGTGTGACAACTCATTAACAACTCAAATTTTCAGCAGTGGAAGGATGGAAAGCGCAACATCAAGTACTACCTTCTGTACACATCGTCTTTTCTGGCCAGCGAAGAAATCCTTCGTGGAATTACACCTAGCAGGCACATCAACGTGAACAACAGTGACGCAATCAGGTTGACCAACATGTCCAATGAGGTTTTGATTGTACATATTTTCGCCTTCTGTGTTATTCTGCGCCAATGGGCCGAGGAGCTCTAGATCTACCCATTTTTGCTTTAAGATTATGCAGTGAAATATGGCTTACTAGTTTGAACCGCCATATTTTTTTCGTTTTTAAATGTTTTCGTTTTTCATTTACTTCTTTGCTGCATACATATTGACAGAATGTTTTTTGTTATGTAAACAATAAAGTTTTTTTCTTTTTAAATTACCTTTTCCTTTAATTCCTTTAATGTGGGTTTCTACATCCCTTGAAACATTTGGAGTTAAATTGGATGTAATTCGTACCTTATGTTAGTGTACCAAGCCTGGAAAAAAAGGGCAGGCCCTGGAAAACATGGTTCTAAATGTGCAAACACTTTTTCTGTTTTCAATAGCCGAGTGGCTAAAAGGTTGGACTAGCAGAAGTGTCCCAAGCTCGAATCCTCCTTTTCAATGCTTCATTTGACTTGGTTTTTATGTGTTAGATATTGTAAAAGCACACTTCTGGTTCATTAAAAGTGAAAAAAAAACTTTCCCACTTTTACAAATACCGGCACTAATTTAATGACAAGAAAATAGAGCTTTGCAATCAATAGATGATATGTAGGAACCTAACTTTACATCTAGTTTAAAAAAAGTAACACTACAATTACTTGTTTAAAACGTAACTTCTATGCGCCTTGTCTTAAGATCAAGAGATCGTTACAGCTCCGTCGTCATTGATACCAAGTCAGACAACTTGTGACAATGTCACTTTTCTCACGCTATACTGGAAATTACTTTTTCTGAAGTTATCTGGAAAAAGCGCACTTTGAGGAATTCCAGAATCGTCGTTTAAACTCGCCGATACGTTTCTGGACCTGTAAAGATCCGCGTCAATATATGTCTTCATAAGTTATTAACAAACCAAAGCGGCCGCAGGCTGCCAACAGGAACGTTCTAGAGAGCGTTGCGGCGCTTTGACTTCTGGTATATAGACTACTAAAAATGATGCTTATGCCGGCCGTTCACTATTATTCTCTACCCACGACTCTCAGTCCAATTATTTTTTGTTGTGAAGCACTTTATTGATTTTTCAGTTTGTATAAAAGCACTGTATTGAGGTTACTGTAGCGATATTGTGTGTGATACCATAAAAATGTTAATCTTTCTTAATCAGACCAGGGCTGGCCTAAACAGAAATGTGGCGGGTCCAAGGCCTTTCAAGCACATATGGAGAAACCATATGTGCAGTATAATCTTGCGTCACATCGTTCTTTTTTAAATTACCGATCAACAATCAAGTATATCGAAATTATATTTGTTTGCAATTGTACCAAATGGTGACGGAAAATTTACCAATTTGGACACGAGCCGGACTGGGCCGAGATTTTTTCAAGTCCGTCAATACCAGCCTGATTCATTATGTTAGGATGAAAACTATTTCTCTTCGTCTTCATATCGTTCTGATTTTGGTAGTTTTTGTAGGGTTTGTTACTGAAAACTGGAACACACTTTGGTCAATTCCTAAAGGACTGTGGTCATTGCAACCCACAGAGAAATATTGTAATAACCGCTTGAATTTCAAATAATCTCGGTCTACTAAATGAGAAGTCGCAAGTTCAAGCCTGCGCTGAAGAATAATGCTTCCCAGGCGTTCCAATGCATGTGTGTTTTGAGATGACCCATTCATAGGAAACAACAATTTGAACCAATTTCATATTGTGACTTCAATTTTTTCATTAGTGCCGTGTGAAAGGCGGAGTACTTTCAAGAGTTTTATCACATGGTACTGAAGACATGGGAAATTGGACTTTCTGCAATTCTTTGTAAACCACACCCCCGTTAGACCATTGCCCAAATTGCTTTTAATAGCCTCGGTCGTAGAAACTTTTGCAAACCAAATTTCATTTTAAGACAGATGGACGAAGAATACTCGGCAAATTACTCTGAAGATTACTCTGAAGATTATTACTCTACTGAGGCCTCTCTTATAATTCCGTGGTTTTGGATTGACGACGTTCTCTGGTATACACCTCCACTTACATCTTTAATTTTGGCCGTTCCCATTCATTGTTTTATTATATATTCTCTCTGGAACGCGAAAAATGTCTCTAAAATCTATTCGCGATTGATTATTTTGCTTTGCGTCACGGATATCGCTGCCGCTTTTCTTAACTCCACTGTTGCTTTGTTTTACTTGGTATCCATATTCCCCGCAAGCACAAACGGTAAACAAATTCAGGTTCCTTGGGGAGAATCAGAGATTGCAGCACAAATCAACTTTTATGTGAACAAGGGAGCTGTTATCTGCTTCAGTTTTTCAGCCTTTCATATTGCAGCTTTGTCAATCTACTGGAAACATGCAGCATCAAAGTAAGTAACAAATAAAAAAATGTTTTAGTTTTTTTGAGTTTAATTGCACAATTTTCCCCACTGTAAAAACCAGGGGATCAAAAAACCATTAATTTCTATTCACTAAAAAATTTTCCACGTACTTTTTACAATGACGTTGGCGGGAACAAATTAAATTAAGAAAAAATATATACCTGAAAGCTGAAAAACTAGAGAAACACCTCGAAAAAGTCGATTTCACAAAAGTTTTTAAAAATTTCAAATGGGAAAGTTTGAAACAGCCATACGGTTTTTGGTGGGGTTTAATGGGCAAAACAAGCAAAAATACGATTTTGTAAAAGTTGTTTGACCTTACTTTGAACTATATATGATTTTCTGCAAGGTTACGGTAGGTACCTCAGGGTTCGGAAGATTTTCAAACGTCACCAAAATTGCTGAACGTATAAATGGATTTGTAGCAAATTTTATTTCCAGAAACATTGCCAATTGGCCCAAACATTTTGTCCCCAGCGAGAACGGAGTAAAATGCAACCAACTCGAAAAGGAAACAGGTCAAAATTTGGACGTTTTTGCTTGTTTTTTCGAGAATTTTCAATAATGAGAAAAATCGAAAACTTGTTTTGCATCTTACAAGTAATAATTGCGTTTTAATCCGTTCTCGTTGGGAATGGTTGGAGTTTTCGGCAATCGACGATGTTTTTGAAAATGAAATTTGCGACAAAACCAAATACGGTAGAGTTTCAAACGTCACTAAAATTGCTGAACGTATAAATGGGTTTGTACTGAGGAATTTTGGTGAAGTTTGAAAATCTACCGTTCCCCGGAGTGTCCTACCATCACCCGGTACCCCAAAACGACGTGCACCTGAAAATGTCAGTATTTACTCAAATTAAGGGTCATTCGCAACTTTTCAGCAAATCAGATTTACGCTCTGTCCCTTAAAACGGCTTTTTTTAAAAAAGAAGTACCAGTTCACAAAAATGTGGTTAGAGCACTCAAATTTTAAACAACGTTCCAGAAACCTCTTATTTGAAAGTTTTATGCTGGTTCTGATATCAATCTCTACTTCTATATACATGTTTCTAATAATTCTTGAGATCTTCCAAGCCTATTTTATTCTAGAAGTAAGATTATCGTTATAAAGACGTAACTAATATAATACTATTTCCAGGTTGTATACCAGGCATGGTGGTATATTCACGGATTCTTCTGGATTTCGCTAATTTCTGTATCTTTTGTCTGTTTTGTGATCGCTCTTCGGTTTAGTTCAAATCAGCTCTCATCCAGGACTGTTCAACTTTTGAGGACTATGTCGATTGGACTTTGCTTACAGGTTTGGATTCTCTCTTTCTCTCTGTTTCTCTGGTTCTCTCTTTAACATTTTGTTTTTCAGACAGTCTACAACCTCATCTGCTATCTTTTATCTGTCTGGGAGGCTTACTTAAGTGCAGACACGTCATACGACCTCCACTACAGAAGAGTCTACCTTGCCTACATTGGAATTATGGGGCTCAGTCCCTTCTTCAAGGCGCTCGCACTCGGCTTTTCTCTTCGAAACTTTCTGTATGTAAAGAAGTCTCGGGTTCAAGTTGTACAACCAGCACAAAGCTCCATGAACCGACCCATTCTCACAGCTTCATCGTCATTAATGTATAAGTAACGAAGCACATTGTCTTTAGCAAAATAGAACCAAATCCTCGAATCCCGTTATAAACTTAAATAAATCGTTTCTATAGAATGTTTCATGTTAACAAGCATAATGAAACATTTTGACCAATTAGTTGCTTGCAGCGTTTGAAACACTTCACATAGTATTTTCATTAGAGATACAATTACAATTACACTTCAGTAACACAGGTCTACAAAATACGTGGTAAAAAAACGTGGTTGGGGATCGGGGGAAACGACAAGGAATCATTTTGAAGAGAGGTCGGTACACCGACTGGCCATGATCAGCGGAAAAATTTTAACCATACAATGCAAAAAAAAATTGCGGGCCTACACATTTTCATTGCTGCAATTGTAGTTCAAAAAGTTTAAACGACATTTAACTGGGAAGGGAATAGAGAATCGGGGATCTGTACACGTAGAACCTCAAAAAACATTTTGTTTTTGGTTTTTATTTAATGGGATAGCAAAATCACACTTTGTTAGTGTTGTTTTTAATAAGGGGATGCCCAGAAGGAATTTAGGTTTCATTTTTTTGTTTATTTCTTTTGTTTTATTAGACACGGAAAATTTGGTGCAAAAAGAGGGATGAGGACAGTTTACACGTAATTATAGGTCACCTCTATCGGTAGTCCGACCGAATGCTCATAGTCTTGAGTAGCAAATAAATAAAAATGTTGATACATTTAAAAAATTGGGACTTTCGGGCATGGTCTCAGCGACCAATTTCTCTAACGGGGGCCTGTACACCTATGAGCATGTTTTTGTCTGTTTTTTGTTTTCTTTTTCATCTTTTCAATAAAAGAGGGGGCAAATGTTTCAAAACATAATTAATGAGAAGAACAGCACAAAACTGTTTTATGTACACCCGTTTGGATGTTTTTTGTAGGGCAAAACTACAAAACTAATGGTTCAAAAAAAAAGGGTCTGTACACGGAACTGGCCTTAATTTGCGAGAGATATGCACTTTCACTGGTGAAAATGTTGTTCAAAAAATTTTAAAGGCAATTAAATGAGGAGGGATATCAGATTTGGGGGCCTGTACACGTAGTGCCATCAGGAGAATTTTTTTCTATACTGTTTTATGAGATTTTTTTTTGTTTTTATTTTTTTTTTTGGAAAGACGTTTCGAAACATTCAATGAGAAGGAAGGAACAGTACAAAACTGTTTTATGCACAAAAAAACCATTTGAACTGTAGCATGTTTTTTAAAAAAAATTGTATTAAAAAAAGATTAAATGTAGAAACAGAGATGCCCCTGAAAATATCTTAAAAGGTTTTGTGTACAAATATATTTTCAAGAGGAATCTCAACTTCCTGTCTGGAAAATGGCCCATACATAAAGTGTTGTTTTTTTTTTCTTTTGCTTTACTTTTGTTTTTTAAACTCTTATGTGGAAGGGAATAATTTTCTTAAAAATGGTATTAGATAAAAGGGAAAGAGGGCTTTTGGATTTTGTTTATTGGTCATGAAAAATTAAGAGATTTTAATGATTGATTTATGAGACGGGTCGCTAATCTAAAAATTTTTGTATTTATGTTTAGTTTAGAAATGAAAAGTTAGCTATACAAAAGATTTGGTTAGGGTAGGGATTTCTGGGTCCAATTTGGCAGTTCATTGGATTCCAAAATAGGATAGAAAAATCAAATTTCTTCCGAAAAAATAATGAACAGTGAAAATGGGGATGACAGTAATGGGATGTGTTTGGGGGCCTATACACATACTAAACGTTTCCAAAATGTAACATTGGCTTACCAAGTATCTTCAGTTACTGTAGAAGAAGTTAAAAATCAGAGCAGAATGGTTTGATTGTGCGTAGGGGACAGTTCCATCAGCGAGAAATTGACTGAAACAGTGTTGAGTTCATCGTTTGTATTTATTCTTTCAAGGGTTTTTTCAAGTTCTGAAGCGGTAAATAAAGCCGTAAAATTAGGGATTTTTATTAATTCCCATGGATTTAATTAACAATCAACATTTCGATTCTATTCGCATGTTTCCCGCAAATATTTCACGTAAACTTATAAACGGACCTTGACCAAGCAGGTTTGAAGGATGCATGTAAGTTGTTTCGAAATCACAATTTCAAAGTTAAAAACCGAACACACTGAAAAGTTTATGTTTTAGGGTTCCCTACAATAGAACTGACCGTGTTGCTAACGTTTACCCTCCTTCGAATTGGCCGCAAAAAGGAATACGTTCGAACATCGGAGCCGAAACGTTCTGAAACATCTGCCGTTGATGTTATTGGCAAAGCCCCAGCAAGTTTTTAAAAAAGCAACAGATTCAAATTTGAGACCCATCGCATCAAAAACCCTAAAAAAGCTTGCAAATGATCAATTTGGAAACAAATCTACATAGCCCCTCGCGTAGGGTATAACAATTTCAAAACTAACTACTTTTGTCAACTTAAAAATTGCCTCCCATTCCATTTTTGTTCAAAAAAATGTTTTTTAGCAGTCGTAGTCAGTGTCAGTTAGAGACGTGCATTTTGATAAGACCGAGGCAAAACGTGCGTTTGCCCCCTCTCTGTGCGAGAATTTTGGAGATTTCGTGTGCTTTTATAAAACGCTGTTTTTTTTTGCGAACTTTGGTGATTCAGCCGCAGAAGTTATGCCGTCTTTCCACTGCGCGTTTGTATATTTTTACGTGGGATCGTGTGAGTCAGCAACCAAAAGAGTGTCTCAACTCTCTCCTCATTCCATGATCTTTCCTGCTGTGATTCTCTTGCTTCAAAAAGTTTATAACAATCATCGTATAGTTGAAAGCTTTTCGTTATCCAGTTGCCTAAGGATGGCTTTTACGGTTTTCATATATGTATCCCTTTATCCCTTTTTTCGCATTTCTCACTTTTCCCACTTTTTGAAATCAACTAATACTGTTTTTCAGTGCCTGTGAACTATGTATCAGTCTGAAGCAATTCTCTCTCTTGAAAAACAGCTTGGAGGCCTAGAGGTTTGGTGTTTTCAAACAGTGGATGACGTATCGTTTACAGATCACCGCCGTGAAGGCTTCGTTCGACCCTGATTTTGAAATTTATTCTGATGATGAAGAGTATGTGAAACATGATACTCAGCCATCTCATGACACTACAATTGGTATCAACGCCAAAAAGCTGGAGGTTTTTAAATTATCCGGCAGGCTAACTTCTTCTGTTTCAGACCACTCTCATCAATGAGATAAGCCTGGCTGGAGAACAAAATCAAGCCGAAGAGGCAATCGCTTTTGATATAAATCCCAAAAAGAATCATTTTTCGGGCGATTCAAAGCCGTCTACCGCCGAAGTTTTCCTGACATGTGACGACATCGGAGAAATCATTGCGAGCAAGGAGAACGACGTCATGGGAAAACATCAACCGCAGCTGACACTGTCCCCTCTTTCGGAGAGGAAACTTCCAATTTGGTTAAGAAGCAGTGTGACAGGCTCATTGTTGTGATAGATAGTGATTCTTGACAAGAACTTAAGGTACTTTTACAATAAACGTGTTTGCATTTTTGGTTTTGTTTTCAAGGTAAACATTGTAAAAACAAAAGACATTATTCAATCTAAATAAAAGTCAGAATTAAGGAAAAACAAATGTTGACTACAAGAAACTTTATTTTTTTCAACAATGGGGAGTTTTAGCCCAATCTCCATATAGAAATTTTTCCGTTTTTCTGAACGCATTGTCTCTGCAATGTGAAAAATACATTTGCAACCCGCTAGCACAAAAAATAGAATTGCATGATTTTTGGCTTTTGAAAAACGTTTTGTGGTTTGTTCCCTCATTGTTCTGATCGTGGGAAAAATTTGCGCTCCTAACTATGCTTGTTTATGCTTGGGATCGTTAAAATTATCAAAACACAGTCGGGCAGATTATTCATTTAAGGCTTATTTTTCACGAGAAGGGCCGGCCCGCGCGCTGAATTGGCCCGGGCCGGGCTAATTAACGTGTCCGCCAGGCCCGGCCCGCTCCGGCCTGGTTTGTAAACTTGACAAAATAAAATTTCTTTTATTCGTTTTAGCTTTTGTACAAATTTGAAAAGTCCGCAAATATTTTCATAATACTACTATTACTCACTTAAGAAATTCTAAGTCACCAAAAACAAAGTGTCCCAACCGTGAGCGAACCTTGGTTCCGTGGGTGACAGTTTAACGAGGTGGCCCGAGTAGACCGATCAAAGCAGGCCGGGCCGGACAAAGGATTTTTTTTTCAATTTATCCTGGCCCGTGAGAACTGGCACGTTTTGAAATGTGAGAAATGGCACGTTTTTACCACTTTTCAAAGACTTTCCTAGATGTTTCCCAAAAAAAAAAAACAAAAACTGTACCACATTTCGAAGCAAAAGTGGATACTTATGTGGCAGTAAAACAATGACCTTTAGCTGTCTAGCTTCAATATCTTCTGAAAACACGATAATTTATTTGTTCACCAAATTCTCACCTTTGCTGTGATCAGAAATATCCCCTTTGCAAACCGCACTTGAGCATATCGAACCCGTAACTGCAATTCGTCATCTTCAGGCTGCACCCTGAAAAAGATTTATCGTAGTTTCAAAAACGAACAAACCTTCCGGTGCAGCCTGAAGTTGTTGAAATTTCTCGAAGTCCTCCTTGCTTGCTCTATTTAAACTGCACTATAACACAATTACAAAAAGAATAAGAGGGAAAAACACTAAGATTTGAAAAATACAAAGTAAAACATAATATGGAAGAGTAAAGCACAAAATGGAAGCTCGCATCAGGTGCGGGTGCATAAAAAGGAAAGACGTTAATTGGGGATAACTGGCCACCACCTGGCTGATCTGCTGCCTAATTAGAGAGGGCACGAATCGATTATTTCCTGGGGCAATATCCGATTTCAATGTGGGGTTTGCAAAACTGTCAACAAAGCAATTATAGGGAACGTTTTTGAAAACCCGTAAATACGGTCTAGAATGAGCCTAAAGGATAAAAACTATAAGGGATGCTGGGAATCGAACAAATGTAGGGGTGGATAGAAACATTACAACTTCCCGTCGCTTTCTTAAATGAAATCCGAACTTGCCGAACATACCATCCTGAAACTCACATTGTTATGACTTTTTAAACGGAAAAAGCAAACATTTGGTGAAAGCAACCATGGTTCGCAACAAAGATAAATTTAAATAAGATCTTTATTCGAAATTACACTTGAAATTACAATACATTCAAGGTCCAACCGCGAGTTGGTAATCAACTAAAAAAAGCCAAGCACAACAAAATGCCTGTGAGGGGGGAATAGTTGAGCAACGACTACAACGTAAACTGCAACTGTCGAGCAAGTTGGAAAAGAACAATTCCCGTGAACAAAATGCGGACCTGACCCGACAAAATATGCGGAGAATGTTTTGGAAAGGGGGAAAAATGGCGCACTCTCAGGTCAAAATTCTTAATGTTATTTTTTCAGTTGTTTAGTAGTTTTGCTATTATAATTTTTAAATTAATAGGTTTGGTAAGGGATTGCTCTGTCGTAAGCTAGATTACAAAATGTTTGATAATCTGTCAGGATCAGAAAATTTCATAGCCTATAGGACAAAAATATCAAAACAAAAAGTCGGTTAAAACCCGATAAAAGGACAGGGAGAGTGTCGTGGGGCTGTACACTTATACTGTCTAGTCGAAGTTTTTTTTGTTTTTTTTTTGTTTGTTAAACAATCAAAAGCAAAGACAATGAAAAACAATCTTTTAAACGGACCCGTTGAAAGGAAAAGAAAGGGGCATAGGCTTTTTTTTGTGTTTTTCTTTAGCTTTTTAACATAAATTAGTTCAATTGGTTCCATATAAAAAATAGTTGTAACACCCGTCAAAGGGAAATGGAGTTGGTCGTGGGGCCTGTACACCTGTTGAAGTTTTTGTTGATGACGTTTTTTTCTTTTAAAAATTGGGAGAAGGGATTACTCAACCGCATCCAGAGCTATAAAGCAAATATAAAAACATAGACGAAAGAAAATAATATCAAAAAAATTGCGACACCCGTCAAACGGAAAGGGAGTAGGTCGTGGGGCCGGTACACATAAAGTGGTGAGTAACGGAGCGGATTTTTTTTTGGTGTTTTTGTCTTTTTTTTTAAGAATTGGGAGAAGGAAAAATTTTTTCCGGTGCTCGAGCGGGATTACTCAACCGCATCTGACACTCTGAAGCTGAAGGAGAAGCGGAAAAATAAAACAAAAAATAAGCTATCATAAAAAAGTAATTGCACACATGTAGGTCGGAGAGGGAGTAGGTCATGGGGGCACGTACACAGAAAGATTCTTGACAGATTTGTTTCCATTTTAAAGTGGTTTTTCGTATTTAAAAAAAAGAACTCGGAGAATGTGATTTTTGGGGGGTGGGGCTTTTTTGTCAAATAAAAATAAGAGAGAAACATTTGGGGGAAAAGAGGGCCTGTACACACTTGGAACTCTGGGATTCTCGTGCAGGATTTCTCGACCGCAACAGAGAATTCAATAGCCGCAAAACATTTGACAAAACAAAATTGCTAAGGGAACCTCAGCTACCCGTGAAAAAATCATACAGGCACAACCAAATTGCTTGAGAAGAGAGAGAACGGAGTTTGCCACGACAATAACTGAAAATCGCTCTTAGGTGCTTTCATAAATTTGAAATTTATTTTTTTTGAACCAAACAAAACAACGAAATGTAAATCGGAAACATTAGTCATAACCACAAAAATTTTAAACATTTGGGGAAAAATTGAAGCTAACCTTTTGTTATTTTTGAAGATACGTTAATTGGCAACTGCATCTGATTCGAAATTGCATGCTTCTGAATTAGGAGTTTTGCCGCCGCACCTAATGTTAAATAGAGCTGCGTGATAATTATGTAATTACCGTTTTTCAGACTATCAAAGCAAAGAGGTTACTTCATTTCTTCAACCCACCTTCTCGATCTCCAATGAAAACCTCTTCCTGTTTTTGTAGACAAAAGTTGATGATGTTATTGTAGCGAGTCAGTTACCCACCTAAACCTGAGTTTTTGTAGAAGAAATTGTTGCAAAGAAAACATTGTTTCGTTGTCACTGTTTAATATAGGATGCCTGAATTTGTCGAGCTTGAGATGGAAAAACATTTGAAGCTTTTTGACCATTGTCCACTTTTGGCCCCAGTTGCGGTAGGTCACCTTAGGGTCCTGTGATTTCAATGCTAATGTGGCTTTCAATAAGAAGACCAATTTTTATTTTTGCCGTTTTGAAAAATCTAAATGTTGAAAAGAGTTTCCAACTTATTTATGCAAAAAAAACCTCGGGAAAAATAGGCATATAAAAACTCCATATTTTTCAACATGTGTATTTTTAGTAGAGTAAAGGCAAACTTTAGTCTTTAGATCGAATGCACTTGAGTAAAACGTAGATTGCTTAAACTGAACCGTAGAAATTTGAAAAAAATTGCAGCCACCTAGGGTGGCCAACTGTATCTCGAACCAAAATTCGATAATTAGCCAAATACTTCGAAGTAGCGTTTTTAGACCGAAAATAGTTTTCGATAGGGTTTAAGCAAAATCCATTGCATCATGTCGCATGGCGTTTTAAAGTTAGCGAAATAGATATTTTAACTCACTGGCAAGTTGAAAGATGGTATGTCCTTGGGATGAGGCAGAAATTCAAGAAGTACTTGAATACCGCTTGGTTCTGACATCAACATAGAAAAGTTGAACGACGAAGACGATCTTAAAGAAACTACGTAGATCACACTTTCAGGCGCTGAGTTTTCTCAGCAAAATTGAACTTGGAACTTACCCAACAGAAGAGAAAACCTCCCAGAAAGTTATTCATGTCATTGATTGCAATAATCCGAAAAAAACAGGCCTTGATCGTATATCATAAAGTGGGGAAAGGGATAATCTTACCAAGGCTCTCAGCTCCAATTCAACGCAATAAGGTCCAGAAGAGTCCAGGCTGCATCCAAATGTTATTCACATCAAATGTAGTTGTAAAAACATTGAATGCAGCCTGGAGTCAATGATAGTAAATAAGGAAGTACTTGTCGAAAACTTCTTAAGCGTCTGAAAACTAGCTTTTTCCTTCGGGTCTTAGCAGAAAAGCGACATAAAAAGCACAATGAAATACAGATTGAATTCGAAAAACGTTTTCAATGTCATTGCTTTCTGATAATGTGCATTTTCATTGCGATAGCTTTGAATTAAATTGCAGAATGAAAAGGAAGCGTCCCTTTGTTGCCAGGGTTATGCTGCTGCCCACTATTGATGGAGCGGAATTCTCACTGAGAAGATTACAGGTACGAGTAAGTATCCCCTGGGAAGGATAATGGAGATAAAGCCAAGCACCTCGTGGCGCTTTGAACAAAACATCTCCTTCACTGTCGTTAGGCGTTTCTTGGGAATTATGCAAAACAGGGTTCAAGTGTTATGTATAAATGACATTGAAAATAGAGAATTTGGTTGTAATGTCATAAAATTAAGATCCCGATTTGACAAAACTTGGCAAATCGACTTTTCTTTACAAAGCGAACAATAACATGCGACATTCAGACATCACTTCACGTTTGTTCATGCGCAAATGATGTTTTATGGCTGTAAAACCATTGCGAATAAAAAAGAACAATTATGTAAGATCTTCATTGAAGCCTGTATATAACTTTACAAAAAGTGGTCTCTTGAATCTGATAAAAATAGAAACGAGGGATCGCGACGGCATGAAAATGCTGTAAAAACTTAATTTTGTGCTTTAAGGAAAAATGAAAAAGGCGTCAAAAGTGAAAATTAACAAAAATGTGGTATGAAAACTTTCCAACTAAATCAGATTTCTTATGACACTATTTTTTGAAAAGTTTTCAGACACAATCATCGAGAGAATACGATCAAATCAAAAACTTTTTGAGCCACCTATTAAAATGAAAATTTTACTACGCGAATTTCAAAGTTAATTGTTGTTTGGGCTGAAAGGGAAACACACATGAGGTGAAAACGTTTAAATAGGTGTATCTACATTTCACTACCTTTGAAAGATACTTTTCTTGGAGAAAGAAAACCGGATTTTGCAGTGGGAGGGGGAAATGGAAATTCAGTCGGCCTGTACACATTTTGATGTTTAATCAACGAGTGCCAAAAGTTAGCTTTTTGCATTTTTTTCTATTTTGATTAAGGGGAATCGGGGAAAATTTATGATATCGAAAAGGGGCCTGTACACACACATCGCCTAGGTTGCATAACTTTTAATTGTTTTTTTTTAAAAATTTTTTTTGTAAAATGTTTTAAGAAAAAATGCTTGACTTCAAGCTTAACTGAAGCAATTATACGAATGGCAAAGACAAGAAACAAAACGGTAAGACTTGGATCATGGAAGAAATGAGTTTTAAACGGAAAAGATGTCATTCTGGTGGAAGGTAGACTAGATCTGAATTTAACCCCTTAAAGAAATCTTTAAAAGCCGATACTTACAGATGAAAAAAAAGAGATGAAACCGATAATTCCAGAAAATGACGTTTGTTATCCCAACCGCCCACAAGATGATGTCGATCTTAAGACTTCAAGCTTAACTCAAGCAAGTCAATTTCACATTTACTGATCTAAAAGCACCTGTTTTTTCCCACAGAGTATACACTTTTGTTCTCAAACCACAGTTGATGACTAGAAATGTATTTGGTCTTAGAAAATCACAAAAGCCTAAATTTAAGGAAAGAACAGATTGCGGAAAGACCAAACGAAAAATGAACCTACCGTACGTTAGCCCTTTTGAAGGAAATTGGAGAACTCCTTAAAAAACACAATTCATATGTTGAGAAAAACCTAAATAATGAAAAAAAAAAATTTCTTTTCGGCAGTCTCACCAGAAAATTAATATTTTAAAGATACCCGATAATCCATCATTATAGGAGTCCAGGCTGCATCCGAAATGGTTCAGCAATGGCTTTCGGATGCAGCCTGGAATAGGAGAAAATTCAAAATCGGCTAGCTTCTCGGTAGTTATTGGGCAAGAATTCTATCTGTAAATAGTTCTAAAAAAGTATCATGAAAATAGCATAAGGTTTGACAAACTGAGGACAATTAAAGGTGGTCAATACTGGCAAACTGAGAATAATGAACAGATATAGAGCGTTAGAGTTTGATTTTGTTCCAAACATCGCTTTCGGAAAACTAATTGTTTTTATAGCTCTGCGAAAAATGCGAAAGACAAGCCGACGTTTTTAACAAAAAAATACGACTAAATCATTTTCAGTTCGACGTTTTTAAAACTTGAGTAGTGCGCCTCTATGCCTGAATGTGCTGTTGAAAACAAAGCATCGAAACGGAAAAGTCGTTTTTCTCTTTGTTTTTGCAAATTCGAGTGTATTTCTGCTTTGACAAGATGCCCAATTGGAGACAGCAATTTTGTCAAAATCTGGCTTGTTTTTCAACAGGCCGCAGCATTTTCTCCGAGATGATTACAGGTGAGTAAATATCCAATGAGGAGAGATAATTGGAGATGAGCGCTGCGCCACCTGCTCATCAAGCGATCCGTCTCAGTAATTGCCACTTCCGAGGATTATTGCCACCTGTGGCAATTGTCGGCTCACGGAAACAATTTGTCATTAAGGCGGACCTTTTTGTGGTTCACCGAAATATACTTGAATATGTAGGGAAATGTAAATGTTCAAACAATAGACACCTGAACTTCGCTGTTTCGTGATTGTACAAATTCACAAATACTAGCATTAGCATGCAACATGCACAACTGATGAATGATTGGTTCAAACCATTGTTTTAATAAAAAAAAATTAAATAAGATCTTCATTGTCGATTCATATTGATTATATAAAAAAATCTACAACATACAGGATGTGGTTTCTATCTGTAACATTAACACATTGGGAAGAAAAGTTAAAGGGGGGAGAGAAAAATTCAATTAGGGGTCTGTACACTTCACAACCTAAATAGTCTTGTTCATAAAAAGAAAAAAATACGGTCTTTTCAAAGCAATGAAAATAATGAAAAACCCGTTTTGGAAGGGGAGGGAGAATTACCAGGGTCTATACACTTAATCACGTTTCCCCAGAGTCATTTTTTTGTAATTTTGTTTTTTCCTAAAACAACACATTTTTTTGTATTTTCATTTTTTTACCGGGGAGGTGCAGGGGAGGGGGAGGGGGGTATTTCTACTCCTTAAGGAAAAGACTTTTTTTTTCCTTCTAGATTTAAAAAAAATTCAAGATTGGGAGGGTAAGAGATGGATTTTGGGGGCCTGTACACGTTGGAAATTTGCAACCAAGTCTTTTTTTGTTTTTTGTTTTTGGTTTTTTGTATTTTTTTATCGTGTAGAAAGTGGTTTAAAAAGCGCACATACTTAAAATTACTTACAAGTTTAAAAAAAATACAATTAGGGAAGAAGCTAAAGCTGGGACCAAAAGGAAATCATGGAAATGACAACTTTTACTTTTGAAGTTGCTTACATGCAATCGATATTTCCAAGAAAAACAGTGGTTTTTAAAGAACTATCTTATTCGTTGACAATAGATTCTGTTTCGTCTAAAGCTTCAATTTGTTAACAAAAAAAGCATATTAGCACAGATTTTCAAGACCGTGAAGCGGCAAGGGTAGAGTAGGGGGGTAGGGGGAGAAATTCCTTTGGGGCCTGTACACATGACCGGGATTGCAAAAAGTTCGAAATGACACATAGAAAAATCATCGGACCGCATTGAGCCCACAGTAGGCTTAAAAAGTACTTTCCAACTTTTTTGCTAAAGAAAATTTAACTACCCGTGACAAAGATGCACCAAATTGGAGTTTTGGGCGAGAAGGGTTTTTTTTTTATAAAATTGTGTTTTTACGCATAATAAATTTTTGGATTTTTTAATTTTTTTTTTTTTTTAGGGTGGGGAGGGGGCGGAGGTGTATCACGGGGGCCTGTACACAAGGAGGGATACGCAAGAGAGTTTTTTTTTGTTTTTTTTTGCGTTTTAAATTTTTTTTTCTCATTTTTTTTGCTTTTTACAAAACATCTGTTTTTTTGTCTTTTCAAAATTTGTTCATAAAGAAGAATGACAATCGAAACTTTTTACGGTTTTTAAAACAACACAATTAGAGAAAAGGAAAAGCTGCGGACAAATGGAAAACAAATCAGTCTGTATTTTTGCTTATATTTTGTTTACATATCTTCTAACTACTAAATTTGGCATATAAGTTAGCGATATGATACACAAAAAGAAGATGAGATTGAGAAGTAAACCAGGGCTTCAACCTGCTACGCCGACAATAGATTTCGATTTGTCTGCAGCTAGAACTTGTTTTGTACATTTGTAAACTATCACAGATTATCAAGGCCGCAAACCGGCAAGAGTAGGATAGGGGGGGGGAGAAATTCCTTTGGGCCTGTACACATAACCGGGATTGCAAGAGTTCAAAACAACACGCAGAATAGTCATCGGACCGACGCGTTGACCACACAGTAGGCTAAAAGTATTTTGTTACACTGTTGATAAAGAAACATAAACTACCCGTGACCAAGATGCAGAAAAATATAAGTTTTGAGCGACAAGGGGGTTTTCGAAGACAGGGAGATGCCAACTGAAATATGCTAAATAGGTATACAGGTGCAGAAGTTGAGCTAAAGAAGGGTACTGGGCATGGATGTAAAGATGAAGATAGTTTCTGAGAAGAATAATATATTTAAGTGAATTATCTTTTGAGAATAAAAAAATGCAGTTTTCTGGGAAACCACAATCAATAGTTTATCTAAAAATTCGTTGCAGAGAAAATTGCAAAAAAAGAAAGCCAAATGAACTTTTTTCATCCTGCCATGTTGATTCACTTAGGAACAGAATATTCAAGAAATCGTCTTTTTAATTATCGTTAGCGCGATATGGAAAACATTCATTATACGTGCATACAGGCGTTATTACCCAATTCTGAGAATATTTCGCCACCACTTTCTGCTATGGGCTAGTTTTGGGGAAGATTTCGAAGATCTTTCAACCTTAGACTGAATGTGAATATGAAATTGATTTTACAAGAAATCGAACTTTCGAAGTTTGGATCTATCCGCCTTATTGTAAAAAGAATATTTTTCATAGCAAGCTATTGTTAATTTTCAAAAACAAAAATATTTAAGTGATCTTTGTTTTTCAGAAGAAGGCTATATGTCCTAGGGACTTATGGATACCTCCTAACAAAATGTCAAACTGTTTTGCTCGTTTTCAGTTGTAAGTGAGAGAGATGCCTCTTAAACACAATGAATACCTTTCTAAGCTCTCCTGAAGCTCCCAATTGACAAATTCTCAGCTGTGATGCATGAAGTGCGCCAACATTTCCTTGTCAAACGAAAACAATCCTTGCGTCATTCATATGATCTTAACGAAGCCTGAACAGATATTTTTGCAAAACATAAGTTCAGTTTTCTCACGGGTTCATCTGATCCGCACTTCAACCCGAAAAATACATTTGGAAGAGTCCAGGCTACACCCTGAAAAATGGCGATAAGGGTTCAAAAACGTGAATTACCTTTGGATGCAGCCTGGAGCCGCGTTGGTACCTCGAAAACGAACTGTTTTGACTTGGTTCTGCAAAACGCTTTCTGAAAAATGTTTTTTGGTTAACTAGGTTTAGGTTTAGGTCAAAAAGCAAGACAATCCGACGTTTGCAGTTAGCCGGGTCAACAAAAATGAAATTCGGAAATATCATTCTGAATCTGACTTTTATCAGAAACTTGAAGAATGTTGCTCGGCTGCCAGAGTAGGCTGCCTATTATTGACAAGCGGAACTCTCCGTGCTGATTACAGGTGTGAGTAAGTATTCCCTGTGGAGACGATAATAGGAGACTGAGCCAGGTACCACCTGGCTCTTCATTAACTTCCGCAGGGGATTACTGGCACCTTGGGCAATTAGAGGTTCAGATACAAAATGGTGTTGCATGGGTTGTATACGATAGGGACCGTTGTACCTGCAGAGCGAAAACATTTTTTAGGCTCTACATGAACCGCATTTATTCACAAACAAAGCGCACTAAATTTGTGAGCGCATGTTTGAACTAAAGAAATACTTGTACAGAAACCGTTTTTAATAGCGCGTTGTTGCTAGAAATTGTGTCTCTTGTGTCATAGCACTAATTGCAGGACCAACACTTGACAGGATTATAACTGCGTAAACAGTAGCGAGCATGCCAATTGTGAAAAGTCAATACTTGTGGTTTTCCAAAAAAAAACGTCGAGTCAGAACGCGTTGGTTACGTAAAAATTAGCCGCGTTAAATACTCAAACCGATGTTTTAAAACACACACAAAAAACACAACGCATATTTCATACGCCTGTTCAATGAAAGAAAACACATTCATTTTCATTAATTCCCGGCAAGCTATACCTTCCGGTTATTTTTTTTATATCAAACACACTCCGTTTAAAAGTGTTTTAAGACGGGCCACAGGCACTTTCCTTTGAATTTGCGCTTTTAGCAGCAGCTTCGTGTTTTTTGAGGCCTCGTTTTTGATAACGTTTGTTCTCGGAAGGGTACAACCTTCGTGACTGTGTTTCCTTCGCAAAACCCACAATCATAGGACTTAGTAATCACTTTTCTTGAAGACGGGTTTGATGCAACTTCAGCTCAATAGTCCTCCGCCGACATACTAAGATGGGAAACAACAAAAAAAAGAAAAAGTTTAACGGGAGTTACCAAATAATCAACAAAAAAAAACATTGGTTACAAAACTGAGGTAAAATACGGGTTTTTGAAAAAAATAACTTAGAATTATCCCGAAGGAAAAGTGTTTTAACTGGTTTGACGCAGGCTCAGCAAACAATTTGTGTAACAACAAGAATATAAATTGTTGAAATCTTTTAAAAGCGGTCTGAAAATTACATGGAAAACTTACCAACCTAATGACATGTTACAAAATACGAAACGATGTGGTTTGAAAACAATTCAAAATTTTTACGTTTATATCGACTTTTGTTCTTTTAATCCATCGTTCCGAATCCGATAGTCCTTCTGCTTATTGATGAACACGGGATTCTATTTAGTTCCATTTATCAAGCAAACAAGTTGTGAATCAGGCTCGTGTTCTATTTTTAAACCCACTTTTTTGTGTTGTTAAGCCGATTTTAGGGTTTTGTTTAATCTTCATATTCTTTACAGTTATTTTCTATGCAGTTTCTTCTCATACATTGATTGTACAATGTTTCAATCAACCGTACATGGTTTGTCGGGAATTGATTGAAATAATCATGGGGTAACTCATTCCCTTGTGTGGCGACCGTACTGAAAATTGTTAGCCAAAACGGGCTCTTTCCAGCAGATTCAAACGCAGGCAAGCGTGCATTTTTCGAATACGCAGATAAAAAAGCCGCTTTCCGTTTATCTGCATGCTTCGCGATGGCCATTGACTTAGTATTGATCTAATGACGCACTTACTACATTGGCTTCCCACTTGACCACAAAATCATTTTACCTTTGTTTTTTGCTACTTTTCTCCGATGTTCGTTAACCAACGTTTTCGTTTCATAAGTGCAATTTATTACTGTTACGAGCACTTTCATCACTAAAACTTTTTGATGAGAAATTTTGATGTATTAAAATCATGCGTTGTTAAAAAATCGTGAAAAGAAAGTTAAATTTTTAAAAGAATTCAGAATAAAAGGGGGAAAGGGATAGGGTATTTAACGATTGCCTTCTCTGGCCTTCGCAAAAAAGATCTTAAAAATTTCATCAACGCCCTTTTTGTTCAACCCCTGAGGACGCCAAGAAAATAAGTGATTTTAAGTCCCGATATTCTAAGAAAAAAAAATGTTGTCTGTTTAGGTAAGTATTTTGACAATTTTCTCAACATGTTTGATCACCTTCATGATTTCATGTGTTATACGTAAATTATCATATTAGGCTCTTGATTCAACCCCAAACCTCTAGTTTGACATATACATCTAATTACTTGGTCGCCATAATCAATTGCTCTGAGGGTATGTCGATGGGCAATCAATGGACGACGCCCGGCAAACTCAAATCATTTTTGTTACAGATTCGCTTTCAAATATATAAAACCGATGTTTTCGAAAATTTTTATTATCTTTTAACATCTCACGATAGCTTGTTCTCAACTGTTGCAGAATGTACTCGCTGTTTTACACAATGCCGTAAGCATTCAAGTTCAGTCTAATATCCAACTTTTCTCGTTTCATATTCAAAAAAAAGGAAATTCTTCCCGGTGGCAAGAAATTCCATAGGGAGAAATGTTATTTTCTCAGCCCTGTTTTGTATACGACTAAAATAATGCAATTTACCAAAAAATTTCTAACGAAAAGCCACGATTTATTAGGAATTTTTGGAATTTTTGACAAGTGTTTATATTTTGTTGTCCAGTTTCTTATAATTTACCTATTGCATCATGATATAATTTGTTAGTCTCGCTTATTTTGTTTTGCAATGTGAAATTTTGCAATATTTTTAGACATTTTTACCAGCAAGATTTGATTTTTCTTTGCCATAATTGTGGTGTACTCATTAAAAAACTCTAACAAAAAGAAAGCAAAAAATTGATTATCCGGTCAGCCCAACAATATCGGAATCGATTGCCTCGCCGACTCCACCTTCGGCGTGGGCATGACGCCAAATCGGCCGCATCGCAAGACACGCGCGAGCAGCTCCATTTCACATTAGAAAAGAAATATAATATTCTTTTGACTTCAGTTCTTTTCCCCCAAAAATGTTGACTAGAAAAATCAGGGTTTTTTTGGGATAAGTATTCCATTTGGGTAGACTCAAAATACTTCTTTTATATACTTCTTTTATTGGACTCTTGCAAAACAGAGAGTACTAAGCTTTGAAATATTTATATTTTAATTTTTGTTTCAATCAAATTTTTGTTTGCACTAGCTTTTCCCTACACAGTGTTATAAAGCTGATGTAAACTTTTGCATGTTGCTTAATGTATGTGTTGTTCTAATGTTATTTTCAAACCATTTTCTAAAAACTAGTTTGCACTTGCAATAGAATCTTATCTACATCAAAAGAATCTTGGTTCAAATCTTGGTTCAAAATATTTTCTCATATTTATGAGAAAATTATACCAATCTTTGGAGTAACCACTAATTTTCTTCAGTGCCGATCAATAATCAATACACGTGTCGATGGCCTCCAATGACGCCGATACAGCCCAGCGCAAAGACGAGAGCGAGTTACATTTTAGCGACTTATCCTTTTTTATTTATTCATTGAAAACTGTTTCTAAAACGGATTCACGTTTTGTTTTGGGGAAAAGGTCATTTAGTCAAATTTATTTGACATTATTAGATCTTATTTTTACGCGTTTTTCGAAATGATTTCGCAAGATGTCTGCCAAGTTTTTTCTTGGCGGCTTTGTTGCTTAGATCTTAACGGAATTATCAAACTCCTGTTCCAAGCGATTTATTTTCAAAGTGTATATTTCTGACAATATCGACTTTCTTTCACCATTACTTTAACATCCGTTTGTTACTATGATGGCACGTTTTCCCCCTTTTCCTCAGATGAGTACCATAAACGTTCAAATAAGTAGTCAAAACGGCACCATAGGTCTCTTTTCTGGAAATCCATAATCAAACATTCTGAATAATTCCAGGTTTCTACGCGGTACATTTCACTGAGTCGGAGAGACAAGCTTATAGCTAAAACCAGTGTGACAAGCTATCTACGATTTTCAAACGCTCAGTTTTCCACAGTTTTACATTTGGAGATTTTGATTTCCGTAAACCGCAACCCATTTTTGTTTGTCTAGGTTTCAACCCTCTACTGCTCTAGCCGACTCTGCTCATTGGTCCCGCCACCTCATCTCCATGGCAACGAGGCCACTCTGTAGGTGGCCTAGCCCGTGCCCACATTTGGTACCTAATCCCGGCATGCCGATTGGCCCAACCATCCCGTCGCCATAGCCACCGGTTCCGATAGTTGGGCAATTGAGGTTGAAATAGCAAAACGCAGTTCTCCAGCACTAATCAGACAGCCAAAAGTTTAGAAAAGTAGAGAAAGTCTTACAGTGACAAAAGTTGGCCCCGGGCGGGCTCGAGTTTTAAAGGCAAGGTTTTCACAAAGTATATGACCAAGAGTTGACTCTTGGTCATACTTTTTGGTCATACACTCTAAATGTTTCATATTTTTTGTATTTTCAGGCCGCAGCTAAAACAAGACTAGAAAACTAAAATGTTGTTGTTTTACATTGGGCATTTTGAATCCTCATTGGCAATGAAAAGTGGCGCTTGTTGCGATAAAGTTTGAAACGATAGTTACAACGTTGGGATACCGTAGTTTTGCAAATTTCCAACGCAAATTCCCGTTTAATTTCATTCACCCAACCCGACATTTTAACTTGACGCCCAGACGAAACAGCATTTCTAGAATAATATTTAGATTTTCCCTAATTAATCGACCCAGCGTGGCAGGGTCATGAGTCAATAAGGTGAGAAACCTTATACCCCAAAGCAACCAAAAATCCTTTTTGACATGGTATCTAGAAATGGCTAGAATATTAAAAAAAAGATTTGTAAAAAAAACCCCGGATTTGAAACCAGTTTGTTAGTTGTTCTCAGTCTGAGTTTGTTTAATTTCTCAGCTTTCTCATGGCCATACCCGTACAATATGTCTACCACTCAAACATTGTTTTTTTCTGTTGTTGCAAGTTTCCCTTTTTCTCAAGATGTTGAGCTTCTATGTTTCGCACGTGTTTGATCTTGGTAAACGGCCTTAATTTTTTATTTGCCGCAGTGTCAACCCCTACCGGAATATCCGTGACTCTCCTCATTGTTCTTGTCGCCTCACCCCCATGGCAACAAGGGTGCTCTGTAGGTGGCCCAGCGAGTGCCCGATTGATTTCCAATGCAGCGTTATTGCAGAAATACATTGGTTACCTCCTCCTCGTGACGCCGATTGGCCTAACCATCTCGTCGCCTAGGCAACCGGTGCCGGTAATTGAGCTAGTTGTGATTGAGCAATGCGCAGATCTCGAACACTGTTATGATAACCGAAAAGTCCTAACAGTGGCCACGTTTAGCCCCCGGGTGGGCCATACTTTCAGGGTATAAGTTTCAAAAAAGTGTACGACAGAGAGGTTTCCACTCAAAAAGTTTTCTTTTTTACGAAGGACTGAAGTACTACTCATGCCTCAAGTACGACGAAAACATTAAAACAACACTAAGGGCAGTTCGAGTAATTCTTGACCTGCGAAAACCGGGAGTAGTTGTGATAGCGTTGAAAACAAAAAAATGCAAATTGCTGTGGTTGTAACTTTTGTACAACTGATTCTCTTCAGTTAAAAGTGATTAGATTTTAAAATTAAACATGATTCTTTTTCTTTTCATTTTATGGACGCCTTACACCGTTTTACATAGTACAACCTTTTCTAAATGAAGGTTCAATTTTCATTCAAACCTATTTTGATCTCTGCAATTCGCAACCTGTTTTTGTTTACCCCTGTTTCAATTCTTACAGAAATCTCCCGATTCTGCTTATTGGCCCCGTCACCTTATCTCCATGGCAACTAGGGCACTCTGTAGGTGGCCCAGCGCGTGCCCGATTGATTTCCAATGCAGCGTCACTGCAGAAATACTTTTATTACTTAATCCTGTCGACGCCAATCAGCCTGACCATCTTGTCGTCATGGCGCATGCAATCGGTACCGGTAGCTGAGGTTGAGGCAAAGGGCAGTTCTAGAGCAGTTAAGCTAAACTTCTCAGTAATCATTCTCGAAATCAGAGTTGTGCAAATTAGGATCATAGGCAGTCGTAAGTTAAAATTGACCAGTTCTTCAATCGAAACATGTTTCTGCCCAGCGGAGTTTAATTTCCTCTTGTGCGATTGTGTCCACCCAAGGCCGCCGCACAGACGAGGCGTGTTTAATGTGTCTACGGCCCACCCAGGGAGTGAGTTATGGCCACCCTCTGCCTTCCCAGACACGCCCACGGCCAGGCAGCCGGCTTTGCATCAGTTTTGAATCTATTTCTGTTTCTAAACTGAAATGAGTTAATTGAGCCGTATACACTTTTGCCAGGAGTTTAAAGAACAATATTGTAACAGACTTTTTTTCTGCTTTCAAGCTGATCCTCATTGTATATATGTTCCACATATAGTTTTTTCTTTGCATGTTTCCCATGTTGTTTCCTAAAATTGTTTTATATTTTAGGGTCATAAATACTCTCTTCAAATTTATAAATAGATTGGCATAGGTATGTGATTAATAAATATCATTCAAACATTCAACTTTTTCAGAAACTCTTTTCGACGGATATAAATTCAACACTGGATCTTTTTATTTCCGGCCTACTGTATTATCTCGTTGTGCTCACCGTCAAAATAGAAAATTCATATATATCTCTGGAACCCCTTTGGTGACTGATGGGAGGAGCAAGAGGTCATTATTCCGTTTCCTCCAGAAAAGGTCGTCCTCTACATCGTTATGATGATCAAAAGAAGGAGAAACATTGGTATCTGTGCAATTTCTTTGGGGATTGTTGAAACGTAATGATGATGAAATTTAGTTTTGTTCTATTCCATTGTTTTGAAGAAAAAATAAATGTTGTTAAAAAGTTTAAACGTTTGCCAGCTTGCTAAGGTAGACAATGTAGTTGGAGAAAGGTCAACGATGGACCAGAAGTCTTTTATATATTCATGGATCAATCTTTCGATCTACATATATAATGATATTCACACTGTGATGACAACATCCAGGACACTCTCTCCGCATAAGAAGTTTTTCAGAGTTACGATTTGTCGCCTTTCCCTGAGGAAAGGCATTCCAAAATTTGACAACCTCTACATTAGCAGGGTCGGAGATAGTTAGTACCTCAAACTTGGGTAATTAAACCAACGGTCTCTGCCGGTGGCAAGCTATGTCTTCGGCCGAGCACTGACATTGCGCGGAGGAGGCAGTTGCATCTCTAGAGGAGAGTGTGCAGAGAAATGACGTCACAGTTGCCGCAAAGCTAACATCAAGCCCCGTCAATCAAAATTTACAAATTTTCAGTTTATTTACACAAAACCCGTTTCTCATTTGACTGAAGAGGATTTTAAAAAAATGCTTGTAAAACCCTGCGAATTTGGATCCCGCTTGGTAGTTGCTGTTTGTTGCTTTCTGCCAGCGGAGTTTTTTATTTATCTTAGTTTCTGAGTCGTTCTCAGGGGTTTCTTAAATATACAGGTTCTTTTGAAATACATCTTTTATGTTCACACATTGTTTAAATCATTCACGCACTGTTCCTTGCTGTACGTTCGAAACTTTTCGGCTGTTGGCAATCCGCAACTCATTTTTGTTTGCCAATGTTTGAATTCCTACCGGAATCCCCTATTCTGCTTATTGGTCCCCTAGCCTCATCTCCATGCCAACGAGAAGACTCTGTAGGTGGCCCAGCGCGTGCTCGATTGATTTCCAATGCAGGGTCACTGCAGAAATCTATTTGTTAACTAATCCTGCCGACGCGGATTTCCCTAACCACTTAGTCGTCTAGCCAACCGGTCCCGGTGGTTGGGCTCATTGAGCTTAAAGCAACCCTGTTACCCAAGTCGAACCCAGTTACCTAAGCTGAAGGGGGTTACAGTGACAAAGATTGGTCCCGGGAATGCCAGGATTCGTGGCACTTTTTCTAAAGCGTTAACGTCACTTTGTGTTTTTAGAAAGTCTTGATAATGTTAGGCTATCGGTACAAGACGGCAAAAAACACAAATCACTTTAGTCAAGGAAAGCAGTTTGTACCCTGCTTGACCTGTGAATTGGTTGTTATAAAGTTTGAATCGATACTTGAAATGCTATCATCACGAAGGGAAATTTAAAAACGTCAGCACGAGCAATTACTAAACTTCGTTGTACTCATTATCGAAATCATAGCTTTACAATTTGGGCTGATCTCCAGTTTATTCTTTAAACTGACCAAATCTTAAGTTGAAACATGTTTCTCCCCAGCGAGGTTTAATTTCCTCTTGTGCGATTGTGTCCACCTTATGCCGACCTTCAAAGCCGCCGAGACGAAACGTGTTTAATGTGTCTACGGCCCACCCAGGGAGTGAGTTATGGCCACGTCTGCCTTTCAGACACGCCTACTGAAAGGCAGTCTGCTTTGCAAAGCCGTGCGCTCTGCTGGCGTCTCCTGGAGCTCTTGAGTTGACGTTTTTTCCTTTTTCTAGGGTTTCTGAACTACTTATAAAAATTACTTGCACCGTATTCACTTTTGCAAGCCTGTTTTTCAAACAAGTTTGTAACAAGAAACATGTTTTACTGCTTTCAAGTTTATCTTCACAATAGATTTTTCTTGTTCCACATAAAATATTCTCTTTGCTTGTTTCTCAGGTTGTTTCTTAAATATTTTTCATTTAAGGGTCATAAATACTCTCGTCAAATTTATAAATATATTGGCAAAGGTATGTGATTTACAGCACTCATTCAAACTTTCATCTTTTTCAGAATCTCTTTTCGACTTCAATTCAACACTGGTTCTGATTTTCCGGCCTGCTGTATAATTGTTCTCGTCGTCAAAAAAGGAAATACATTGATATTACTGCAATTACTTAGGTTTATGCTGGGACGTAATGAAATCCAAAAGTAGCTTATTTTGTTCCGTTGTTTTGAAGAAAAAATAAAAGTCGTTGTAAAAATTCAATTGTTTACCTTGCTTGCTAAGACAATGTAGCTGAGTGCGAAAAAAGGTCAACGATGGACCAGTCTTTTATTTTTAATGGATAAGTATCTATCTACATATAGCATGATATTTACACTGCGATGACAACACCCAAGAAACACCCTCTGCACAGTTTTCAGAGTTACGATTTGTCGCCTTTCCTGAGGAAAAGCATTCCAAAATTTGACAACCTCTGCATAAGCAGGGTCGGAGAAAGTTAGTACCTCAAACTTGGGTAATTAAACCGACGCTCTCTCTCAGTGACGTGCTATATCCTCGGCCGTATGCTGACTTTGCACAGAGGAGGCAAATGGATCTCTCGGCGAGAAGGTGCAGAGAAAATGACGTCAGAGTTACTGCGAAAGTGGAACCAAGCTGAAAATTCAGGGTTTTCAGTTTGGTATACTTATTTTTAGCAACACATGTCTAGATATTGAGTTTCAAAAAAGCATTTGATGAAGAGAAATTACGAAAAATGGTCAGAGACAAAAAAATTCTTTGCATATTATACAGGTTTGTTGACTTTGTAAAAGTTAGTCATCTGGTGTTTAAGATTACAATTGCGTGGTACTTTATAGATGATATGATGAACCTTAATTGTTTTCTTTTCGAAGGCAACAAAAATCCATCTAAAGTAAATACATTAGGTATGTTGTAAACTTACGAGGTTCAGAGAAATTTCATGCTGTTTTTTCATTCGACTGTCGGATTTCCGTGTTTTAAAAATATGCCCATCTTCATAATTATTGTTGATAACATCGGTCCATGCATTCTTTGTTTTTGGAGAAAAAGATGACTGGGAACAGTATGTGGTTTTTTGCCTGTGATACAGCTACATAATCTAAATGTCAGAAACCACGGCGATGTTTTGGGATTGGTTGCATTATTTCACACAAAGAGGACCCCGGCGTTTATTTGTAAAATAATTTATTTATAATCATTTAATTATAATCGTTTTAGGTCTTGCGCGATAAAGAACACAACCACTGGCGGCACCCGATCAGGCAATACCGATCCATTCCAATGGCGATGTTTGTGTCAGTGTAAATAAAGTTATCTTTTATTCACTTCAAGTCTTAAACTATCGCTATAAAACCAATAAATTGAAAAAAAAAAACACCATGCCGTTCAAATTTAGTATCGAGACTGTTCTAGAATGGTTAAAGGAAAATGACTCGTCTTCATCGGTGGATGTATAACTGCAAAAAGTTGCAGAAAGCTCACAAGAATGAAAATATTCACCACACAGATGTTTTTCAAAGTTAAAGTTTGTTGCCTTTCCTTGTGGAAAGGCATTCCAAAATTTGACAACCTCTACATAAGCAGGGTCGGAGATAATTAGTACCTCAAACTTGGGTTACGCGCAGGTTGTCGGGCTTTGCCCTTAGACAACCTGCGCTATTTGGTTTCTTGTCTGTAACGAAAATTAAATCTAGAGTGATTTAATTTTTCTACAAATTTGCATACGGGGAGATTCGAACACGCTGATCACGAAAATCATATTCGTTTTGTGCATAACGGGGCTACTTTTTGCGCAAATCGCGTTTTAAAAGTGCAAATTCAGCGTCTCAAAATGGCTGCGACCAACCCGCGTACCATATCGGACACGGCCTGACCGCGCCGGTGATTATCAGCCGCCGCCGCAACACCCCTGTAAAGCAACTCATGGCGTAATGGTTAATTGGTCTGTCTCTCATTGGGATGGTCGCAGGTTCGGTTCCGCTGTCGTGCCTTTCCTTTGCTTTTATAAAAACAAGTAAAAACATTTCTTTCTTGTCAAGAAAACGTGCTCAGAATTATTTTTTTCTATATTCAACGCTTTTTCTTT